>CM044890.1:6218338-7418338 GCA_024500025.1 Syzygium aromaticum
GCTATGTTTGATTTTGAAGTCATTATTGGCATAGATTGGCTAGTAAAACAAAGGGCCGTGATGGATTTTAGTACTAGGGTGATCCAATTTAATCATGTTGGTTATCCTTAATTTGAGTTTATGGGAAACTGAGGAGGAACCTCGATCCCTTAGATTTCATCGCTTGAGGTGACGAAGCTGTTGGATGAAGGATGCCAAGGTTACTTAGCGACTATATTTGACTTATTGGCTGAGGAGCCAAGGCTAGAGGACATAGCCGAGGTGTGTAACTTCCCCAATGTCTTTCCTAAGGAATTGTCGGGATTGCCACCTGAAAGGGAAGTGGAATTTGTAATTGAGTTGACCCCTGGGACGGAGCCAATCTCTAGAGCGCCCTACAGAATGGCCTTATCAGAATTGAAAGAGTTGAAAGTTCAGATGCAAGAGCCGCTAGACAAAGGATTCATTCGTCTAAGTGCGTCACCGTGGGGAGCAGCAGTGTTGTTCGTCAGAAAGAAAGATGGTTCGTTGTGTTTGTGCATTGACTATCGGCAGTTAAACCAAATGACCATCAAGAACAAGTATCCATTACCAAGAATAGATGACTTGTTCGATCAACTGCAAGGGGTTTCGGTATTTTCCAAGATAGACTTAAGAATATGCTATCGTCAGTTAAGGATTAAAAAGAAAGATATACTGAAAATGGCATTTCGTATAAGATATGGACATTACGAGTTTACAGTTATGCCGTTTGGAATGACTAATGCCCCCACTGCTTTTATGGATTTGATGAATCAAGTATTCAAGGAATTCTTGGATTTATTCATTATAGTATTCATCGACGACATATTGATATACTCGAAAAGTCCCAAGGAGCATGAACAACATTTAAGAATGGTTCTACGGACCTTGAGAGAACACGCACTCTACGTCAAGTTTAGTAAGTGCGAGTTCTGGCTGAATCAAATGGCATTTCTTGGACATGTGCTCTCTGGGGATGGAATCTTAGTGGATCCAATTAAGATTGAGGCAGTTACGAATTGGCCGAGACCTACGATGGTGACAGAAGTTTAGAGTTTCCTAGAACTAGCTGGCTATTATAGAAGATTCATGGAAAGGTTTTCTGCGATAGCTACTCCTTTGACTCACTTTCTAAAGAAGGAAACAAAGTTCAAATGGACGGATAAGTGCGAAAGAAGTTTCCAAAAGCTTAAGCATAAGCTGACTATCGCACCAGTATTGACAATACCCTCAGATCCTGAAGCATACAAGATTTACAATGATGTGTCGCTGAAGGTATTAGGATGTATTTTAATGTAGCATAGAAGAGTTGTTGCATATGCATTGCGACAGTTGAGACCTCACGAGATGAACTACCCGACGCATGATTTGGAACTTGCAACCATCATCTTTGCACTTAAAATTTGGAAGCATTATTTATGTGGAGAAAGATTTTAAATCTATACAGATCATTAAAGTTTGAAATATTTATTTTCTTAGAAAGAATTGAATATGAGACAACGCTGATGGATGAAACTTCTAAACGATTACGACTATGACATCTTACACCACCTGGGAAAGGCTAACAAAGTAGCAGAGGCACTTAGTCAAAAATCGAGCATTGCACAATTGATAATTAAAGAGTAGACTTTACTCGAAGGAGTACGAGATTCTGAATTTAAGTCCGAGGTAAGTCACCTCTCATGCTTGTTAGCCATTTTAAGGATTGAACCAGAGATTCAGGCTAAAATTAAGGCATTACAATCTATGGACCCCAACATTCAAAAGATTGTACAATTGGATATAACCAAGAGAAAATCGGACTTTCAAGTATCCGAGGACGGGATCTTAAAGTTTCGTGGACAATTATGTGTACCCAATGACGCAGAGCTTAAGGAGGAAATCTTGGTAGAAGCTCATCATAGTAATTACAATATTCATCCGAGTAGCACAAAAATGTATCAAAACTTGCGTCAGCATTATTGGTGGAATGAAATGAAAGTAGATGTAGCCAAGCACGTGGTAAAGTGCTTGACGTGTCGGCAAGTAAAGGCACAACATTGTAAGCCTGGTGGATTGTTAAGACCTTTGGAAATTCTAGAGTGAAAATGGGAGCATGTTACCATGGACTTCGTTATGGGTCTACCGAGGAGCCAGAGAGACCATGATTCAATTTGGGTTGTAGTCGACAGGTTGACTAAATCAATGCATTTTCTGGCAGTGCGAAAGGATTTCACAATGGATAAGTACGCCGAACTGTATATGCAACAAATAGTTCGTTTTCATGGAGTATTAATAACTATCACGTTGAATAGAGACCCTAAGCTTACCGTAACCTTTTGGAAAAGTCTTCAGATGGCTATGGGGACGAAGTTACAATATAGTACGGCCTATCATCCACAGACAGATGGTTAGTCTGAAAGGACGATTCAGACACTCAAGGACATGTTACGAGCTTGTGTGATAGATTTTAAAGGTGGATAGGAAGAACAGTTACATTTAGTTGAGTTTGTCTACAATAATAGTTATTAGCAAAATATCATAATGGCACCATTTGAAGCATTGTATGGCAGAGCGTGCAAGACATCAGTTTGTTAGGATGAAGTTGGTGAAAGGTGTATTACAGGTCCAGAATTGGTAGAACAGTCAGTCGAGGCAGTTAAGATCATCTGAGAAAGACTGAAAACTGCTTAAAATTGTCAGAAAAGTTATGCAGATAAACGGTGTAGACCTTTGGAGTTTTAAAAAGAAGATCATGTTTTCCTCAATGTATCACCAATGCAAGGAACATCTCGGTTTGATAAGAAAGAGAAGTTAAGCCCGAGGTACATAGGCCCCGTTCAAGATATTAGAAAGAATTGGAATTTTAACCTATTGACTTGCTTTGCCGCCGAATTTATCTCAGATTCATAATGTATTCCACGTGTCCATGCTAAAGAAGTATTAACCAAATTCGACCCACGTGCTGAATTATGAAGAAATAGACGTGGATGACAATGTGTCGTACGTGGAAAAACCTATTTGGATAGAAGACAGAAAAGAACAAGTTTTACGGAATAAGACATTCTCATTGATCAAAGTAGTCTAACAACATCATGGAACGGAAGGAGCCACGTGGGAAAGTGAAGAAATCATGAGGCGTTAGTACCCCCATTTGTTTGAATAGTTTGGGTTTGGCTGTAAATTTCGAGGACGAAATTTTTGTAAGGAGGGCAGAGTTGTGACATTTTGAATTTTGACCCGCTTTTGGGATTTATGAAATGATATTATCATCAATGTACTTTCTGTTATATCTCACTCGAAATTGGTCATTCTTAGTAATACTAACCGTTAGGGAATGACTAGTTAGGATTTCGGTACACATGACCCAAGAACTCGAACCTAGATTGACACTTCGATCATAAGGATTGGCGAAGGGATATTTTGGGCCATTATAGGCCGATCCAAGAATGATTATGAAACAATTTAACAATATTATACAATTGAGTTATGGGTGATTTCGTTTAATCGTTGTATGCTTAAGAACGTTCCAAAATCAATTTCTAACGATCGTGTCATTCGGAACTAATGATTGACCTTCGTAATTACATGACAACCGAAGTCACCATGGCTCGAGTAAACTTAAACGTGGATTGATATCAAATCAACCACGGGTCGACATGTGTAAACCCTAAAAGCTGCCCGTTAGTTTGAGATACACGAAAGTTGCGTTTGATCGATTTTGGCCATGAATTGAAATCCGAACTTGGATATCGAACTTTTAAGGATATCAAAATTATTATATTGGATGACGCCGCGTTAAGCTCGCTTTATTATTAGTTTGCTCAGAAATTCTCGAAAAAGCGAAAATTGACTTGAAAATTGGAAAAGACGATTTTACCCCTGTGTGTTCTAGAGTTTATTTGTTGAGTGGAAGGACATAATGATATTTTTACCCTAGTGGTCGAAATTCCCTCTCTTGGACAGCTTTGCCCTTTCTTTTCTTTGATTAATTACAAAAATACCATTTTAGAAGCCTTTTGTCAAGATACATTCCTAACCTTTGGATTTTTCTTGGGCATCAAGGAATCATCCAAGCCATCCATTTGAGAAATATGTTCATCTTACACACACACACACACACTCTCTCTCTCTCTCTCTCTCCCTCTCCCTTAGCTGAGACACCCACCACCGCCATCCACCACCTACCAGCACCTCACACCACCACCCTGGACCATCATGGACCACTGTGAGATGCCTCCAAGCTGGCGTTCACACCCGAAGCAACCGCCGCTCGCCGGATCGCCATTTGGGTTGCCACCATTCGTTGGAGCTCGTGGCTTGGCCGAGACTGGTGCTGCTGGTTCTGGCTTAGTTCTTAGCTTAAATTAGTGGTAAGTAACTTTCTAAACCTTGATTAGGTTAGTAGGTTACCAATGGATAGTGTTTATGGGTTGTTAGGGTAAGTTAGGGGTTATGATAGATACTGAATTAATGATTTGTTAGTAGCTGGATTTGATGATCATATGGCTAATTTGAATGTTAAGATAGATAGATTATGTGACTTGAGCTTGAGCATATATATATTTGGTAAGGGAGCTTGAGCATATATTTAATGTTGCTAATTGTGCTTAATTTGGCTAATTATGATTGTTTATTGGTTGTTTGAATTAAATTCGTGGGTTAGTCTTGTGGCTGCAATAATCATGTGGTAGTGGCTGAATTGGATGATTTGGACATTGATCATATGGCTCCCATTGATTCTAGATTGGTTAATGTTAATTTTAGGGCTTAATTAACATGATTATGTGCTAATTTTGATCATACGGTTTAAATTAAATTAGGATGTGATAAAATTTGATCATATGGCTTATTAGAGATTTGAAGTTGATCATGTGGCTTTGATTGACCATTGCATTAGCTAATTATTCGATTATATGCCGATTAAATGTTTAATGATGATCGTGTGGTTAGAATGATGATTTCGTAGCCTAGAACGAAGATCGTATGGTTGAAATTGATGTTTCATGGTTGATCTTGCATTTGATGAATAATCGAAGGATTTTAAAAGTGGATCATGTGGTTAATTATGATTATTGTTGGCTTAGCATGGCGTATCGTGATCATATATTGATGTTTGGTACGAAAATGAGTGCGATTCATGGCATATTTATTCATAGTAAATTGCACTTCATAAATACTTGCATTGGCTAATTAAGGAAGATTAAAATTAGTAATGCGTGATTTTTTACGTGTGTGGCCATGATAAGTTCCATCTAAAACGAGTTCTAAACGATGCCCGGCGGAAGTTCGGATACTGTCTGGTACCTGACTTGTCGAGGGGCTTCAATCCTAGATATTGCCGATCGCGGTGGAGGCCGGATCGATACTCCTAAATGTAATGCCGTTCGGTACCCGACTTGTCGGGGGGGCTCGATCTAGGACGTTGCTATGCCCAAAGTAATGGGGTGATGCCTGGCTATGCCAGAAGACTGACAGGAGTTCGATGTGACCTATGGCATGTCATTAATAATCTAGACAACTTCGAGTATTATGTGCATATGGCATGCTTTGTGTTTGATTATGGGATAAAATTGTGAGGCACGATATGAGAATGGCTGAAATGATTTCATCTTATAATTGAGAACTGTATGAATGATTGAGTATGTCTGGATTATTATTATTGCTGTTATGCATATTAATAGTATGTCATGGTTGTGATGCAATTCGAGATTTTGCATAGAATGTAGTACCATTATTTGTTTGATAGGAACTTATTCTATTGGTTAGAATTGCATGATTAGGGTGCCGGAGGTACATATTGCCCTAGTCGAGACTTAGGCAGTTTACTTATTGAAATTTTATCTCATTCCACGTTGTTAAACATTTTAGTCCCTCAACCTTGATTATGACTGAGCCTCTGCTACGTTTCAGGGTACCAACGGAAACGGAGCATTGGGTGACTGAATACCTAGCTAGTGAGGATAGGGAGTATCAGAAGTATAAGAGTATAGTTTGGGTCGATGATGGTGAGTAGTACTTGACAGCTCACAAGTATATGGCATGGTTTCTGATGAATGGAGCTCAGACTTTTGGTCTTCTCTGGGAATTTGATATTCCCCCTGATGATGGTTTAAGAGAGTAAGATCTTATGGAGATTGATCCCCCTAATAGAGCTGTTTCTAATCCTAAATCCAAATCAATGGTTACGGAACCCCAGGTGTGGTCCGAGGAGTCGGACCCTGAACCGGAGCCTTTGCCGCCTGGTTCTTATAGCTAGGCATCTAACCCTACTTCGCCAGGAGCACCGCCAAGATGCTATGGAGGTTTTTGATAGGGTTAGAAATCTGTATCTTTTTGTAGCTCCTCTTTTGAATAAAGTAGTGGAGCAGATTGACTAGCCTATCCCTTTTTGAGTATTCGTAGTTTGAGTTTGTGGCCTTGAGGAAGGCTTGTATATGTTATCGCTATATGTGATGTTAAGTTTATAAAATGATTTGTTGGTTTGTTTAAATTGTCTCTCTTTATTATCTCGTTTGAATGTTTGTTAAATGGAGTGTTTGTTTGGCTTCCGCGTATATTCTCTTATTCGATGGTAACGGGTCGGCGATGAATCCCGGGAGTCACATTTTCAACGACTGCAGCGGGATGTTACATATTCATAGGGTACGGGGCGTGACATCAACTCACTTTCAATGGCCAGGTTGCAAATGAGTCACTAAAGTACGTTTAAGATATCTGAGCCCAACTATATAGGTTTCCACAAGATCCATATTCGACCCATTTAGTTTACCAGCTCCGACCCATATAGACAATTTCTTTCTGTCTTCAATTTACATTGCCCTATTTATGGTCGACGACTGTCATCTCAAAGCTCCTAAAAGAAATGAGCACGAATAAAAGATTTGTCCCTCGCATTCCGCAATCGGACAAAATTGCAGTCCTCAGCTTTCGAGCTAGACAATGAGACTATCTTTGAGAGAGAGAGAGAGAGAGAGCGAATAGCGAATCAGCACAGAAAAAAATCTAATTTCTGGGCCATGAAACAATAGAATTCTGCTACTACATATAAAATACATCTATTATAAGTCATGAAAGTATCATGACTAATATTATTCAACTTGCACAGACGATTTTATATTCGAAGATGACAACAAGTTTACTTCATGAAAGATAATCAGAGCTTTCAACTTACAATTTACTAAAAGTGCATAGACATATTATAGTCACGAGTTTCTGAAAGTAATGTCTAAAGCTTAATGTAACCATTCTTGATCATCCACTCCAAGCTCCAATGGTGTTTGGCGCACTTGAGAGTCCAATAGGACCAACCAAATGTGGCTCTTCCATAAACTTCCTGTTGAGCCTCCGCAAACCTTTTGTACTCCTCTTTTGTTGCTCCATCCACTGTCCACTCCACTACCCATTCACCTGCAGTTTCACATTACTTCATAGATCCACATTTCTTATATGTATATAGCATATCACCAAAAATAGCACCCAATGATGTGTGACATCAATCGCATGATAATCTTATTACAAGTTGACTTACCCACAAAAGTGAGAGGTCCGTCTGATGTAGCGAGACGGTCCAGTTGGGCACTTCTGTCTTTGTATATGTAATCAAGGTTACCTTGGACTGTGTCGAATTTCGTCCTGTACAGAACGTAGTTATGTGTGTCCACAACCGTCCTATCCAGGCCGCTTGCAATGGGGAGCAGCAGTTCAGGGCCAGAGGCTCCAAGCACGCGTGACATGATCACGTAAGCTGTGGAGGAGTGCTTGCGGACGGCGCTGTGCCCGGCCCTGTAGTACTTAGCGACAGTCTCTACAGGGAGTGTCTTCGCGGATGGCTCGTTCAAGAGGTCGACGGCATAAAGGCTCGGGCTCTTGTTGTATCTACATAGGCGAAATCAAATGATATCCCTGGTACACGGAATAGGATGTGAACCACAAATTAATTGATTACCGCGAGGTTAGGAATTCTATGACATGGAGGGTTTGTTGGATGGTGTCATCTGTGTCTCCCCATTCTCGGAAACCATCCCTCGATGAGCTGTGCTCCCAGCCATTTTGGGAACCAGGTGCTGCGTGCAGGTCAACTATGACCTTCAACCCATACTTTCTGCAGGTAAAAAAAATTGATTGATATGTTACAAATTGCATCTGTAAATGAAATAAGATGAAGAGAAGATGGCAATAGACTCACTCTGCCCAAGAGAAGGCTTTGTCCAGAAAGGCCAAGGAACCACCAACATAAGGGGGCGGAGGATTCGGATCACTCTCTATCCACCAACCCACCGGAATTCTCACAGCATCCAATCCATTATCGGCGACGAACTTGAGATCATCTTCCACTATGAACGTACTCCAATGTTCCTGTTGCATATCTCATAGGGTTTTGTAGTACTTGACGAGGAAAACCATGCATATGTGTGCGCAAAAATCGCATGCATCGCGAATTTACCTAACACTCAGGTCAAGTAGCATTTATAAAGCAGATTTTCTCGTAGCTGGTGGATCACAGTAGAGGCTTCCACCTTGAAGTTTCCAACAAATAAGCTGATGGGGCGTGTAGATATTGACACTGTGGCCAAGCTTATCACCTCTAGCTAAGTTCAGTAATTAATTAATTGAATTTGGTAAAAGTAGATTGTACATAGTGTATCATGCATATTCAGATTTTCACTCTGTATTTTGTATTGTATCTTGTGTCATTTACATGTGGCGGTATTTACTATTGCCATTGCTAAGTAATAGTTAGTCAGCTGTCGGGACCAGAGACCATTTGAAGTGCATATGAGAGACGCATGAAATTGTAGGAGCCATCGCAGTTCCCATGTATGAAGAATAATTGCCAACTAGATTTAGTTCCTTCTCGAAGAATACTCATTTGCAAGCCAAATATTAAAAAGATTAAAAAAAATAATCATATTATCTCATGGAGTGGGTTTAAGGGTGCATTTGTCTCGAGAAAATATGAATGATTTAAAAAATATTTTTCTAAAATTGATCGCTTATATCGCTTAAAAAAATGAATAAATGAAAAATATTTTCATCATTCACAAAAATATTAAGACATAAATTGTTGTTAATAATGAAAACTTTTTTCATTAACAAACTATTTCAAGAAATATAAGAGATTATTTTTGGTAAAATATTTTCCAAATCAGTTTTTTTATGCAAAACAAACGGAGCCTAAGTAAAATTATAATATAGGCATAAATCATTTGTTTAACATAATGGGTTTAAGAAGCGTTAACCTTGACCATAATCAAATAAGAGATTTCTAATTCCATACCCTCATGACTTTGGCAGCTTTATGTGGTCCAAGACCATTGGTGACTTGAAACTCGCCTTCCAATCGTCTAGTCATGCTCATGACAAACACAGATGGGTCTTCATCTCCCCACGTATCACTCTCGTTGCATTGATAATCTGCTGTAACTCGTTCCTCTGTTCTCACCTGCAAAACAAATTTGGCTACAATAATCACACTCTTAAGAAAAGCCCATTCACATCACATATGGTATAATAAAGTTTTATTTTCTTAATCTTTTTGTCATTGTTCTCAATCTCTGCTTCTAATAAGTCTCGGAAGGTCTTCACCCAGTTGGTGTCTACCTAACATGCTACCGTGTAAAAGAGAGACGTTGGTCTGCTAAATTAATTTTTATAAAATGACGTGGCAGATGAGAATTGTAACTGGATTAACCCTTCAAATAAGTGGACCATATTTAACATTCAACTTAGTAAACCAGAATGGAGCAATTATTCAGTGAACCTAGTATATGCACTAAAATAAATCCAATAAGTCTCAGATGGGTTTCACTAGTTCTAATGATCAGAAACATCTTAGAACATGTATAATGTTCATGTAATAACTTTTCAACCGGTCTTAGTATATCTAGCACTATTCTTCTGAAAGACAGAAAATGAAAAGAGATTGATGACCTGCAAGAAGAAGCCATTGGAAGCTTTGATTCTAGCACGGCTTGGATCAGCTGTGTTTCTCACAATCTCAAAGGTTTCTGGTCTTCCTGGGGAATCACAAGTTGCCACCAGATCGACCCCGTTCCCATTAGAGTCCAAGCCGACAAATTGCTTGTTGGCAACCCTGAAGTTGAAGAGCGTCTCATTGATTCTCCACAGCTACGAGGGGAAAACAAAAGACATGAGCCAAAACCCAAATGGAGGTAATTCAAACATGAAATTTATCTATACTTGGGTGCACCGTGCATCCAATCCACAGACACAAGTTCTTTCTTAACCACCAAACTAATGTCACGGATTTGCACAGCTGAATGTTGTTTATCTGCTTAAAAGCTAACTCACCCTGAATGTCTCCCAAGGGTAACCGGAAAACGTTGTGGGTGTGGCAACTGCAGGAGTCCCCATGTGGTTGGCGGCTACTCTGCTTCCTCCGCCAGACTCGGCGCAGAGATACTTCCCGACCATCATTGATTTGAACTGAAGTCTAGTCCCATCCTACTCATTATACACAGTTTGAGAGTCAGAAAATATTGTCGAAACTGAACGAATCATCACTTACAGAGCAACAAACATATGTAGCACAGCACCAAGAAGTCCTTGTTGGGGATTACATCAAAGAGGGAAGGCTTGATCCATCCTTCTGTGACCAGCCAGCCTCCCAGATTCACTGCTCTTATTTTGGGATTTCGATTCTCCATCTCTTGAGCGGACTGGTTGCCAATCGATTGGACCCCATTGCTGATCACTTCCATGCCTTCTGCTTTCCTGCTTCCCCGCTCAAAATCAAGACAAAACAAAATAACAGTCAGTTATGCAACAGATTGTCCCAGAGGAACACACAAAAATATGCACTTAACATGACTAACACATATCCAACATTACCCGTGCAAGCAATGTTCATGCAACAAAATTTCGACATGATTAAGTAGAGATGCAATGCGTGCTTGCATGATAGGGATGCGTTCGGCCACTCACTCAATTAGCTTAAAAGCTGAGTTGTCTGCGTGAATGACGTATTTTTGCCAAAAGCCATCTGTCTTTTTATACTGGGTGATCTCATCTACTTGGTGCATTTCATTTCATTGCAATGCTTTTCTTAAACATTTCCTGTTGACTCACCTAATATGGGTTCTCGTGTGACTTGACTTTGGTCAACTGCACAGCAACTTCCCCGTCACTCGCACGGTGATGTTTTTTATGCTTCAGATAGTAAGGTTCCTTAACTCTTCCGGATAACAAAATAGATTTAAGGAAATTTTACATTTATGTGTTTTATATAATTCAACCACTCTTTCATTGTGCGGTTCTGTTTGCTTTTTCAAAGAAGGCTCCGTTAAAAGAGTTTCTCGAAACACTAGTTAAACAACTAATGAAATTTTCTATTTATGATTTGCAATATATTTATTGTCATTATATATTGCACAAAATGTACGTACCTTGAAAGCTGTGTCATTCCAAATAGAAATTGGTTAACAAGTGTGGTTAGGGCACTTGTTAAACACCTAAATAAAGAAAATCTATCATTCGCAGTACACTCTTTTTCGTGTTTTGTGTAACTAGTGTTATAAAAGTGAAAAGATATCATTCTTAAATTATGGTTAATAAATGCCCTCCAAACACTTATTAACAAAACTTTTCAAATAAATATACTTATTAAGTGCTCAAGGGGCACTCATTTAGAAACCCTTTCAAATAAATACATTTTCTTCTAATTATTCTTCAGCATGCTGTGGATTTTCTACGTCCAGGTCAATTCAACCAATCCGTTCTCCGTCTTTTCTTTCAATTAAATTCTTTTCCTTTTTCCTTTCAACTTCTCGTTGCTTTCCCTTATTTATTTATTTATTCAAGTCTCTAATTCATGAACAAATACTTCTGTGAAGCAGGTACACACAAGCCCGTGGATAATGGACGTTAGATCATATGAATCCTATGCGGAGCCCATAAAATTTAATGACTCGAATTTTGTGGAGCTCATAGAACCCAGACCATAAATTTCACGATTTACGTATGTGACATTTCTAGGAAATGAAATGGGCAAGACGTGGTAAAGAAAAAGGGGATTCAATGCTTTTTGACAAAATTAAAGAAAGACTTCACTTGAGTAGAATGGACAAAAGTCACTTTAATCGTGGAAGAGAATATATGCGTGCGACATTTCTAGGAAATGGGCAAGACATGGTAAAGAAAAAGAGGATTCTAAAATTTTTGACAAAATTAAAGAAAGATTTCAAAAGAGTAGAATGGACAAAAGTCATATAGGAGAATTACCAAAACAGTCCCAATTATAATTGTATTATTTTGTGCTAATTGAGACATAAACCTTTTGTATTTCTGCCAATTTAGTTTATTCGGTCAATTTTTCCTGGTTGGCGCTGATATAGACGTTGGCTGTCCAATGTGACACGGCCAGCGCTGATATCAACAAATTTTAATAATATTTTAATAATTTTTTGAATTATTTATTTCTTTTTTCTTTTTTTCCCTTTTTTTTCTTTTCTTTCTCTTTCTTTTTGTTTTCCTCCTTCATCTTCAACCTCCAGAAGGTCGCGATCAGCCAGAGGCGAGGGCAAGCCTCACTCACTCTTGCCAATGCTTGAACACGGCCAATGGCAAGGACATAGTTCGAACACACTAGCCATTGGCGAGGTTGGCCTCGCCCAATGACGGTGAGGATGAACCTCACCATTCCTGGGCGAGGCTCGAACATACCGGCCACTAGCAAGGGCTGACGAGGCTTGCCTTCACCAGAGGCTAGCAAAGCCAACCTTGCAAGCCCTCGCCTTTGGTTAGTCGCTAAGTTACGACGACTGGCTAGAGGTTGAAGATGAAGGAAGGAAAAAAAAGCAAGGGAAAGAAAAAAAGGGAAAAAGAAAAGAAACAAATAATTTGAAAATTTATTAAATTGTTATTAAAAAAATTTTATATCAGCGTCGGTTATGCCATGTAAGACGGCCAACATCCATGTTAGTGCCGGTCATCCAAAATTGTCAGGATGAATTGAATTGACACAAATGTGAAAGGTTTAGACTTAATTAGCGCAAAAAAATATTTATGACTAAATTAACACAATTACAATACGTTTAAGACTGTTTTGGTAATTTTTCCAAAGGCATACTTTTAGTGGAGGAGCGGGTCTTGGATGGAATTCACACGTTTCGTGCGAAATGGTAACATCTTTGTAGTCATTAATTATGGAAAGACATCATCAATTGTATTCACGTCACTTTACTTACGAACCAAACTATGCGTCCCACGCCTCCAGATGTGAAATTAGAATGTAACACTAACAATACCTTAGCCTTTTTTTGGAAAAATTACCTGATTAGTCCTAAACCTATTGTACATATACCAATTCAATTCTAAACTTTTCAATTTTGTTAATTCTATTGTAATTATTCAAATATGTCTTGAGTTTGAGACTAGTGAATGAATTTGACCCAAATTGAATTACTTGATACTTGAAAGTTCAAAAACAATTAATGCATATTATGAAAAAAATTTATGTATCGGAGCAGTCAAGATTGGAAAGTCCAACTTGGACTTTGGATTGGAGACGAGTGTGTTCAAGGCACACGGCAATTTCCTTGGCGAAGAAAGATAGGAAAGAAAGTCCTAGGTCCACTTTATTCCCAATTGAAGCCTGATCTAGGAAATTAAAAGAAATGGTTAATATCATGAAAAATCCCAAACTGATACATCTATGATAAATTTATCCCAAACTAATTTTTTGACTATCAAAAACCCCAAACCGATACATTTGTAATAAATTTACCATCCGTTAAATTGCATTAATACCATGTAAACTCACAAACTAGTACACCTCTGATAAACGGAGGGTAAAACTCCAAACTGGTATATCCGTCAACTGTCACGTGTTATCCAATTCAAAAATTTGACAGTAAAATTTAACGGAAACTAATTAAGGGTAAAATTGTCACAAGTATACTAGTTTGGGGTAAATTTGTCACATGTGCACCAATTTAGGGTTTTTTGTGGTATTAACTTTGAAGAAAAAAAAAAGAAACCTCCAATTCAGGCTTTGCAGACTAATACTGGCCGACCGAATTTAGACTTCTTTAGGCGGCGGGTAAACATACATACATACATACAAATATAAATGTAATATATATAATATATATAAAATATATTTGTGGGTTTCTGTTTACGAAGAATTGGTTTTGAAGAGTCATTTTCAACCGAGCGCTTGGCGTGGGTGTTTTTCGTGATTTTCTTCGTGGAATTTTACCAACAATTCAGGGAAGCTACGATTCTATTAGGTGAGTGGCATGTGCCCCAAAGCTTCCCTCGACTATTTTTTATTCAAAGATGACAAAAAATTTACTTGATGAAAGATAATCAGGGCTTGCAACTTACAATTTTGTAAGAAGTGCATATATATATGTGTGCGCGTGTATGTATGAATTTCTGAAGGTAATGTCTAAAGCTTAATGTAACCATTCTCGATCATCCATTCCGAGTTCCAATGGAGGTTGGCGCACTTGAGAGTCCAATAGGCCCAACCAAATGTGGCTCTTCCATAGACTTCCTGTTGTGCCTCCGCATACTTTTGGTACTCCTCTTTTGTTGCTCCATTCACTGTCCACACCACTACCCATTCACCTGCAATTTCACATTCCTTCATAGATCCACCTTTCTTATATTTATATAGCAAATCATGGAAGATAGAAGCACAATGATTTATAGCATCAATGGCATGATAATTTATTACAAGTTTGGACTTACCCACGAAAGCACAAGGTCCATGCAATGTGGCAAGACGGTCCAACTGGGCACATTTATCCTTGTATATGAAATCGAGGTTATCTTGGATGGTGTTGAATTTCGTCCTGAACAGAACGTAGTTGTGCGTGTCCACAACCGTCCTGTCCAGGCCACTTGCCACGGGGAGCAGCAATTCGGGGCCGGAGGCTCCAAGTATGCGGGACACGATCACGTAAGCCGTGGAGGAGTGCTTGCAGATGGCGCTGTGCCTGGCCCTATAATACTTAGTGAAGGTCTCCAGAGGGAGTATCTTCGCGAGCGGCTCGTTCAAGAGGTCAACGGCATAAAGGCTCGGGCTCTTGTTGTATCTACATAGGCCAAATCAAATGATATCCCTGGTACACGGAATAGGATGTGAACCACAAATTAATTGATTACCGAGAAGTTAAGAATTCTATGACATGGAGGGTTTGTTCGATGGTGTCGTCTGTGTCTCCCCATTCTCGAAACCCATCTCTTGATGAGCTGTGCTCCCAACCATTTTGGGAACCAGGTACAGCGTGCAGGTCAATTATGACCTTCAACCCATACTTCCCGTAGGTAAGAAAATCAAATGATACGTTGCAAATTGCATCTGTATATGATAAGACGAAAAGAAGATGGTAATAGACTCATTCTGCCCAAGAGAAGGCACTGTCCAGAAAGGCCAAGGAACCACCAACATAAGGAGGCAGAGGATTCGGGTCGCTCGCTATCCACCAACCCACTGGAATTCGCACGGCGTCCAATCCATTCTCGGCAATGAACTCGAAATCATCTTCCACTATGATCGTACTCCAATGTTCCTGTCATCAATTCATACCCCCTTATTGAAGTTCACTCAATTTTAGTTAGATTTGGAATGATTTGAGAAGATTAGAGGGATCAAAAAAGAAAATTTGAGATCTTTTTTCTCCAGCTCCGTCGATTTCAATCCCTCCTACTAAACAAGAACTACTTTTTTTCTTTTTTGTTAATCTTCTCTTCCTCGCCAATCCCCTCCCTCATCACGCCATCCAAATTGGGTAAAGGGCGAAATAAAGACATTATTACGAATTCAAGTACACAAATAGTTAACGAAACATTCGGCTCTATGCATAAAACTTAGTGCTGTATAATAGTAAGATCAATGAAAGAAGGTCCTTCTTCTAGTTTTTTCGGATTGCCGTTTGTGGTTTAGAATTCAGTGGTCGTGTAGGACACACCGGCAACCTAAATCCCATGGAGGAAGGGGTCTCTGGCGTGGGAGGGACAGTCTCTTCACGAGGATCAGATGAAAGAAGACCGCAGGATTTTCATAGGTCTACGCATGGAAAGAAGGCATGATTTGAAGCCGAATTGGCTTAGAGTTTTTGTTAGTTGGAAAAAAGGTGGCTTCGATCGTGTTCTTGTCATGATTGCAACTTTTTTACGGTTAATTCACTTACATGCCTAACAGGGTTTTGTAGTACATGACCCGGAAACCCATGCATGTGTCACATATGCATAGAAGCAAAAATCACATGTATCCCGAAAGAACCCAACACGTTAGGTCAAGTACCATTCTATAAAGGCGATTTTCTCATAGCTGGATCCCAATAGATGTTGAGCTTGGCAAGTGGACGTTGTACATTTTGTATCGCATCATATTTAGATTTTCATTCAATATTTTGTGCTGCATCTTATGTCATTCCCATGGACAACATTTACTGGCTAGTGGTGTGTCGAGACCGAAACTCCGGAATTTTTTTTTTTAACTTACTCAAAAAACGAGGGGGTTCGCCTGGTACGTACTAAGTCTAAGTTTAGGATTTAACTCGGGTCCTCCCAAGCTCATACTATATCGCGACTTAGAGTTTTAGTGGTTAACATGCAAATGGTTTACATTAAGGAGTTGACACTAATCGATTTGGGATGGGTCGATTAGAAACCCAAATAGGGTGATGGGAGAATCATCTTATTCCTACGAACCAGAGATTGATTGAGTTCGGGGACTTGGTTACACTAGTTGGATAACTAATGGCCTTTCGGTACTATTTTACCCTGTTCATTTTTGAAAACATTTACTAGGCAGTTTGGATTGATTTTAAGACATTTCTTCTAACATATGAGGTGATCGAGCGAGTGCATAATCAGAAGCGATTATCAGTCAAAAACACAATAATTCATGCAGCCTAAAGTTCTAACCTTAACTAAGTCAGATGACATTCAAAAACACAACCGCTCATGCTATTGTATTAAAAACATCCATAATAAAACACAACAACAATAACATGCAAAATAATATCACATGATCAAATTGACTTATCTATTTAAACATGAAATTATAACAACATACATAATATTATAACAATAAGTTAAAGCATTCAGATAAACCACATAAAAAAGGTTTTTTTGGAAAAAAAAGAAAAAGAAAAAGAAAAAAAAAATATATATACGGTGAAGAAAGAAAAAAAATTAAATTTTTTTAAAAATAAAATAATAATATAATATTAAACCGGGTTGGGTCTCCGGATTCAGGTCAGCCCGGTCCGACCCGCGTCAACGGATTCGACCCTGTCGTTGACCCGGGTCGGACGAAACCGACCCGAGTCAACGGATCCGACTCGGTCGTTAACCCGGGTTGAGCCGACTGATTCGAGTTGGTCAGAACTGACCCGAGTTAATGGATCCGACTCGGGCGTTGACCCAGGTTAGATCTGCTGATTCGGGTCGGTCAGAACCGACCCAAGTCAACGGATCCGACTTGGGCGTTGACCCGGGTCGGATCTGCTGATTCGGGTCGAATCCGACCCAATTTGCAGACTCGCAGGGAGAGGGTGCCGGCGGGGCCAAAATTGGCCATCCGCCGGCCGACCCAGACCGGTGCCGCCTCTAGAAACGACCCCTAGGGCCACCGTCGATGCTACCAACTGCCTGGGTTGCCGTCCGGCCGCCGTTGTACCGGCCGGCAACCAAACTGAATTCGGCTTCTCTAGGACATTTCGTCGAGCACCTGGGGGGCATGGTGGAAAACGGTCGATTCCGACCTCCTCCGGTGACTGGATTGGCTCCGACGGACCGGCCTATCTTTGATTATGGCACGAGGACTATGGGGAACGACGGTATGGGCCAAAATTTGCGCGATACAGTCAGCGCGAGTCCAGCCACATCGTACAAAAAAAAAAACAGAGTAGAACAGGGCAGGTCGGGGGAAATCGGGGGGAGCTCACCTGTCGACGGAGCGTCGTGGCGTTCCGGTTGGTCTGAGGACGACGGCGACGCGGCTGGTTGCTCCGACAACCTCGGCTCCTTCTCTCTCTTTCTGTTCTCAATTCTCTCTCACTCTCTGTCTCTCCCTCTGTGTTCTCTCTCTGTGGCCGACTGGGACTCTCTCTCTCTCTCTCTCTCTCTCTCTCTCTCTCTCCTATTTTATAACCGGCGATGACGGGCCCCCATCCTTGCTCTATGCGTCTGCGTGATGAGCGGCCTGTACCGACCTACTCTGGCCGCGACTTCTGCGGCCATTAGGCTGGTGTAGGGGGGCAGGTGTAGAGGGGGCAGAGGAACAGGGGAAAGGAGAGGAAAAATGGGGAGGGGGGTGCGACCAGGTTTTCAAGGCAGACGGGACTGGCAATTAATGCTAGTCCCGTCGGCGTGCCTCTTCGGCCTTCCTCTG
Source organism: Syzygium aromaticum (assembly GCA_024500025.1). Taxonomy (NCBI): domain Eukaryota; kingdom Viridiplantae; phylum Streptophyta; class Magnoliopsida; order Myrtales; family Myrtaceae; genus Syzygium; species Syzygium aromaticum. The sequence continues at coordinate 6,236,691 of CM044890.1, forward strand.
GCCGGATGGCGATAGCGAGGAGTGGTGCTGCTGTGCGTCACGCTGCTGTCGGGTACAGGGGAGAACAGGGCAGCAAGAGTGACAGGGGGGAGAAGAAGGGAGAAGAGAAGGCTGGGTTGGGGCTGGGCCCAGTCCGCGCGCGGGAGTGAGAGAAAAGAGAGGGAGACGGGCCGGGCCCAGGGGGGAAAAAAAAGAAAGAAAAGGGAGGCTGGGCTGGGCTCGTGCGGAGGGGGGGGGAAAGAAAAAAGAAAAAGGGGTCGGGCCGGCCTGGCTCCGGCCAGGCTCGGCCCAACGTGATTTTTTTTTTTAAAATTTTCTCTAATAGACCGTATTAATGAAAATGTGCCTAATTCCTATATGCAATGCAATTAAATAGAAATATATATATTTATTATTTTTTTTCTTAGGAATTAAAGAAAATTAATTCCTAAATTTTATGCAATAAATTTTGGGCAAATTAAAAATATGTATTAACAGCTGCTCCTCTTTGAAGGTGAGCTTGCAGAGGTTGAGCTCGTAGATGTTACGTTCAAAGATAAAATAACACTTAAATTTAGCCAATGCATGCTTAATGAATGCTATTTTTGGCAAGACTGGAGTCCCATTTCTTGATGCAATAAGATGATTTGTGCTAAAGCAAGTAAGAATATACCTGGGGTTACTTACCTTACCGAAGAGTAAAGTAATTCAAGATAGTTGGTATCAGATGTTGAGGACTCAAACCTATCTTTGGTCGCCTCGACTAAATTTCCTTCGTCTAGGGCTCGAACCTATCTTCGATCACCTTGACGAAGGAAATTGTTTATCTAGGACCCGAACTTTTCTTCGGTCGCCTTGATTAGGGGAAATCGCTTGACTAGGACCCGAACCTATCTTCGGTCGTCTTGACTGGATTTCGTTTGTCGAGGATCCGAACCTTTCTTCGGTCGCCTTGACTGGGAGAAATCGCTTGCATAGGACCAAAACCTATCTTTGATCGCCAACTGGATTTCGTTTGTCGCGGACCCGAACCTACCTTCGGTTGCCGTGACTGGGGGGAAATCACTTGCACAGGACCCGAACTTTTTTTCGGTCGCCAGTTGGATTTCATTTGTTGCGGACCCGAACCTTTCTTTGGTTGCTTCGACTGGGGAGAAATCACTTGCACAGGACCCGAACTTTTCTTCGGTCACCAGCTAAATTTTATTTGTCGCGGACCCGAACCTTCCTTCGGTTGCCTCGACTGGATTTTGCTTCGTCTAGGACCCGAACCTTTCTTTGGTCTCCTTGATGAGGAAAATTGTTTGTCTATGGCCTGAGCTTTTTTTCGGTCACCTTGACTGGTGCGCTTAACAGGTTTGATGAAAAGAGGAACGATCCAATGTTCAAGCGGTACCTGGGGGTCCTCGCCCGAGGATTTAATGATTAACCTGGTGGGTCCTTGTCAGCAGGTCTTGGGAAAACTCAAACAATGAGCACCTGGGGGTCCTTGTCCGAGAATTTGATGTTTTGCCTTTTAAGGGCATGTCTCTTGTCAGACAAGTTAGTTTTGTACAAAGACATATGTATTCATCGAAGGAATAGACAATTATGACTATTCTAGAATATCATATGAAATATCTTGACTATAAGTCAAGATGCATTTCATTTTCAAAGCAACACCTGATTTACTTTCCGGGTAGTTTGAAAAGAAATCTAATGAAATACCTGGTGTTTCTTACCAAGAGTTTTGATACATCATTTGCTGAATAATCGACCTTTTTCAGGGCATCTCTTTAGGGGTGACAGTGAAGGCTTCTTTAGTGTCTGAATTTTCGTGCTAAGTCACTGGGGATCAAAGCTTTGAACTGTCAAAGACGATTAGCACAAACATACATGCCTTCATTAGGGATAGACAAGTTAGGCTATTCTAGAATATGTGTTTATGTAAGGTGATTTTGCCATGTTTGCGTCACCAAACATCTACTGAGGGTCAATCAAGACAAATTCTCACTCCCACGATGGACTTTTAGAGATGCTGAACGAGAGGCCTTTAGTCCGAAAGGACTTTCCGCTCGCTCTCGTTGAAAAGGGTTATTTGTCCCGTCCATTGAGGTGGGAACATCAAGAATACTCAATCTGACCGTTATCACATCAGCAAGGGTCTGAGTTTTCTCGCAAGCGATACGACGCTGTCAATCTGAGAGGTTTTTTTTAGGGTCGTAATACTAGCTTGGTCAATGGCTTAACAAAAGGTGACTGTCCAAGTCGAGGCCATAAAAGAAAACATCCTGCAATTATCTCCGGGTTTTCAAGTCAAGAACACTGCAAAACGAGATAAAAGTAATCTTGCTCGCACTTCCTCGAGCATTATTTATAAACATTTGAAATTCCGCGTTAATCCAAGTGCCATAGTCAGAAGAGACTTTATGAGAGATGTAATGTGGGCTTGGTTCACAGGTTGAGGAACAAAATGATTGTTGGGCAAAAAAATATGTGTAAGGGGGGAGAATTGGTGATCATCTTGGCGTTGTCACCACTCTTTTTATGCACCGTCAAGATCCTTTTGGAAAATCCTCCGGGTAATCTCACGTTTTAGCTTTTTTGACAACTTTTTCTTGAGGAGCTTTTGCGTCAAGCATTTTCCTAGATACCATTTTATCTCTGTCCCAATTACTTTCTCAAGAGTAGGTCCGTCTTCGTCTATCATGGCAGATCTTTGTCAAGACAGGGTTCTTAAGGTAGAGATTTGTATCGAAGAAGAACTCATGTTTAAATCCTTTGGGGTTGTCTATTCTACACCACTTGACAACTTTGAGGTATCTAAGAGCATCTTCAACACGTTTAGAGACCTCCTCAGCTAAAAGCTCATTATGTTTCATAGCAGTCACCCAAAAATTAGGGACTCATCTCTCTTCATCTTTTCACCGTTTTTCTTCTTCTCCTTTTCCTTTTCTTTGTTTTTTTGTTTTGTTTTTCTTTTTCATAGGCATTGGCCTTGCTTTTACTAGGCACACTGCTTTTTCATGCTCCTAGTTTTCAAGACTTTTGTTGTTTTTCTGGTATTGTCAGGACTAGCCTAAACAAAGTTGAACAGAACAATATTATTAGGCTCTTGGAGTTTTCATCTTGATTCGGTACTTTGGACCCTGACACTCAAATTGTGGTGACTTTTGCCTTACCCCGGTGTGGGGATGATCACCAATTGAGTTCATACGAAATGAAATCGCTGGCTCAATTGGGCTAGCAAGGGATAGAAGTGTGTGGGATAGAAGAAGAATTGCTCTTCGTTATCCTAGGGCATTTAAATTATCGCGAGAGTTCATCTGCCATAAAAACACTCAAAGATTAATGCAAATGAGAGCAAGAAAATTTTTATTCATTCTTTCACCTTGTGCAAGCTATTGAAGCTGATGATCATAGAAAATTTTAGATGTTACAAACTCCTCATCCTTCTTGTCATGCTCAGCTCGTAAGTGAAAACATCACTGTTATCAATGAGATATTGGCATTTTGGACAGGCTTTAGTTTGTTGCTCCTCTTTTGACAAAGTATTATTAGCCTCGACCGTCCTACCGTCGATGGTGTGCTTGTCTTAGAGGACCTTGTCGAGGACCGCTAGATTTATGAAGATGACAAGGTTAAAGCCACGGGGGCGGTGATCAGAAGGGAATGGCATTTTTCTTGTTTCTTCTGAGTTTGAATCCTTCATGTGATGCTGATTTATCTCAAGCTGCCCCAATATGGGGTGGTTCTTAACAGGGTTAATTTAAGGGGAATCTCCGAGTGTGCGGGTTTAGAGATGGTCAAGCAAAAGATCAATGGGAGTATATGGGGCAGAAAAATGAACTGCCTCTCGTTATTTTGCCTACCGTACCTTATGTGAAAAATCCCTTTACCTTGTAGAAATGAAATTTTCTCGCTCATCTTGCAAAGGCTTGGTATGCGAGAATATGTATAGACTAAGGATTGCCTTTCCTCATCCTGATTTCTCTTGTTCAATACATCGAAGCAGTCCAACATCGCTTGTCAAATTGTCAAGATTTCCATAGTGAGTTGGTAAATTAAACAGGTAGAATTACCGTGCAAAGCTCTTCTCAAAAGATATGTAACCCACTTGGAGGAAGTTTAAGTACTTATTTATTTTGACACGTTTCCTCCTTGTTTGTTTCTACCTTCATGTGAAAAGTTTGTAAGGAAGGAGATACTTACCTATACTGCAACGGTAAAGCAAACCTGCAAGGTAATAAGAGAGACCATGTTAATGAATGGTTCTTTAAGGGACAGAAATCGGAAACGATACAACATTACCCTTCATGGTTCCCTTCTTTTGAGACTGGATTGACAATTTCCTGAGTTCTCTCGGATGTCAATAATTCCCTTCTGTCAAAACATGAGCTTATGTTAGCAATGAGATGCTTGAGAGTAAATTGAGAACGATACAAATTACCCATCTTCCATTTTGTCTTCACAGCTAGCAGAGTTTTTTCTCCTCTTTACTTTGTTCAGTCTTCTCTATTTCAATCTGCTTCTCCATACTTTTGGTCTCGAAGCTCGAATGAAATCCTCTATAATTAGGGGTGCTCCCGAATAGAGAGTTCTATTGTCAGCGTAGGCTATGTCAATGTAGTTCCAGCATATTGAGGGGTTTCTCGTGGATACTCTGATTCTTGACTGTACATGACATGTGCAATTGCTTGCATGAGGAACTTTGCAGTAAAGCTAATCTCTATTTTAGAGGTCTTCAACAGATGTGGGCATGGCTACCATTAATACTTCCGTGGTTGCCAGGATCAGCTTTGATGTTACTTTGTTCTATGCGAAGTCCTTTCCAGTTAGACTTACCGCATGAGTGTCCTTATCAATAGTTTTTCTGCCAATTCCCTCGTCATCAATGGGAACATAGAAATTGTTTTAAGGATAATACTTCTTCATTGCATTAGAGTTGACTAGGTTGGAGAATTGGCGCCCATCCATCTCAGTCAGAATTAGAGCTCCTCCGGGGAGTGTCTTTTTCACAACATAGGGACCAATGTAGTTTGGAGCGAACTTACCTTCAAGTTCGGGAGGTAGTGGTAGCATTTTTCTCAGGACGAGATCGCTTACTTCGAAGTGTCTTGGGCGCACCTTTTGGTTGAATGATCTGGCTACCTTCTGCTAATAACATTGCCCATGACAAAGAGCCTTCAATCGCTTTTCATCGATCATATTCAACTGCTCAAGTCTTTGTTGCTTCCATTCCGCTTTAGACAGTTTCACTTGGGACAATATCCGTAGTGAAGGGATTTCCACCTCAACAGGTAGGACTATTTCCATACCATATACCAGGGAAAAAGGGGTTGCCTCAGTAGATGTCCGAATTGATGATCGGTATGCCATTAACGCAAAAGGCAATCTTTCATGCCAATTTCGGTAATTCTCAGCAGTTTTGACTAAAATTTTCTTGATGTTTTTATTGGCAGTTTCAACAGCCCCATTCATTTGAGGACGATAGGGAGAGGAATTCAGATGACGGATCTTGAATTCACTAAATAAATCATTAACAAGCTTGTTATTCAAATTTTTCCCGTTATCTGTAACGATGGTTTCAGGGACACTATAACAGGCAATTATGTCTCGCTTGATGAATTTCATCACATTCCGAGAGGTAATATTGGTATATGACGCGGCCTCGATCCACTTAGAGAAATAATCAATTGCAACCAAGATGAAACGATGTCCATTTGACGCTTTCGGATTAATTGGACCGAACACATCAACGCCCCACATTGAAAATAGCCATGACTCAGACAACTGGTGTAATTCTGTTAGAGGGGCATTTATCTTATTTTCATGGATCTGACAATGGTAACAATTTCGAACATGTCGGAAGCAATCACTTTCTAAGGAAAGCCAGTAATAACCCAATCTTGTTATTTTTCTGGCCAGCATGTGTCCATTCATGTGCGGGTCACATGCTCTTTCGTGCAACTCCTACATGATACGTGTTGCTTCGGTCACGTCCACGCATCTTAACAAAATAGAGTCATATGATCTCTTGTACAAGTTCTCACCATCGACAAATAACTTTGTTGCCCTCTTCATTATGTATCTCCTGTCTGCAGGGCTACTCCCTTCGGGGAACTGCTGTTCCTTAATGTAATTCATGATATTGTGATATCATGGTTTACCATCAGGTTCTTTGGTCATGATCATGCAATGGGCTAGTCTGGTTAGGACTTCAATCTTCAGAGGTTCTATTTCCAAACCATTGGTAACCTGTAACATGGATGACAGTGTAGCCAGCACATCGGCGAATTAGTTGTGAGATCTAAATAGTTATTCAAATGAAATCTCATCGAATACTGAAACCAACTCTTCCAGATAGTCATGATAGGGTACTAGTTTAGTATCCTTAGTCTTCCATTCACCCACAGTCTGAAGTATGATTAAGGCAGAATCGCCGAATACTTTTAGTTTGGCTATTTTCATGTCAATTGCTGCTTATAAGCCGAGAATACATGCTTCATACTCAGCAATGTTGTTGGTGCAAGGAAACACCAGTTTCGCGGCTACCGGATAATGCTGCTCATCTAGAGATATCAAGACTGCCTCGGTGCCAGAACTAGACAGATTTACTGCTCCATCAAAAAACATGGTCCACATGTGTTCCTCTGTTGATAAAATACGGTCATCTGGAAGATCATCTTCATGTGTTTCCCCAGGACATTCAGCTAACATATCAGCGATCACTCGACCCTTCACCGATTTTTGTGATGATATTTGGATGTTAAATTCTGAAATCAGAATTTGTCATTTGGCTAATTTTCCCATTAACACCGGTTGGTTAAGCAGATACCGGATAGGGTCATTTTCAGTTACCAGAAACGTCTGGTGGTGCAAGATATATTGTCGAAGCCTATGTAGCACCCATACCAGTGCGACGCAGGTTTTTTTTGATTCGGAATAATTTTGTTCCGTGATGATGAATTTCTTACTTAGATAATAGATGGCTCGTTCTTTTCCATCATCAAGGTGGCTCTGGGCCAACAGGGCTCCTAACGATTCGCTATGAATCGTTAAATAGAGAGTCAAAGGATGCCCTTATCGGAGGATTCATCAAATACTGCTTTAGCTTTTCAAATGCTTCTTGACAATCCTCATTCCAATTAATCTGGGCGTCCTTCTTGAGGAGTTTGAAGAAAGGCCGTGCAGTCTCAGAGAGTTGCGAGATGAATCGAGTGATGTAATTTAACCTTCCTAAAAGGCTTCTAACCTCCCTTACTGTGGATGGGGGTTGCAGTTCACATATTACTTTAACTTTTGAGGGGTCGTCTTCGATCCCTTTGCTGCTCACGATGAATCCGAGTAATTTGCCAGAGGTCGCCCCAGACATACACTTTGCAGGGTTCAAGCATAATTTGAACTCGCGCAAGTGACTGAATAGCTTTTTCAAGGCTTCAACGTGATCTTCTCCGCATTTAGTTTTAGCGATCATGTCATCGACATAAACTTCAATTTCTTTGTGCATCAGGTCATGAAAGAGAGTGACTATAGCACGTTGATATGTTGCGCCGGCATTCTTCAGACCAAAAGGCATAACCCTGTAGTAAAAAGTCCCCCTATGGAGTGATGAACGCAGTCTTCTCCTTGTCTTCCTCATTCATCCTTATCTGGTTATACTCGGAGAATCCATCCATAAAAGAAAATAATTCGAATCCAGTAGTGCTATCCACAAGGACATCTATGTGGGGGAGTGGGAAGTCGTCTTTTGGATTGGCCTTATTCAAGTCACGGTAATCAACACAGACTCCAATTCGACCATCTTTTTTTTTGACTGGCACTATGTTTGCTACCCAATCAGTGTATTGCGAAACCTCGATGAATCCTACTTTCAACAGCTTCATTACTTCTTCTTCAATCTTTTTCGACGGCTCGGGTTTGGTCCTTCGTAACCTTTACTTATTGGGATGCATGTCGGGATTAGTGGGCAAACTGTGTTCAACAATCCGGGGGTCTAGTCTTGGCACATCAGAATAAGACCATCCGAAGACGTCTTGGTAATCCTTGAGAAAAGCAATTATGCGCATAGCTTTCTCTTCAGGAAGGTTGGCTCCAATCTTGATTTCTTTTGGATCTTAAGTAACGCTCAAATTGATGATAACAGTGTCTTCGGTTGTAAGGGGTTTGAATTGTTCATATTGCTCTCAATTTCTTTGGATTTCAGCAGGGTCATCACTTGAATCGTCCGAATCGCTGCTGTGAGTATCTACATCATCGGGCTGGACCGCACTAATTACCTCGCAAGTTGCAAGATCATGCCTAGAACACAGGACAAATTGGTCAGAAAAACAAATGGGAATATGGATTTTTTATTATTCTCTTTCTCTTGAAGCATTTCAAGTCAAGAAATGTCTTTGATTTTTGAAAAGTTTTAGAAACGAGGAAGCATGAGATAGCCCGAGCCTCAGAATACCTTCCTTTTCGTGGCTGGTTATCATCAACAAGCTAGTTTGAGATACTACCTCATGCCCTCAAAACATTATTTATTTACAACACATGGATTTACAACCTTCAAAAAGGGGAGAGTTCAAAAAGACATTTCTTCCAACAGAAATGACGATAAACAAAACAAAACAAAACAAAATACAAGGATAGTCCCTTTTTCAGGGATTCATGCCAAAGGTAAGAGAGTAATTCTACTCAAGCAGGCCTGCGCCCATTCCCTCCACCGGTCCTTCGTCTATTGCACCGACAAAAAAACTCTCGAAAGTATCATTCCAAGAATCCAGCTCCTCGGCTCCTCTCTTTAATGGTGTCAGCTTTTCCGTATCATCCCATCCGCTAGGAATGCTATTCTGCTGGTCTTCATAAAAACTTGATGGCAACTGGTAGTTAACATAATAGTCGAACTTACCACTGGGTTGACCCAGGGTATCCATAATCACATTTCTCTTGTGCACCGCATCAAAAAGCTCAGGAGCAGCAGTACGAAGGCTAGGTATAACCAAAAGATCATCTTCATCATGACACAGCCATGGGGCACGAAAAACAAATACCCTGGTATCCAGTAGGTCTTGAACTTTATTTTTCAGAGTATTGCAATCATCTAGTGAGTGCCCGAGCTCTCCCGAGTGATAATTACATGACATGGAGGAGTCATAGCTGATGAAGTACTTAGGAGTGGGGTGTTTTGGCCTCCTTGCGATTAGCTCCTTCGGCAAAAGGATAGGGAATATCACCTCCATAGATTTGGGAACTGGCGAGTATCGTCGTACATTGTATTGCCACTGTAAGAGTTGGATGTCTCGCCAAATTGTGTCAGGAAGGACCCCTGACGGTGAATTTCCTCAGAATCCATTTTCTTGAGTCACCTGCCCCTGATTGGACGACAGTGGCGTCATGTCCGAGATTTGATAAATGGTATCCATTAAAGATGTCAGCAAATCCTGTAACTCGCCTAACTGATGCCGTAAACGTGTAAACAAATCAAGTGGGTAGGCACTCGTTTCTGAGGTTGAGTCTTCGTGTATGGCTCCTATAAGGATGTCGTCAAATAGGGCGACCACACTATCAACCGCTTTTTCTCGTCCACAATCTTCTTCAATCAGGAGCTTATTTGAGTTCTGATGTTGGTTAGTATCAAGATTTGCAGGAGGAATCGAGAAGCTCAGGTGACTTGAACATTTGGCAGGTCACTTGAACTTCTCTTCTAATTCTCTTGAGCGATTAAGATAAATTTTCTCATTTTGCAGCAATTTAGCAGGCAGCGGGAAGGTCTCTCGAATATGGGGAAATAACAAGCCAGATTAACCCTTCGCGTGCTCTTTGTTAACCTGTGGGTTTCTCTCGCGATACCTTAGACCAGCCGTACAATGATTTCTAGCGGCTTGAATAGGCTCCCGGATGCCCCAGCCTCCTCTGCCGAGTCTTTAGCCTGGAGTGAAGCCATTTCCAACCATAACCTTCCCTACCATGATCGAAGCTTTTGACACATTAAAGGCAGGGGGAGAAGTTCCTCGATACCCGTGCATAGTTGACACAAGCTCAATGGACTGATAGCTAGATTTCACTTTACCGCTTGGCTCAACATACGGAATGACGGTTTCTTGATAGATTCGAAGGTCCTCCTCCCTAAGGACTATGATCAACTTTCCTTGGGCCACAAATTTCACACTTTGGTGAAGGCTAGACGGTACAGCTCCAACAAAATGAATCTAGGGATGGCCCAAAAGAAAGCTAAATGCAGTGGGGATGTCCATTACTTGGAACAGAATGCTGAATATTGTTAGGCCGATCTGGGCATCAAGGTCAATCTCACCTACGGTGTCCTTTTTCATTCCGTCAAACGCCTGGACTGAGGTTTTGGAGGCATGGAGTCTGGACATGTCCACATTGAGGCGATGCAGGGTTGCTAGCGAGCAAATATTCAACGCTGATCCATTATCTATAAGAACTCGAGTTACATGGGAGTTTCTACATTTAACGAAGATGTAGAGACCCTTGGTATGCCCTATTCCTTCAGCGGGAAACTCCTCTTCCAAAAATGTTATCTGATCCTTCAGAAGGATGGACCCCACAAATGCTTCCAACTTGTCATGTTCAATTGACTCTGGTACATTTACTTCGCTGAGTACTTTTATCAGGGACTTCTGATGCTTCATGGATGTTTGGAGTAGTTCCAACAAAAAGATCTGGGCGGGCAACTTGCGCAATTGGTCCACCACACTATATTCACTAGCTTTGATGATGGTCAGGAATTTTTTGGCTTCTTCATCAGTGATGGGCTTCGGAGGTTGTGCGTCGGCTTGAGTATACATTCGTCTGGACCTCGTAACTAGATTAGCCTCCAATTCGTAGGACCATGGGACTACTTTGTCACTCTCGTATCGGTAAGGTTGAGGTACCTCGATCACTATATGCCCCTCAGTTAGGGGTACCTCAATTGTCAACTCCTTTTCCTCATCTGGGTTATCGGACGAAGTTCGTTTAGAAGCGTGGGGCTGGATTTACTTGTTTCGGCATTCAAGGCTAAAAGTTCCTTGTCCCAATTGATGATGATCTCGGAGATAGTGACCACTATACCGGTGTGCTTGACACGCATAATCACACCTGCTTTCGCCATGCTGGCAACCTTTTCTTTCATTAATGACAAAGGCGGTACTTCACCAGTAGGATAGTACCCCGCTTTCACTAGAGCATTATAGATGTCACAAATACACACTTTCTTAAACTTAATTCGACAAGGGTCGAAAGTGGATATGGCATTAACTCTGTTTTTATGTTCGAGTAGCGGGTTATTTTGAACATTTAGTCTAGATGTTTGGAATAAAAAAGCTTTGGTATCAAGCTGATTTTGGATTCGGTGTTTGAGGGTATAGTAGTCGTCCGTCGAATGTCCTATCTCACCCATGTGATAGTCACACTTCTTGGACGTGTCGTAATTCGAGAAGCTTTTTGCATTAGGACGTTTTGGCTCGGTAGACAGCAGGTTTTTCTTTCGAAGTATGGCCAGGACCTGAGAGGGAGATCCGGGCAACGTAGTGAATTGCATTTTATTATATCGCTTTGGAGGTTGGCGACTTGAGATTGGCTGCTGCTCACTATTCACCTTGACTGTTCAAGGAGGCTGAACGGTCTGGGTGTATGCAATGTTTACGTCTGCTAGGGTTTCTTTCTCCTTTCTTGTGCTGAGCCTCCTACTGGTGGAAGCGGGGTCCGTAAATCATCCATCACGCAATCCCATTTTGATTTGTTCGCCCACAGGAATAAGACGATTAAGGGATTCGGCAGTGGCACCAATCAGGCGGTGTCTGTATTCATATGGAAGAGACTTAATGAACAACTTCACTTGTTCATGCTCAGTGAGTTGTGGGGTAACCTGGGTGACCAAATTTCTCCATCTAGTAGCATACTTTTTGAAGGACTCATTCTTCTTCTTTTCGGTGCGTTCCAGATCGTCTCAAGTGAAGGTGACATTAAGATTGAACTGGTACTGCTTGAGGAATGCATTGGCGGCGTCATCCCAAGATTTAAAAGCGTCTACGTCTTTTGACATATACCATGTCAAGGCTGGCCCCGTTAGACTTGCCTGAAACATTTGAATCATGAGGGGTTCATTATCGACGTACTGAGTCATCCGCACATGATACATGTGCAAATGGTGTCTGGGGCATGAAGTGCCGTCATACTTCTTGAACTCTGGTATATTGAACTTTTCTAGTGTATAGACAGGTCAAGTGGGATAGCATGCTGTGAGCCTTGTAACTGTTTCAACATCTCTTCGACCTTTGCAAGGCGTTTGTCATGCTCCGTCATCGGGGCGCTTTCAAGTTCAGTTTTCCTGATAGCCAGGGGAAGTAGATCGTTTTCTAGCAGGGACATTTTACTATCGCTGGCGGAAGCTGTCTTTTCCGATGGACGGTGGTGGTAACATCACCTCAATTGTTGCTAGCGCAGGCGTGAGCTTGCCATTAATGGATTCTATTTATTTGGTGAGATTTTCCAGTGCGTTGAAAACCATTTTCATTTCGCTTTCCTTATTATCGAGGCGGGCGTTTTCTTCGGCCATTTTTTGTAACTACCTGGGAAAATGTTGAAATGAATGAGTATAATGTCTAATAATGAATCATTTCATGACCTAATCACAATATTATTGCATACTTTATTTATTTGTAAAGAAAAAACAAAGCAAAAAAGGTTTTTATTAATATAAACATTACAGGTGGCATCCCCGGAGTTCAAACCCCGGTTACCTTGGACCCTGAGGCTACATCCCCGGATACCACTGGGCCGAAGGCTGCGGTGATGTCATAAAGGGGCAAAAAAAATTATATGAGGCATAAAAACGGTCCGAGTTATATTAACAATATTATAATCTAAAAATACTTTAAAGAAGGAAAACAAACTCCCTAAACATCAATACTAAGAAAAAAAATAAATACATGGGCTTTTAACAAAAAGGGAGTCCTTCCCGGATACTCATTCTATAAACGATGGAGAAGCTCCAGTCTCTCGGAATCGCTTATTTTCACGAACAAGTTCTGCAATAAGCGTATCCTTCGTCCCCACGGTCTTTTCAAGTTGATCAATTTGTGCTTGACGACTAGGCTTGTTGGTTACATCTAGGACCTGGGGTTGCAATTATGGTGGAATTTGATGATGGGAAATGTAGAACAGAGAAGCATGGTGGACTTTTTCTTGTCCCTTCAATAGTCTAGGTATCAAGATGTTCTCAGGATGGCATTCAGTCCATATCCCCTAGATGTTCATCAGCGTAATTGTAGTTCGAGCGGGTGAATCGAACTCAAAACCTATCTGTTCTGAGGGGCGATGGGACCTCATGAAGGGTCTTGTATTGACGGGCTACCCGGTATGGGTAGTATGAGGTGATGCCTGATAAACCGAGCAGCAGAACGGGGTCGTAGAACTGGTGGGCATAACGAGCCTGACCTTCATGGAACCATTTAGTATACTATAGGAATGGTTTGGGATCAGGGTCTTTTAAAAAGTTTATCTAGGTGGCGTAATCCTTTTTAAGGGAATGATTTTTTAGGACCTCAAATCTTTGTATCGGGTGCATGAGGTCATTAATTTCAAAAAGTTGCATGAGGTGCCCGAATCCTCTCAAATGGGATAAAAACCAGATTTGCAAAATTTTTGGAGCGGCCCGCATGATTTTGTCATCATTTTGTTTAAAATGGTTCAAAGACAAAAATGTTTCTGCCAAAACTGAATTAACATAATTCAAACTGGTGCAAATTTGTTTGGCTATAAACGTAATAGAGGGGTTTATTGAATTTCTGCGATGGGGAAAAATGATACACCCGATAAAAGCAAAGATAAAAATTTTGGCTTTTTGGCTCATAGGTTGACTTTCAAAACATTCGTTTAAGAAAAACCATGGGCATGCATTACAATGAGCTTTAATGACTCTCTTCTCGGTATCACTCTTGGTTCGCAAAAATTGAGATAATTCAGGTAGAGGGGACAAACCTAAAAGAGGTTTGGTGAGCTCAGATTCCAAAGGTTTCCCAATGACAATACTATACTCTTCCAGAGTCGGGGTCATCTCAAACTTACCAAATATGAAAGTGGAGGTCTGTGGGCACCAAAAATACGCTAGTGCTTGCATCATGCCAGAATGGATGTTGATTTTGAGTAATGGAAATAGGCGACCGATTCTTGTTTTGACATACTGTTGGCCGTTCTAGTCAAGTTGGTCCCACCATGCCAGAAGTTCTTCTTTAGGAGTGGGGATGAATTGGACATCAGCTCTTCCTATCGTGTATAGAATGCAATCAACGGGTGGCCTAACAATAATAAATCAAATAAGTAAGTCGATTGCATAATAAAATAAGGAGGGATGGAATATATACCTTTCCTTGAACCATGTCAATCACAACGACATATACATAAAGAGTGAGGTTCTGTTTCTATTTTAAACTGATTTAACAAAATGAAATTAAAAGGGTACATGACCGTCGCAGTCTCGCGTTGGTGTCAAGTTCTTTTATCCTCAGCCAAATCGAAAGGAATATCTTATAGTCACACGAATAGCGGCTAAAGATATTTCTTTACAATTTTTAGAAATAAATTTCGGGGAAAAGAAAGGCAACCTTTATATCGCGGACTCGCGTTTAAGGTCGTATCTTTCTTAACACCATCCTAAAATGTCATATTGCTGCCCAGGTCCGGCAGCGTGGTTGTGTGTGCAATAGTATAGTGCTAAATCATTAAAGCATGCACAACAATTTATAAACAATCAATTTGATCCTGCAAGAACAAATAACACCTTAATATTAGGATTATACCCGGCATCCTTGCTGCCAAACAAGAATTGTTTTTGAACAGGGTAAAAATTTGGCTTAAATCCACTTCATAACAAAAAGTCCCTAGCGGAGTCGCCAGTCTGTCGCGACCGAAACTCCTAAGTTTTTTTTTTTTTAACATGCTCAAAAAACGAGGGGGTTCGCCTGGTACCTGCTAAGTCTAAGTTTAGAACTTAACTCGGGCCCTCCCAAGCCCATACCATATCGCGACTTAGGGTTTTAGTGTTTAACATGCAAATGGTTTATATCAAGGAGTCGCTACTAATCGATTTGGGGTGGGTCGATTAGAAACCCAAATAAGGTGATGGGAGAATCACCATATTCCTACGAACCAGAGATTGATTAAATTCGGAGATTTGGTTACACTAGTTGGATAACTAATGCTCTTTCGGTACCATTTTACTCTGTTTATTTCTGAAAACATTTACCAGGCAGTTTGGATTGATTTTAGGACATTTTTTGCTAACATGTAAGGTGATCAAGTGAGTGCATAATCAGAAGCGATTAGCAGTCAAAAACTCAATAATTCATGCAACCTAAGGTTTTAACCTTAACTAAGTCAAATGACATCCAAAAACACAACCGCTCATGCTATTGTATTAAAAACATGCATAATAAAACACAACAACAATAACATGCAAAATAATATCACATGATCAAATTGGCTTATCTATTTAAATATAAAATTATAACAACATGCATAATAATATAACAATAAATTAAGGCATTCAGATAATCCATATAATTTTTTTTTGGAAAAAAAGAAAAATATATATATACGTTGAAGAAAGAAAAAAAATTTTAATTTTTTTTTAAAAATAATATGATATTAAACCGGGTCGGGTCTCCGGATTCGGGTAGGCTCGGTCCGACCCGGGTCAACGGATCCGACCTTATTATTGACCCAGGTCGGATCAGCTGACTCGGGTCGGATAAAACCAACTTGAGTCAACGGATTTGACCCGGTCGTTGACTCGGGTTGGGCCGACTAATCCAGGTCGGTCAGAACCAACCCGAGTCAACGGATCCGACTACGGCGTTGACCCGGGTCAGATCTGCTGATTCGGGTCGAATTTGACCCGATTTGCAGTCCCGCGGAGAGAGGGCGCTGGCGAGGCCAAAATTGGTTGTCTGCTGGTGACCTAGACCTGCGCCACCTCCAGAAACGACCCCTGGGGCTACCGCCGACGCCACAAACCGCCTGGGTCGTCGTCCGGCCGCCGTTGCGCCGGCCGGTGACCAAACCGAATTCGTCTTCTCTAGGACATTTCGTCCAGCACTTGGGGGCATGGCGGAAAACGGTTGATTCCGACCTCCTCCGGCGATTGGATCGGCTCCAACGGACCGGCCTACCTTTGATGATGGCACGGGGACTGTGGGGAGCGACGGTATGGGCCGGGATTCGCGTGACACGGCCGGCGTGAGTCTCGGCCATGCCTCACAAAAGAAAAAGCAGAGTAGAACAGGGCAGGTCAGGGGAAACCGGGGGGAACTCACCTGTCGACGATGCATCAGGGCATTCCGGCTGGTCTGCGGACAACGGCAACGCGGCTGGTTGCTCCGACGACCTCGGCTCCTTCTCTCTCTCTATTCTCAGTTCTCTCTCACTCTCTGTCTCTCCCTTTGTGGTTGACCGGGACTCTCTCTCTCTCTCTCTCTCTGGTTTTATAACTGGCGACGACGGGCCCCCCTCCTTGCTCTGTGCATCTATGTGTTGAGCGGCCTGCACCGGCCTACTTTGGCCGCGACTTTTGCGGCCATTAGGCAAGTACAGAGGGGCAGGTGTAGAGGAGGCAGAGGAACATGGGAGAGGAGAGGAAAAACGGGGGGGTGTGACCGAGTTTTTAGGGCGAACGGGACTGGCAATTAATACCAGTCTCATCGACGTGCCTCTTCGGCCTTCCTCTGGCCGGATGGCGACAGCGAGGAGCAGTGCCGCCGTGCGTCACACTACCGTCGGGTATAAGGGAGAACAGGGTAGTGAGAGCGATAGGGGGGAGAAGAAAGGAGAAGAGAAGGCTGGGCTAGGGCAGGGCCCAGTCCGCGCGCGGGAGTGGGAGAAAGGAAGAGGGAGACGGGCCGAGCCCGGGGGGGAAAGAAAAAGAAAGAAAATGGGGGCTCGGCTGGGCCCGCGCGGTGGGGGGGAAAAGAAAAAAGAAAAAGGGGCCGGGCCGGCTCCGGCCTGGCCCAGCGCGATTTTTTTTTTAAATTTTCTCTAATAGACCTTATTAATGAAAATGTGCCTAATTCCTATATGCAATACATTTAAATTGAAATATATATATATATATATATATTATATCATATTTATTTATTTATTTATTTTTTCTTAGGAATTAAAGAAAATTAATTCCTAAATTTTATGTAATTAATTTTGGGCAAATTAAAAATAGGTGTCAACATGGTGAATAAGAGTTGGTAAGCTGTGAGGGCTAGAGACCCATTAGATGCAAACAAGAAACGCAGGATACGGCAGTAGCTACCGTAGTTTTCATATATGGCAACACTAATGATTGTTGGCTAAAATCAGTTCCTCCTCAAAGAATACTTACTCGTAAGCCATATACTAATAAGATAAAAAGAATTTTTTTTTTCGTAGAGTGACTTTATTTAAAGTTATAATTTGGGCATAAATGATTTGATTAATTTAATGGGTTTGAGAAGCGTGCACCTTGACCGTTATCAAATAAGAGTTTTATAACTTGTACCCTCATGACTTTTGGGGCTTTATGTGGTCGAAGACCATTGGTGACTTGAAACTTGCATTCCAATCTTTTAGTGAAGCTCATGACAAACATAGATGTGTCTTCATCTTTTCATACATCGCTCTCGTCACATTGATAATCAGCTGTCACTCGTTTCTCTATCTTCACCTGCAAAACAAATTCCACCACAATAATCACTCTTCTTTCTTAGTTTTTCTCAATCTCTACTTCGAATAAGTCTCTAAAAATTTTCACTTGGCTAGTGTCTATCTCACATGCTAATGTGCGAAGAGTAACCGTGGTCTACTAAATTGGTTTATAAAATAACGCGACATGCTAGAATCATAATTGAGTTGGCCCTTCATATAAGTGGACCATAATTCCCATCCAATTTAGTAGATCTAACAAACCGTTTACATATCGATACATGTCCAACGTTCTTGCAGTAATTTCTCAACTAGTCTTAACAGATCTAGCATTAATCTTGTCTAAGAAATAGGAAAATGGAAAGAGCTTGATGACCTGTAAGAAGAAGAGATTGGACGCTTTGATTCTAACGCGACTTGCATCGTTTGGGTTTCTCACAATCTCAAAGGTTTCTGGTGCTCCTGGTGAATGACAAGTAGCCACTAGATCTAGCCCGTCCCTACCGGAGTCCAGGCCGACGAATTGCTTGTTGGTGACCCTGAAGTTGAAGAGAGTCTCATGGATTTTCCACAGCCACACACACCAAACACAGCAAATCATTTGTAGCTCAATGCACGAGATTATCTTCTTTGAAAATGACAGTTATTGTAGTCGGAAAATTGTTGTCAATAGAAGAATATATCCATACTATTTCCAAGTTGAACAGTCTGAGTTTTACTTTACTAACGGGGTACGGTGTAATTGCATTGGTCACGTCCCTAACCTTGTTCAATGTTAGTCCCCATAAGATAACTCCACCAAAATCCCATCTATGTAAGACGTGGGCCAAAACCCAGACGGTGGGAGCCCAAACATGGATTTTATTCGCACTTGGTGGACCGTGCATCTAATCCACGGACACAAGTTCGTTGTTTAACCACCGAACTAACGTCATGGGTTTGCATAGCCAATGGTAATTTGTCTGCTTAAAGCTAACTCACCCGGAATGTCTCCCAACTGGAACCGGAACCTGCTGGGCGTTTGGCAACTTCACTGGTCCCGGTGCTGTTGGCGACTACCCAGCTTCCACCTCCGGACTCTGCGCAAAAAAACTTCCCGACCGCAATTGATTTGAACTGAAGTCAAGCTCCATCCTTCACATTATACACAGTTCGACAATCAGAAAAATTGTCGAAACCAAACGAATCATCGGTTAAAAGAGCAACGAAAACACTAAGGCAAATCCGTGTAGCACAGTACCAAGAAGTCCTTGTTGAGGATTGCATCAAAGAGGGAAGGCTTGATCCATCCTTCTATGACCAGCCAGCCTCCCAGATTCACTGCTCTTATTTTGGGGTTGCAATTCTCCATCTCTTGATCGGAATGTGTTTTGCCGGAAATGCTCCCGCGACAAAATATAATTTACCGAAAGTCATTATTTGGTTCTTAACAAGAGGAGACCGGATTTTGTGGCTAATTCCAGACAGGAGATATCCAAACGTAAACAAAGAGCTTGTTTATTTTGGTCGGCAACACAGATTTCGTACTGTGACAAAATTTGGCTAATAAAAGTTTGAACTTTACAAATAATTCAGACAAATTCATCCAACTACTGATTGGCAGCATCCGAACTCTTTCGATGCAATATTACAAAGCTACTGGGCTTAAAACGTAGATAACTACAGCTCTGGAAACTAAAAATGCAATACTGAAAAATAAAGATAATTGAAAGACAACATTTGATGTGTATTCACGGGGGGCTTTTTTGGCTGTTGGGTAATATTTATACTGCAAGTCTGATAACTGCTTTCTGATACCATATTCAATAGCCACCATTGATCTCATTTTCGCCATTCATTTGTTGACACATGTCCATTAATCGTCATCAATTTTATCCTTTCGTGCTAACACCTGTCCTTCCACTTTGTGATAACCATCATCGATCTCTTTCCGTCTTGACATTTGTCCTTCTACTCTGCGATAACTGTCTTCGATCTCTTTCCATCTTAACACATGTCCCTCTCGAGGTGATAGTCATTATCGATCTCTTTTCGTCTTGACACCTGTCCTTCCCGAGATGATAACCGTTATCAATCTCTTTCTGTCTTGACACCTATCCTTCCTCATTTTCTCATCGACAGCTTCGATGACTTGGGCTCCATATAGCAATTTTCATCAATGACTTTCGGTATGAAAGCTTAGGTGGCATTTGCTTCCTCTATGATTCTAGCCTATTCAATTTCAAATTCTCAAATTTCTTGTCATGATAGTCCAGTGCTTGCCAATTGTCTGCTTACGTAAACAACATTCTATGAGCTACATCATTCCTTGATGACCTTCATGCATTTGTCTTCGTTACTTTATTTATTTTTATTGTTGACAACCTAATTGATTATAGGTGTCAACATATGCCCTTTTTAAAAGAATTAATTCTTTTGGATTTAATTCTTTTAATGAAATATATCAGTCCCGTACAATCTTGAACTCAACACTTCGTATATCATGATTCGCTTGATCTTGCTGTGACGTTTCACTTTATTCTGATACATAGTCCCGATCTTTTATAGCTTGGAAAATCTTCGTGATGGTAGATCATCCGAATCGTCTTATCTTGATCACATAAAAATCCAAAATTTAACTTCTCACCTTCTCTGATTCTAGGTCATCTTCGTCTTCCCCAAATTTCGTCTTACTCCTTCTGTATCCATGGACACCAAATATTCTCCCAAGATGTATATTGCAAAGTTTGATCATCTCCAAGAAGATGAAAACTCCTCGAACTGTTGTCTTCATTTACTGTATTTGGTCAATGAATCTTCTAAACAACTCATTCTTGGTCCCTGTTTTTACAATCATCACCAAATCCCGGTTTCACTTCAACCACGCTTTCCGAGGAAGGCAGGAGAGTTGTTGCCCATTCAGAAATCCCCGGTCGCGGATATTTGGACCTCAGATTCCGGGGGTTCCCTTCCCTCGAGATAGATGTTCACCGCTGGTATGCGAGATTAAGGATATTAAGGATGATGTTCCTACTCGTCATGCTTGGATGAGATCTGGTATTGATGTGGCTTTAGAGGTCAGTATGTTGTTATACAATCTAAACTTAGGGCTTTTAGGTGCTGCTATTAGTTTTTTGTCTCCTCAACCAACTGCTTCTTCTTCCCCTGGGTCCCAATCTTGCTGTGGGTAAAACACTCGCTCTTGGCCAATTGATCTTAGCATTTCTATATAGAGGAATAACTCATGCGTCTTTGTCAATAATGTCTCAAGAAGAGGGTACCTTATTTGGACCATTGTGGATACTCCAATGCTGGCTTATTCATTATTTCCCATTTCTTTCCGGTCATGGTTCCCGTAATTTTCCCCATCACTTTTATCCACTCTTTCGACCACCTACACCTCTTCGTTTTGGGTGCCATTTGTTGAGTTGTTCTTCATTGAATGTTTATGGGAATCTTTCCCCTTTTGCCTTTTATCTCCAGACATTCCTAAGAATCGACTTAAGTGAAATTGAGTTCTTTGCTTACAATGCAAATGAATTCAATTATTTGTTTGATCCAGCAGCTTAGACTGATTTTTGGTCATGCATTCTCACCCCTTGGACTTTCCACTTAGGCGATCTTAAAAAGGGAAGTTTTATTATGGTTTCGAAATCTATTCCCCTCAATACTATGCTAGACAATTCGGTTTCGTTTAAGCCATTCCTATGTCAATCCCATATTCTCTTGAATTTTCTGACATGACCAAACAAAGATATTCCCAAAACTCATGCCTGTTTCATATGTTGCTCCAAAATTACCCATCTCATACGCGTCAAATTTGCCCATGATGTTTATGAATTTGAGCCTAAATCTGGGTGTACATTTGAGTGGACCTCCTAGTGACTTTCTTTTGCCTTTGAAAGCCCCTACGAAGATGCAACCTAAGCCATGTTGAGCTGGATAAGAGGTTGTACATTTAAGCCAAAGGGCAAGAGGGCTAGAAAGGCCATTTCGATGGAACCAGCCAACCAAGTTAGCATTTCGAAGCCTTGTTTGGGATCATCAATAACTGTCAAGGGCAAATAAACCAAAGGAAGTAATTCCTTCGAGAGGCGTCACAGTTCAAACTCGACTGACTCATGCCAAAACAATGGAACAAGTCGAGCTTAGAGAGAAAACGTCTCCTCTCAAGGGGAAGACCGATCATAGCCAAGGTATTTGTCCATTGCTTTTCCTTCTTTATGTACATTGTCTTTGAATCATTCTTTAATTCATTTTTGTTCCTATAGGCCCTTCATTAACTGATCAGCTTCCAGAAGACATAGTGTAGCATCCTAGGCACGCCCTTTTTAAGAGGAATATGATAACTCTATAAAAATAGAGTTATTTTATCTACTTTAGGCAATAAATAATGCAATATTTGTTAGAATATATTTGGATTTCTTTTTATTTACTTAATTTTTCCTTGTTTATGCAGAATATTGAGATATGGAGAAAATAAGGAGAATATGGTAAAAAGAAGGAAAGGAATATGTAGCCCAGAAAAGAGTTAGAAGGTGGATATCACATTGAGAATTCTATGATTTATTCCCTAATTTTATGCGAAAAAAGAAGAAATTATCTTGTGAGATGAGTCTTGGATGTTATTATACAAATAGAATAACTTGAGGGAACAATGAGTTTTTTTCTTCTTGGAGATCGTTTTTGTTTTCAGTATTCTGAGAGTATTTCAAGTATTTTGAAGAGAAGACAAAAGTGGTGACAGGATTCTTATTCTTTGATTCAAGATGTTTGGCTTAATTTCTATTATTGTTTCTTCTTCTATTATGTTCTAATTTTCTTTGTTAGAGCTACGATGTAGCCTAACCATGATGATATGAATTTCATACTTTTTATGCTTTGCAAGTAATTTCATTCATGTGAGTTATATATTATTGTGCTTAATGCATTTAGGTGACTGGCCACCACTTGAATGATCTGATGTGCATGTTTGAGACTAAGAAGTAATAATATGCAATTGCTCTTTATAATATATAACCATGAATTAAATGTGGATAGAAATATACCATGTTATTTGTGTAGCTTTTAGTGATAATGTGATCCAAAAGATTCATTGTAAAGCGAGAATATTCATAGATTTTAATGCGCTTATGTTTATTTAAATTCACATAGAGATATAGTGAATTGAAAAATTGAGTAGGTTTGCTATATCTAGAGATATGATAGTAAATAGACTAGGAAATTCGGCTATCACATATTTGATATTGTTCTTGTATGCATAATGATCCGAAATTCATATCTAATGGTTATGGTGAAATCGGATGCTCTAACATATTTTACCTGATTGATTATTTGCCTTTAGTTTATAAAATTTCGTTTTTAAAAATTGTCAATTTTTATTTGTTCTCAATTATATTTTGATCAGTTAGATAAATTTTAGAATTAGTTTATTTTTAATATTTGATTGGCTTATTATCATCAATTTTTGTGGAACGATACTCTTCTCATCATTATATTACTTATTCAACACGTTTGTTGACACGTGCAGAATTTTACGAACAGAATCCTCTAATCCTCATTAGACATCAGATTATTCGCAGGCGAAAAATGCTTCTTTTTAAACAGGTCAGTATTTGTAACATGAATGCGGCATAGCAGCATAGAATTGTATAATTGTTAGGACACATGGATTTAACATATTGTAACATCCCAAATTTTGACCTAATTCTGGACTCAATGAAATTGATATTATTTCTCATTTCATTTTAGTAAGTCTCGCCTGGAACTGATCATTCTTGAGATATTGACCAAATGAGAATAGCTAACTAGGAAAACGGTACGTGGACTAGGAACTCGATCGCGAATTGGGCAACGATTTCGAGAAATGACGAGGAAATATTTTGAGTTAATGTGGGCCGATCCTAGGAAGGTGACGGGTTTGGTTTGGCTAACGATGTATGATCGGATAGCAGGTGATTTTGTACGACCAAAAGTGCACGTGGCCAACAAATCCCGAACTTAACCCGAACGATTGCGACTTCTGGAACTAGCGATAATTCCTCTTGTTCTCTCGGTAATTGAGACTATTATGACTCGGACAACTCTAGGTTGATACGCGTAATTCCTAATCAACCGCCCGTTAATGAGAGGCTTTAAAAATTTAATTGAGCAAGTTTTGATCACGAAATTGGACCCGAACTTGGATGTCAATTTTTGAGGACGTACGCGACTATTTTGGCGAGGATGACGTCGTATTATGTTGGCCAATCATATTAGGGATCTAGGGAGCCAAAAATTGAAAATTCAGCCCGGAATTGGAAAATTACCATTTTGCCCCTAGGCCTATATGAATGTTCCGAATTTTGAGATAATTAGAGGGTAATTTGGGGAATTAAATTGGTCAATAATTCAGCCCAATGGAAAGACTAAAATACCCCTTAAATTATTGGATAAGAATGGATTTGGGTCATTGGATCAAGGGCAAAATGGGCAAGTTGGTAGGATGGTGACATGTGGAATCCATTAGCCCCCCCTATTTGACTCTCTTTGACCTCTCTCTCTCATTCCCTCCATTTTCTATCGGCTCTCCCTCTCTCCTACTCTCTCTCTCCATCTTGCCGAGTTCTCTTCCTCTCGACCGCTTGGATTGCCACCAACTGCTGGAGCACCGTTCATTGTGCCGCCGCCACCACCACCTCACCTCGTCGCCATCACCTTCCTCATTCGACCCTCTCCCCCTCTCATTTTCTCTCTCTCGCCGGTTTCACTTGATCGGCCGTGTACGCCGTCGTGAGCGTCGCTCGCCAAAGCCGACCGCCGTGGGAGGCCGCGCCTGTCGCCATCCAACCGTGCAACTGCCACCACCATCATCACTACCCCATCCTCTCTCTCTCTCATCTATCTCTCCATCGCTGGCATCTTCATCTTCTCAGCCGTAGGCCACTACACGCCGAACCATTCACCGCCTCACGCTGCCGTTTGCCAGAACCGCTCACCGCAGCCACGCCATCACCACTGCATGAGGACGCGTCGCACCACCCTTACTGGCCCACTTTCCCATCAGCACCATCATCCTCACCCTTCGCCGCCATACGAACGCTAAGGATCGTCGAAGGCCGTCGTTCGTCACCATTGTGAGCCGCTTGTTCCGCTAGTCTCGTTTATCATTAAAGCGTAGGAATTTAAGTGAGTATACCTTCTAAACCCGGATTAGGCCAATTTTGCATTTCTAGATGGGTTCAGTTTAGGGTGTATTAGTGTAAGTTAAGGAAGATTTGGTGTCGACGATTAGCGGTAGACATTGTGGTGAATTTAGTGGATTAATAGACTGAATTAGAGGTGGATTTGAAGCCGAGCAAGTATCGATTGATGGCTGTCCATAGTTGGTGGTGATTGAAGAAAAATCGACAAATTGGGGTTTGAGTGGCGGATTTGTTGAGTTTGCCCGGATTGGTTGATTCTTGGTTGTTTGTGCTCGATTGTGATAAATTGTGATATGCCATGCCGTTTGTTCGCATGGCCGACTAAGTGTGGGGTGTGATTGGCCAAAGTGTGGCATGATTTGTTAGTGTCCAAGTGTGTGTGAATTATGTGGGCCACATGGTATTAGATTGGCCTAATGGACATGTTGTGGCATTGTGATCTTAATGGGGTGCACATTGAATTGGTGTGGATTGATTATGTGTCGAGTGATTTTGAATGCTCATTGTGCATCATGGGTATGCCCGAATGCCAAATTGCATGGTCACACATTTCGTATGCTGAGATTGAGCATGAGACGAAGTTGTGCGAGTATGCGTGCCCGATATGAGCATGTGATTACCTAAATGCCCTGATGCGTTTTACGCGGGGTTTAGACAAAATTGGCCGTGTGAATGTGTGATCACAAATCACCTTGATGCATTTTACGCGGGGTTGAACCCATCCTGGTGCATTTTACGCGGGATGTTGCTCGGTACATCTGAAAGACGACCAGCCTAATGCGTTTTACGTGGGTTTTGGTTCGTAAGGAGATCGATGTTGCG
Organism: Syzygium aromaticum; assembly: GCA_024500025.1. Taxonomy (NCBI): domain Eukaryota; kingdom Viridiplantae; phylum Streptophyta; class Magnoliopsida; order Myrtales; family Myrtaceae; genus Syzygium; species Syzygium aromaticum. Next base: position 6,262,295 of record CM044890.1, read on the forward strand.
CCTGATGCGTTTTACGCGGGCTAGAGACATTAGGCCTGATGCGTTTTACGCGGGCTAGGTAGTGTTGTTATTGATATGGACCTGTTGCGTTTGGCACAGGTCAGACCTAATGCGTTTTACGTGGGTCGAATTCTAATTAAGAATTGAGCAATGTGCCGGTGTGCAGTGTTAGCCAGATTATGAGCATGACATATTGATGGCACGCATGTGCAGGTGTATGAGTATGTGAGACTCAATGAATTGTGTGCAGTACGAACACTAGTGAGTGCGAGCATGCGTATGGCATACGTATGGCAATTGTGTTCGTGTATGTGTCGTGATTATTACATTGAATTGCCTAACCTACAAGGTCATTGAGGTAAGTGATCTGGGCCCGAGGGCCGGGGTCAATTGTTGTTATTGATAAAAGTGTGGTGTGTTTGGTTTGCCTGTCAGGAGGTGCATGTTAGCCTAGTTTAGGTTTAAGGGGTTTTTACTCGCTGAGATTCGTCTCATTGTTGTATAACCCAGCCTTTTAGACCCCTGGCCCTGAGGATGCCTGGTGCACCAGTGCGTTTTGGGATCCAGCTCCAGATTGGACGGGAGAGGACGGAATACCCCGTAGAGAACGGAGGTGTATATATTCGATACCGGACTAATATACTGGTAGATGTGGGCCAGCCGTACACTAATTCCCATGAGTACTTAGCATGGTGTTTTAGGGATCAGGATGGAGAGCATGGACCTCTCCAAACTTTTGACATCCCGTTTAACGGGTTAGGGGAGGTGGACCCGTAGTGCCCTGACGGGGAGATAGTAGACCCAGCAGCCTCACCAGAGTGGAGTACGTTTTCCGAAGACAATGCATCATGGCCAGAATAGATGGGGGTGCCAGCCGTTATGGACGAGGAGCCAGAGGTGTTGGTCGCAGATTCGAAACCGATGGACCATGATGACGAGCCAGAGGTCATGGAGCAGGATCTCGATTAGGATGGCGAGATCGATTAGGTGAGCTCAAACGAGGAGCCGGACCTAGATGAGGCGCTTCTGGCGATGTACCCCGAGTTGGAGACAGAGTCTGAGGACATGGATTCAGAGGAGTCAGAGCCATCTGAGAGTTCCTCTGAGTCGTTAGGATCTGATTCAGATTGGGAGCCATAGACTAGACCTTAGTCCATAGTTAGTGAGGGCTGAAGCTTTTTTACTGTAGCTCGACCCTAGTCTTAGTTTGACTCCCGAGCCACTCACCCCCTTTTGACCGTAGTGGCTGTTGACCGGTTTTGTGGTTGGTATTCTCTGTATATGAATATTGTAATGTTTTCTATAGTATTACAAAATGTATATTGGTAAGTATGTTGTTTGTTGTAATGCTATCTTTGGCCTCACATTTTATTGTATGGGTGTTTATTTATTGCTTCCACATGTGCAATGTTCTCTGTGTTGGTTGTTAGGTCGGCTACGCATGCCTGGGACGTCGCATATATTCGACCATATAGCGGGATGTGGCGTGCCGTGGGGTTCGGGGCGTGACACATATAATACTGCAGGTGATACAAGGTGAGTTCAGAGAGAAACAACACATCTATTCCAACCCTACTAATCTACCTTGACCCACCAAACTTTAACAAAAAACTAGCAGCTATCACCCATGCTTTCATGACTCCATCCCAAAAACAAACAGTCGTGCCTTCTCCAAAAAAAAAAAAAAAAACGGCTCCCTACTCCTCCTCCCGATGCTATCTTTGAAGGACTATGTTGCTCGCATCACCATCATTCCCATCCGACCCATGGTATGGAAGGGGCCCTACCAACCGTCCCCCATCGAGGGCATAAACCCCGATGCAGCCCAAAAGAATAAGTCCCCCTGGGGACCCAATATCCACAGTCATAATAGAAATGCATTTTATGAAAACAAGTCTAGGAAATTCCGAGACCACGATTGCAAATAGATGGCTCTCAAAATCAACCGGTACCCCATAGCTTATTGAGGTGGAGGCAGGGAGGATCGGCATAACTACTAATCTGAAAAAATGTCAACAATAAACAGTGAGCGAAAACTCAGCCAAGTAAACTCCATCACGCCATACTAAACGGATAATGACATGCATTTCAATCGAGTCAAATAAGTAGACAGATGAACCAATTCACAACCAACCATAACATATAAGATTCCCTTTTTATTTGAGCGCAATTCACCAAACAAAAGATTGTCAATCGACTAACAGCCATTCACACAAATTCTCATTGCATACGTTATGTAATCATAAGAGTTTTAATTCGCATTTAATTTAGTAACTCAGGCCACAACATCCTCCGGGGAACCCAGTTACCCCCTAGGCATCTCTCACCCGTCACGGCGTCACGAGGACATCTGGGGAACTGTGTTACACCCCCAGGCATCCGTGGGAACCCCGTTACCCCCTCAAGCACCTCGCACCTACCACGGTATCACGAGGAAATCTAGGGAACCATGTTACACCCCCAGACATCCGAGGGAACCCAGTTACCCCCCCGAGCATCCCAACTCCGGGGCATCATCGTTGTGGGGACCGACGAAACAACCACACTTACAATTCCACACCCTTCGGCACATACATTACAGAAATTTAGAAATGCAATTTACAATATCTAATACAAAGGAAACATCTCATCAGAAAGTTCAAAGCGTGTATGTTATATCTTCCGAAGACATCCAATCGAAATTTCGATGTCTCAAATAAGAATCAATGAAACTTGGAATTTTGGCAATACTGGACAGTATCGTAGACCCTGGGAAATCAATCCCAAAGCTATGGCAAATGAGCTCCAAAAATTCCGAAATTCTAAAATGATATTAACAAGACATTAACACATATTTTTCATGAAGAACATAATTCCAGAATCCCCCATTAAGGGCCACTTTAAATAGTTTGAAAACAAACTAATGCGGGTCCGCTGAAACAGAAAAATTGAGCCCCGAAGAGTGCGCTCGTTTCACCAACCTAAAAAATTTCAAAAAATTTGAAATTAATGTATGTTATGGAAAAGTGTATCCTGAACACATTTCGTGAAGGAAGTATGGCCAAATTCGCAATGGAAAATTTTATAAAAATCAGAGAAGATAAAAATATTCTGGGCTCTCTAGTAAGAATAGGTTCTGACCCGGTAAGGAAATGGTGTCTCAAAAATTCATTTGAGCATGGAAAAATCTGAAATTTATGTATATTGTAGATCAAGATATTATGAACAACTTTTAAGAGGAACGTTTTGCCAAATTCGGTCCACAACCGAAGCTGTAAAAATAGAAAACAGTGGATGTCTGGAGAAGTCGGTTTCTGGAACCCGAAACAAACATCAAGAAATGGTTTCCATTGAAGATCCACTACCTTCCAGCCACGAATTCACCATTCTAGGAACTCAAATCAGCATGCATGGCCTGTTCCATACTAGTCTAGCACCTTAGACCCACCAACGTTCGTTCTAACAGATCAACCTTCAAGGACAGCCGCTGCAACCACTCGGACTCGCTTAACATCAACTCAGATAAGTTCAAAAGCTTACTGGAGACCCAACCGTCATGCAACCATTACTGAAGCTAGTATAAGGTGATAGAGAATACTTGCCGGTGAGAGGAAGTGGCTGAGATGGCTAAGGCGAAGCTATTGGGTCCGGTGCGGAAATGAGGCGCGAGGGTGACTTACGGTTGCTGCTACTGGTTGAGGGCAGAGCAGAAGAACAGCAGCTGTTGGGCGGCGAACCGGCGTCTCCCCGGTGGACAGAAAAGGAGTGACGAGGGAGAGTGAGCTCGGTGAGAGGGTGGGAGTGAGCTGAGTGAGAACTGAGAGAGTGAGAGCTGCGAGAGCTGAGCGAGTAGGCTGGTGAGGGAGAAAAAGGGAAGTCCAATGGCCCTTCATCTTCCCTTGCATGCATGGGCATGCATGGGAGCCAAGTGGCGGCTCCTATCTGCCATTTAGGAGGAAAAAGACAGGAAGAAGAGACAAAAGAGAGAAAATGAAGTGGCTTGAGGGGGTTTGTTGGCGTAAAGGGCTGGTGTTCCGACGGAAAAGAAAGAAAAGAAAGGGAAAGGAAGGGAAAAAGAAAAGAAGAAGAAGAGAGGGGCAGTCGTGGGGCAGCATTCCGACGTGGCAAGGAAAAAAAAAAATATATATATATATATATATGGCAGTAACGGGTTTGCACGGAGTCGGGTCGTGCGAACGATGCATCGTCGGTTAGTTGGCTCGACGGTAATGATTCCAAGAATCCCAATTCGCAATTCCAAAATCAATAACGGCGATGTTAAACTTCCAAATTTTTTTTTGCTCCTAATTCCTATTAACAAGCGCCATAATCCATTAGTGTCCTTTAATCTTTGTGCCATGAAAATTCGGGATGCCACAACTCTCCCCTTCTTAAAGAATTTCGTCCTCGAAATTACAATTCTTGTTCGATCATGCAAACAACTGGGATATTGTCGTCTCATATTTTTTTCACTTTCCCACATCGCCTCCTCTTGGTCATGATACCGCCATAACACCTTAACAAGAGGAATAATTTTATTTTTGAGAATCCACTCTCTACGATCCAATATCTGTACTGGTTCCTCGACATATCTTATTTTGTCGTCGACCTGAATAGCTTCAAAATCCAAAACATGTGAGGGATTGGGTTCATATTTCCTTAGCATGGAAACATGAAACACATCATGCACGCTGGATAATCTTGGTGGCAGTGCCAATCGATATGCCAATTCTCCAACTCTTTTGAGTATCTCGAAGGGTCCAACAAATCTCGGGTTTAACTTTCCTTTCTTTCCAAATCTTGATACTCCTCTCATTGGCGACACTTTTAGGAATACATGATCACCCACATTGAATTCCAATGGCCTACAACATCTGTCGGTATAACTTTTCTGTCGGCTCTAGGTAGTCCTGAGCCTATTGCATATCACCCTAACTACATCAGTTGTGACTTGTACCAACCATGATCCTATCAACTTCCGTTCTCCTACCTCATCCCAATAGACAGGTGTTCTACAAGCCCTTCCATATAAAGCCTCAAATGGGGTCATGCTAATACTTTTCTAAAAACTGTTATTGTAAGCGAACTTCACTAGATATAGCTTCTCATCCCAATTACCCTTGAAATCAATCATACATGCCCGCAACATGTCTTCCAACACTTGAATCACCTGTTCTGACTGTCCATCCATTTGTGGGTGGAATGTGGTATTGTATTGAAGTTTCGTTCTTAAAGCCACTTGGAGACTCTTCCAAAAATTTGAGGTGAATCTTGGATCTTGATCCGATATGATGGTCACAGGCACTCCATGCAGTTACACTATTTGTTTGACATATAAGTTTGCATACTTATCAAGTGTATAGTCCGCTCGTACTGCTAGAAAATGAGCACACTTAGTCAGACGATCCATAATTACCCAAATAGCATCGTGACCACTTGATGTCCTTAGTAAGCCTTGCACAAAGTCCATTGTTATGTGCTCCCACTTCCACTCGGGAATTTCCAATGGTTTTAACAAACCTGTAGAATTGTATGCTCTGCCTTAACCTGTTGACATGTCAGGCATCTGGCCACGTGCCTTGCAATATTTGTCTTCATTTCATTCCACCAATAGTGCTGACGAAGATTGTGATATATCTGCGTGTTTCTGGAGTGAATACTATTATTACTCTGATGAGCTTCCGTCAAAATTTCCCTTTTTAACTCATCATTGTTCAATACACACAGACGTCTTCGGAATCTTACAATGCCTTCATCCTTCACTTGAAAGTCTGTTTTCTTTCCTTTTACCACCTTTTCTCGTATCTTCGAGATTCCAGGATCTGTCTATTGTAATATCGTCACTTTCTGTATAATCTCAGGTTGGATTGTGAGTGTAGCTAATACACTTGAAAGGTTCTTCACTTCGAGCTTAAATTTCGATCCAAAAATTTCCTCGAGTAAGCACCACTCCTTAACCATTAAACTTGCTACTGTCGAGGCGGACTTTTGACTAAGAGCATTTGCTACTTTATTTGCTTTCCCCGGATGATATAAAATCTCACAATCATAATCCTTGAACAACTCTATCCATCGTTTTTGTCTCATATTCAACTCCTTTTGAGAGAGTAGATACTTTAAACTCTTATGATTTGTATAAATTTCAAATTTCTCCCCGTAAAGGTAATGCCTCCATATCTTTAGTGCAAGGACAATCGCCGCAAGTTCTAGATCATGCATCGGATAATTTAACTTGTACGACTTCAATTGTCTTGATGCATAGGCAATGACCTTTCTGTGCTGCATTAAAACACACCCAAGTCCTTTGTGGGAAGTATCACTGTATACCACGAACCCTCCTGATCCCAATGGTATCATCAAAACCGGTGCCGTAGTTAGTTTTCTCTTAAGCTCTAGGAAACTTTGTTCGCATGTCTCATCCCATCTAAACTTTGTGTCCTTCCTCGTTAATCAAGTTAACGGTCCCGCAAGGCGTGAAAATCCTTCAACAAACCTCCGATAGTAATCAGCCATTCCTAAAAAACTTTGAATCTCTGTTACTGTTTTGGGTCTTGGCCAATTGATTATTGCTTCAACCTTAGCTGGCTCTACTAATATACCTTCGCCAGTAACCACATGTCCTAGAAATACTACTCGATCCAGCCAAAACTCACATTTACTAAATTTCCAATACAACCTATGTTCTCGAAGAGACTAAAGTACCGTCCTAAGGTGTTGTTCATGCTCCTCTAGCCCTTTCGAATATATCAAGATATCATCAATAAAGACAATCACAAATTGATCCAAAAACAGTTTAAACACCCAATTCATTAGGTCCATAAACGCTTTTGGTGCATTAGTCAATCCAAAAGGCATAACTGTAAACTCGTAATGTCCATATCGAGTTCGGAAGGCCGTCTTGGGGATGTCATCTTTCTTAACCCGCAGTTGATGATATCTAGACCATAGGTCAATCTTTGAAAATACAGATGCTCCCTGTAACTGATCGAATAAGTCATCAATTCTAGACAACGAGTACTTATTCTTAACCGTTGCTTGATTCAATTGCCTATAATCGATGCATAGGCGTAATGATCCATCTTTCTTCTTCACAAACAGCACTGGTGCACCCCACGGTGACACACTTGGTCGTATAAATCCCTTATCAAGCAATTCTTGTAATTGCACCTTTAATTCCTTCAATTTCATTAGGGCTATTCTATAAAGGGCTTTCGATATAGGTCCTGTTCCTAGGGCTAATTCAATAACAAATTCAACCTCTCGTTCTGGGGGTAATTCTAGCAATTCCTTAGGAAATATATGTCAGGAAATTCTTGGACCACTAGAATTTCCTCAAGCTCTGCTTCCTTTTCACTTTGATCCTTAATGACCGCTATATATCCTTGACAACTATTGCTAAGCAGTTGATGTGCTTCTAGTGCCGAAATAAGGGGCACAGTGGGGTCCATCCCACTTCCAAGAAATTCGAAACTAGAGTGACCAAGAGGATCAAACTAGATTGTTTTTCCATAACAATCAACATTGGCTCGTTGTTTATTAAGCCAATCCATTCCTATGATGACATCAAAGTCAAACATAACTAATACCACCAAATCTATCATTTGATCTGTTCCACCTATAGATATCTTACAGTTTCTACATATCAATGTTAACAACACCTTGTCTTTTAAAGGTGTAGAGACACTAAGAGGCACTTCCAGCAATTCAGATTTTAGTCCATATAATCGCACAAAATTGGCAGATATAAATGAGTGGGTAGCACCAATATCAAATAAAATGTATGTCTTCTTGTCACACAAGGAAAGCATACATGAAATAACAGTCTTGGAAGCCTCAGCTTCCTCCTGAGTGACTACGTAAACTCTTACATGGTTTAGCGGCCTCTATAAGTTTTCCTGAGTGACTACGTAAACTCTTACATGGTTTAGCGGCCTCTATAAGTTCTTTTGCAGCTGTGTCCCACCCCCCCCCACCCCGAGTTACTTGCTGCGGTGGCTATCCCCCTTGAGGACAATACTTGGAAATATGCCCATACTGTCCACATCTGTAACATTGCCTTGATGATTGACATGGTGCACTCTTGTGCTGCCTTCCACACATTCGACAATTACCAATCGCAATTTGTCTCTGTCCTCTTGACTAGTCATTCTAGGACCTTCCAAAGTCTCCATTGTTATGTCTCTTGTTGGGATCAAAAGGGGCTTTTTCGAACTGGACAAGTCTCTTGCCAAATCTAGCATTGTCTCGCGTAGGTTGGGGGCCAGATCGTCCTGGTGCCTCGCTCCCTATTCTCCCCTTGATCAATTCTTGCTCGATGAGTTGAGCTCGCCTATACAGTACACCATAATCCTTGATGTCCAATGGCACCAATTGCTTCCTTATCTCAACCTTCAAGCCATTCAAGAACCTTTTGGCCTTATCTTCCTCATTCTCAACCATTCGGAGTGCAAACCTAGAAAGTTCAGCAAATTTCACTTCATATTGATCCACTGTTAGATTGTTTTGACATAGCTACATGAACTCCGCTATTTTCTGATCCTTTGCACAATCAGAAAAATATTTCCCATAAAATGCTTCTACAAAAATTGCCTAGACTACAAGTGTACCTGTTGGGAACACCGTTTCCTTAGATGCCTTCCACCAATGTTCGGCATTCCCTTCCAGTTGGTATTAAGCTAAAATCAGCTTGTTAGCATCATTGCAGTTCATCAGGTTGAATATCTTCTCCAAACTCCTCATTGACCATTTTGCCTCATTGGGATCTCCTAATCCCGTGAACTTAGTCAGTTTCAATTTCAGGAACTGCTCAATGAGCCCTTGCACGCGGCGGTCACCATTACCTGCAGTCGCTTACTACTGGGCTTGTTGTTCAAACAGTGCCCCCACATTGGCCAAAGCCTTGAAAATTCCCTCCACTCGAGGATCCCTCCCATCTGCAGAACCAGAGGATGATCCACCATTCCTCCTCATCTTGTCTCATCAGTCTTCTGCATATTGATCACCCATTACTTCAAATGATCAATTGCCACAGTATTTAATAAGTAACATACGTTACTGACATCATATAAGTAACCTTAATTACTTGTATCTCCCTATCATATAACTAACAAGCACTTGCATCATGTGTTTTACAATGCGTACGAGTCTTAATCCTTCAATCACTAGCGCACCTTATCACTCCAGAGTAACCTAGCTCTGATACCATCTCGGGGGCTATAGGGTCCCAGGCATGCCCATTTCAAGAGAAATCCTCCAATCCTCATTAGACATCAGATTATTCGCAGGCAAAAAATGCTTCTTTTTAAACAAGTCAGTATTTATAACATGAATGCGGCATAGCAGCATAGAATTGTATAATTGTTAGGACATGTGGATTTAGAAAATATCAACCATAACATATAATACTACGGGTGATACAAGGTGAGTTCAAGAAATATGAGAAACAACACATCTATTCCAACCCTGCTAATCTACCTTGACCCGCCAAACTTTAACAAAAAACAAGCAGCTATCACCCATGCTTTCACAACTCCATCCCAAAAACAAATAGTCGTGCCTTCTCTAAAAAAAAAACCGGCTCCCTACTCCTACTCCCAGTGCTATCTTCAAAGGACTCTGCTGTTCGCATCACCATCATTCCCATCCAACCCATGGTATGGAAGGGGCCCTACCAACTGTCCCCCATTGAGGGCATAAACCCCGACGAAGCCCAAAAGAATAAGTCTCCCTAGGGACCCAATATCTACGGTCAAAATAGAAATTCAATTTATGAAAACAAGTCCAAGGAATTCCGAGACCACGAATGCAAATAGACGGCTCTCAAAATAAACCGGTACACCATAGCTTATCGAGGTAGAGGCAGGGAAGATCGGCATAACTACTAATATGAAAAAATGTCAACAACAAACAGTGAGCAAAAACTCAGCCAAGTAAACTCTATCACACCATACTAAACAGATAATGACAAGCATTTCAATCGAGTCAAATAAGTAGACAGATGAACCAATTCACAACCAACCATAACATATAAGACTCCCTTTTTATTTGGGTGCAATTCACCAGACAAAAGATTATCAATCGACTAATAGCCATTCACACGAATTCTCATTGCATACAATATGTAACATCCTCAATTTCAGTCCCTGGGAAATGGCTATAGTTTAAGTTTGGTGGTTTTCCAATTGGAACTAAATTTTTTACTCTTGTTTTGGAAAGCCCAATTTCGGATCCTTTGTACCCCTTCATTTTATTATTTTTGGGGAGACTTTTGTGATCCAAATTTCTGAACACTTTCTTCGTAAAAGTGTTCCAAACATCATGAAATTTTACATATATTAATTTCAGAATTTTTGGAGTTGATATGAGTGGTATGATGACTTGATTTTCGGACCGTGTAAAACTGCCCAGAATGGGTGTTTCGGTGATGTTCACACTTTATTTATTTTCTACAAGCTTTTCTGGGACGATTTTGGAAAAGTTTCCTTCATAAAAGTTGTTAAGAATGTCTTTTTGTAGAACGTATATAAATTTGGGAATTTTTCGAGATGATTTGGATTCTAGACAGAGCTTACTTTGAGAAACAAGAATTCTGTTCCAATGAACTATTTTTAGTCTGTCTTTGAGGTACTAAAAATGGTGTTTACAGAGAGATTCGGATTTCGAATTCTTCACAAGAAATGTTTGTTAAGGCCTTGTTTATGACATATTCAAATTTGAGAATTTTCGGAGTCCATTTACTATGTTTTCAAGTCTGATTTCGTGAATAGTGCAAAGCTGTCCGATTTTGTTAGATTTCAAAGATTCAGCTTTTTTTATATGAGAATATTAGAATCTCGACTTGATGTCTTCTGATGATTTAAAGCATATGTTCTGAGCTTTCAAATGAGATATTTGAGGCTTTGATTGGAGGTTGGCCTAGGGGGAAACCGAGAGAGAGAAGCAAGCTTGGAATTGGATGATTCTAGAGAAGTCAAAGCATGAAGCCCAAGTTTGGAAATGAATGGCTAAGAATGAAGCTTGTTCTAGAAGCCTAATTAATTGCCATAAGACTTTAGGGACCCCCTTCATGATGACAAATATTAATAGTCTTGAGTGACGAGCAAGTTTGGAATTATAGAAAGAAGGCCATTTGGCCAAGGGAAGAGAGAGAGAGAGAGAGAGAGAGCCAATGAGATTAGGATAAGCTTGGCCTTCATCATTTTCTTTGGCCTTAGTCCATTAATGGCATTTAATGCATGCCATCATGAGTCTTGACTTTGGAGACCTTGTCATGATGGCCATGTATCTTCTTGAGCAAGTTGGAGAGCAACTTGGTGAGCAAGTTTGGCTTGCCTATAAATAGGCTTAGCCGCCCTCAAGCTCTCTCACGCCACTCTCTCCTAATCCTCCTGCTATCCACCATCTTCCTCTCCTTTTGTTTCTAGTTTTCTCACATTTTAGCTGAGAAGCTCACGCCTTAGAAGTCTCAAACCGGCCCGTGTTTCTGCTCGTTTCCACCCAAGAGCCCATGGTTTGGCCTTTGTGTGCCTTGTATTAGTCGGCCAAGCAAGGATAAAGCCCGAAGATCACCCAAGCTCACCCATCTCTAACTCATTCTCTAGTTTTGTTAATTGTTGTGTAAGTGAATTCCCTAATGCCGGGAAAGGATGTTGAGATACGTTGTGACGTGGTTTGCTTGGACCGTTTCTCAATCGTTTGATTGGTCATAGTCAGTTCATTTCCTTGATTTGATCATGTTTCATGTTTGATGTTGTTTTGAGATAGAACCGAGCCTTGGTTGGTAAAGTGTACATGATGTGGCCATGCGTAATGTTCTCTTATTTGAACTTTGCTATTGATCTGTCATTGATGCGGGTGCGAGTGTGGTAAGGGCCGACTTATGTTAACGGCGATCGATATATCATCGCTTGATATTAGTGTTTTTACTTGCTGAGTCTCCTCGACTCATTCCCCATTTTTCCCTTTCAAGTCCGTAGGATGGCATCTCCTCCAACTCGCGTTGGCAATTCCATGGAGATGAAAGTCGAAGTGCTAACCGTGACGGATGCCAGAGAAGGCCGCACCTACCGCCGAATCTCGAGGCTTGTGATGTTTGATGAGGACCTAACGGACTTGGTACCTCACTCGTACGCGGCATGGCATTGCTACGCGAACGAAGAATAGGTTGGATCCATACGGGGGTTCAATGGTGCTTTGGCGGTGCGGGTGGGCCGGCTCCGGGATAAAGCCACAGGTAGGATATGAGATGGCCAGGCGGACGGGACCGGGGTGGAGGTGAAGAAGTGAGGAGCGAGAAGCTGTAATGAGTATAGGATAACCTAAGTCAAGTTTTGCTATTCATAGTCAGTTATAAAAATATATGTTGTTTGCTATGACCTGAAGGACTTGTTAAAACATGTTTGCATGCACTGTAAATATAAGGTTTGCTCATGATTCATCTTGTCTTATTTACGCTATTGTTCTGAATGTGATTGTCCCGAGATATGCTTCCGCTTGTGTTTATTAAAAAGATAATAATGAATGGGACGTCACATTAATGACCCCGAGGTGGGGGCGTTACAGACTAATTTGGTATCAGAGCCAGGTTTTTCCTCCAGTAGGTACAGTTCAGGGCAGCTTGCAATTGGCCAGTCCGATGAGGGTAGGGAGTGGCACCGGGGCAAGAGGCCTGATCATTGAGCGGCCTCTGGGCAGAAGTGCCGCTAGGGTTAAGGGCCTGATCATTAAGCGGCTCCTAGCAGGCTTCTAGGATAGCCAAGGGCAAGAATGATTGAACTATGCACCGAATCGGGAAAACAATTCTGAAATCAAAGCGGGAATAAAGACCTTGAGTGATAAGGTGCGCTGAAGTTGGGGTAGTTAGCTAGGATACACCCCTTATGCATGTGAATGATTGATTGTGGTTGAATAGGTTAAGTGCTCTTATTTGTTTGTGACCACTGACCTATTCTTGTGTTGTAGAAAGTCTTGTTAGACTATTGATAGTAAAGTAGCTCAAGACCAGGCTGCGACCGTTGTGGAAAAAGGAAAGTCCTAGCAGAATGCCACTACCTCAAAAGAGAAGTCTAAGCAGGTTCCCCTCTAGTAAGTTGCAGCTCAGTGTTGTGCCAAGAGAAAGCTATTGGATTTTGACATAACCCGAACTGATGAGGGTGTGGAGTGATCGCCAGGGCAAGACCTGATCAAGGAGCGGCTCTTGGCTAGGAAGTGGACGTCGAGGCAAGAAGCCTGAACAAGGTACGGCTTCTAGTAAGAATGTTTGCCGAGGTTAAAGACCTGAACAAGGTGAGGCTCCTGGCAGGCTTCTAGGATGGTGGGTAAGAAAAGGAGTAAACCGAACTAGGTATTGAATTGAAAGTTAGATAGGAATTGTTACTTGAAATGATAAGTGTGATCTTCGTGATTGTTATAAGTAAGTAAACTATGTTTGAGGAAGATTTTATCAGAGTAACGCAGCGGAAGCGTGGTCAAGCTTGTTGCACTCTAGTATGTTAGATCAAGGTCGGGGAAAGAAAGGTTGCTGGTCCAGAGTTAGTCCACATTACAGTGGATGCTATAAAGGTACTAAACTAAAATAAGTCGCAGGTACGTAGGATCTTTTGAAATTCGAGAACGAAAAAGGAATTAACCTATCGATTGGCATTGCCATCAAAACTTGCTCAGGTACATGTTGTGTTCTATGTATTTATATTGTGAAAGTGTGAGCCCGATTCGGCATACGTGTTGAATTTTTCGACGAGGTTGAAGTGGATAGCAGAGTGTCCTATGCTGAGGATCAGGTGTGGATCGTGAATTGTAAGGAGCAAGTGCTGAGAGGTAAGGTCATTCCCTTAGTTAAGGTTCTATAGTGTCACTGGGGCACAAAAGAAGTCATCTGGGAGAGTGAGGAATTGAGGAAAAGTTGATACCTACATTTATTCGAGGAACCAGGTACGCGTTTAAATTTCGAGGACGAAATTTTATTATAGGGAGAGAATTGTAACATCCTCAATTTCAGTCCCTGGGAAATGGCTATAGTTTAAGTTTGGTGGTTTTCCAATTGGAACTAAATTTTTTACTCTTGTTTTGGAAAGCCCAATTTCGGATCCCTTGTACCCCTTCATTTTATTATTTTTGGGGAGACTTTTGTGATCCAAATTTCTGAACACTTTCTTCATAAAAGTGTTCCAAACATCATGAAATTTTACATATATTAATTTTAGAATTTTTGGAGTTGATATGAGTGGTATGATGGCTTGATTTTCGGATCGTGTAAAACTGCCCAGAATGGGTGTTTCGGTGATGTTCACACTTTATTTATTTTCTACAAGCTTTTCTGGGACGATTTTGGAAAAGTTTCCTTCATAAAAGTTGTTAAGAATGTCTTTTTGTAGAACGTATATAAATTTGGGAATTTTTCGAGATGATTTGGATTCTAGACAGAGCTTACTTTGAGAAACAAGAATTCTGTTCCAATGAACTATTTTTAGTCTGTCTTTGAGCTACTAAAAATGGTGTTTACAGAGAGATTCAGATTTCATGTTCTCATGAGAAATTTTTGCTAATGACTTGTTTATGACATATTCAAATTTGAGAATTTTCGGAGTCCATTTACTATGTTTTCAAGTCCGATTTCTTGAACAGTGCAAAGCTGTCCAATTTTGTCAGATTTCAAAGATTCAGCATTTTCTATATGAGAACATTAGAATCTCGATTTGATATCTTTTGATGATTTAAATCATATGTTCTGAGCTTTCAAATGAGATATTTTATTCTTTGATTGGAGGTCGGCCCACGGGGAAACCGAGAGAGAGAAACAAGCTTGGAATTGGATGATTCTAGAGAAGTCAAAACTTGAAGCCCAAGTTTGGAAATGAATGGCCAATAATGAAGCTTGTTCAAGAAGCCTAATTAATGGCCATAAGACTTTAGAGACCCCTTCATGATGACAAGCATTAATAGTCTTGAGTGAGGAGCAAGTTTGGAATTATAGAAAGAAGGCCATTCGGCCAAGGGAAGGGAGAGAGAGAGAGAGTAGCCAAGAGAGAGAGAGAGAGAGAGACAGAGAGAGAGCCAATGAGATTAGGATAAGCTTAGCCTTCATCATTTTCTTTGGCCTTAGTCCATTAATGGCATTTAATGCATGCCATCATGAGTCTTGACTTTGGAGACCTTGTTATAATGGCCATGTATCTTCTTGAGCAAGTTGGAGAGCAACTTGGTGAGCAAGTTTGACTTGCCTATAAATAGGCTTGGCCACCATCAAGCTCTCTCACGCCACTCTCTCCTCATCCTCACACCATCCACCATCTTTCTCTCCTTTTGTTTCTAGTTTTCTCATGTTTTGGCCGAGAAGCTCACACCCTAGAAGTCCCGAACCAGCCTATGCCTGTGTTTCTCCTCGTTTCCACCCAAGAGCCCATGGTTTCGCCTTTGTGTGCCTCGTATTAGTCGGTCAAGCAAGGATAAAGCCCGAAGATCACCTGAGCTCGCCCGTCTCTAACTCGTTCTCTAATTTTATTAGTCGTTGTGTAAGTAAATTCCCTAATACCGAGAAAGGATGTTGAGATATGTTGTGACGTGGTTTGCTTAAACCATTTCTCAATCGTTTGATTGGTCGTAGTCGATTCATTTCCTTGATTTGATCATGTTTCATGTTTGATGTTGTTTTAAGATAGAACCGAGCCTTGGTTGGTAAAGTGTACATGATGTGGCTATGCGTAACTTGTTTGAACTTTGCTATTGATCTATCATCTATGCGGGTGTGGTAAGGGCTGATTTATGTTAACGGCGATCAATATGTTCTCGCTTGAAATTAGTGTTTTCACTTGTTGAGTCTCCTTGACTCATCCTCCGTTTTTCCCTTTCAAGTCCATATGATGGCATCTTCCCCAGTACACGTTGGCAATTCTGTGGAGATGAGAGCCGAAGTGCTCACCGTGACGGATGCCAGAGAAGGCCACGCCTACCGTCGAATCTTGAGGCTTGTGATTTTCGATGAGGACCTAACGGACTTGGTGCCTCACTCGTACGTGGTGTGGTATCGCTACGTGAACGGAGAATAGGTTGGATCCATATGGGGGTTCAACGGTACTATGGCGGTGCGGGTGGGCCGGCTCCGGGATAAAGCCACATGTAGGATATGAGATGGCCAGGCGGACGGGACCGGGGTGGAGGTGAAGAAGTGAGGAGCAAGAAGCTGTAATGAGTATAGGATAACCTAAGTCAAGTTTTGCTATTCATAGTCAGCTATAAAAATATATGTTGTTTGCTATGACCCGAAGGACTTGTTAAAACATGTTTGCATGCACTGTAAATATAAGGTTTGCTCATGATGCTTCTTGTCTTATATCCGCTATTGTTCTGAATGTGATTATCCCGAGATATGCTTCCGCTTATGTTTATTAAAAAGATAATAATGAACGGGACGTCACGTTAATGAGGTGGGGGCGTTACACGTTATGTAATCACAAGAGTTTTAATTTGCATTTAATTTAGTAACTCAGTCCACAACATCCTCCGGGGAACCCAATTACCCCCCGGGCATCTCTCACCCATCATGACGACACGAGAACATCTGGGGAACCGTGTTACACCCCCGAGCATCCGAGGGAACCCCGTTACCCCCTCAAGCACCTCGCACCTACCACGGCATCACGAGGACATCTGGGGAACTGTGTTACACCCCCAGACATCCGAGGGAACCCAGTTACCCCCTCGGGCATCCCAACTCCAGGGCATCATCGTCATGGGGACCGACAGAACAACCACACTTACAATTCCACACCCTTCGGCACATACATTACAGAAATTTAGAAATGTAATTTACAATATCTAATATAAAGGAAACATCTCATCCAAAAGTTCACAGCGTGTACATTACATCTTCTGAAGACACCCAATCAAAATTCCGATGTCTCAAATAAGAACCAATGAAACTTGGAATTTTGGCAATATTGGACAGTTTTGCAGACCTTGGGAAATCAATCCCAATGACATGGCAAATGAGCTCCAAAAATTCCGAAATTCTAATATGATATTAACAAGACCTTAACACATATTTTTCTCATGAAAAACACAATTCCAGAATCCCCTATTGAGGGCCACTTTTAATAGTTTGAAAACAAACTAATGCGGGTTCGCTGAAACAGGAAAATCAAGCCTTGAAGAGTGTTCGTTTCACCAACCTAAAAAATTTCAAAAACTTTGAAATTAATATATGTTATGGAAAAGTGTATCCTGAACACATTTCGTGAAGGAAGTATGGGCAAATTCGCAATGGAAAATTTTATAAAACTCAGAGAAGATAAAAATATTCCAGGCTCACTTTACCCAAAAAAAAAAATATTCCAGGCTCATCTTACCTTACCAAAAAAAAAATATTCCAAGCTCTCTAGTAAGAATCAGTTCTGACCCGGTAAGGAAATGGTGTCTCAAAAATTCATTTGAGCATGGAAAAATCTGAAATTTATGTATATTGTAGATCAAGATATTATGAACAACTTTTAGAAAGAACGTTTAGCCAAATTTGGTCCACAACCGAAGCTGCAAAAATAGAGAACAGTGGATGTCCAGAGAAGTCGGTTTCTGGAACCCGAAACAAACATCAAGAAATGGTTTCCCATTGAAGATCCACTACCTTCCAGCCACGAATTCACCATTCTAGGAACTCAAATCAGCATGCATGGCCTGTTCCATACTAGTCTAGCACCCTAGACCCACCAAGGTTCGTTCTAATGGATCAACCCTTCAAGGACAGCCGCTGCAACCACTCGGACTCGCCTAACACCAACTCAGATCAGTTCAAAAGCTTACCCAAGACTCAACTGTCATGCAACTATTACCGAGGCTAGTATAAGGTGATAGAGAATACTTGCTAGTGAGAGGAAGTTGTCACGGGTCGATCGATCTCGCGTTCCCAAACCCGTGCGGCCTTAGGAATTTCTTCCCAAGTCAGCCTTCCCCACCTCAACTCACAAGAACTTTTTAGAGAGAGAGACTCTAGAGAGAGAAGCTCTGGATTTCTATTGCTTCTTGAAAGAATGAGATGATACAATGAGGGGGAGGAGACCCCTTTTTATACAAGTACCAGACTGACCGTATCCGTAGATTTCTCCCCGATCTTACGGTGGAGATCGTACCTCCCCATCTACCCAACTACCTCATTAATTACAGAGGTTTACAATTACCGTATCGCCCGCCCCCAAGAGTATTCTAGAACACATCAAGAAACCCTAGTACTCAGAATACTCGGGATCCGCTTTCTCGTTCAAGGGTCGGTCATGGTCCATCGTCCAGGAAACCTCATGAACGATCCATTTCTTTGGGCCGTGACAAAGTGCTGAGATGTCTGAGGTGAAGCTACTGGGTCCGGTGCGGAAATGAGGCGCGAGGGCGACTTCCGGTTGCTGCTGCTGGTCGAGGGCGGAGCAGAGGAACAGCAGCTGCTGGGCAGCGAACCGGCGTCTCCCAGGTGGACAGAAAAGGAGTGACGAGGGGGAGTGAGCTCGGTGAGAGGGTGGGAGTGAGCTGAGTGAGAACTGAGAGAATGAGAACTGCGAGAGCCGAGTGAGTGGGCTGGTGAGCGAGAGAAAGAGAAGTCCAATGGCCCTTCATCTTCCCTTGCATGCATGGGCATGCATGAGAGCCAAGTGGCGGCTCCTATCTTCCATTTAGGGGGAAAAAGACAAGAAGAAGAGACAAATGAGAGAAAATGAAGAGGCTTGAGGGGGTTTGTTGGCGTAAAGGGGTGGTGTTACGACGGAAAAGAAAGGGAAAGGAAGGAAGGGAAAAAGAAAAGAAGAAGAAGAGAAGGGCGGTCGTGGGGCGGCATTCCGATGTGGCAAAGGCGAAAATATATATATATATATATATATATGGCGGCAGCGGGTTTGCACGGAGTCGGGTCATGTGAACTATGCGACGTCGGTTAGTTGGCTCGATGGTAATGATCCCAAGAATCCGAGTTCACAATTCCAAAAACAATAACGGCGATGTTAAACTTTCAATTTTTTTTTATTGCTCCTAATTCCCATTAAGTCATTGAATCTTTGTGCCATGAAAATTCGGGATGCCACACATAGATGAGGAATGAAGGGAACCAATTGCTTCATATATAAAAAGAAGCGGCTTAACACTTCAGCCCCATCAGCTTCTGCGTCTATGTCCGATGATAGTCCCTCATATGCTTCAAATTCTCAACCACTTAATATTATTTGCACTGAAGTTCACCCTGAAGGTATCTAACTTTGTCTATCCCTCTTATATCTGATTGTCTCCTTTTATCGTTTGATGTAACATAATGAGATTTTATAGGAATATTTATTGCTGGAAATGTGCCATACAATCCTGTTGATCCTTCTGTCGTGGTCTCTGTGATTGACCCACCTATATTGCTCCTTACAGTGCCAGACCAAGGTATTTATGCTGTAATCTTTTTATCATTACTTGCTATCTGTCTCGATAATTAATCAGGCTTAACTTTCAGAAGATTTGAATGATCTGGCATCGTCGGCTCTGGTGGTTCTAGCTCCTAAAGAAGTCGTCAACATTTCAAATCTTGGTCCTGACATCTTAGGCGAATTTTCTACCAATCCAGCTGAAGCTAAACCTCCGGTCTCAATACTACCTTTGGCCACTGCCTCTCTTCCTATTCAAAGCATTCATGCTCCTTAGATGCAACCTTTATCAAGTCATCAATCTAACCATGTCGAAGAAAGGAAGTCTCCAAGATCTCTTCTGAAGGCCAAACGTATGTTAGAGGAGGCCTCTTATGTGTTGAACTTCACCCCAAGTTCTCATGGCACGACTTCCCCAAGAAAGATAATCGTCGAGTTAAAAGTAAGTTAATGAAACTACTTGATCTCTCCAGTGGTGGTTTTCCTATGACTCTGAACAATCACGTAGCTTTTGATCAACTAAAATCCCTACTCAATGAGCTATGTGATGTTGAATCTAGTGTTATATTGCCCCCTGAGCTCAAGATGAAGTTTCAAGAGTTCTTAGAAGCTTTTGTTAGCAAGACAGAGTTTTATCGACGTAATTATGACATAATTATGTCTTTGACTATCCCTGACCAACCTAGTACTGAGATTAACGAGTCTATAGAAGTGTTCAGTCAAAATGTTAAGGGGAAACGGACTAACCTCCACACCCTGGTCAAGGAAATATCTTAGCTTGATAATCAGGAAGCTCTCCTTGAGAGGCAAAAAGCAGAGATCGAGAAATAGCTAGATGCGCTTCGACAGGCACGGGAATCCAAGCATGCACAATGACTTCAACTGGAAGAAGACTTCGACAAGGACATTGTTTCGCTCAAAGAGCTTAAGCGATCTGAATATATGCGTTGGTTGACCACAGAAGGCAAGAATCACCGTACAATAACTAAAAATAGCAAATTTGAGCGTAGTATGTTGACCTTTCAAAGCAGTCATGGCCACGGTTTGGAACCGGCGGTTCCGGTTCGTGGCCATGTATGAACCGGCGGTTCCGGTTCAGGTTCGGAACCAGTTCCGGGCCGGTTCATAAATTTTCTTTTCTGTTTTTTTCTTTTCTTTCTCCGCCGGCCATAGCCGGGGCTGGCAGAGGTCGCTGGCCTCAGGCGAGGCCGGCCTCGCCGGCGTTGGGCGAGGCCGACCTCGCCTGCAACTGGCGAGGCCGGCCTCGCCCGACGCCGGCGAGGCTCGACCTCGTCGGCAACTGGCGAGGCCAGCCTCGCCCGAGGCCGGCGAGGTTGAACCCTCGCCAGATCTGGTGAGGCTTGGCCTCACCGACAACTGGCAAGGCCAGTGAGGTCGAGGCCTCGCCAGATCGAGCAAGGGCTCGACCTCGCCGGCGTCGGGCGAGGCTGACCTCGCCTGCAACTGGCGAGGCTAGCCTCGTTCGACGCCGGCGAGGTCGAGCCCTCGCCCGATCTGGCTAGGCCGGCCTCGCCTGAGGCCGGCGACCTCTGCCGGCCCCGGTTATGGCCGGCGGAGGAAGAAAAGAAAAAAAAAAGAAAAAAAAACAAAAAAGGAAAAACAGAAAAGAAAATAATAAAAAAATTAAAAAGTTACTGTTTTAGTGACCGGTGACGGAACATTATTCAATATAAATTGTAATTAAAATGTAAATTGTAATCAAATTTGGGGACTAAAAGACAATAGAGAGCTTGAACTTAATAAATTATCATTAAGCATATTACAATTCGTTACAACGATCTATAAAAAAAGAAGCACAATATATATACCCTAAAATGACCTCAAAACCTAAACATTCCGTGCACAGGGGACCAAATCCAAAGGTCACATGTCGTTGCATTATACTTCGGTTTCCCTAAGCTCACGTGGACGTACCCGGTATGAGAAACAAGGGTTTCCGAAATATTTGCTAACTCTAATAGTTCTTTTACCCTCAATCGTCACTACCCGTTCTAGTACCGGTACCGGTACCGGTAGCGGTAGTGTCTCCATCATTAAAAAATTTGAATTCATGATTCCGATCTATCTCCTGTTACCGGTATTGAGCTTTCGTCCAATCAGCAACACAAGCTTACATTTCCACTAATTCTGGAGTTAATCTTAAACGATGTTCATCCAAAATATTACCTCCGGCACTGAATGCTTGTTCGACCGCAACTGTGGAATAAGGGGTTGAAAAAATCTATTTTGCAATAAGAGAAAGGATTGAGTATTAGCTTGCGTGCCTCTTCCACCAATCCAAAATTAAAAAATCTGTACTACCTTCGGATTCAGTAAACTCAAATGAAACGGTTAGATAAATCTCTAATTCAGAAATATTTCTTATTACTCCCTTTTATTTTTTTTTGTCTATGTAATAAAAGTTGGTACCCTCCACTAATTTTACCTGTACTGTCATTTTGTATTTCCGTAAATTGAGAATATCCAATATCACCTAAATTATATTTAGTATAAAATTCATTATATAATTCTATTACTATATTTTTAACCTCACGTACTATAGTTATAACATTTATCGCATCATAATGTAAACATTGATAATACGTATGCAAAAAATCACTTAAGCCATCCAATTTGCAACACGGATCAAAAACACAAGCAACTAAATAAATAATGGGAATTTCGCTATAATAATGTAGCCACTTCATTTTCATCGCAACTATAGTATGTTGTAATTCAACATCATTTTCATATTCATCAAAAATTTAGACAATATTAGTACACTTTAATAAAAATAAATGTGTAGTAGGATAATAAATACCGGACAAAGTATAAGTTGCATCATTAAAAACCTTTAAAACATCTAAATTTTTTTTGCAAATATCCCACTCTTGTGGGTATAAATCAATCTGAGGCATATTATTAGAAATGAATGCACATAATAAATCTTTATATGCTAAAGATTTACTAAGCAAGTGGAAAGTATAATTCCAACGAGTTGTGTAACACCCCAACCTCGGGGTCATTCACGTGACGTCCCGTTCATTATTATCACAAGCGGAAGCATTTCTCGGGACAATCATAATTAATTCACACAGCAAAAATAAGACAAACAGCATCATAAGTAAACCTTATGTTTACAATACATGCAAACATGTTTTACAAGCCAACTTAGCCGATTTTAGCCATTTACACACAACGACCATTATGGCTTGGGTGCCCTAAGCCCACTATTGCTTCTCGCTTCTTGCTTTCCCCGAACTCTAACATGGCTCAAATTCCCCCTGTCGCCGCCGTCCGTTCGACCATCCTATGGACCTGAGAGGGAAAACGGGGGATGAGTCGGGGAGACTCAGCAAGTGAAAACACTAATATCAAACGAGGATATATCGATCGCCGTTAACATAAGTCGGCCCTTACCGCACCCGCATCGATGACAGATCAATAGCAAAGTTCAACCAGAGAACATCAAGCATGGCTATAATATGTGCACTTTGCCATTCAAGTCTCGATTCTATCTCAAAACAACATCAAGCATGAAACATGATCAAACCAAGGAAATAAACCAACTATGACCAACCAAACGACCGAGAAACGGTCCAAGCAAACCACGTGACAACGCATCTCAACATCCTTTTCCGATATTAGGGAATTCACTTACACAACCAACCAAACTCGAATTAAAAGCGAGTCTTGGCAATTCTCGAACGATTCTCAAGCTTGAACACGAACACTCGAGCCTCGGACACGGCTTCCTCTATTTATAAAACTCCAAACTTGCCCACCAAGTTGCCAATCCAAGCTTGCCCAAGAAGCTAGATGGCCGTTATGAAGGGTTTCAAAGTCAAGTGTCATCATAGCATGCATTTAATGACATTAAATGCTCTTAATGAACTAAAATGATGAAGGGCCAAGGCTTATCTCAATCTCATTGGTCCTCTCTCTCTCTCTCTTTCTCTCTCTCTCTCTCTCTTTCTTCCTCACGGCTTCTCTCTCTCTCTCTTCCTCTTGGCCGAATGGCCTTGCTCTATTTATAGAACCACAAAACTTGGGGCCAAAGTTTAGAATGAGGTCATGGCATATGTCACGTGTAGGATGAGGTCATTGCTTACCTCATATGACCATTAATTGCAAGACATCATGAAGAACCCCAAAGTCCAACCAATTAATACAAGCCATGATGAAGGACCAATAAATGTGGCTTCTACAAGAAGATTCAGCCCTTGACTTGGCTAAATTCGTTTTCCCCTGGTCCGACCTCAAATCAAAGCACAAAATATCTCATTTGAAAGCTCAGAATGTGTACTTTAAATCATCAGAAGACACCAAATCGAAATTCCAACATTCTCATATAGAAAATGCTAAATCTTTGAAATCTGTCAAAACCGGACAGTTTTGCACTGTTCACGAAATCGGTCTTGAAATCATAGTAAATGAACTCCTAAAATTCTCAATTTTGAATATGTCATAAACAAGACCTTAGCAAACATTTTTCGTGAAGAACTTAAATTCAGAATCTTTCTTCAAACACCATTTTTAGTAGCTCAAAAACAGACTAAAGCAGTTCGCTGAAACAGGATTCTGGTTTCTCAAAGTAAGCTTCGTCCAGAATCCAAATCATCTCAGAAAATTCCCAAATTTACGCACGTTATAGAAAAGGACGTTCTCAACAACTTTTCTGAAGGAAACTTTTCCCAAATCAGCCCAGAAAAGCTTGTATAAAATCAAGAATGTGAAAACATCACCGAAATACCCATTCTGGGCAGTTTTACACGGTCCAAAAATCAGTCCATCGTACCACTCAATTTGACTTCAAAAATTCTGAAATTAAAGTATGTAAAACTTCAAGATTTTTGGAACAACTTTCAAGAAGAAATCTTTTGGAAATTCGGATCACGAAAGTTTCCCCAAAAATAACAAAATAAAGGGGTACAAATGATCCGAAATCAGGTTTTCCAAAAACAAGAGTAAAACATTTTGTTCTGATTGGAAAACCACCAAACTTAAATCACAGCCATTTCCCAGGGACTGAAATTGAGGATGTGACAATTCTTCCCCTCTTAAAGAATTTCGTCCTCGAAATTTAGAACATACCTGATTCCTCGAACCAATATAGGTATCAACTTTTCCTCAATTCATCACTCTCCCGGGTGGCTTCTTTTATGCCCTGGTAACACTATAGGACCTTAACTAAGAGAATGACCTTACCTTTCAATACTTGCTCCTTCCAATCCACGATCTGCACCTGCTCCTCAACATAGGACACTCTGCTGTCCACTTCGACCTCGTCGAAAAAATTCAGCACGCGTGCCAGATCGGGATCACACTTTCACAATACAATACAACATGTACCCGAGCAAGTTTCGATAGCAATGCCTACCGATAGGCCAATTCCCTTTTCATTCTCAAATTTCAAAAGATCCTACGTACCTGGGTCTTATCTTACCTTAGTACCTTTACAGCATCCACTGTAATTTGAACTAGCTCTGGACCAGTGACCTTTCTTTCCTCAACCTCGTTCTAACATACCAGAGTGCAGCAAGCTTGACCACGCTTCCGCTGCGCTACTCTGATAAAATCTTTCTCAAACATAGTTTACTCACTTATAACAATCACGAAGATCACACTTATCATTTCAAGTAGCAGTTCCCATCTTACTTTCAATTCAGTACCTAGTTCAGTTTATTCCTTTTCTTACCCGACATCCTAGAAGCCTGCCAGGAGTCGCACCTTGTTCAGGTCTTTAACCTCGGCGACCACTCTTGCTAGAAGCCGCACCTTAATCAGGTTCTGCCCTGGCGATCACTCCCTGCCCTCATCGGATCGGGTTTTGTCAAAATTCAACAGCCTTCTCTTGGCTCAACACCGAACTGCAACTTTCTAGAGGGGAACTTACTTAGACTTCTCTTTTGAGGTCGTGGTGTCCTGTTGGGACTTTCCTTTTTCCTCAACAGTCGCAGCCTGGTCCTGAGCACTTATTTTCCTCTTAATAGTCTAACAAGACTTTCTACAACACAAGAATAGGTCAGTGATCACAAACAAACAGGAGCACTTAACCTATTCAACCTCAATCAATCATTCACATGCGCAGGGGTGCTTCCTAGCTTAATACCCCAACTTTAGCGCACCTTATCACTCCAGGTCTTTATTTCTGCTTTGATTTCAGAATCGTTCTCCCCCATTCAGTGCATAGTTCGGTTTCTTCCTCTCTTACCCATCATCCTAGAAGACTGCCAGGAGACGCACCTTGTTCAGGTCTTCAACCCCGGCGACCACTCTTGCTAGAAGCCGCACCTTGATCAGGCCTCATGCCCCGGCGTCCACTTCCGAGCCAAGAGCCGCCCTTTGATCAGGTTTTACCTCGGCGTTCACTCCCCGCCTTCATCGGATTGAGTCTTTTCAGGATTCCACAGCCTCTTCTTGGCTTACCACCGAACTTGCACTTACTGGAGGGGAACCTGCTCTGATACCAAATTAGACTGTAACACCCCAACCTCGGGGTCATTCACGTGACGTTTCGTTCATTATTATCACAAGCGGAAGCATTTTTCGGGACAATCACAATTAATTCACACAGCGGAAATAAGACAAACAGCATTATAAGTAAACCTTATGTTTACAATACATGCAAACATGTTTTACAAGTCAACTTAGCCGATTTTAGCCATTTACACACAACGACCATTATGGCTTGGGTGCCCTAAGCCCACTACTGCTTCTCGCTTCTCGCTTTCCCCGAACTCTAACATGGCTCAAATTCCCCCTGTCGCCGCCGTCCGTTCGACCATCCTATGGACCTGAGAGGGAAAACGGGGGATGAGTCGGGGAGACTCAGCAAGTGAAAACACTAATATCAAGCGAGGATATATCGATCGCCGTTAACATAAGTCGGCCCTTACCGCACCCGCATCGATGACAGATCAATAGCAAAGTTCAACCAGAGAACATCAAGCATGGCTATAACATGTGCACCTTGCCATTCAAGTCTCGATTCTATCTCAAAACAACATCAAGCATGAAACATGATCAAACCAAAGGAAATAAACCAACTATGACCAACCAAACGACCGAGAAACGGTCCAAGCAAACCACGTGACAACGCATCTCAACATCCTTTTCCGATATTAGGGAATTCACTTACACAACCAACCAAACTCGAATTAAAAGCGAGTCTTGGCAATTCTCGAACGATTCTCAAGCTTGAACACGAACACTCGAGCCTCGGACACGGCTTCCTCTATTTATAAAACTCCAAACTTGCCCACCAAGTTGCCAATCCAAGCTTGCCCAAGAAGCTAGATGGCCATTATGAAGGGTTTCAAAGTCAAGTGTCATCATAGCATGCATTTAATGACATTAAATGCTCTTAATGAACTAAAATGATGAAGGGCCAAGGCTTACCTCAATCTCATTGGTCCTCTCTCTCTCTCTCTCTCTCTCTCTCTCTCTCTCTCTCTCTCTCTCTTTCTTCCTCACGGCTTCTCTCTCTCTCTCTTCCTCTTGGCCGAATGGCCTTGCTCTATTTATAGAACCACAAAACTTGGGGCCAAAGTTTAGAATGAGGTCATGGCATATGTCACGTGTAGGATGAGGTCATTGCTTACCTCATATGACCATTAATTGCAAGACATCATGAGGAACTCCAAAGTCCAACCAATTAATACAAGCCATGATGAAGGACCAATAAATGTGGCTTCTACAAGAAGATTCAGCCCTTGACTTGGCTAAATTCGTTTTCCCATGGTACGACCTCAAATAAAAGCACAAAATATCTCATTTGAAAGCTCAGAATGTGTACTTTAAATCATCAGAAGACACCAAGTCGAAATTCCAACATTCTCATATAGAAAATGCTAAATCTTTGAAATCTGTCAAAACCGGACAGTTTTGCACTGTTCACGAAATCGGTCTTGAAATCATAGTAAATGAACTCCTAAAATTCTCAATTTTGAATATGTCATAAACAAGACCTTAGCAAACATTTTTCGTGAGAACTCAAATTCAGAATCTTTCTTCAAACACCATTTTTAGTAGCTCAAAAACAGACTAAAGCAGTTCGCTGAAACAGGATTCTGGTTTCTCAAAGTAATCTTCGTCCAGAATCCAAATCATCTCATAAAATTCCCAAATTTACGCACTTTATAGAAAAGGACGTTCTCAACAACTTTTCTGAAGGAAACTTTTCTCAAATCAGCCCAGAAAAGCTTGTATAAAATCAAGAATGTGAGAACATCACCGAAATACCCATTCTGGGCAGTTTTACACGGTCCAAAAATCAGTCCATCGTACCACTCAATTTGACTTCAAAAATTCTGAAATTAAAGTATGTAAAACATCAATATTTTTGGAACAACTTTCAAGAAGAAATCTTTTGGAAATTCGGATGACGAAAGTCTCCCCAAAAATAACAAAACAAAGGGGTACAAATGATCCGAAATCAGGTTTTCCAAAAACAAGAGTAAAACATTTTGTTCTGATTGGAAAACCACCAAACTTAAATCACAGCCATTTCCCAGGGACTGAAATTGAGGATGTGACAAGTTGGAACATCTCTTGGAAATCTTTTTAGCTTTTTGCCATTTTCTCTACAAAATCTACCCTATTCTTTCATTTTTTGGGGATATTTCCATAAAAATTGAATTGCCGTTTTTATTGGTTGAAGAAAAATATCAAGAGTTTTCAAACCATCTTGTACACATAAATTTAAAACATGACAAACACATCTAACGTGAAAAAATTTTCCGCCAAAAACGGGTTTACAAATATTTTCTAAATCGGCAATTGAAGCGATATTTGCCGCGGCATTATCAAAACCAATTGAAAAAATTTTGTTAAGCAAATAATATTCTTATAAAATTTGCCTAATTATTCTATAAATATTATCTGCCGTATGTTTATCATCGAAAACTCTAAATGCAATAACTCTTTTTTGAATACTTTACTCGTCATCTATCCAATGACATGTTATGTCCATGTAAGAATGATTTTGCCAATGATCACTCCAAATATCACTACCTATATGCACGTATTCATTAAATTGCATAAAAATTTTTTGTAAATCTTTTTTTTGCATTTTTGTAAAGATCTTTAATTACTCGTTTAGTTGAATTTCTAGGAACACGTTTTGCTTGTGGAGCACATGCTTTTTGTACAAATTCATTAAAATCAAATCTTTCTCCAAAATTAAATGCTAAATACTCAACGGAAATAAATTTGCCTAATTCTTCCTTATAAGTTTTTTTCATTAAAACGAAATAAAGAAGAAGTATTAGGATTGATGTACTCGGAAATTTGTCGTTACCCGATATCGATTCCCATTTCGGTTGGATGTTTGCTCCTAAGATGTCGTTTGAATGTTCCATATCCTTATCCACTTGTATATTTATATATTTTCCCACAATATTTACAAATTATATCATACATTTTTTCACCAATATCAAACATTTCCATTTTCGTGAAGTAATTCCAAATGTCAGATGTAAATTCTTGTTCTGCTTCCTTTCTTGTAGATATTTTAGCAGGATGATGAAAACTTTCTTGCGTCGGGACGCACTCCACATCGGGAAAAATGTTGATTTCATCATCTTGAAAATCTGCATATTCATAAGGATCAAAAGAATGATGGGATTCCGTCGCGATATTCTTACCTTTGCCAGTTGGCACTCGACTTCTACTTGCCATTTTTTGAGTGGATTGAGAGAATTGAGCGAATTAATTGGGAGAATTAAAAAAGAATTGTGTGGATTGAGAAAATTGAGAGAATTTAAGAGAATTTGAGAGAATTTAGAGTATTGAAAAAATTTAAGACTTGAGAGAAGAGAATTTGAGATAATTGTGAGTATTGAGAGAATTTGAGAGAATTTATAAGAAAAAAATGAGAAGAAAATTTAGGATTAAAATAAAAGAATTTATAATCGTTGCAATTTTGCAACGGTTATTACTTATTATTAACTTTTTTTTTTTGCCTGTTTGGGGCTGCGGCTGCGGCTGGCCATTGCTAGAGCAGCCATTAGGCTGCTCGGGCAACGGGCCGCAAGCCCACTGCCCGCATCAGGGCCACGGGCCCACATGCCTTTTTTTTTTTTTTTTTTTTTATTTCTGCCTGTTGCCAGGGGCAACGGGCCTTCGCAGGCTCGCAAGCCCTGCGTGCACAGCTGCAGCAGGGCCTGCATGTCTATAGGCCCTTCTGCAGCTGCAGTGCAGCTTGTTTTTTTTTTTTGTGGAACTAGGCTCGGAACCGGCGGTTTCGGGCCGGTTCAAAAATTTATGGAACCGGAACCGGGCCCATAGGGCACGGGCCGGTTCCGATTCCAAACCGCGGGCCCCGTCAACGGGCCGGGCCAGTTCCGGGCCGAAACCGGCCCGTGGCCATGACTATTTCAAAGTGATGTAAAAACTTGCTATTCCCCAAGAAAAGTTTCAATTAATGAAATTCTCTTTTACTTTCCTTGGTCCAATATTTTATATTTTCTCTTTTCTTCATGTAGTCCTCATCGCGGGAATTTATCTATTTGAATTTCTCCACGTTCTCTCGTCGTGTGTGCAGTCGGTTACTATGCTAAGTTTATTTATACCTATCATTCTCGTTACCTTGTTTCATTCCACCAACCCCAAACATGGCATACAACTTTCCTTTGTCTCCTCTTGCTCAACCTTCGATGATCTTCAACCTTATGAAACAATGGGTCGCATTTCTTTGTCCTTCATGGATTATGATACCAAGAATGATCACACCGTTCTAGGTCCTTACCTCAAATCCACTCCAACTCTTCCTGCATTTACTGAATGCTTCCTTTGTCATTATTAGGAAGTTCTTCTAATTAACAAAAGTTACATTCATGCCCATGCTTGGTTGACTTCCAATCACGGGTTCAGTTCCTATCCCAGTTTCGACATGAAATTCTTTCAATGGTATCAATGTATAAAGAGCGTGATGGAACCTCAGCGGCAATTGGCTAGAATCGATAAGGCCTTGATGTCTTATTGTATGTCTATCAATCCAATCGAATATGGCCTTATTGATGGCCTTAGTAATTTCTAGTCACCTTCTTCACACTGTTTTTACCTTCTTGGTGGCCCAATAACCATAAGTCTCTTAGATGTCTAAACTTTGACGGGTCGTTCTTCTTTCGTTGAATTCCATGGTCAAGTATCTATATGTTTACCCTTCCAAAACACAACTTTTCTTGATCTTCCTTATGATGAGTTCATGGATGAATTCGCCAAATTTGAAGGGAAAATTATTTCTGATGAACATGTGGCATTTCTTCCGTGTTGGCTTTCACGGTATATATTTTGTACACCTTTGTCGGTTTACTTAAAGGTCATCGATGTTGCTCACATACTTTTCCCATGACCTTAATGTGGGTTTGGGTCGAATAGTTCTCGCTATACTTTACCAATCCTTCACAAATGCTCAGACTTCTCTTTATAATGCACATCCTGATCTTTTTTTGGGTCCTTTATAGATTGTGCACAGATGGTTACGAGTATATTTCCCTGAAATTTTCTTCGACAAAGGATTACCTCCCGTTCACTAGTTTAAAGCTAACCACCCTCCTCTTGAAAGTGAATTTGACCTTTGAAAGCTCTAACGTCCTCTTTATTATACTTCAACCGGGACTTCTCTCTTTGAAAGCTTCCTTCAAGCTTTACTCTCATCGAGGAACTTCGTTTTCTGTGGAGTCAATGTCAATGTTCTTGAGCCCAACCCTTCTTATGACCAACTTGACACTTGAATTTTCTGGAAAAGCATCCTCACTCCCTCTGACTTGATTGTGGATTTTTCAACTAAAGGCAAGTTTTTTCCAGGTTTCGAGGTATATAATCCACATTACTGTTCTCGCCAATTTGGTCTTACCCAAGGTGTTCCAGCCCCTGTGTTCCAGCCCCTATCGTTTGTTCTATGAAGTACTCCTTTTCTCATGCCATGAATCATCATTTCATCAACGAGGGGAGCATCTCTTGCTGCAATGAAATTACGCATGTCATCTTGGAAAATTTGACTATATCCATTTTACTGGAGAACTACAAAGCACTGATGCCTTCACTGAATGGTGGATAAATATCGAGCATTTCTTTTTCCATCTTATGTCAACGTAGTGTTGAGAAAACAAGAAAGATGAAGACGTATTTTTGGGGCAATATTTTTCATCTTCCTTCACATTGTACATATATGCATTTTTCATACAAAAAAAGAAGAAAAGAATAAGTAAGATTACAATGATTGCACTCTCCTACTTTATCTCCGAGTATCCTTGATTGAATCAATTCAAATCAAGGTTAAAGATAAAATCATATCTTTCTCCAACACTTCCCCTCAAGTTGGTGCATAGATATATTGGATGCCCAACTTGTCAAGTGAACTGTAAAAGATCCTACTTGATACAGCCTTTGTTAGTATATCCGCTAGTTGATCTTCCGATTTTACATAGGGAAACCGAACCACTTTGGTATCCAGGTTCTGCTTAATGAAATGACGATCTACCTCAATATGTTTTATACGATCATGCTGAACAGGATTATGAGATATATCGATGGCTGCCTTGTTGTCGCAAAACAACTTCATCTCGGACATAGGAGTATAACCAAGTTCTGTCATTAATCTCTTAAGCCATAGAAGTTCGCAAAGACCTTTGTGCATCCCCCTGAATTCTGCTTCCGCACTTGATAATGCTACAACATTTTGCTTCTTGCTCCTCCAAGTAACTAAGTTTCCTCCGACAAAAATAAAATATCCTGAAGTTGACCTCCTATCAGATACACTCCCAGCCCAGTCAGCATCCGTAAACCCCTCAATTTCAAGGTGTCCATTCTTCAAAAAAAGAATTCCTCTTCCTGGAGCTCCCTTCAAGTAGCGCAGTATTCTTATCATAGCATCCATATGATCTTCACTAGGGGCATGCATGAACTGACTAACAACACTTACAACATAAGCAATATCAGGTCGAGTATGCGACAGATAAATTAATTTTCCCACCAACCTTTGATACCTTTCTTTGTTAGTTGGTATCTGATCATGGATACTCCCCAAGTCTATGGTTCTGTATAACTGGAGTGTCTGCGGGCTTACAATCTAGCATCCCCACTTCCGCTAATAAGTCCAACACGTACTTCCTTTGCGAGAGAAATATTCCACCTTTAGATCGTGCCACTTCTATTCCTAGGAAGTACTTTAGTCCCCCTAGATTTTTCATCTCAAATTCTGAGGACAGTCTTTCTTAAAGTTTAGAGATTTCCTCTGAATCGTCCCCTGTAATAATTATATCATCAACATAGATAATCAATACAGTTATTTTTTTCTAACAATGCCTTAAGAATAATGTGTGATCTGCACCACTCTGAATATACCCATATTTCTTCATCGCCGCACTAAACCGGCCAAACCAAGCACGGGGTGATTGTTTCAACCCATACAAAGATTATTCTAACTTGCAGACCAATCCAGGCTGTGAAGGAAAAGTGTACCCTGGTGGAATATTCATATAAATTTCTTCTTCCAGATTGCCATGAAGGAACGCATTTTTGACATCAAACTGATGCAGTGGCCAATCTAGATTCGCCGCTAAAGACAGTAAGACCCGAACAGTGTTAAGTCTTGCGACAGGGGAAAACGTCTCCTGATAGTCTACCCCATATGTCTGCGTGTATCCCTTCGCTACTAGCCGTGCTTTGTATCTCTCGACGGAACCATCCCCTTTATACTTAACCGTGAAGACCCATTTGCACCCCACCGTCTTCTTCCCTTCAGGTAACTTTATCAACTTCCAAGTCTTATTCTTTTGCAATGCCTCCATTTCCTCCTCCATCGCCTGAACCCACTTAGGATCTTCCAAAGCCTCTTGCATTCCACTCGGGATGTGAACTGAAGATACATTCAACACAAATGCCTTCAATGGTTCTGATAGTCTCCTCGTCGAAACATAGTTTGCAATAGGATACTTGGATTTCTTCCCCCCAACATTAGGTGAGTATCGGTTAGGAGGCTTGCCCCTATTGTGTCTGTCAGGTAACTTATATCCCACAGATATATCAGAATCATCAAGTAAACAAGATGTAGTAGTAGGGAAAATTACCTTAGGGATATTCTCAGGAGATGAGTCAGATTTGGGTGCTAAAGAGAGAGGGGGCTGTTCTTGTATATTCAGTTCTGGGGGCTGTTCTTGTATATTCAGTTCTTGTACATCCATAACTGTCGGTTGCAGAGCTTGCTCATTGTCACCATTTTCCACTAGTTGCTTTTCATTTTCTGGCGACATTCTCGCCAGTTGTTGCTCATTTCCGGGCTACACCTTTTGCACTTCCTTCTGTCCTCTAGACATAACACCACCAACTTGCCACCAATTCACACTTTCTTCCTCTATCTCCCCTTGAAAGGAAGAATTGGTGCTCAAATAAAAAAAATCCGACTCAACAAACGTGACATCCATTGTCACATAGGTTCTTTTAGTAGCCGGATGATAGCAGCGATAACCCTTCTGATGTGTACCATATCCCAAGAAAACACATCGAACCGCATAGGGATCAAGTTTGGTTCGGTGAGCCTTTGAAATATGGACATAAACAACACACCCGAATACGCGAGGGGAAATAAGCAAGACAGATGGTAAGGTAGCATGTATAGACAGCACTTGCAGAGGTGTCTTGAAATCCAATACCTTGGATGGCATTCGGTTTAGGAGGTGAATAGCTGTCGCAACTGCATTGTCCTAGAAACGTTTAGGAACGTGACCTTCAGTGAGAAGGACACGAGCGGTCTCTAAAATATGTCTGTTCTTCCTCTCCGCTACTCCATTCTGCTGTGGTGTGTGAGCACATGATGTCTCATGCAGTAGACCATGTTCCTGAAAATAGTCCTTAAGTTGCGCATTAACGTACTCTCCACCATTATCACTTATTAAAATTTGTAACTTTCCACCAAACTGTGTTTGCACCATTCTATGAAATACCCGAAAAACATTAGCCACCTCATCCTTATGTTTCAAGAAATAGAGCCAAGTCATTCTTGTGCAATCATCCACAAATATAACAAACCAGCGATATCTCGAAACTGCAGTAACGGGAGAAGGCCCCCAAACATCAGAATGGACTAAGGAAAATGCAATGCTACTCTTATTCAAACTGATTGGAAATGGCACACGATGGCTTTTGGCCAAAATACAAGTCTGACATTGAAAAACTGAATATGGTAAACTGAAAAATAATTTAGGAAGTAAATGTTTCATATAGCCAAATGAAGGATGCCCCAATCGGCGATGCCATAGCAAGATTTGCTTCTCTTTGCTACTAGATAAGCCTCGCACTTGGTGCACCCTCCCAGAACTGAAGTCATCCAAATAATAGAGCCCCCCCCCTCTTAGTACCACGCCCAACTATCTCCTTCGTGAGAATATCCTAAAAAAGACAAAATTGTGGATACATCAAGATAACACAATTCAAATCTTCAGCTGCTTGCCCCACTGATATTAATTTCGTGGACAAAGATGGTACAAGTAAAGTATTCAATAAAGATATAGAAGAGGAAATAACAACGGTTCCAGCCCCGGTCACTGGATATACAATCCCATTAGCATTTGAAATATTCTGCCGCCTATGTTTAGTATAACTGACAAAATTATCTGTTGTGAAGGTCATATGATCTGTTGCACCTGAGTCAATAATCCATTGACTACATTTATCTTGAGAATTACTAATGAAAGCGTGACCATAATTACCTTCACCTCCAGTGATTGATTCACTGTTTGATTCTACCTGTGGCATCAATGATAGCTGAGCCTCCCCAGTAACAAGTGATGCCTTCCCTGTTTCACCATTCGTTGCAATCTCTACTTGTTTGTGTGCTTTCAGCTCCTTCCATCAATCGGGATACCCAATCAATTTGAAACACGTCTCCCAGGTATGCTTCGCACTCCCACAATTAGAGCAGCCACCGACTACTGTCGAGGAAGGTTTGCTTCTCGATGCTCCACCCGGTCGACCTCCTCTTGTCACACCACCCGGCTTTGTCATTTGTAATGCTGGTATATCCCGAGTTCGATCGAAGATTTGCAGTCCCGTCTTGCCTCCTTGAGACACCATAGCTGCAGACGGGTGTGTGGTATCTCCATGTGCTAGCATCACACTCTGCCGTACGTCTTCCCGTCGAACACGAGCATAGGCCTGCTCAACTGTGGGAAAAGGCTGCATTTGAAGCACGTCTGCTCGAACTTTATCCAAGCGGTCATCCAACCCGTCAAGGAAGATATAGACTCGATCTTCCTGAATAGCTGAATTATATCGCTCAATATCAACAGGGCAAACCATCGGATTTGGGCGGCGAAAATCAATTTCTCTCCACAAACCCTGCAGGTTGTTGTAGTACGCCTCAATTGATCCTCCTCCTTGTCGCATTTGAGCAACACGCCTCTTCAAGTCATAAACCTGAGAGGTATCCATTCCGTCAAAGAAAGTCGTTGCAACTGCATCCCAGACAGATTTCACTGTTGGGAAGCGAATGAAATTGCCAATCAACGCCGGATTCATGGAGTTGATAAGCCATCCTTTCACAGTCGAGACTTCTGTTTTCCACTTCCGAAAGCCAAGATCTGTAGGCAGTGGCTGAGGAAAGTCTCCGTTGATATATCCCAGTTTATCTTTGCCGGTGATGTACATCTCGACAACCTGAGACCACAATCCATAGTTGGCTCCATCCAATTTAATCGCAATCTGAGAAGAAACCGAATCATTCTGCGGTGTTGGTGATGGAAGAGGAGGGTTCGTCTAATTCTGAGTGAGAATCTGAGTTAATTTGGCAGTCAGATTCTCCAAAAGAGCTTCCGTGGTCGAATTCCCCCCTGGTTCTAGTGGGGAATCATTGTTCCGGTAGGGTCCTGATCCGACATGGATCCAAGTTCAATCACGCATCAAAGATGAAGAAGATCGGGTAAAACGCACGCCGGATGGCGCAATAGAGAAAGAAAGCGACGTAGTCGATGATTGACGTACAGTACCCCAAGGATCAAAACCTAGAGCTTTGATACCATGTTGAGAAAACAAGAATGATGAAGACGTATTTTTGGGGCAATATTTTTCATCTTCCTTCACATTGTACATATATGCATTTTTCATACAAAAAAAGAAGGAAAAAATAAGTAAGATTACAGCGATTACACTCTCCTACTTTATCTCCGAGTATCATTGATTGAATCAATTCAAATCAAGGTTAAAGATAAAATCATATCTTTCTCCAACACGTAGTAATGTCTAAAGTTACCCAACTTTTCCTTGGACTGAATCATCCATCTGTGAGACCCTATGATCTGATGTCCAATTTCAATGAACTTTCTTTTGAATGTTCATCTGATGAAGGCATAGCTATAGCAATCAACATATAGAATCTCTTTACTTGTTTCTTTGTCTTACCCTCCATTCTCTTTCGCTTTTCAGATATGAATATCACATCACGCAAAGGAAGGGCTGAGGATTACATCAATACCCCTATCGATATTGAACCTGAAGACTATATTTCAATCTCTGATGCTAGCCCGTCACCACCAAGGCGTAGTTTTGGCAAACCATCCCTTTCTCGGGCAAATGACAAATTTCCGCTCAAATGGGTTCGGCTTTTCCATTTACTATCGCTTGGTTTTGCCCATATTTGCACTAATTCTACAGTGGAGGCAGAAATCAAATCTCTTCTGACTAACTTATCCAGCTTACCTTTCCCTTTAAAATGTTAGGTTATGGGGTATGCTGTCGAAGAATTTGCTCATTCTTTTGACTCATCTTTGACATCTTATAAGCTTCGACAGGATCGTATAATGCTTTCAATGAATTGGAAAAATTTTACCTGGAAAACCATGAAGATCTGAATCAAGCACGTGCTATCCTTGCACATGATCAATACGTCGACGATACTCCATTGTAACACCTGGCTAATCAACTTAAGCAGGTGAGTCAATTGGAGACTACATACTATATCATGGAGGATAAACTTCAAGAGACCTTATCCGAGAAAGACCAATTCTTTGAAGCTAATTGTGACCTGGAGATGTGCCAACGCAATTTTTGCTTTGAACAACATTTCATGTAATTATGGTATCAATCGTCTGTTTATACTATAGTGTTGCTACGTATTAGGCTCGTTGCTGTGTTTAAGCCAATATGTATTCTTGATCATTGTATATATGCAACTTTTTCTTTTTACTAAGTGTACTTGATCAAGGAATTTCGCTTCTAACCCTCTATTTGTCCTTTTGGCATTCTTCATATAAGTGGCATTATACCATCTTCACCTGTCCGGGGCTAACCCTTTATATCAAAAGTGGTTGAATTTATAGCCGGTCATAATTATCCATATCTTCATAGGATAATATGCATAACTCGGCCCTTCACATTCTCGTACTCGGTAGATGTTGATCATAAGTGTCTTTTAATTCCGATAGTCTGTATCTACCATTTTCTTGTGTAAATTGCCGGCAGATTTGACGTACACGATCTCCTATACATCCATTATATCGTTCCATTTCCTTCAATATTAACAGCACCTTGCAATGTGTCTTTATTCTCTAATCAATTCAAATAACCTGTCAGTTGTATCTATTACTCACGTCCCTTGAATGCCACATGACTCCCTTTTGTGCCCTTCTATCTCGGTCTTCTATTTAAGCAACCTTTATGGCTTGATATTGTCACACTTCAATTATGTTCTCTCCCTTAACAGTCCTCTTGAATTCTTGCAATATTTTCAACATGGCCAAGCCTTCTTCTTCCTCATCGCCCGGCACCTCTTCTTTCACTAAAGAGTTTATTGCTCCATGGAGTAACATGATATGCCGGCTGAGCTTTACTTACGCTTGGTTGACCATCCAACTGGGGATTTTAGGGGAAATTTTCGTAAACACCTTCCTGCCAACCACCCTTTTAGAACCAATTTTGATGAGTTTTGTATGACTTTTGACTATGGGCTTCAAGCCTTTCTGGAGAATAGGCCAACAATCAAGCGCCGTGTGGTCATCGAGAGTGAATATTTCAACAAGAAGGAACTAACTGAGCATATAGAGAAGGTGTACTTTGATTGACACAGGATCCTGGAAATCGCTCGTGTAGGACTAGTCAAGCTGTCTCCTTCGAAAGACGCTAAAGCTCAGCTGCTCGACAATGTAACTCGCCGTCTTCAAGGGAAGCTATCGTCTGAAGAAAGAGTAGAGGATGAAACGGAGAGGAAGGGGCTAATCAAGTTATTGGCTCGGATAAACGAAGACATCAACTCCTGCAGGGCACTGGTGAATTACTTAGAGGAGCAAGCTAACACTTGCTTTGAAACTCTCACGACATTGGAGAGGGAAAGCAACCAAGAATATTCAACCATGAACGCTAACTCTTTCGCCTATCACCATGCTGTAGAGGAGAACCGTCGCCAAGAGGGTCGTTTGTTTGATTTCGTAGTCAAGTTTAGGAGTCATATCGGTCTAGACTGATCATTTAAGGACTATTCCTGAAAGATCTCTGTAAATCAGACCATTTTGTTTGGTCAACTTGGTCCTTTTGAATAGCTAGTGTGGTAGTTAACCCATTGTCCAACCTCCTCTACCAGTCGATGTATTTTTCCTTTCATAAATGGCATAGCTGACTTTGAACTTTTTCATTTTCTTTCATTTCCCACATCATTGGATAATATTTTTGTAAGTATTTTCCATTGATCAAACTAGACATTTCTCTACTCCTATCAATATCCATCAGGTAATATGCATTTCCATTTAAAACCTCTCTAACCAAATACAGACCATCCCAGTTTAGCAACCATTTACCATACTTCTCATTATATGAGCCCCACTGGTAGTACCGTTTTCCAAACTATATCGCCAATATCAAACTGTTTTTCTCTCACGTGCTTGACCTCTCCAAAGTCATAACCTATTTTTCTAACCAATCAACCTCTCCAAAGTCATAACCCTATTTTCTCCTAATTTGTTGATGTTCCCTTACATTAATTCATCATATTCTTCTTTGGACATGCCTCCTTGCAATTTCACCCTCAATGATTGTACTGTGATCTCTAAAGGCAACACTGCTTCTTGACTATAAGTCAACAAGTATGGGCTAATGCCTGTACTTGACCTCTTCGATGTTCTATAAGCCCACAATACCGTCGATAAGAGTGAATCCCATTCGTTGGAGTTTTCTTCTAGATGCCTCTTAATGAGGTTAATAATAACTTTATTATATGCTTCAACTTGTCCATTTGCTTGTGCGTAATATAGAGTAGAATGAAGCATTTTGATTCCCATGGACTTAGTAACTCCCAAGACTTCCTGGCCAGTAAACACAGTGCCTTGATCTGCTATTATTGTTTCTGGTATTCCATATCGATGAATAATTCGCTCTTCTATAAATTTCTTCACAATCTTCTAAGTTATATTTTTATTTGAGGCTACTTCTACCTATTTAGTAAAATAATCAATGGTAGCGAGTATAGAGCTATGTTTTTTGGATGATGGAGGATAGATTTTCCCAATTATATCTATTGCCCATCCTCGAAATGGTCATGGTTTAATAATGGGCTACATAACTAACGCAGGCACATGTTGTAATGGACCATGTTTCTAACACAGTTTACACCCTTTAGCATAGTCGATACAGTCTTGAGTCATTGTCGGCCAAAACTTCTGAGTTATATTTTTATACAAGGCTGCTTCTACTATTTAATAAAATAATCAATGGCAACCTGTATAGAGCTATGTTTTTTGGATGATGGAGGATAGATTTTCCCGATTATATCCATCGCCCATCCTCGAAATGGTCACGGTTTAATAATGGGCTACATAACTAACGCAGGCACATGTTATGGACCATGTTTCTGACACGGTTTACACCCTTTAACATATTCGATACAGTCTTGAGTCATCGTCAACCAAAAATAGCTATGGAGTCTTAACAACCATTTCATATTTATGCCTGCTTGATGTGCACTATATATTTCTTCATGCATTTCCGCCATTGTTACCATTACTCTTTTTTACTTAAGCACCTAAGCAAAATGCCATCGACTGTTTTTCGATATAATTCACCATCAAGCAATAAGTATTTTAATGCTTGTCTTTTAAATCTCCTATCGCTAGCGACTAGATTATTTAAATAATCAATTAAAGGTGTTCTCCAATTCCTTTCGTCGACATCAATATGCTCTTCATTGGACTGGACCATCATGATTTGATTCTCTATCGATGGCAAAGTTTTTGTTTGTGTAATGATAAATTTGGCCAATTCTTTTGATATTTTATGCCCAGATGCCATTTGAGCTAGCTCATTGGCTTTTGCATTTTCATTTCTTTTTATGTGCTTTAGTTCATAATCAAAGAATTTATCTAGCAAAACTTTCGCCATATCGAAGTACCGAATAATGTTTTCATTGAGACATTGGTAATCCCCCGACAATTGGTTGATCACTAACTGAGAGTCTCCTTTTATTTTTACAAACCGTACCTTTATATCAACCAATATGTTAAGGCCAACGATCAAGGCTTCATACTCCACTTGATTATTGGAGCAATCAAAATCAAGTCTACACATAAGTTTAGTTCAATGTTCCTGAGGGGATACAATTAAAACTCCTATACCAGAGGTTGTCGCCGTACTTGAACCATCAAAATACAATATCCATGGTACTACCCGTATCAAGCCTTCAGTGTTTCCTCCTTCCAAATGTACACATGGGTATTTCGTGATAAAGTCGGTGACCGCCTATCCTTTGACTGCTTTAAGCTGTACATATATCAGATGTAGTTCAGATAGAGCAAAAGTCCATCTTGCAATTCTTCCTCGAATTGATACATTCCTCGAATAACACATGAATTTTCACCGAGCATCTTGTTTGGATCTCGGTTAGTCCTTAGAGAATGCACGCAAGATACATGAGCCTTGCTATTAACCTTAACATACTCAATCCTGCTCCCATTCCAAAAAGCCAACATCTGATGAAGGGTTGAGGGTACATATTGGTTTCCATGAATCCAATCTCTTCCTAACAACAGGTTATATGATCCATCTGCCTCGATAACAAATAAAGCTATCCTAGAGGTTTTCGACCCCACAGTCAAATTAGCTACGAATATACCTTTAACCTCTATTACTTCTCTTGTGAAATCAGATAATTGAATATTTCATGGAATAATTTCATCTTTTTTTCCCATCTTTTTAAAGAACCTATATGGAATTAGAATGAGGGTAGATCCCCCATCGATAAGAACTTTAGAAGCTGGGCGTCCATTAATCCTAACATTTATGTTGAGTACCCTGAGGTGTTTGGACTCTTCGTAAAAATGGTTTTTCAAACTCTATTAGTGCTTTTTCATCATTGAATTGGAATTTTGCCTTGTCCTCTTCATCGACCATCGAATCTCCATTGACTATCAAATCCTCCGAGGTCACTCTAT
Source organism: Syzygium aromaticum (assembly GCA_024500025.1). Classification (NCBI taxonomy): domain Eukaryota; kingdom Viridiplantae; phylum Streptophyta; class Magnoliopsida; order Myrtales; family Myrtaceae; genus Syzygium; species Syzygium aromaticum. Next base: position 6,304,062 of record CM044890.1, read on the forward strand.
ATTGCAAAAGCAGTCTAGCTTGTACCATACATGAGCTTATGGGAGTAATTGATTCTGATAACATAGTCGGTCGGAATTCTGTTTTCTCGTTGGCTCCAGGATTCCTTTGATTATCATTCCTTTTATTCTGATTATAGTTCCCTGAATCCCATCTTCATACCATATTTTTAGCCCGAAATTTCCTAGGTTTATAAGGAATTGACAAAACCTGAGTGACATGGATCTGTTTGACCTGCCTTTGTAACTCATGCATCTTTCTTTTCCTTTGCAATCTTTTTTTCTAAGTTCTCGTTATATTACTACCTAGGCCTTGGATTTCTCCATATTTGAACCATGACCTTCTAGCGGATCATTTGGTACTTTCAAAGTTCTTGGACATCAAGATAATTTGTCATCTCCCCTATACGGATCGTCGAATTCTTCCCCCTATATAGATGATGTCAGATTGATGCTATCACATTTTCCAAATGCCTAGGAGGTGATCCATAATCGACGTAGTAATCAAATTTTCCACTAGGTTCACCCAACATTCCAATTCTCGGGTCACTCTTTTCATACCGCTATTTGAAAGATTTCCACTTTTTCAGTTGCTGTCTTGAATTGACGACAATTTGGGCAGTTCAAGCTCAACTCCAATGTCCCACTGACCCGCCATAATTCTAGTGCTTGTATCAATCCCAAGAAGGCATTCTCTGTGGGGGAACTTGTGTTAAAAATGATTTTCCCTTTGAATAAAAATTATAGTTGATCTCCTCTTTGTATCAAGCGCACAAATGTGGTTGTATCATTTTACCTTTGGATTTTAAAGATACAATCCCAGACATGACAGGAAATGGATCGATATCCACATCCATAGGAGCCTTTTCCTTATCATCCGCAAACCTGATCTTTCCTTATCGAATTGCTTCTTGAATATTTTTTCTTTAACACAATATAGTTGACTGTATTATGACTCCACGAATGATGTCATTTGCAATATTTTTTTCCCACCAATTCATCTTTACTCGGTATTACTTGGCCTTCGGTGAGCTTAATTTGCCTATTAGCCAAAAGCAATTAGAATATCTCGTCGACCTTATTTATATCAAAAGAATAATATTACATGTCCTTCAATTTTACCATAACACTCCCCTTTTCTTTCGCCTTGGCCAGTTTTAACGTAAGGCATGCATATGGTTTTTCTATTATTGTAGCGACCGACCTCCCAATTTTTTTTTTGTTGTACGATGAAAAAATGGGAAGTTATGCCTGGTACGTGCTAAGTCTAGGTTCGGAATTTAACTTGGGCTCTCCCAAGCTCATAGCATATCGCGACTTAGGGTTTGAGTGTTTAACATGCAAGTGGTTTATATCAAGGAATCGCCACTAATCGATTTGGGGTGGATCGATTAAAAACCCAAATAGGATGATGGAAGGATCACCCTATTCTTACGAACCAGAGATTAACTGAATTTGGAAACTTGGTTACACTAGTTGTACAACTAATGCTCTTTCAGTATCTTTTTACCCTGTTCATTTCTGAAAACATTTGTCGGACAATTTGGATTGATTTTAAGACTTTTCTCCTAACATGTGAGGTAATCAAGCGAATGCATAATAAAAAACGATTAACAATCCAGAGCAGACATGTAGCCTAAGGTTCTAACATTAACTAAGGCAACCAACATTTAAAACCCAACAAATCATGCAATTATAATCTAATTAAAAACATACATGATAACCATACAACAAAACACGATCCTATAAGCCTATCTAATTAAAATAACGGGACTTATGCGATTAAGACAACATGCATAATAATACAATGATAAATTATAGTACTCAGATATACCACATAGTTCAGAAAATAAAATAATTTTTTTTTAAAATGAATAAATAAATACGGAAAGAAAAAAAATTAATTTTTTAATTTTTTTAAAAGATAAAATAATAACATAATATTAAAAACCGGGTCGGGTTGCTGATTCGGGTCAGTCGGATCCGACCCAGGGCATTGACTCGGGTCAACGGACCCGACACAGGGCATTGACCCGGGTCAGGTCGATTGATTTGGGTCGGTCGGAACGAACTCGGGTCAACAAATCCGACCTAGGGCGTTGACCCGGGTCGGATCGGTTGATTCGGGTCAAGTCTGACTCGAATTCACAGACTTGTGGGGGGGACACCGGCGGAGCCGAAATTGGTCGTCTGTCGGCCAACCCAGATCGGCGTCGCCCCTAAATTAGCCCCTGGGACCACCATCGAGCTTCACTACTTACCTAAGTTGTCGTCAGATTGTTTGCTCGCCGATCGGCGGCCGAACCAAAATCAGCCTCATTGAGGCATTTTGTCAAGCACTGGGCGTGCGCAGTGAAAATCATCCGATTTCAACCTCCTCCGACGACACGGTCAGCTCCGACGGCTGCGGCTCACGTTCAACAACAAGTGGGGACCGAGACTGGTGATGGCACGGGCCGGGAATCGCACGACTTGGCCACGTGAGTCCCAGCCATACCACACGTAAAAATAGGGGAGAACAGAGGTAATGAGGATGCGAGGAGGCTCACCAGTCGACAACGCGGCTGGGTAGCTTTCCAGCGGGTCTGAGGGCGACGGCGACATTGCTGGCTTTGTCCTACTCCAGGGGCTTGCTCTCTCTCTCTCTCTCTCTATTCTCAGCTCACTCTCAGTTTCTCACTCAAAAATGGCCGACCCTAACTCTCTCTTCCTCTCCAGCATTTATAGTGGTCGAGAGCCACTGCTCTGCTCCCTTACGTCAGCTGACGACAGCCTGCACCAGCCTACTGTGAGCCGCGACTTTCGTAGCCATTAGGCCGGTGCAGGGTGGTTGGCGCAGAGGGAGAGCAAAGGAAGAATAGGGGGAGGGGGAGGCCCGGGAATCCCAAGCAGACGACACTGGCCATTGAGGCCAGTCCGGTTGGTATGCCCTTCCGATCTTCCTCTAGTATGATGGCGACAGTGAGGCTGCAGCTCTAGTGTCGTCATGCTGGACGTCAAAAGCAAAGGAGAACAGGGGAAGAGAAAGGGACAGCCGGCACATGGGGGAGAAGGAAGAGGAAGGGGCTAAGCCGAGCTGGGCCCAACCGCGTGGAGGGAAAGGGAAGAAATAGAAAGCGGGCTGGGCTGCGCAGGGGGGAGAAGGAAAAGAAAAGGGTTGGGCTTGTGCCGGGGGGGAAATAAAAGAAAAGAAATGGGCTGGGTCGACCCAGCCCTGACCCGACCCAACTCAAACGATTTTTTTAAAAAAAAAACTCTAATAGACCCTATTAATGCAAATATGCCTAATTTCTATATGCAATGCACTTAAATAAAAATATTTTTTGTTTTAAAGAAAAATTAATTCCTAAATTTTGTGCAATTAATTTTTGGACAAATTAAGAATAGGTGTCAACAGCTGCCCCTCTTTGAAGGTGATCTCGTAGAGATTGAGCTCGCAAAGATTACGTTCAAAGATAAAATGATACCTAAACTTAGCCCATGCATGCTCAATGAATGTTTTTTTTGGTGAGACTGTGAGTCCTGTTTTTTGATGCGATAAGATGATGCATGCTAAAGCAACTGAAAACATACATAGGGCTACTTACCTTGCTGAAGGGTAGAGTAATTCCAGATAGTTGGTATCGTGTGTCGAGGACTCGAACCTGTCTTCGGTCGCCTCAACTGAATTTCCTTCGTCTAGGACTCGAACCTATCTTCAATCGCCTTGACGAGAGAAATTGTTTGTTTAGGACCTGAACTTTTCTTCGATCGCCTTGACTGGGGGAAATCGCTTGCCTAGGACCTGAACTTATCTTCAGTCTCCTTAACTGAATTTCGTTCGTCCAAGACCCGAACTTTTCCTCGATCGCCTTGATTTGAGAAATCACTTGCACATGACCCAAACTTATCTTCGGTCGCCAGCCAGATTTCATTTGTCGAGGACCCGAACCTATCATTGGTTGCCTTGACTAAGGAGAAATCCCTTGCACAAGACTCGAACTTATCTTCGGTCGCCTTAACGGGACTTCGTTTGTCCATAACCCAAACCTTTCTTCGATTGCCTTGGCTGGGGAAATCGCTTGCATAGAATCCGAACTTATCTTCGGTCGCCAGCTGGATTTCGTTTTACCAAAATACCTGCATCTTATGAAGGGTACTTGAAAAGACTTGATGTGAACAGAGGAGGTTAATCCCATGCTCAAGAGGGGAGCAAAGGGATCGGTCCAATGTTCAAAAAGTATCATAACAATCGTAGGTGCAAGGATTTTTGGAACCAGGCATGGGTAGAGTATACTTACCCGGGCATGTCTCCTGTTAGACAAGTAAGTTTTGTGCAAAGGCATACGTATTCATCAGAGAAATAGACAACTAAGGCTATTCTAGAATATCATATGAAATATCTTGACTGCAAGTTAAGATGCATTTCATTTTCAAAGAAACGCTTGGTTTATTCTCTGGGTAGTTTGAAAGGAATTCATAATCTTGGAACCAGGCAAGGGTAGAATGTACTTTACCTGGGCACATTCCTGTACACACATACGTATTCATCAAAGAAATAGACAACTGAGGCTATTCTAGAATATCGTATGAAATATCTTGACCGCAAGTCAAAATGCATTTCTTTTTCAAAGGAGCACCTGGTTTGCCTTTTGGGTAGTTTGAAAAGAATTCTGATGAAATACCTAGGATTTCTTACCTAAAGGTTCAATGCATCATCTACTAAATAACCGACCTTTCTCGGGGCATCTCTCTCTTGGGGTGATAATGAGGGTTTCTCCAGCACCCGAATTTTCGTGTCTTATCACTAGGGATTAAAAATCTGAGCTACAATAGCATGTTGTGTCAATTCCACTCAGGGAATAAAAGAATTTTTTTGTGACATCTTCGGAGATGCTCCAAAGGTCATATATTCTTTAAGTCTTTGAAGACTTTTTACCTATCAAAGACGACTAGCGCAAACATGCATGCATTCATCAGGGATAGACAAGTTAGGCTATTCCAGAATATGTATTTATGCAAGATGATTTTGCCATGTTTGCGTCACCAAACATCCACCAAGGGTCAATCAAGACAATTTTCACTCCCAATGTGGACTTCTCGAGATGCTAAACGAGATACCTTCAGTCAGAAAGGACTTTCTACTCGCTCTCATTGAAAATGGTTGTTTATCCCATCCATTGAGATAGGAACATCGAGAACATTCAATCTAACCGTTATCACATCAACAAAGGTTTGAGTTTTCTCGCAAATGGTACGACGCTGCCAATTTGAGAGGTTTTCTTCAAGGTCGTAATGCTGGCTTGGTCAATAACTTAACAAAGGAGACTGTCCAAGTTAAGGCCATGAAAGAAAATATCCTGCAACTATCTCCAGGTTTACAAGTCAAGAACCCTACAGAATGAGATAGAAGTAGTCCTGCTCACACTTCCTCGAGTGTTATTTATAAACATTTGAAACTTCACGTTAATTCAAGTACCTTAGTCAGAAGAGACTTTATAAGGGATGTAACGTAGGCTTGGTTCACAGGTTGGGAAACGAAATGATCGTTAGGCTCAAAATGTGTATAAGGGGTGAGAATTGGTGATCATCTTAGCATTGTCACCAATTCTTTCTCCATCGTCAGGATCCTTTTAGAAAAATCCCCGGGTAATCCGATGCTTTGGCTTCCAGAACAGCTTTCTCTTGAGGAGTTTCTATGTCAAGCATTTTCCTGGATACCATTCGATTTCTGTCCCAATTGCTTTCTCCAGAATAGGTTCGTCTTCATCCATCATGACAGATCTTTGTCAAGACAGAGTTCTTAAAGTAGAGATTTGTATCTAAGAAGAACTCAAGTTTAAACCCTTTTGGGTCGTCTATTCTACACCACTTAACAACTTTGATGTATTTGAGAACACCTTCATCACGTTCAGAGATCTCCTCAGTTAAAACTTCATTGTTTTTTACAGCAATTACCCAGAAATTAGGGCCTTTTTCTCTTTATCTTTTTCATCGTTTATCTTCTTCTCCTTTTTCTTTTTCTTTGTTTTTTATTCATGGGCGTTGGTCCCTCCCCCCCTTTTTTTTTAATGTCAGGAAGGTTCTTGGAGTCTCCATCTTCATTTGATACTTTGAACCACGATGTTCAAACTGTGATGACTTTTGCCTTGCCCCGGTGTTGGAGATGATCATCAATTGGGTTCGTACGAAACGAAATCGCCAGCTCAATTAAACTGGCAATGGATATAAGTGTATGGGATAGAAGAAGAATTGCTCTTCGTCATTCTAAGGCACTTAAATTATCATGAAAGTTCATCTGCAATGATAACACTCAAAGATTAATGCAAATGAAAGCAAGAAAATTTCTATTCGTCCTTTTCATCTTGTGCAAGATGCTGTGGCTGATGATCATAGAAAATTTTAGATATTACAAACTCATCATCCTTCTTGTTTTGTTCAGTTCTTAGGTAAGAACATCACTATTATCAATGACATTTTGGCATTTCTGACATGTTCTAATTAGTTTGCTGCTCGTCTTTTGACAAAGCCCTCTTAACTTCGATTGTCCGGCCGTCAATGGTGTAGTTGTCTTGGAGGACCATGTCGAGGGTCGCTAGCTCCGTGAAGGCGATGAGGTTGAAGTCACAAAGGTGGTGATCGAAGGGAAGGGACATTTTCCTTGTTTCCTTTGAGTTTGAATCATTCCTGTGATGTTGATTTACCTCAAGCTACCCCAATGTGGGGTGGTTTTTGACAGGGTAATTCAAAGGGAATCTCCGAGTGTATGGGTTAAAAAATGGTCAAGCAAAAGATCAATGGTAGTGTATGGGGCAGAAAAATGAACTGCCTCTCGTCACTTTGGCTACCGTACCTTATGCAAAAAATCCCTTTACCTTGTAAAAATAGAACTTTTTCGCTCATCTTACAAGGGTTTAGTACGTGAGAATGTGTATAGACTAAGGATTGCCTTTCATCATCCTGACACCTCTCGTTCAATACATCGAAGCAGTTCGACATCGTTCGTCGAATTGTCAAGATATTTACAAGGAATTGGTGAATTAAACAGGTAAAATTACCTTGCAAAATTCTTTTCAAAAGATAGGCTATGCACTTGGAGGAAGGTTAAGCATTTATTTGATTTAACATGTTTCTTCCTTCTAGTTTCTTTTTACCCTTATGCGAAAAGTTTGTAAGGAAAAAGATACTTACCTATGTTGTAATGGCAAGGTAAACCTGCAAGATAATAAGAAAGACCATGTTAATTAATGGCTCTTTGAGGGACAGAAATTGGGAACGATACAACATTACCCTTTGTGATTCCCTTTATTTGAGACTAGATTGACAACAACTTAAGTTTTCTCGGATGTCGGTAGTTCTCTTCTGATGAAACATGAGCCTATGTTAAAAATGATGTGATTGATGGTAAATTGAGAACAATACGAATTACCCTTTTTCCATTTTATCTTCAAAGCTAGCAGAGTTTTTTTTCCTCTCATGGTTAGGCACGAAGCTCAAATGAAATCCTTTATAATTAAGGGTGCTTCTAAATAGATTCTCCTATTATCAACACATGCTGTGTCGATGCGGTCCCAGCATGTTGAGGAGTTTCCTAGGAATCATATGATTCTTGACATGCCCAGGGCATGTGCAATTGCTTGCATGGGGATCTTCGCAGCAAAGCTAATTTCTGCTTTAAAGGTTTTTTACGAACGTAGGCATGACTACCATCAAGATCTCTGAGGTTGTCAAGCTCAGCCTTGACACTACTTTGCCATATGCGAAGTCATTTCTAATTAGATTTGCTGCTATGAGTGTTCTTATCGATAACTTTTCCGTCAATTCCCTTGTTATCAATAGGAACATAGAAATTATTTCAAGGATATTACTTCTTTACAACATCAGAGTTGACCGGGTTGGAGAATTGGCGTCCATCCATCTCAGTTAGAATTAGAGCCTCTCCGGGGGAGTGTCTTTTTTACAATGTAGAGACCTTTGTAGTTTGGACCGAACTTACCTCCAAGCTCAGGGGTAGTGGTAGTACTTTTCTCAAGACAAGATCGCCTACTTCAAAGTGTCTTGAGCACACCTTTCGGTTGAATGATATGACTACCCTCTGTTGATAACATTGCCCATGACAAAGAGCTTTCAACCGTTTTTCATCGATCATATTCAGCTGCTCCAGTCTTTGCTGCTTCCACTCCGCCTCAGACAGTTTCACTTGGGACAATACCCGTAGCAAGGGAATTTCTACCATTAATGCAAAAGGCAATCTTTCATGCTATTTTCGGTAATTCTCAACAGTTTTGGCTAAGATCTTCTTGATGTTTTTGTTAGCAGCTGCAACAGCTCCATTCATTTGAGAACGATAAGGAGATGAATTCAAATGACGGATTTTAAATTCACTGAGTAAATCATCAACAAGCTTGCTATTCAGATTTGTTCCGTTATCTGTAACGATGGCTTCAGGAACGCCATAATGGGCGATTATATCTCGTTTGATGAATTCATTACATTCCGTGCAGTGACATTGGTATATGACGCAGCTTCGATCCACTTGGAAAAATAATCAATTGCGACCAAGATGAAGCGATGTCCATTTGATACTTTCGGATTAATTGGGCCGATGACATCGATGCTCCACATTAAAAATGGCCTTGACTCTAATAATTGGTGTAATTCGGTTGGTGGGGCATTTATATTGTTTCCATGAAGCTGACAATGGTAACAATTTTGAATGTGTCGGATGCAATCACTTTCTAAGGAAAGCCAGTAATAACCTAGTCTGATTATTTTCCTAGCCAACATGTATCCATTCATGTGCAGACCACATACTCATTCATGCAATTCCTGTATAATTCGTGTCGCTTCCATTGTATCCACGCATCTTAACAAAATGGAGTCATAGGACCTCTTGTTCAAGTTCTCACCATCAACAAAAAACTTCATTGCCATCTTCATTATGTATCTTTTGTTTACAGAGCTAATTCCTTTAGGGAACTGCTATTCCTTGATGTAATTCATGATATTGTGATACCATGGTTTACCATCGAGCTCCTCGGTCACAATCATGTAATGGGCTGGTCTAGTTAAGACTTCGATCTTCAGAGGTTCTATTTCCAAACAATTGGTAACCTATAACATGGATAATAATGTAGCCAGTGCATCGGCGAATTGGTTATGAGATCTAGGGAGGTTTTCAAACGAGATCTCATTGAATTCTGAAATCAATTCTTCCAAATAGCCATGATAGGGTACTAGTTTAGTATCCCTAGTCTTCCATTCACCCACAGTTTGGAGTATGATTAAGGTAGAATCAACGAACACTTTTAGTTTGGCTATTTTCATATCAATTGCTGCTTGTAAGCCGAGAATACATGCTTCATACTCGGCAATGTTGTTGGTGCAAGGAAACACCAATTTCGCGGCTACAGGATAGTGCTGCCCATCTGGGGATATCAAGACTGCCCCAGTGCCTAAGCCAGACAGGTTTACTGCTCCATCGAAAAACATGGTCCATGTGTATTCCTCCATTGATAAAATACAGTCATCTGGGAGATCATCCTCATTTGTTTCCCTAAGGCATTCAGCTAGCATATCAACGATCACCCGACCTTTCACTAATTTCTATGATGATGTTTAGATGTCAAATTCTGAAATTAGAATTTGCCATTTGGCTAATTTTCCCACTAATGCCGGTCGATTAAGCAGGTATCGATAGAGTCATTTTCAGTTACAAGGAATGTCTGGTGGTGTAAAGTATATTGTCGGAGCCTATGCAACACCCACACCAACGCGACACATATTTTTTCTGATTCAGAATAATTCTGTTCCGAAATGGTAAATTTCTTACTCAGATAATAGATGACACGTTCTTTTCCATCATCAGGGTGGCTCTGGGCCAACAGGGCTCTTAACGTTTCGCTGTGAATCATTAAATAGAGAGTTAGAGGATACCAGGGGACTGGTGGAACTAGTACTAGAGGATTCATCAAATACTGCTTCAGCTTTTCAAATGCTTCCCGACAATCCTTATCCCAATTAATCTAAGCATCTTTCTTGAGAAGTTTGAAGAAAGGCCGTGCAGTCTTAGAGAATTGGGAGATGAACCGAGCAATGTAATTCAACATTCCCAAAAGGCTTCTGACCTCCCTCACAGTGGACGGGGGTTACAGTTCACATATTGCTTTGACTTCTGAGGGATCGACCTCAATCCCCTTGCTACTCACGATGAACTCGAGTAACTTACCAGAGGTCGCCCCAAATATGCACTTTGCAAGGTTTAGACGTAATTTGAACTCGCACAACCGGCTGCATAGCTTTTTCAAGGCTTCAATGCGGTCCTCTCTACTTCTAGTATTGGCAATCATGTCATCAACATAGACTTCAATTTCTTTGTGCATTAGGTCATGAAAGAGAGTGACCACAGCATATTGATATATTGCACTGGCATTCTTTAAACCAAAAGGCATAACCCTGTAGTGAAAGGTCCCCCATAGAGTGATGAACACCGTCTTTCGTTTAGTCTTCCTCATTCACCCTTATCTAGTTGTACCCAGAGAATCCATCCATAAAAAAAAAATAATTCGAATATAGCAGTGCTATCCACAAGGACATCTATATGGGGGAACAAAAAGTCGCATTTTGGATTAGCCTTTTCCAAGTCACGATAATTAACACAAACGTGAATTCGACCATCCTTTTTCTTTACTGGCACGATGTTTGCTACCCAATCAGGGTATTGCGAAACCTCGATGAACCCTACTTTCAACAACTTCATCACTTCCTCTTCGATTTTTTTCGATAGCTCAGGTTTGGTCCTTCGTAACCTTTGCTTCTTAGGAGGCATGTTAGGATTGGTAGGCAAACTGTACTCAACAATTCGAGGGTCTAATCCTGGCATATCATAATAAGACCATGCGAAGACGTCTTGATAATCCTTGAGAAGAGCAACTAGATATATGGCTTTCTCTTCAGGAAGGTTGGCTCCAATCTTCACTTCTTTTGGATCTTGAGTACCACTCAAATTGATGGTAACAGTATCTTCGGTTGTAAGGGGCTTGAATTGTTCATATTGCTCCCATTTTCTTCGGATTTTAACGAGGTCATCACTTGAATTGTCAAAATTGCTACTGTCAGAATCAACATCATCGGGCTGGACCGTACTAACTCCCTCACAAGTCTCAAGATTATGCCGGGAACACTGGGTAAATCGATCAGAAAAATAAATGGGGGGATAAAGATTTTCATTATCCTTTTCCTCTTAAAACATTTTTTGAAGAAATAGTAAAAATATCTTTGATTTTCGAAAAGTTTTAGAGACGATGAAGCATGAAATAGCCCGGGCCTCAGAATACCTTCCTTTTCGTTGCTAGATATCATCGACATGCTGGTTTAGGATACTACCTCATGCCCTCAAAACAGTTTTATTTACAACACATGGATTTACAACCTCAAAAGAGAGAGAGTTCAAAAAGACATTTCTTCTAACAGAAATGATGATAAAAAACAAAATACAAGGATAGCCCATTTTCTAGGGATTCATGCAAAAGAGAGGAGATGAATTCTACTCAAGCGAGCTTACGCCCATTCCCTCCACTAGTCCTTCATCTATTGCGCCAATGAAGAAATCTTTGAAAGTATCACTTCAACAATCTAGCTCATCGGTTCCTCTCTTGAGTGGTGTCAGCTTTTCCATGTCGTCCCATTCGCTAGGAGTGCTATTCTGCTTATCTTCATAAAAACTTGATGACATCTGGTAGTCAACGTAATAGTCAAACTTACCACTGGGTTGGCCCAAGGTATCCATAATCGCCTTTCCCTTGCGCGCCGTATCAGAAAGCTGAGGAGTAGCGGCACGAAGGCTATATACCATCAAGAGATCATCCTCACCATGACACAGCCATGGGGCACGAAAAGTGAATGCCCTGGCATCCAGTAGGTCTTGAACTCTATTCTTCAAAGTATCGCAATCATCCAACGAGTATCCGATCTCTCCCAAATGATAATCACAAGATTTGGAGGGATCATAGTTGATGAAGTACTCAGGAGTAGGGTGTTTTGGCCTCCTTGTGATTAGCCCCTTCCGTAAAAGGATAAGGAATATTACATCCGTGGATTTGGGAATCGGTGAGTATCGTCGTACATTGCCCTGCCACTACAAATGTTGGATATCTCGCTAGATCATGTCAAGAAGGACTCCTAATTGTGGGTCTCCTCCCGAACCATTTTCTTGGGTCACCTGCTCTTGATTGGTCTACAGTAGTGACATGTCCGAGATTTGGCAAATGGTATCTATTAAAATTGTCAGCAAATCCTATAACTCGTCTAACTGATACTGCAAATGTAGAAACAAATCAAGCGGGTAGGTACTCGTTTCTAAGGTCGAGTCTTCGTGTATAGCCCCTATGAAGATGTCGTCAAATAAAGTAACCACACTATCCAGCATTTCTTCTCGTCCATAATCTTCTTCATTCGGCAGCTTGTCTAGGTTCCAATGTCAGTCAACAGCAATATTTACAAGAAGAGTCGAGGAGCTCGAGTGACTTGAACATTAGGCCGGCTGTTTGAACCCCTCACCGGATTCTCCTGAGAAGTTAAGATAAATTTCTTCATCTTGCAGCAATTTAGCGGGTGGCGGGAAAGTTTCCCGAATATGGGGAAGTAACAAACCAGATTGACCCTTTGTATGCCCCTTGTTGACCTGTGGGTTTTCTTCGCGGTACCCTAGTCCAGTTGTACAATGATTCCTGGCGGCCTGAATAGGCTCTCGGATGCCCCAACCTCCTCTGCTAAGTCCTTGGCCTAGGGTGAAGCCATTTCCAACCATAATCTTTCCTACCATGATTGAGGCTTTTGACATATCAGGGACAAGAGAAGAAATCCCTCGATGTCCATGCACGGTTGATACGAGCTCGATGGACTGATAACTAGATTCCTCCCTGTCACTTGGTTCAACGTACGAGATGGTAGTTTCTTGATAAATTCGATGGTCCTCTTCTCCTAGGACAGTAATAAGTTTCCCTTGGGCAATAAACTTCACACTTTAGTGAAGACTTGAAGGTATAGCTCCAGCAGAGTGAATCCAGGGACGGCCCAGTAAAAAGCTAAACGTAGTAGGGATGTTCATTACTTGGAACAGAATATTGAATACGATCGGGCCATTCTGGACATCAAGGTCGATTTCGCTAACAATATCTTTCTTCATCTCATCAAATGCTTGGACTGATGTTTTGGAGGTATAAAGCTTAGACGTATCTACATTGAAACGGTGTAAGGTTGCCAGCGGGCATATATTCAAAGCTGACCCATTGTCTATCAAAACTTGAGCCACGTAGGAGTTTTTACATTTAACAGAGATGTAGAGACCCTTAGTATATCCCCTTCATTCGATGGGAAATTCATCTTCCGAAAACGTTATCTGATCCTTCAAAAGGATAGACCCCACAAATACTTCGAGCTTGTCATGATCAAATATCTCTGGGACATTTACTTCGCTAAGTACTTTCATCAGGGACTTCTGATGCTTCATGGACGTTTGGAGCAATTCCAACAAAGAAATCTGGGTGGACAATTTGTGTAACTGATCCACCACATTGAATTCGCTGGCTTTGACAATGGCCAGGAATTCTTTGGCTTCTTCGTTAGTGACAGGCTTTGGAGGCTGCGCGTCGGTTTGAGTATACATTCGTCCTAACCTAGTAACTAGGTCGACATTTAGCTCATAGGACCATGGGAGTGCTTTGTCATTCTCGTACCGGTAAAGCTGAGGTATCTGCATCATTATGTGCTCCTCGATTAGGGGTGCCTCAATCGTCAACTCCTCATCTCCGTCCAGGCTATTAGACAAAGATTTGTTCACAAGTGTGGGGATGGATTCACTTGTTTCAGCATTCAATGCTGAGAGTTCTTTGTTCCAGTCAATGATAACCTTAGAGATGGTGGCCACTATGCTAGTATGGTCGGCATACACAATCAAACTTGCTTTCGCCATACTGGTAACCTTTCTTTCATTATGGACAGGGGCAGTACTTCACTAGTAGGATAATACCCCACTTTCACTAGGGTGTTGTAGACATCAACAGTGTATACCCTCTCACTCTTGATTTGACCAGCATTGAAAGTGGATATGGCATTAATTCTGCTTTCGTGTTCGGGTAGCGGGTTGTTTTGGACATTTAATTTAGATGTTTGGAATGAAAAGGCTTTGGTGTGGAGCAAGTTTTGGATTCGGTGTTTAAGGGTGCAGCAGTCGTCTATCGAATGTTCTATTTCACCCATGTGATAGTCACACTTCTTGGATGGATTGTATTTCGAAAAGCTTTTTGAGTTGGGACGTTTTAGCTCGGTAAAAAGTAGGTTTTTCTTCTGGAGTATGACCAGGACTTGAGAGAGAAATCCAGGCAACAGAATGAATTGCCTTTTCTTATATCGTTTCGAAGACTGGCGACTTGAGTTTGGCTGCTGCTCACTACTCACCTGGATTGTCCAGGGAGGATGAACAGTCTGGGTGTATGTAATGTTCGCATCCGTCAGGGATTCCTTCTCTTTCCTTGTGTTGAGTGTCTTGCTTGTGGAAGCGGGGTCTGTGAACCATTCGTCACACAATCCCATTTCAATACGTTTGCCCACAGGAACAAGGCGATTAAGTGATTCAGCAGTTGCACCAACCAGGTGGTGTCTGTATTCATACGGAAGAGACTTAATGAACAATTTCACTTGTTCATGATCAGTGAGTTGCAGGGTAACTTGGGTAGCCAGGTTTCTCCATCGGTGGCATACTCTTTGAAGGACTCACTCTTCTTCTTTTTAGTGCGTTCCAGATCGTCCCGAGTAAAGATGACATCAAGATTGAACTGATATTGCTTGAGGAATGCATCAGCGGCATCATCCAAAGATTTAAAAGCATCCACGTCTTTTTACATATACCATGTCAAAGCTGGTCCCGTCAGACTTGCCTGAAATGTCTGAATCATGAGGGGTTCATTATCCATGTATTGAGTCATCCGCACACGATACATGCGCAAATGGTGTCTGGGGCATGAAGTGCCATCATACTTCTCGAACTTTGGCATCTTAAACTTTTCTGGTACTTTAACCCGTTTGTATATAGACAGGTCAAGTGGGATAGCATGTTGCGGACCTTGTAGCTACTTCAGCATCTCCTCGACATTTTCAAGGCGTTTGTCATGTTCTGTCATCGGTGCACTTTCAAGTTCAACCTTCCTAACAACCAGGGGAAGCGGATCATCCTCTAACAGGGGCATTTTACTATCGCTAGTAAAGGCTTTGTCTTTTCCAGTAGACGGTGGTGGTAACATCACCTCAATTGCTGCAGGCGTGGGGGTGAGCTTGCCATTGATGGATTCTATTTGCTTGGTGAGGTTTTCCAGCGCATTGAAAACCATTTTCATTTCATTTTCCATATTATCGAGGTGGGCATTTTCTTCAGCCATTTTTTGTAACTACTTGTGAAAACGTTGAAATGAATGAGTATAATGCTTAATAAAGAATCACTTCATGACCTAATCATAACATTATCACATATTTTCTTTATTTGCAAAGAAAAAAAAATGAAAAAAGGGTTTTTATTAATATTAACATTACAGGTGGCGTTCCCGGGGTTCGAACCCCGGTTGACTCGGACCGTTTATGCTCACTCCCGGATACCACTAGGCCGAAGGCCACGGTGGTGTCATAAAGGCGCAAAATAATTTATTTATAGAATAGAAAGCGGTCCGAGTTATATTAACATTAGTACAACCTAAAATCAGCTTTAAAGAAGAAAAACAAAACCCCTAAACATAAGTACTAGGAAAATATAAAGTACAGGGGCTTTTAACAAAAAGGACGCCCTTCCCGGATACTCATTCTATAAACAATGAGAAAGTTACAGTCTCTCAGAGTCGCTTATTTTCACGGACAAGTTCCACAATAAGCGTATCCTTCGTCCCCACAGTCCTTTCGAGGTAATCAATTTGTGCTTGGCAGCTGGGCTTGTTGGTTACATCCGGGACCTTTGGCTGCAGATCTGCCGGGATTTGATAATATAAAATGTAAAACAGAGAGGCATCCTTTGTCCCCACAGTCCTTTCGAGATGACCAATTTGTGTGGACTGAGCATAACCGTCATGGAACCATTTAGTGTGCCACAAGAATGCTTTGGGATTGAGATCTTTTAAAAAGTTTATCCATATAGCGTAATCCTTATCAGGAGAATGACTTTTTAGGACCTCAAATCTTTGTATAGGGTGCATGAGGTCGTCGATTTCAAAAAATTGCATGAGGTACCCAAATCCTCTCAAATGGGATAAAAACCAGATTTGCAAAATTTATGGGGTGGCCCGCATGATTTTATCATCATTTTGTTTAAAACGGTTTAAAGACAAAAACGTTTCTGCCAAAACCGAATTAACATAACTCAAGGCAGTGCAAATTTGTTTGGCCACATACACAATCGAGGGGTTTATTGAATTTTTGCAATGGGGGAAAATGACACACCCAATAAAAGCAAGGATGAAAATCTTGGCTTTTTTGCTCATAGGTTGACTTTTAAAACATTCATCTAAGAAAAACCATGGACATGCATTACAATGAGCTTTAATGACTCTCTTCACGATATCGCTCTTAGTTCACAAAAATTGAGAAAATTCGAGTATAAGGGACATGCCTAAAAGCAGATTTGATGAGCTCGGATCCCAAAGGTTTCTCAATGACAACACTATATTCTTCCAGAGTCGGGGTCATCTCAAACTTACCAAATATGAAAGTAGATGTCTGTGGGCACCAGAAATGTGTTAATGCTTGCATTATGCCAAAATGGATGTTGATTTTGAGCAGTGGAAGTAGGCGATCAATTCTTGTTTTGACATATTGTTGGCCATTCTGATCGAGCTGGTCCCACCAAGCTAGAAGTTATTTCTTAAGGGTGGGGACGAATTGGACATCAGTTTTTCTCATCAGGTATAGAGTGCAATCAACGGGTGGCCTAATAATAACAAATTAAATAAGTAAGTAGACTATAAAATAAAATAAGAAGAGATAGAATATATACCTTTCCTTGAACC
Source organism: Syzygium aromaticum (assembly GCA_024500025.1). Lineage (NCBI taxonomy): Eukaryota > Viridiplantae > Streptophyta > Magnoliopsida > Myrtales > Myrtaceae > Syzygium > Syzygium aromaticum. Next base: position 6,321,083 of record CM044890.1, read on the forward strand.
GTGTCAATCACAACAACATACACATGAAGAGTGAGGTTCGACTTCTATTTTAGATTGGTTCAACAAAATGAAATTAAAAGGGTGTCTGACCATCGTAGTCTCGCATTGGTGTCAAGTCTTTTTAACCTCGGCCAAATCGAAAGGAATATCTTATAGTCACGCGAATAGCAGCTAAAGATATTTCTTTATGATTTTTTAGAAATAAATTTATGGGAAAGAAAGGCAACCTCTATATTGCGGGCTCGCGTTCGAGGTCGTATCTTTCTTAACACCATCCTAAAATGCCCTATCGTGACCCAAGTCTAGCAGCGTGGTTGTGTGTGCAGCAGTGTAGTGCTAAATCATAAAAGCATGCACAAAAATTTAAAATCAACCAATTTGAACCTGCAAGAACAAATAACACCTTAATGTTTGGATCATACCTGGAGTCCTCGCTGCTAAACAAAGATATTTTGAACATAACAAAAATTTTGGCTTAAGTCCACTTTTTTACAAAAAAGGTCCCTAGTGGAGTCGCCAGTCTGTCGCGACTGACCTCCCGATTTTTTTTTAGCGTACGACGAAAAAAGGGGAAGTTACGCTTGGTACGTGCTAAGTCTAGGTTCGGGACTTAACTCGGGCTCTTCCAAGCCCATACCATTTCGCGACTTAGGGTTTAAGTGTTTAACATGCAAATGGTTTGCATCAAGGAGTCGCCACTAATCAATTTGGGATGACTCGATTAGAAACCCAAATAGGATGATGGGAGGATCACCCTATTCCTACGAACTAGAGATTGATTGAATTCGGGGACTTGATTACACTAGTTGTACAACTAATGTCCTTTCGGTACATTTTTACCCTGTTCATTTCTGAAAACATTTGTCAGGTAATTTGGATTGATTTTCGAACATTTTTCCTAACATATGAGGTGATCAAGCGAATGCATAATAAAAAATGATTAACAATCCAAAATAGACATGCAGCCTAAGGTTCTAACATTAACTAAGGCAACCAACATTTAAAACGCAATAAATCATGCAATTATAATCTAATTAAAAACATGCATGATAACCATACAACAAAACACAATCCTATGGGCCTATCTAATTAAAATAAGGCAACTTATGCGATTAAGATAACATGCATAATAATACAACGATAAATTACAATACTCAGATATACCACATCGTTCAAAAAATAAAATAAAATTTTTAAAATAAATAAATACAGAAAGAAAAAAATTTAAAATTTAAAATTTTTTTAAGAAAATAATATTATATTATAATATTAAAACAGGGTCGGGTTGCAGATTCGGGTCGGTCGAATCCGACCCAGGCCGTTGACTTGGGTCAGTCGGAACCGACCCAAGCCAACAGACCCAACCTAGGGCGTTGACCCGGGTCGAGTCAGCTAATTTGGGTCAGTCAGAACTAACCCAAGTTAATGAATCCAACCCAGGGCATTGACTCAGGTCGGATCGACTGATTCGAGTCGGATCTGACCCAAATTCACAAACCCGCGGGGGGGACGTCGGCAAAGCCGAAATTGGCCATCCGCCGACCGACCCAGACCGGTACCGCCCCCAAATTGACCCCTGGGACCACCATCGAGCTTCACTACTTACCTAAGTCGTCGTCGGACCGCCTGCTTGCCGGCCGGCGGCTAAACCAAAATCGGCCTCATTGAGGCATTTTGTCGAGCACTAGGCGTACACGATGAAAATTAGCCGATTTCAACCTCCTCTAGCAACACGATTGGCTTCGACAGCTGCGACTCATGTTCAACAACGAGTGGTGACCGGGATCGATGACGGCACGAGCCCCGGCTAGACCACGTGCAAAAACAGGGGAGAACAGAGGTAATGAGAACGCGAGGAGGCTCACCGATCGACGACGCGACTAGGTGGCTTTCCAGCGGGTCTGAGGGCGACAGTGACGTTGTTGGCTCTATCCTACTCTGGCGGTTCACTCACTCACTCTCTCTCTCTCTCTCTCTCTCTCTCTCTCTCTCTCTCTCGCTCAAAAATGGCTGACCTTGGCTCTCTCTCCCTCTCCAGCTTTTATAGTGGCCAAGAGCTACTACTCTACTCCCTTACGTCCGCTAACGACGGCCTGCACCAGCCTACTCTGTGCCGCAACTTTCGCGGCCATTAGGCCGGTGCAGGGGGGCCAGCACAGAGGGAAGGCAGAGGAAGAAGAGGGGGAGGAGGAGGGTCGAGATTCCTAGGTGAACGGGACTGGCCATTAAAGCCAGTCCCATTAGCGTGCCCCTCTGGTCTTCTTCTTGTATGATGGCGACGGCGAGGCTGCAGCTCTGGCGTCATCACGCTGGACGTCAGAAGCATAAGAGAACAGGGGAAGAGAAAGGGACAGCCGGCACGGAGGAAGAGGAAGGGGTTGGGCCGGGCCAGGCCCAGCCGCATTGGGGGAAAGGGAAGAAATGAAAGCGGGCTAGGCCGCACAGGGGGGGAGAAGGAAAAGAAAAGGGGCGAGCCCGTACCGAGGGGGGAAAAAGAAAAGAAAAGAATGGGCCGGGTCAATCCGGCCCCGACCTGGCCTAACTCGTGCGATTTTTTTTTTAAACTCTAATAGACCCTATTAATGCAAAAATGCCTAATTTCTATATGCAATGCATTTAAATAAAAATATTTTTTGTTTTAAAGAAAAATTAATTCATAAATTATGTGCAATTAATTTTTGGGCAAATTAAGAATAGGTGTCAACAATTATCATCTTCGTTACTGCTACCTTAGCATATTCCAATTCATCTTTGTTGACCAACGCTTCATCGACAAAATTTATCTTAATGTTTAACATGCCTTCGATCCTTCTCTTTCATAATAAGCCTGACCCCACCATTCTCTCCCTAATGGAGAATTTTAAGTCAATGAACGTCAACTCAACAAATGTCTTATCGGGTAGTGGTACGGAACACCTATTCCTTGTCTTTTTAAATCGAGACATCTTGCCTTTTTAAATCGAGACACAAACTCATCGATTGACTCATTATTATGCTGTCTCATTGTCGATAAGTCCGCAATAGATACATCCGACACAGCTCTTTGAAATCGATTATGAAATATTATTTTTATTTGATCATAAGAAAATATAGAATTGGGTGGTAGAGATGTGTGCCAGATAAAAGTAGTCTTGGACAATGATAATGGAAACATATGCAATTTCCAATGATATTCATACATAGCATCCCCATACAATGCAGTAAATCGATCAATATCTTCCTGTGTCAATTGATCATCCTCACCAGTAAACAGGCTAAATTCTGACATCTTGAACCCCTTTGGGTATGGAATCATATCCATCCATTCCGAATATGGTTTCCTATATACATACTTAAAACCTCCTGCATCGCTATTGTATTGCCGTAGCATTTGATTGATTGAATGTTGATTTTGCCCGATTGGGATCATAACTGGCAGTGTAATTGCCTGAGTTGCCTGCATAATCTGAGGCATCATTTGAGGTATATTTTGTTATAAAGGTTGAGGTATTTGATATTAAGGTACTGTTTGTTGTGGTATCGATTGTGGTGGATGTGGAATTGGGTATTGTGGTATTGGCTGTGGTGGTTGTGGAACTAGGTACTATTATATTGGTTGTGGCAATTGTGAAACTGGGTACCATGGTATTGGCTGTGGCAGTGTTGGAACTCTCTCCTGGATCTTTGCATTAGTATTTGATCGGAATAGTGCCTGGGGAGGATTAGGTTGAGCAGTAAAACTACCTAATGACATGTTATCATGCGGCTGGCACAACATCGTATGCTGAGGAACACAATTCACATTAGTTGCATTTATCTGGGTTGCTCCAGATAGATTACTACTATTGGTTGATGGTTGACTTACACTGGAATAAATTGATCACATTATTTTCATTTGTCGTCGCATGGCCATATGCTTAGCTCACCATTACATTTTCTCCCCTCTGAAGAATCTTTACCAGTGTAAGAGACGTAACCTGTCCTGTGATTCCAAAGCTAGGGAGTATGGTATTAGGTTGTCCAAGATTTTCGACTATACTAGGAAGAGCAACATGAACAATCTGCGACTGAGTAGAACCAATCGATTGACTCAGCCTGTTGGTAATCTCCTGGATCGCATTAATAATTAGTGGCCTAACCGTATCAGCTACACACTTAGCGACCAAATTGGCTAAGTTATTGTGCCGTTCTTCAGTGATTCTTCTCATAGTAGCAATTGTAATGAGATTCAGTTCCAATTGCCTTCTCTATTCCTCAGTAAGGTATCTAGGGATGTCCATCTCCCCTATTTGTCCTTGCTCCGCCATTGTCTATCCATTCGATGATTCTGCACGAGTTACCCACTCCACAATAGGATTCGAAGGCGCACTACTCCCTGCGATGTTGTTGTTATGATCAAATTGGTTCTGACTCCTTGTTCGTGCCATTGTAACTCCTCAAATTGACCACATAGGTCCTACTGGGTGTGCCAAAATTATGTTTTGCTGATATAATTCACCGAATGTCATTCTTCAGTTCTTAGTGAGATGAGATCAGGTTCCGCGACTAATTCCGGACATGAGATATCCAAATGTGAACAAAGAGCTTGTTTATTTTGGTTGACAACATAGATTTTGTATCGTGACGAAATTTGGCTAATAAAACTTTGAACTTTACAAACAATTCAGACAAATCAGTCTAGCTATGGACTGGCGGCATCCGAATTCCATCAATACAACATTACAAAGCTACTTGGGTTAAAACGTAGATAACTACAGTTATGGAAACTAAAAATGCAGTACTAGAAAGTAAAGATTATTGAAAGACAGCATTTTGATGTATATTCGCCGGAGGGCTTTTTCTTGCTATTGGGTAATATTTATATTGCATGTCTGATAACTGCCTTTTGATACCATATTCAATAGACACCGTTGATCTCATCTTCGTTGTTCATCTGATGATATCTATCCATGAACTGCCATCAATCTTATCTTTTTGTCTTGACACTTGTTCTTTTTTATGTAATAACCGTCGTCAATCTATTTTCCATCTTAACACATGTCCTTCCACTATGTGATAACCGTCATCAATCTCTTTTTGTCTTGACACCTGTCATTCCCGAGCTGATAACCATCATCAATCTCTTTCCATCTTGACATATGTCCTTCCACTACATGATAATCTTCATCGATCTCTTTCCGTATTGACACCTGTCCTTCCACTACGTGATAACCGTCATTAATCTCTTTCCGTTTTGACACCTATCCCTTTCGAGGCGATAACCGTTATCGATCTCTTTTCATCTTGACACTTGTCATTCCCGAGGAGATAACCGTTATTGATCTCTTTCCTTCTTGACACTTGTCCTTCTCGAGGTGATAATTGTTATTGATCTCTTTCCGTCTTGACACCTGTCCTTCCTCCTTTTCTCATCGACAACTTCGATGGCTTGGGCTCCACATAGCAGTTTTCATTGACGACTTTCGATACGAAAGCTCATGTGGCGCTTGCTTCCTCTACAATTCTAGCCTTTTCAATTTCAAATTCTCAAATTTCCTTATAGGATATTCCAATGTTTGCCAGCTGTCTGCTTACATAAACAACCTTCTATGGGCTACATCATTCCTTGATGACCTTCACGCATTTGTCTCTATTACTTCTTCTTTTTTTTTGTCGACAACCTAATTAATTATAGGTGTCAACAGAATGGTTGCTGATTGATCAGACCCCATTGCTGATGACTTCCATGGCTTCTGTTTTCCTGCTTCCCCATTCAAAATCAACATAAAACAAAACAACAGTTAGATATGCAACCGATTGTCCCAGAAGGAACACATAAAATCTGCACTTAACATGACTAAAACATATCCAACAGTGCTCGTGTAAGAAATGTTCACGTAATAATATTTCGAAATGATTAAGAACAGATGCAATGAGTGCTTGCAAGATGGGGATGAGTCGAGTCACTCACTCAAATTAGCATAAAAGCCGAGTTGTCTGCCGTCTGTCTATTTATGCTGAGTGATCTAGTTCTGGCTTATTTGGTGCATTTCATTCCATTGTGAATGCTCTTCTTAAAATTTTCTGGTTGACTCGCCCAAACTGGGTCATGCGACTGGACTTTGGGCAACATCACAGCAACTTCCCCGTCCCTCGCACGTTGATGTGCTTTGTGCTTCAGACAATAATGTTCCTTAACTTTCCGGAGAACGAAATAGATTAATAGATTCGAGGACGTTTCACGTGTACCTTATGTTAACATAGATCTAACTACTCTTTCTTTGTCCAGTTATGTATTCCCTTTCGAATAGGATTTTGTTAAAGAGTGGTCGTGAAACGCATGTTAAGAAACTCATTGAAGAAATTTCACAGTTTTCAATGTGTAGATTGTCTTTGTGTTATGCACAAAAAGTATCTTCAAAACTGTGTATATTGTGTTCTTCGTGCTATGTATAATTGGTCCAACAAAAATGAAACTATTTCCTTATAATAGTTAATGAGTGCCTCGAGACCGAGAGAACTCATTAACAAGATCCCTTCTAAATAAAATGGACTTAATAATTCTTTCAAGGGCAGTTGTTGGTAGAATTCTAACGTCCAAGTCAAGTCAACGAGTCCGTTTCTCCCTTTCTATTCTATCAAAATCTTTTCCTCTCTCCAATTAACTTGTCATTGCTTTCCCTTTTTCGTCTCCTCAAATCTCTAATGCACGAGCAATAATTCCGTGGAATAAGTACACACTAGCCCAATGAATAACAGCTGTCGAATCATGTGAATCTCTTCATAAGTTATATATGTGAAATAGGATAATAATATAAATGGTCCATAAACTTTAATTCAATATGCAATATGGTCCTTGAACTTTTAATTTGTTCAATGTAATACTTGAACTTTAACTCAATGCATAATGTGATCTTTAAAGTTTCAATTTGTTGAATGTGATCCCTAAACTTTTGGTATATTTTCAATTTAGTTTATCAACTATATGAAAATATTAATGTTGTCCTTCCATTGATTCAGGTTTAGTCACAACATTGAATATTTTCATATAGTTCGGGAACTAAACTGAATATGTAACAAAAATTCATTGACCACATTAAATAAATTAAAAGTTTGGGAACTATATTACACATTAGGTTAAAGTTCAGATCATATTGAATAAATTAAAAATTTAGGAATTATATTACACATTCAGCTAAAGTACAATCATCATTTGTGTGATTTCTCCCATATAAAATTTCTGGGAAATGGGCAACCAGGGGTAAAGAAAAAAAGGGGATCACTTGTCCCCAAAAAGAAAGAAAAGAAAGAGGGATTATATGCTTTCGGGGAAGCATCATTTTGTCCCAAGCTCCTGGAGTGCTCCTGGAGAGACTAAAACACGTCCATAGATTGACCTCACTAATTGACAAAATTAAGAAAAGACTTGACCATAGTGGAACGGCCAAAAGTAAAGCGTGTTCGCGGAAGAGCAGGGCTGTTGTTGCTCCCCAATTATTCCCCGGAATTCACGCGCTTTGCATAGAATTTAAACATCTTTGAAAGTGTCCGAGCAGGTTTTACCATATCACCAGGGTATCCACAACAGACCAATCTCCACCCGACAAGTATGGCACTCCCCTAGTTCTGACAGCACCGGATAATTCCGTAGTCACGGGGGTCCATGACTCTAGGGGTTAATCATGAGTACACCAGTCAAATGGGTGAATCAAATCGAAAATGATCCGATCCAATTTGATCTATGTACATAACGTACAAATTTGATAGCTCATATCCACCCGAACCGTACCCGAATCCATTTTTAGCAAATTTGTTTTCCTAAATTGTTGCATTTGAAAAATGAGCTGCTCCATGAACCGGCTTATTAAATTAGTGAGGAAGCTCGGGGGTCAAGTTATGGATGGAGCGTGAATGTAGTGTTGAAAGTCCGACCTGGGTCATCCATAAATTATGAAACGCGTTCAGGTTTTGATTTGATGCTAGCATGACATTTTCTAAATTTTTTGGTTCACTTAAGTATAAGGCTATCGTTTTCCTTTTGTCTTGTCAACAACGTCTATTAAATGTTTTGTTTTGTACTTTCTATTATACTTTCCAACTATTGACTCTTTAAGACCTGGTTTACGAGAGTCAAAAGTGCTCGTGGTGTAGGATATAAATTATGTTTCAACTAGGGGTGTCAATATGGGTTTCAACTCACTTTCAATGGCCAGGTTGCAAATTGGTCGCTTAAAATTTTCCAAATAGGTGGAATTGAGTTATTTGATCAAAAAAAAAAAAAAACGGTGGAATTGAGTTTAAGATATCTGAGCCCAACTTTATATAGGTTTCCACAAGACCCATATTCAACCCACTTAGTTTACCAGCTCCAACCCATATAGACAATTTCTTTCTATCTTCATTTTACATTGCCCTATTTATGGACGATGAGTGTCAACTCAAAGCTCGCAAGAGAAATGTGCACGAATCAAATATTCTTCCCTCGCAATCCCGGAATCGGGAAAATTGCAGTCCCCAGCTTTCGAGGAGATGGACGATGAGACTGTCTTCAAGAGAGAGAGCGCAGAGCGAACCAGCACAGAAAAAATCTATTTTCCTGGCCACGAGACTATAATTCTGCGACTACATGTAAAATATGTCTATTATAAGTAATGAAAGTCTCATGACAAGTATTATTCAACTAAAAATGTTCACGGAAGCTACAATGTCTATTAGGTGCATCGCAAGTGCTCTGAAGCTTGCATAGACGATTTTATATTCGAAGACAGACAACAAGTTTACATGATGAAAGATAATGTCTAAAGCTTAATGTAACCATTCTTGATCATCCACTCCAAGCTCCAATGGTGTTTGGCGCACTTGAGAGTCCAATAGGACCAACCAAATGTGGCTCTCCCATAGACTTCCTGTTGAGCCTCCGCAAACTTTTGGTATTCCTCTTTTGTTGCTCCATCCACTGTCCACTCCGCTACCCATTCACCTGCAGTTTCACATTACTTCATAGATCCACATTTCCCATATTTACATAGCAAATCACCAAAAATATTACACAATGATGTGTGGCATCAACTACTGAGGTTTGCCCCAGTGGCTACCCTTCCTATTTGGGAATGAAAAGGTGGGGAGTTCGAATCCCCACCTTCTCAAAGAGAGCTAGGGATGGAGAGGTGTAGTTTCATATATGGGTTTCAATTCCTAAACCCCTAAGAGATAGGGTAAAAGTCTAAAAGTGAGTTGAGAGTTAGAGTAGATCACAAAAAAAAAAAAATGTGTGGCATCAATGACATGATAATCTTATTACAAGTTTTGACTTACCCACAAAAGTGAGAGGTCCATCCGATGTAGCGAGACGGTCCAGTTGGGCACGTCTATCCTTGTATATGAAATCTAGGTTACCTTGGACAGTGTCGAATTTCGTCTTGTATAGAACGTAGTTATGTGTGTCCACAACTGTCCTGTCCAGGCCGCTCGCAACGGGGAGCAGCAATTCCGGACCAGAGGCTCCGACCACGGACGACATGATCACGTAAGCCGTGGAGGAGTGCTTGCGGACAGCGCTGTGCCCAGCCCTATAGTACTTAACGACAGTCTCTACAGGGAGCGTCTCCGCGAATGGCTCGTTCATGAGGTCGACGGCATAAAGGCTTGGGCTCTTGTTGTATCTACATAGGCGAAATCAAATGACATCCCAAGTACACGGAATAGGATGTGAACCACAAATTAATTGATTACCGAGAAGTTAAGAATTCTATGACATGGAGTGTTTGTTCGATGGTCTCATCTGTGTCTCCCCATTCTCGGAACCCATCTCTTGATGAGCTGTGTTCCCAGCCATTTTGGGAACCAGGAACTGCGTGCAGGTCAACTATGACCTTCAACCCATACTTTCTGCAGGTAAGAAATTTGACTGATATGTTGTATATGGCATCTGTGTACGAAATAAGATGAAGAGAAGATGGCAATTAAAAAACTCACTCTGCCCAAGAGAAGGCTTTGTCCAGGAAGGCCAAGGAACCACCAACATAAGGAGCCGGAGGATTCGGGTCACTCGCTATCCACCAACCCACCGGAATTCTCACGGCGTCCAATCCATTCTCGGCGACGAACTTGAGATCATCTTCCACTATGAACGTACTCCAATGTTCCTGTTACATATCTCAAAGGGTTTTGTAGTACTTGACGAGGAAACCCTTGGATGTGTGTATGCAAAAATCACATGTACGACGAAATTACCGAACACTTCAGGTCAAGTAGCATTTTATAAAGCTGATTTTCTCGTAGCTGGTGGATCACAGTGGAGGCTTCCACTTCGAAGTTTCCAACAAATAAGATGATGGGGCGTATAGGTATGGACACTACGGCCAAGCCTATCACCTCTAGCTAAGTTCAGTAATTAATTGGGTTTGGTAATAGTAGATGGTTCATAGAGTATCATAAATATTCAGATTTTCACTGTATTTTGCATTATATCTTGTGTCATTTACATGTGGCAGTATTTATTATTGCTAGTGCTAAGTAAGAGCTAGTCAACTGTCGGGATTAGAGACCCTTTGAAGTGCATATGAGAGACGCATGAAATTGTAGGAGCTACCATAGTTCCCATGTATGAAGAATAATCACCAACTACTATTAGTTCCTTCACAAAGAATACTCATTCGCAAGCCAAATACTAAAAATAAAAATAAAAATTAATCATATCATCTCGTGGAGTGAGTTTAAGGGTGCACTTTTCTCGTAGAAAATGAATAATTTGAAAAATATTTTTTTTGAAAAATGATTGCTTAATTCGCTTACAAAAACGAACGAAAAATATTTTCATCATTCATAAAAATTTTAAGACATAAATTGTCATCGATAATGAAAATTTTTTTCATTGACAAATTATTTCAAGTGATATAAGAGATTATTTTTAGGAAAATATTTTCAAATCAGTCTTTTTCCGCAAAACTAACGGAGCCTAATTAAAATTATAATCTAGGCATACATCATTTGATTAACTTAATGGATTTAAGAAGCGTTAACCTTGACCATAATCAAATAATAGGTTTCTAATTCCATACCCTCATGACTTTGGGGGCTTTATGTGGTCCAAGACCATTGGTGACTTGGAAATCGCCTTCCAATCGTTTAGTCATGCTCATGACAAACACAGATGGGTCTTCATCTCCCCACGCGTCACTCTTGTCACATTGATAGTCTGCCGTAACTCGTTCCTCTGTTCTCACCTGCAAAACAAATTCCACTACAATAATCACTCTATCATGAAAAGCTTATTCACATCACGTATTGGTAAAATAAAGTTTCATTTTCTTGATCTTTTGTCACTGTTCTCAATCTCTGCTTCAAATAAGTCTCAAAAGGTCTTCACCCTATTGGTGTCTACCTAACATTAACGTGTAAAAGAGAAACGTTGGCCTGCTAAATTAATTTATAAAATGACGTGGCAGATGAGAATTGTAACTGAATTAACCGTTCATGGACCATGTTAAACATTCCACTTAGTAGATTAGTCAAGAGCAATTATTCAGTGAACCTAGTATATGCACTAAAATAAATCTGGCGGGTCTCAGATGGGTTTCATTTGTTCTAATGATTCAGAAACATCTTAGTACATATATAATGCTCGTGTAATAATTTTTCAACTGGCCTTGGTATATCTAGCATTATTCTTCTGTTAGATATAGGAAATGAAAAGAGCTTTTTTTTTTTTTTTTGCTAAAACGAAATGAAAAGAGATTGATGACCTGCCAGAAGAAGCCATTGGAAGCTTTGATTCTGACACGGCTTGGATCATCTGTGTTTCTCACAATCTCAAAGGTTTCTGGTTTTCCTGGGGAATCACAAGTTGCCACCAGATTGACCCCGTTCCCACTAGAGGCCAAGCCGACAAATTGCTTGTTGGCGACCCTGAAGTTGAAGAGCGTCTCATTGATTCTCCATAGCTACGAAGGCAAAACAAAAGACATGAGCCAAAACCCAAATGGTGGTAATTCAAGCATGAAATTTATCTATACTTGGGTGTACCGTGCATCTAATCCACGGACACAAGTTCGTGTCTTAACCACCGAATTAATGTCACGGGTTTGCATAGCCGAATGTTATTTATTTGCTTAAAAGCTAACTCACCCTGAATGTCTCCCAAGGGAAACCGGAAAATGCTGGGGGTTTGGCAACTACAGGAGTCCCCGTGTGGTTGGCGACTACTCGGCTTCCTCCGCCAGACTCGGCGCAGAGATACTTCCCGACGGTTGTTGATTTGAACTGAAGTCTAGTCCCATCCTACACATTATACACAGTTTAAGAATCAGAAAAAATTGTCGAAACCAAACGAATCATCGGTTAAAAGAGCAACGAAAACACAAAGGCAAATATATGTAGCACAGCACCAAGAAGTCCTTGTTGGGGATTGCATCAAAGAGGGAAGGCCTGATCCATCCTTCTGTGACCAGCCAGCCTCCCAGATTCACTGCTCTTATTTTGGGATTTCGATTCTCCATCTCTTGAGCGGAATGGTTGCCGATCGATTGGACCCCATTGCTGATGACTTCCATGCCTTCTGCTTTCCTACTTCCCCACTCAAAATCAAGATAAAGCAAAATAACAGTCAGTTATGCAACAGATTGTCCCAGAGGAACACACAAAAATATGACTAACACATATCCGACATTACTCGTGCAAGCAATGTTCATGCAACAAAATTTCGACATGATTAAGTAGAGATGCAATGCGTGCTTGCATGATAGGGATGAGTTCGGCCACTCACTCAATTAGCTTAAAAGCTGAGTTGTCTGCGTGAATGACGTAATTTTGCCAAAAGCCATCTGTCCTTTTATACTGAGTGATCTCATCTACTTGGTGCATTCCATTTCATTGCGAATGCTTTTCTTAAACATTTCCTGTTGACTCACCTAATGTGGGTTCTCGTGTGACTTGACTTTGGTCAACAGCACAGCAACTTCCCCGTCACGCGCACGGTGATGTTTTTATGCTTCAGATAGTAAGGTTCCTTAACTCTTCCGGATAACAAAATAGATTTAAGGAAATTTTACATTTATGTGTTTTATATAATTCAACCACTCTTTCATTGTGCGGTTCTGTTTGCTTTTTCAAATAAGGCTCGTTAAAAAGTGTCCCCGAAATCTTCCTCAAGCAACTAATGAAATTTTCTATTTATAATTTCCAATTTATTTATTGTTGCTGTATATTGCACAAAAAGTTCGTTGAAAGCAGTATCGTTCCAAATAGAATTTTGTTAATAAGTGTGGTTTGGGAACTTATTAAGCACCTAAATAAATAAAATCTATCATTTGCACCAAATAGAATTTTTTTAACAAGTGTGGTTAGCGTAACTAGTGTTGTAGAAACGAAAAGATATCATTCTTAAGTCATGGTTAATAAATGCCCTCCAAACACTTATCGTTTCGCAGAAAATACAACAATTTTGGAAAATGTTTTGCAAGAAGCTATTTTTCAAGAAAATGACATAGATTTCCAATGTTCGCCTGAAATCTAAAAAAGACTCAGAAAATATTTTCCGCCGTTTGGTATGGAAAATCTAATCCTCCATACACTACTTTTAATAATTTTTTAAAAAATCTATTTTTTTAATTATATCTTTTTTATTTTATTTTATTTTCTTTCTCTTTTTGACCTTCTTCTTCGGCCGATCGCTAGCCATGGCAAAGGCCAGCGACCGGCCACAAAAGAGCTTGAGCCTTGCCACGTGTCGAGGCTCGAGCTCGCCTGAGGGCGACGAGGCTCGGACCTCACCAAATCGGCGATGCTCAAGCGCCGACAGAAGCAAGCGAGCTCGCCACCACCTCGCGAGTCTCGGTCTAGGAAGCTCGAGGCAACGGCAAGCTCGCTAGCCAACCTCTGGCTGGCGAGGCTTGAGCTCGCCTGTGGCCAGTCGCCGGCCTCCACCATGGCCGGCGATTGGCTGGAGAAGAAGGAAAAAACAAAAGAAAATAAAAAAAAGATAATTAAACAATAATTATAATTTATCTTTACCAAAAAAAATTATTATTATAATTTAGAATTTAAAAATTAAAAATAATTAAAATGAATGGTGAAAGAATGAGGAGTAAAAATATTTTCCTCATACTTTTGAATGTGTTTTTTCTCTGGAGGGAAAGTATTTTCCACAATTAATTTATTTTCCGTGGAACGAACGTCGGAAAATATTTTCCTGAAAGTTAATTTTCATGAAACGAACGGAGCCTTAATAAATGCTCCAACGACACTCATTAATAAATCCTTTCGAATAAATACATTTTCTTTCGATTGTAGCATGTTGTGGATTTTCTACGTCCAGGTCAAGACAGCGAGTCCGCTCTCTGTCCTTTTATTCTATTAAAGTCTTTTCCTCTTTCCATTCAACTTCTCGTTGCTTTCCCTTTTTTATTTATTCAATTTTCTAATTCATGAGTAATACTTAAGTGAAGTGCATTCACATAAGCCCGGAGGATAACAGCCGTTAGATCATATGAATCCTATATAGAGCCCGTAAAATTTAATGACTCGAATTCATGGAGCTCATACCATACAATAATATTTCATAATTTATGTATATGACATTTCTAGGAAATGAGCAAGATGTGGTAAAGAAAAAAGGGGACCCCATGCTTTTCGACAAAATTAAAGAGAGACTTCACTAGAGTTGAATGGGCCAAAGTCATTTTATTTGTGGAAGAGAATATTTCATAATTTATGTATGTGACATTTCAAGGAAACGGTCAAGACGTGATAATGAAAAAGGGGATCTATGCTTTTTGATAAAAATTAAAGAAAGACTTCACTAGACTAGGATTGACAAAAGTCATTTTATTCGTGGAAGAGAATATTTCGTAATTTATATGTGTGACATTACTAGGAAATGGGCAAGACGTTGTTAAGAAAAAGGGGATTCTATGCTATTTGGCAAAATTAGATAGACTTCACTAGAGTAGAACCGACAAAAGTCATTTTGTTCGTGGAATAGTGGGGTCTTCGGACGGAATTCACACGTTACATTGGAAAGACATTGTCAATTGTATTCACGTCACTCTACTTACGAACCAAACTATACATCCCATGCCACCAGATGTGGAATTAGAATGTAACGTGAAAAATACCTCAGCTTTTTTTCAGGAAAACAGTTCAATTAGTCCTAAATCTACCGTTCACATGTCAATTCAATTCTAAATTTTTCAATTTTGCCATCTTATACTTTTGCGCAAAATTCCAACATAATTATTAAAAAATGTCTCGAATTTGAGTTCGTTGCCGACCCGAATTGAATACGAATAATGCAGATAACAAATATTGTTTTTGTATTGGAGCAGTCAAGATTGGAATCAAGATTGGAAAGTCCAACTTGGACTTGGAATTGGACTTTCCATTGGATACGAGTGTGTTTGAAGCACACGGCAATTTCCTTGACGAAGAAAGATAGGAAAGAAAGTCCCGCGCCCACTTCATTCGTTTGAAGTCTGATCCAGGAAATTCAAAGAAAAGGAAACCTCCAATTTAGGCTTTTCTGTTTACGAAGAATTGGTCTTGAAGTGCCGTTTCTAAGCGAGTGCTTAGCGTGGGTTTTCTTCGAGGAATTACACCAACAATTCAAGTGTTAAAGCCAATTAAATCTTGTGGTAAGATTTATTTATATCTTTATGAAATTGAGAGATTATTTCTTGAAAAATCGTCAAAGCAAAACACTTTGTGACTTATTAAATGTAATTGGAGCAGAAAAACCCTGAGAGCGATAGAGTGACTCGGGTGTGATTGTAATTTATGTTGTATCGCTTGATCTATAGTGGAATCATATGCTACTCTTCTCGTAGATGTAGGTCATATTGACCGAACCACGTAAATCAAGTAGCTAATTTATTTCCTTGTTCTATCTATTTTATTATTTGATCATTTGTTTCCGCAACAATAATCCTTCTGGCCAATTTTTACCGAAAAGTACGGGTGATCGGTTTCCGGTCAGGTCCGGTCCCATCTAAAAACCGAGAACCGGACCGAGAGGACTGGTTCCCAATTTTTGGGACCGTGGACCGAACTGACTAGTCTTGGAACCGGAGATCGGACCGGACCGACCGGTCCGGTCCGGTCCGGTCCGATTCAAATGAATCAAATACTTGTAAAAAAAAATGTATGTCCCATGTGGGCTTCCAAAAATATACATCCCCTAATTTAAACACGTGTTATTAGAGAGGCAAAAAAAAAAAAAAAAGAGTAAAACCCCATATCAACAAAAGTTCAATATACACTTCTGTCATTGTTCAATACTATCCATTGGAAGTCAAAAATTACATTTATTTAAGTGTTGAAGTTCAACACTCAATCTGGCCATAGATGAAGTGCCGCGGCAAATTATAGTTTCCGGAACAAACTTTACCTGTGGGTGGCAACCTATGTCATCCTTAATTGCCATGAAAATCCCATCCTAAATAGATAATGGCTTTCCTGCATCAGAAATGCCATTAATTTATCAAGCCTCCCCTGCACCATCTAATGGTAGTGCACTGCACACCAAGCAAGAACCATACGTTGAAGGTGCAAAAACAACCATTTCAATGACTTAAGCTCATGTTCCAGTAGATTACCCTACCTTCCTCCAACCTCTTTGTGAAAGCAACAGCTTGTTTCCTGACTTCCTTAGCGTCAAAAGAAATTAGTAAAAGAGCTGGAGGTTTGTTCCAAAAACCACAGCTGAGAGTATGAAAATATGATCAAAGCTGAGAGACCAAAAAGCATGGCTAAACTTGCTGATAGCCCTGCAATAAGTATATATGAGCACTCAACATTAGTTTAAACTAGAATTACTAGAAATTGAACTCAAATAATTAATGGAAAATCTCACTACATATATTTCTTCTATTTGAACCAGCAAACTCTATTTATTGGTAAGCTCTGAGTTAACATCATCCATATCTAAAAAATCAAAATATTAAATAAAGTATTCACTTATTAGATATATAAAAGAATTATAAGATAAAAAGATACATCAATGACTTACCCCATTCAAACCTTTCCGCATTCTGGATGTACTCTTCAACATTAATCGGCATGGTCCAATCTTGAGTGCAAATCAAAACTTCCACCACTCTAGGAGTCAAAGAACTTCGAAAGCCATTAGTTACACGACCAGATGTACTAAAAGTCGACTCCGAAGCAACAGTTGTTACAGGAATTAATAAAATATCCCGAGCCATCATAGAAAGGATTTTAAACTTTTGGCCAGCAGTTTTCCACCACATCAAAAGGTCAAGATCACGACTTTCTTCACGTTCGGCTTCAAGATACTTATAGAGTTCAGATAACTTGCCCACGGACACTTTTTTCTCCTCATGAAGAAAGATATCAAACGCCTTTTCTGAAGTGAAATCCTCAACCGAATCAAGGTCATCCTTCTCACCCTCCTCATGGCTATCATGATCCCAGCTACTACTAGTATCAATGAAAAATTGACCACCCAAATTTCTTTCACAAGAACCAAGATAAGCTTTCTCATAAAAATGAAACAATCGTTCCAAGGCAATCCTCACCTTATTGTTCATTTCATCAACTTTCGCACTATCATCATAGATTAGTCTATAACAATACCGCACATAATTCATCTTTCTTCTTGGATCCAACATTACCGCAATCAACACCATCATATTTACTTTTTCGAAACTCCCATAGTATTTGTCAAACTTTTCCTTCATCTTTGCACCCATAGCTTTCAAACTAGGATCCGTTGCCTTCTCCGCTTGTTTTAGAGTTTTATATAAAGTAGTTATCTCATTAAAATAATCATTTGAAGTAATGTACAAAGTCCCAGACATCTTGCTGGTGGCATCGTAAAACTTCTTCAAAAATACGGCAAGAATTCTAGCACTTTCCCAATCTTCATGTTTAGGAGTTTCATAGTCAAGCTCAGTTAAGAAAGAAGGATCATCTTCTTCCATCTTTTCAAAAGCTTTTCGGAACTTTAAGGCAGTGTCCAACATGAGATAAGTAGAGTTCCACCTAGTTGTGACATCAAGACAAACTGAACCCTTATAAGCGATCCTTGCACTCTCAATGCAATCTTGGAATGTTTTAGCTCTCATGGGAGAACTTCTCACATAACTAACCACGCTCCGAAGACGTGCAATAGAATCACGTACCTCGGTCAATCCATCCCTCACAATCAAGTTTAATACATGAGCCGTGCACATCATGTGTAAAACATCACCTTCTAAAATCAATAGCCTATCTCTTGATAATTTTTTCTTTTAAAAAACTAATGGCAACATTATTCGAACTAGCATTATCCACGGTGATTGTGGACACTTTTTTCTCTAATCCCCACTCATAGATTCATTTCTCAACCATTTTCCCAATATCTTTGCCCTTGTGACTAGGCATCACCACAAAATTGATAATTCTTTTATGCAATTTCCAATCATCATCGATAAAATGTGCGGTGAGACATAAATAATTCAAGTTCTGAATGGAACTCCAGGTATCAGTAGTAAGTGCAACCCTAGACTTAAGATTGCGAAAGTAAGTCTTCAAACTTCTTTTTTCACAAAGATACAACTTCATGGAATCTCTAGCCACAGTAAATCGCAAGATGTGATTGAAGAGAGGTTGCAATTGATTAATAAAATCACGAAATCCGATGCATTCAACCATCGAAAAAGGTTGCTCATCCATTATGATCATCCGAACAAGCATTTGCCTACAACAATCCTGATCAAATTTCCATGTCGATAAGGCATTTGTACTACCAGTACTAGTCTGCCCCATTGTCATTTTAGTCCCATCCACTCTATGTGGGGTAAAAACTCTTTGCTTCTTATCTATGTTGCGAGGATACTTATTGCATTTTTTCAAGTGCTTCAACATAGTAGAAGTACCGTTATCAACACGGTACCAATATATAACCCCCACAATAATTGCAAATCTTCTCGGTTTTCCCATTCTCAATTTTGCCATTACGAAAATGAAGCTAGGCTGCTGATGTTCGTTTTCCAGAACTAGTAGGACGAGCATTAGATACCTTGTTTGTGTCGGATGCTTCTTCGAGGTTTTCTTCACTTTCATGTTCTAGCGAGTCCATTATTGGATTCATAACATCATTGGATTGATCCACTTCCATTGACATGTAAATAGATCGCCTAAATCAAGCAAAACATAGAAATGAGCCATCACACCAGAACAGCCATCAAATTCAGCCACCAAATTCAGCAAATTGAGTGAGAAAAACTTACTGATTATAGGAAATCGGGAAAGGGCTGTTCGTTTGAGATTGAGGGTCAAGTGAGGTAATGATGAATCTTGTGAAATATACAAGATTTGTTCCTCGCTTTGTGATTGATAGACAATCTAAGAAGCTTGATATTTTGTTAGCCTACTTGAACAAACTCATCCAGAAAGAATTTCCCTGAAAATCACAGGTGGTTCAGACTCTTGAACGCATTAAAAGAGATGACCAAACTATGTATAAATCATCAGGAGCCCTCCACCGCACAAATTAATTCCACGACAGATCAAGTCAACTAGAAAGAAAGGTACAACACTAGAGAGAGAGAGAGAGAGAGAGAGAGAGAGAGAGAGAGAGAGAGAGAGAGAGAGAGAGAGAGAGAGAGAGAGAGCTCACCGACGTAATCTTCTAGGTTTAACGTCAAGTAAAAACCCTTGAAGGCCTTCAAAAATCCATCATCTTCCACCGTAGTCTCTTCACCTCCAACTTGTTCTCCATCAAGTAATCTGCGAAAAAGCACAACAATTTGAAGACGATCATTTATACTTTGGAGGGACATAGAAATAACAAAAATGGAAGCTCACGTGTGACTGCATCATCATAGTGAATTTGGCAGAACTTTGAGGCGAGGTTGCAAGGCGTGAAGCGAGGCCATGAGGCGTGAGGCGAGGCCGCGAGGCGGAAAGGGAGACCTAAGGCGAGGCCGCGAGAGGACGTCGAGCAAGGCGAGAGGCGAGGCTGCAAGAGGAAAAGGCGATCGACGTCGAGCGACTCGCTCAGAGCAAGGTGTGAGGTGAGGCCGTGAGGCCGTGAGGCGTGAGGCATGAGGCGAGGCCACGAGAGGACGTTGAGCGAGGCGAGAGGCGAGGCTACAAGAGGGAAAGGCGTCCGATGTCGAGCGACTTGCTCGGAGCAAGGCGTGAGGCGAGGCGGCAAAAGGGAAACTGGGAAGGCTTGGCTTTGCTCAAGTTACTGTGGTTACGGTTACCAAGAGGAAGAATTGGGAAAGTAAGTATAAGGCAGAAAATTGAGAAAGTAAAGTAACTGTTTAGAAATTTAAAAAAAATAAAAAGGTCAACCCATTCGCAGCAGCTTGATGACTCACAAAATTGGCAAGTCAGTAATAACAAATAAATTCCTTGAAAAGATAAAAACATAACTAGCTAATTTTTAAAAAATATGCATAAATGATCGGTCCAGTCCTATCGGTTCGGTCGGTCCGGTTCTCACCATGGAACCGGGAACCGGACCGACCGTCCACTGGTTCCAAAAATGGGAACTGGGGACCGGACCAACACTCCCTAGGCCCGCCCAGAACCGACCGGTCCCAGTACAGGTGGTTCCCGTTGCAAACCCCTACCGAAAAGTGCCGACATTGCAGTATGTCATGTTAGACGGCTAGTGGTGACTAAACCGTTACATTACCGATTTCTAGCAAAAATTGGCCGGAATAATTACATTAAAATTTCGCACAAAAGCTTAGGACTAAATTGATAAAATTAGAAAATTTAGGATTGAATTGATATATATAAAATAGGTTTAAGACTGATTAAACAATTTTCCAGCCTTTTTTCGATTTTATGATTGGCAAACTGGTGGGAAAAGATGAACGGCTCAACTACCTTTAAATAATTGCCATTAGGGTCCCACCCGTAATGAAATATATGATTTGACAAATACCTATTAGTCCACATGGAACACGAAAGCCTGAGGTTGAAAAGCCCTATCATTGTAAGCCACCGGTGTGCTGAAAATCAGAAGGCTTTCCCAATGTAGCAAATTTCCAAGGCTCAAAGCTTTGACATCGTGAAAGAGTTGTCCCGTTGTCACGGGGCTATCAAGTCTCATTATGTATGTTAAACCTTAAATTAGCATGATCCAATCAAGAAATCCAACTTTCAGGGAGCACCCATCGCGGCAATCATGTTTAGTCCAAGTATGGTGCGATTACTGTTGTAAGCAACCATTCAAGACCGAAGCCTACGTTCTTGGCCTTTCATTGCCTGTACATAATTTCTTCTACACACCTCGTATCAATCTTGCTTATGGCTATGAGCCATTCAGAAATAGTAAAAGCTATTTATTCTACTTTAATGCGCTTTCACCAAGGTCAACAATTGATCATCACGAAAATCGACTATATGAGTGTAAATGTATCGGAAAATATCGAAACAATTCGAATATGTAAACTGATTAAAGCTTTATATAACCATTGTTGATCATCAACTGAAGACTCCACTTGGTGTTGACACTCTTGAGGGTCCAATATGCCCATCCGAACGTCGCTCTTCAATACGCCAAAAGCTGGGCCTTTGCGAATCTCTGGTAGTCTTCTTTCGTAGCTCCACTCACATGCCACTCAGCAGCCCATTCACCTTCACCCAATTCGCAAATCAAATCAGCAACAAAGTTTTGTAAGCACATCATATCGTTTAGTTTTGGGCTTTCTCGTCATAAGAAAATATCCGCCAGACTCGCCGCATATTAGGATTTGCATGTCATATAGGTTAGTTTTTAAGTTTGAGATAAAAGAAAACCCCAAAATAGTTACTTGCTTTAGTTTGTGTAATTTATTGAGTTGCAATTTGTTTGCTTTATTTATTGATTGTTATTTTTAATGATTGCGTACCCGTATGATCACTCCCTTGCATGTTGGTGTCTAGCATAAAATCAATCCAAGCTGCCTGTATATATATTTTCAAAATAAATGAAATGGTATCAAAAGGGTAATCTAGCGTCATTAATTCCCTGAATCCATGATCTCTTGTTCGTAGGAGTAATTATTCCAATATGTTACTTGGATTTCTAATCGACTTGTTATGAAATAGATTAGTGGCAAGTCCTAGATAAAAATATAACTTAAGCTTGGGAGAACTCGAGCTAAATTTAGCCTAAGTTTAGGCTTAGTAATCCATTGGCCAACCTTGGGAGGGTCGCGACACATGGTACGTGGATAATTTTTGCAATTTTCACACCGTTCATCTTAATTGCTGACTGGTTAGCCTCTGGCCATGGATATCCCCTCCTTTTTTTTGGGGAAAAACAATAGAGAAGAAAAAATAAATAAATTCAAGAAATTTGAGTACAAAAGAAAAAAAAATGAAGAAATCTAAAAAAAATAATTGTAAAAATTGTCCATGTCAGCGCTAGTCGTGGCACGGTGCTAATTGGATTGCCAAGTCAGCAATTTTTGGCCAAAATTGATCGGAAGAACTAAATTGACAAATCGTGAAAAGGTTTAAGATTAAATTGATAAATTGAAGAGTTTAGAACTGAATTAGCCACCCTATTTTAGGATTCTTTGGACATTTGCTCTCGCTAATTTACATTGATAATCTTTAAAATGAGTTAGTAAATGTAAGCGGTTGTTAACCAATACAAATAAAAGTTGATAAATAAATAGAAAAATTGGTAAATTAAAAGAAAAAGTTAAACGCTGGTTAGTGACTACAATAAGAATTGGCAATCCAAAATTTGTGGGTAATTTATTTAATGAAAAGTTGGTAGGTTGCTATAATTTAAGTTAATAGTTCGATAAGATTAAGTAAATCGAAGCAGCAATAAATTATAGAAATAAAAGTTGTTAAGTTAGTAAACAAATTGATAATTTCATATATAATTACTAATAAGTTACCAATAAGTTACCCGAAAAAAAAATAAACTGGTTATCTTTTTTACCAATAATTTCTTAACACTTACTAATACTTATTGAAATTTACCATCACAGAATAAAAAATCTATTTTCCCGGGCATGGAACAATAGAATTCTACTACTACATTATAGTAAAATAAATCCATTATAAGTCATGACAGTCTCATTATTACCACTACCTAACTAAAAATCTTCACGGAATCTACTAGGTTTATTAGGTGCGTGGCATGTGCTCTGAAGCTTGCGTAGACACATTTTTCTTTCGAAGAAGACTAAAAGCTTACTTGATGAAAGATAATCAGAGCTTACAACTTACAATATAGTAAAAAGTGCGTAGACTTATAAATATGAGTTTCTGAAGGTAATATCTAAAGCTTCATGTAGCCATTCTTGATCATCCATTCCAAGCTCCAGCGGCCTTCTGCGCACAGGAGAATCCAATATGCCCATCCAAACGTGGCTCGTCCGCATGCTTCCAGTTGAACCTCCGCAGACTTTTGGTACTGTTCTTTTGTTGCACCATCCGGTGCCCACTCCACTACCCATTCACCTGCAATTTCACAATACTCACAATGATCCACACTTCTTACGCAAACATGTACATGCAAAAACTAGTACACAACAATATATGGCATCAATGCCATGACAATTTTGTTACGGGTTTGGACTTACCCACAAAAGTGAGAGGTCCATTTAATGTAGTGGGACTGTCCAATTGGTCAGCCGCATCTTTGTATATGAAAGGAACTATATCTTGGATGGTGTCGAATTCTGTGTCGAACAGAAAATAGCAGTGCATGTTCACAACTGTCCTGTCCAGGCCGTTCACGTCGGGGAGCAGCAGCTCCATGCCGGAGGCTTCTGGCATGCATGACACGATCACATAAGCAGCAGAGTGCTTACGGACAGCTTTGTGCCCGGCAATGTAGTGCCCACTGACAGTCTCGAGGAAGCGTCGCTGCGAGTGGCTCGTTCAGGAGGTCGACGGCATAAAGGCTCGGGCTCTTCGTGTATCTACATAGGCAAAATCGAATGATGTCCCTAGTACTCGGAATGAGGTTTGTGATCCACAGATTAATTAATTACCGGGATTTTAGGAATTCTATGACATGGAGGGTTTGTTGGATGGTGTCATTGTTGAAAATTAAACTTGATTCATGAATCTAGGTGCATTATTCTTGTACTTCTTCCTAGGTGCATTGATGTAGTTCATGTATGTGTCATGCATTTAATTAGTTAATTAGATTTTTCAAGATTCATGTGCTACAAAGTTCTAGGAGTTTTATGAGGTCTTGATAAATACAATGTACTAAAGGTCTTTATGCTCCTATAAAAGAGCTTGCGATTGAATCATTTGTAATAGCCAAGCCACAAAAATATCGAAGAGTATTCTAAGTATTCTCTTGTGTTCCTTTCTCTCAAACTTCCCATTTTCAGCAAAGTGGTATCAGAGTTACGGTTGAAGATGAATAGCTCTTTTCCTTTTGCCATTCCCAAACTTTCGAAACAAAATTATGGGCAATGGTGCATTCGCTTGAAGGCGTTGCTTGGCTCACAAGACCTGTGGGAAGTTGTTCAAAAAGGCTATGATGAACCGGAGGATGAAGCAGCTTTGAATTAAAATCAAAAGAACGCGTTGAACAAGCTTCGTAAATGTGATCAACATGCCCTCTCTATTATTCACATGGGCTTGGATGAAACCATGTTCGAGAAAGTTGCTTCCGCATCAAAGGCCAAAGAAGCCTAGGATATTTTAGAAAATAATTTCAAAGGAATTGAAAAGGTGAAGAGGGTACGTCTTCAATCTCTATGTGGTGAGTTTGAATCTCTACATATGACGTGGTCCAAATCCGTTTCTGATTTCTTCACTAGAGTATCCTCCGTAACCAATCAAATGAGGCAATATGGAGAAAATATTGATGATGTTTGTGTTATTGAAAAGATTCTTAGATCGCTTGACTTAAAGCTTGATCTTGTTGGTGTTGCCATTGAGGAATCCAATGACTTGGAGACTATGACCCTTGATCAGCTCATGGGGTCATTGCAAGCATATGAAGAAAGATTAAAGAAGAAGGGAGAGACGGCGACCCAAGTACTTCAAACTAAGGTCTCTTTGGGAGATCAAATGAAAAAGGAAGAATGGTCTCATGGGAGAGGTCAAAATCGTGGCCGTGATCATGGTCGTGGTCGTGGCCGTGGAGGAAACTTTGGTCGTGGTCGTGGAAGGAGCGGAGACCAACATTCCATCAATGAAAGGTTAAGCTTTCAAACAAGAGGACGTGGAAATTATGGCCACAATAGAGGTGAAAGGAGAAGGTATGATAAAACTAATGTTCAATGTTATTCCTGTCACAAATTTGGGCACTATGCTAATGAATGTAGGCGTGCCATTGCAAACAATGAAGTGAAGGTCAATTATATTGAACTTGAAGAAGAAGAAGATGAGACATTGTTGTTATTGGCAACAAATGAAGAAAGAGAGAAAGGAGAATGGTATCTTGACACTGGTGCCGCAAATCACATGAGTGGCAACATGGAGTCATTCTCAACTCTTAATGAGGCGATGAATGGCAACATCATCTTTGGAGATAATACTAAAGCCCCAATCAAAGGAAAAGGTGATGTCTTAATCCGTGCTAAAAATGGAAGTCATCTTTTGATATCTCAAGTTTATTATGTTCCTACTTTGAAGTCTAATATTCTAAGTTTGGGACAATTACTTGAGATGGGATATGATATTCACTTGAAAGATCGTTGCCTTCTTTTGAGAGATGATTCTCATAAGTTGATAGCAAAGGTGCCTATGGAGAAAAATAGAATGTTTTTGCTCAATGTTCAAGTTGATCATCCAAGGTGCTTGAAGAGTTGTGTTGAAGATACTTCTTGGCTTTGGCACTTGAGATTTGGCCATTTGAATTTTGGTAGCTTGAAGACTTTGGCGAATGAAGATATGGTGCATGGGTTGCCCAAAATCAATCATCCCAACCAACTGTGTAAAGGATGTCTTTTTGGAAAACAAGCTAGAAAAGGTTTTCCTAAGGAGGCCACTTCAAGAGCATCGAAGCCACTCTAACTTGTTCACGCCGATGTGTGCGGACCCATCAAACCATCCTCACATGGTCAAGCCAATTATTTCCTACTCTTTATTGATGATTATTCTGGCAAAACTTGGGTCTATTTTTTGAAAGCTAAAAATGAAGTTTTTGGAGCTTTCCAAAAATTCAAGACCCTTGTTGAGAAAGAAAGTGGCTTTTATATTAAAGCATTAAGAACCGATCGAGGTGGAAAATTCACTTCCGGGGAATTTGAAACTTTTTGTGACACCAATGGGATTCGTCATTTCTTGACTGTTCCAAGGCCTCCACAGCAAAATGGTGTCGTAGAGCGGAAGAACAGAACCATTCTCAACATGGTCCGAAGCATGCTTAGAAGCAAAAGGATGCCAAAGGAATTTTGGGCCGAGGCCGTTGCATGTGCGGTATATTTGTCCAATCTATCTTCTTCAAGAAGTGTTCGTGGCATGACACCTCAAGAAGCATGGAGTGGTAAGAAACCTAGTGTTTCTCACTTATATATTCCAGATGAGAAGAGATCTAAGCTTGATGAAAAAAGTGAGAAGTTTGTCTTCATTGGCTATAATCCTAAATCTAAAGGCTACAAATTCTACAATCCTTCCAATGGGAAGATCGTGATTAGTAGAGATGCAGAGTTTGATGAAAATGCGTCATGGGTTTGGAATGTTGTTGAAAATGATGAATATGTCATTTGTCCTTTACAAGAGGGAGAATCAAGCCAAAGAACACATCAAGATGTTATTACTCCACCTCCATTTCCTACTTTTCAAGGTTCCCATGATAGCTCCTCTGAAGAGCCGGTGCGCAAAAGGAATCTTATCGACATATATGAAGAAACGGAAGTTGTTGATACTCCAAGTTTATTTTGTTTCTTTGCTGACATTGAACCATTAAACTTTGAAGAAGCGGTGCAGGATGCAAAATGGAGAGATGCAATGGAGCAAGAGATTCAAGCAATTCAGAAGAATGGCACATGGGAAGTAGCAACCCTTCCTAAAGGACAAAAGGCAATTGGTGTAAAATGGGTGTATAAAGTGAAGAAAAATGCCGATGGAAAAGTGGAAAGAAACAAAGCAAGACTCGTTGCGAAAGGCTACAGTCAGAAGCATGGCATTGACTATGATGAGGTATTTGTTCCCGTAGCTCGTTTGGAAACTATTCGTTTGATTATTTCCTTGGCAGCTCAAAATAAATGGAAAATTTATCAAATGGATGTTAAGTCCGCTTTCTTGAATGGCTATCTTGAGGAAGAAGTGCATGTTCAGCAACCTTTGGGCTATGTTGTCAAAGGACATGAAGATAAGGTCTTGAATTTGAAGAAGGCTTTGTATGGATTAAAGCAAGCACCAAGGGCTTGGTATAGTCGCATTGACAAATATTTTCAATATCATGGATTCTTCAAGTGTCCACATGAATATGCTTTATATGTCAAAGAAGATCAAGTTGGAGGTTTTATGCTTGTATGTTTGTATGTCGACGATTTGATCTTCACCGGCAACAATGTAAAAATGTTTGAAGAATTTAAGAAGGTGATGGCTCAAGAGTTCGAGATGACTGATATTGGGCTTATGTCGTACTATCTTGGAATTGAGGTGAAGCACGTTGATGGTGGTATCTACATTTCTCAAGAAGCTTATGCAAAGAAAATTCTTGAAAAATTCAAAATGAAGAAATGTAAGCCGGTGAGCACTCCCATTGAATGTGGAGCAAAGATGTCAAGGTTTGATGAAAGTAAGAAGGTGGATGTGTCTCTTTATAGAAGTCTTATTGGAAGTTTGAGGTATTTAACTTGCACAAGACCCGATATTCTCTATAGCGTTGGTCTTGTGAGTCGATACATGGAAGCACCTACCGAGAATCACATGAAGATGGCCAAGAGGGTACTTCGATACATAAAAGGTACTCTTGATTATGGTTTAATTTATTCTCCCGCTAGAAACTTCAAGCTTCATGGATATTGTGAAAGTGATTGGGGTGGTAATGTTGATGATCGAAAAAGCACCACCGGCTTCTTATTTTTCTTGGGTGATACTGCATTTACTTGGAGTTCAAAAAAGCAGCCAATTGTGACTCTTTCAACTTGTGAAGCCGAGTATGTATCTGCTGTATCATGTGTATGTCATGCAATATGGCTAAGAAAGTTGTTAAAGATGCTTCACATGCCAGAAGAGGTTGCTACCACAATTTATGTAGATAACAAGTCTGCTATTGCTTTGGGAAAGAATCCCATTTTTCATGATCGAACCAAGCACATAGACACAAAATTTCACTTCATAAGAGAGTGCATTGAGAAGAAAGAAGTGAAGCTTACATATGTGAAGACCAATGATCAAATTGCCGACAACTTCACTAAGGCATTGAAGTTTGAAGATTTTGCAAGATTGCGTGCTTCGATTGGAGTCACTAGATATAATCAAGTTTAAGGGGGAGTGTTGAAAATTAAACTTGATTCATGAATCTAGGTGCATTATTCTTGTACTTCTTCCTAGGTGCAATGATGTAGTTCATGTATGTGTCATGCATTTAATTAGTTAATTAGATTTTTCAAGATTCATGTACTACAAAGTTCTAGGAGTTTTATGAGGTCTTGATAAATACAATGTACTAAAGGTCTTTATGCTCCTATAAAAGGGCTTGCGATTGAATCATTTGTAATAGCCAAGCCACAAAAATATCAAAGAGTATTCTGAATATTCTCTTGTGTTCCTTTCTCTCAAACTTCCCATTTTCAACGGTCATCTATGTCTCCCCATTCTTGGAGCCCATCTCTTGATGAGCTCTGTTCCCAGCCATTTTGGGAACCAGGTGCTGCGTGCAGGTCAATTATGACCTTCAACCCATACTTTCTGCAAGTAAAAAATTGACTGATATGTTATGGACTGCATTTGTATGTAACAAGATGAAGAGAAGATGGTAATAGACTCACTCGGCCCAGAAGAAGGCACTGTCCAGAAAGGCCAAGAAACCACCGATAAAAGGAGGCGGGGGATTTGGGTCGCTCGCTATCCACCAACCCACCGGAATTCTCACAGCATTCAATCCATTCTCGACTACTAACTTGAAATCATCTTCCACTATGAACGTACTCCAATGTTCCTTCACGCCTATTATTTAAGTCTACTAGGTTATAGACATACACAAACTAGTACAGAATCCATATTCGTAGCAGTATATTCTTACAAAAAAAATTGTACATATCCATCAAATAGAAATGCAAATAGGTATGATCGCCTTATTCTTGCGTAAACATTTTGAATATTGATGTTACGAAGAATTATTGGTTCGATAGAAGAATGTTATTTAATCAGATAAGAGAATTATTTTTTAATTGAATCAAGAGTATAAACCTTTTTTCTTTATTATATCTCTTGGTTGCAGGAGGGATCATAGATTATGTTCGTTTCTCAGCAAACATTTTCTGGGAAAACATGTTTCTCATTTTCCGACGTTTGGTTCACTTAGAAAAATGAGTTAACGGAAATTTTTTTCCTAGTCAACAGAAAACTTATGCTTAAATTCAGGAAAATGATTTCCTCTTCTAAAAAGTCGAAAAACATTTTTCAAAATATAACTATGTATTGACGCATAGACCCAAAACTCTATGCTTGAGAACAAAAACCCTAATGTTGGTCACTGCGTCCCGGCATTTAGGACTAAGTCTCTCTAGTGGCCGAACCGAGATCCATCGAGGTCAAGCCTAGGACCTAGTGCCCATGACTGGTCCATCAAGGCCAGGCCTGAACCCTTGGTGCCCGTGCCCAATTCCCCAACACCCTAGCCTGGGCCTATAAAAGTCATGCTCGGGTCCCCGGCGCTAGAGCTCTGGTCCACAAAAGCTATGCACAAATCCTTGAAGCCGAGGCTCGTGTCCTTGATTAATAAAGTGTCTGTTCTTATAAAATATATAAAGAAATTCTTATGTTTAATTATTTTTTAAAATTCGAATTTTTTTTATTTTATTTTTTTCTTTCCTTTTTTTTGTTTTCTTTCTTTTTTCTTTTTCCTTCTCTCTCAGCTATTGGCTAGCCACAGCGACAACCGGCAACTAGTCATAGGCAAGGGACAAGCTCACCCGAGGCCCTCACTTGTTGCTGGCCGTCGGCCAAGAAAAAAGGAGAAAAAAAGGAAAGAAAAGAAAAAAAAAAGGAAAGAAACAAATAAAAAAAGAAAAATAATTAAAAAATCGAATTTTTTTTGGTAATTTTAAGATTTTTCCTACCAAACGGCAGAAAATATTTTCTAGTTTATTTTCGAGCTTCATCCAAATACCAAAAAATATTGTCATTTTCTTGAAAAATAATTTTCTAGAAATTTCACATTTTTCACGAAACAAATGAAGCTTTAATTTATTGAGTCCCAAATAAACAATATCAACACTTAGTTTAGATGGAGTGATTAAAAGGGAATGGAAAGGTTCGGATAAGGAGCTCACAACAGAGAAGAAAAGAAAGAAAAGCATGTCATGTCCACAACCTAAAGTCTTATTTGAACTTTGACTATATTCAAATAAGAGTTTCATAATTACTTACCCTCATGACTTTGGGGGCTTTCTATGGTCCATAGCCATTGGTGACTTAGAACTCACCTTCCAATCTTTGAGTGAAACTCATGACAAACACAGATAGGTCTTCATCTCCATACGCATCGCCCTCGTCACATTGATAATTAACTATCACTCGTTCCTCCTTCCTCACCTGCAAAACAAATTGTCCTACCATAAATTGATAGGTCTTCTTCTTTCTTGGTTGTTCTCAATCTCTACTTTGAATAAGTCTAGAAAAGTTTTCACTCGTCTAGTGTCTATCTAACATGCCGATGCGTAGAGAACCAATTTGATATAGTAAATTGGTTTATCAAATAAAGCGACGGGCTAAAACCATAACTAAGTTGGCCCTTCCAATAAGGGGATCATAATTCACGTCCAATTTCGTAGACTAGTTCTAATGGATCATGTACATGTCAATTCATGTACGATGTTCATGCAGTAATTTCTCAGCCAGTTTGATAGATCTAGAATCAGTCTTGTGTAAGATATAGGAAATGGAAAGAGATTGATGACCCGTTAGAAGAAGCCATTGGAAGCTTTGACTCTAACGCGGCTTGGATCAGACGGATTTCTCACAATCTCAAAGGTTTCTGATGCTCCTGGTGCATAACAAGTAGCCACCAGATCGACCCCATCCCCACCGGAGTCCAGGCCGACAAATTGCTTGTTGACGACCCTGAAGTTGAAGACCCTCTCGTTGATTCTCCACAGCTGCACACACAAAACACAGCAAATCATCTGTAGCTCAATGCAAGAGATTATCTTATTTGAAAATGACACTTATTGTAGTTAGAAAATTGTTGTCAATAGGAGACTATATCCATACTATTTCCAAGTTGAAAGATCAGACTTTTACTTAACTGATAGGGAACTTTGTAATTGCATCGGTCACCGTCCCTAACGTTGTTCAACGTTATTCCCCATAAAATAACTCCACCAAAATCCCAACTATGTAAAACGTGAGCCAAAACCCATACTATCGTAGCCCAAAAATGAGTAATTATTTGCACTTGGTGTACTGTGCATCTAATCCACAGACACAAGTTCGTTGTTTAACCACGAACTTACGTCATGGGTTTGCATAGCCCAAGTTTATTTGTCTGCTCAAAGCTAACTCACCCTGAATGTCTCCCAACGGGAATCAGAACCTGCTGGGCGTTTGGCAACTTCACTGGTCCCCGTGCTGTTGGCAACTACCCGGCTTCCTCCGCCGGACTCCGCGCAGAGAAACTTCTTGACCGTCATTGATTTGAACTGAAGTCTAGTCCCATCCTACACATTACACACAGTTCGATAATCAGAAAAATTGTCGAATCCAAGCGAATCATTGGTTTAAAAAAGCCACGAAAACACTAAGGCAATTACGTGTAGCACAGTACCAAGAAGTCCTTGTTGGGGATTGCGTCAAAGAGGGAAGGCTTGATCCATCCTTCTGTGACCAGCCAGCCTCCCAGATTCACTGCTCTTATTTTGGGGTTGCGATTCTCCACCCCTTGATCCGAATGGTTGCTGGTCGATTGGACCCCATTGCTGATGACTTCCATGCCTTCTGCTTTCCTACTTCCCCATTCAAAATCAAGATAAAACAAAGCAAGAGTTAGTTATGCGACCGATTATCCCAAAAGGAACACATAAAATTTGCACTAAACATGACTAAAACATATCCAATAGTACTTGTGTAAGAAATGTTCATATAATAAAATTTCGAAATGGTTAAGGACAGATGCAATGCGTGCTTGCATGATGGGGATGAGTTCAGCCACTCACTCAATTAGCTTAAAAGCTGAGTTGTCTGCGTGTATGATGTATTTTTGCCACAAGCCATCTGTCTATTTATACTTGGTAATCTGGTTCTGGTCTACTTGGTGCATTTCATTCCATTTCAATGTGAATGCTTTTCTTAAAATTTCCTTGTTGACTCGCCTAAAAAGGGTTTCCGTGTGACTTAGGCTTTGGTCAACAGCCCAGCAACTTCCCCGTCACATTTTTTATTTTATTTTTTTGGTCGAAACTTCCCCGTCACCCGCACGATGATATGTTTTTTATGCTTCAGATAGTAATGTTTCTTAACTCTTCCGGATAGCAAAATAGATTTAAGTAAATTTTACATTTATGTTTTTTTTTTCTTTATATAGATCTAACTACTCTTTCATTTGTCCAATAATGTTTCCTCTTTCAAATAGTATTTTGTTAAAGAGTGTTACCGAAACAATCATTAAGAAACTAATTACGGAAATTTCACGGTTTCAAATCCATAAAAAAGTACATTCAAAATTGTATTATTTTAAATAGAATTTTATTAACAAGTGTCGTGGGGCACTTGTTAAAAATTGCAATAAAGAAAATTTATCACTTCCAATATTCTATGTTCTTCATGTTATATGCAGTGGGTCCAATAAAAATGAAAATATTTCCTTAAATATATTTAATAAATGCCCCGAGAGAGTTCATTAATAAGACCCCTTCTAAATAAAATATACTTAATAAGTATCTCAAGGACACTTCATGCTTCTCCTTTTATTCTATTAAAATCTTTTCCTTTCCTTTTAACTTTCTTGTTGCTTCCCTTGTTTTCGTCTCCTCCAGTCTCTAATTCGTAAGCAATAATTTCATGGAACGAGTACACATGAGCTCAGTGAATAACAGCCGTTGAATCATGTCAATCCTATATAGGACCCAGTCGACGCAGCGGCTCAAATTCATTGAGCTCATAAAACACCCGGACCATGCAAGAATATTTTCATAAGTATCTTCAAATTTGTGTATACTTTATTATGAATTGATTGTCCTTGTGTTATGCACAAAAAGTAGCTTCAAAACGGTGTATACTGTGTTTTTCGTGCTACATTAAGTAGTCCAACAAAAATGAAAATATTTCCTTGAATATAGTTAATAAGTGCAATTGAGAGAACTCATTAGCAAAAGCCTTCTAATAAAGTATACTTAATAAGTATTTAAAGCGCACTCTTTATGGATGTCTTTCGACTAAGTACATTTTCTTCCACTTTTCTTTAGCATGCTGTCCATTTTCTACATCCAGGTCCAGTCAACGAGTCCTTTTCTCTCCTTCTATTTATCAAAATCTTTTCCTCTCTCCAATTAACTTGTTGTCACTTTCCCTCTTTTGTCTCCTCAAATATCTAATACGGGAGCAATAATTCCATGGAACGAGTACATATAAGCCCGGTGAATAACGGCCGTTGAATCATGCGAATCCTAATAATAGAGGACCCCAATCGACGCAACGGCTAAAATTCATTGAGCTCATAAAACACCCGGCCGATGCAAAAATATTTTCGTAAGTTTTGTATGTGAAATTCTAGGAAATGGGCAAGACCGGGTAAAGAAGAAGGGGATCACTCGTCCCCAAAAAGAAAGAAAAAAGAGAGATTCTGTGCTTTTGAGAACCTTCATTTTGTCCCGTCCTCTTGGGATCACATGGCCAAAATATTTGAAGCTCCTGTTACTCAAAAATATATTTATTATTGTTTGCCATTTGGGAAGCTAGGACACGGACAAAAGTGATCCTGTTCGTGGAAGAGCAGGGCTGCTGCTCCCGATTCGACGGAATTCACGCATTTCGTACCAAATAATAAAAACACCTTAACAATCCGAGGATGTTTTTGTTATATCGTTAGGGCTTCCGCGATAATGACACAATCACATTAGGCCTCGACGTTCGGGTGAATCGTAGTGTTTGCAATGTTGGGATCATGATTGTTGGGGTCGTGATCCGAACCTATAGGACCATACGATGTGAATTCTTGCTGCATTTTGACCTATTGTCTTTTTAAAGGTTATAGAAAGTAACTGTTGGGAAAAATATCCACGTGAATCGAAGCGAGAAGAAATTGAATTAGACTTTGAGGTGTGATAACATTATCTTTAATGAATTATTTGCCCCACAACGTTATCAATGGCTACCTGCAAAAATCCTCTATGATATAATAAAATTTCAATGAAAATACTATATAGCAATTCTGGTATTTCTCTAGGATTTCTCAATAAAGGTAATTGGAAAAGAAGGTTGTGTACCTCTTGCTCGTGGCTATGAACCAATCAGAAATATTGAAAGCTATTTATTCCACTTTAATGCCCTCTGACCAAGGTCAACAATTGATCATCCCGAAAATCGACTATATGGGTGTATGTGTATAGGAATATACCGAGACAATTCGAATAGGTAAACTGATTAAAGCCTTATGTAGCCATTGTTGATCATCCACCGAAGACTCCACTTGTTGTTGACATTCTTGAGGGTCCAATAGGCCCATCCGAACGTTGTTCTTCCATACACCTCAAGCTGTGCCTTTGCGAATCTCTGGTAGTCTTCTTTCGTAGCTCCACTCATTTGCCACTCAGCCACCCATTCACCTTCACCCAATTCGCAAATCAAATCCGCAACAAAGTTTGGTAAGCACTTCATATCATGCAGTTTTCCGCTTTCTCGTCGTAAAAAAAATATTGATAGATGATGTCGTAGTTGGACTTACCTACAAAGGAGAGAGGACCGTTCGCCATGGTAACATTGTTCAACTGTGCCATCCTGTTAGTGTAGATGAAATCGATGTTATGTTGGACCGTCATGTTGTCGAAGATATCCAAGAACAGATTGTCATAGTGCACATCAACCACGGTCCGGGCCAAGCCGCTGGCCAGAGGGAAGAGCTCTTTGGGATCGGAGGGCCCAAGGCAGTTTGACATCACTACATAGGTTGTCCGGGAGTGCCTGCGCACCGCATCGTATCCGGCCTTGTATTACTTGGTCAAGGTGTCGAGGGCTACTCCAGGAGAGAGAGACTCGTTGATGAGCTCAACGGCGTAGAGACTCAGGCTCTTTGCATACCTGAAAAATGGCATTTGGAACTCCAGATTTCTGGCTTTGCTCTGATATATACGTAGCTGCATTTGATGCAAAAAGTGAGTGGAAGAGTTCACCGAGCAGTGAGGAATTCAATAACAGCAACTGTTTGCCGGATGTTAGCATCAGTGGCTCGCCATTCCTGGGATCCGTCCCTTGATGAGCTGTGTTCCCACCCATTTTGTGAACCTGGTGCTGCGTGCAGATCGATTACGTTCTTCACATCAAGAGGTTCGGTTTATTAGTCAATCGTCAAGCAGTGGGTTTCACCCTCATTCCTCCAGAACATCATAGGTAATAAATTTAGAGTGAGTTAAAAGTTTAGGTTTGTCTATTTTTATTAGTGGAAAGACGAGGAGACGACTAGCACAGCCACCCCCATTCCCCCATATGGGACCTATACTCATCACAACATATTTGGTTCAAGCCGGAAGTACTCGGGCCATCCGTGGGCATATGAAACCCTCACCTGTAGTCATCCAGGCATTCTAGCACCGGGAAATCTCCCTGTACCGGGTAACTAGCAAATGTTTAAAGTACAAGCAGACTTGTGACCTCATGAATGACCGCGCGACTCTAATATCATCGGGCTACCATGCTTGATGGTGAGACAAAAGCTTTGTTTGCCTATTCAACATTGAATGTACTAAAGTAGAGGATAAAAGTGAGGATCATGTGGAGTCTTGTTCCCTGCAAATGAAAATAATGCGACATGTAGAGCGAGTTTCATAGGAAAGTGGGACGTACTGAGCCCAAGAAAAGGCATTGTCAAGTGCGACCAAGGAGCCCCCCACATAAGGCAGCGAAGAAAGCGTAAATTTGAAACAAGGAACTTGAAATTTTTTTATTCAATGATACCATGATCCCCCGATTACAAAGACGGACATCCTATATAGAGATAGGACTCCTATTGGAAACCAAATAATTAAAAATAATATCTAATTAACCAAATCTTTCAAATAGAATATTTGAAATTAATGACAATTACGAATTTCCTAACATATAAAACTGCTTGAAAAACCTATCGAAACGACTTCGGAATGCTAAAATCAATCATAGGTCACGACGAACCGGTGAGTTCAAATCAGACAGTCATTTCGCTTCAACCAACCAACTTTAAACGCAATCCGAAGTCGTCAGACCCAAGTTCAAAAAAACTGTCGAGATTTCCGGCGATCTTGACAATCACGTCGTTCATGATAATCGCACGCCAACTGTTCTACATCATTTTCCCTCTTTTTGTGGAAAAACTCGCTCTCAAGTTATGATCAGGATAGAGGAAAGTATCGGGAGAATAATACTCAAATAAGTCCGCCACATTAAATGTAGGAGAAATGTTAAGATCATAAAGGAGGTCAACAACATAAGCATTGTCGTTGATCTTTTTCAAGATTCGACAAGGACCAACCTTTTTGTGCTTCAGCTTATTATAGGTATTAACGGAAAGCGCTCCTTTCGCGGGAAAACCATGACCTCATTGCCTACTTCAAAAATTTTTGAACGGCGCCATTTATCAGCATCTTCCTTATACTTTGAATTCAAAGCAGCTAATTGGCGAGCAACATCCACTTGGACTTCCTGAATTCTGATCGCCAGATGTTCTGCCACAACACTATAGCTAGGAATTTTGAGCAAGGGAACCAAATCCAAAGTATGCTACGGAGTGCGCCCATAGATGATCTCAAAAGGAGATTTTCTAGTGGAATGGTTAATAGTGTTGTTGAAGGCGAACTCAACAAGAGCAAGATACCAATTCCACTGCTTAGGCACATCACTACATATGCATCAAATGATATCCGTCATAGTACGGTTAACAACTTATATCTGACAGTCCGTTTGGGGATGAAAAGAGCTACTATATTGTAAATCAATCCCAAACAGACGCCATAAAGTACGCCAGCAATAGCTTAGGAATTTCGTGTCACAATCAAAAGTGATTGTCTTTGGTACACCATAAAGGTGGACTACCTCAAGAAAAAACAAACTTGCCACATGTGAAGCGTCTGAAGTTTTCTTACAAGGGATAAAGTACGCTATCTTGGAAAACCTATCAACCACCACGAATACAGAATCCACATCTTGTTGGGTGCGAGGAAGTCCCAATACGAAATCCATCGAAATATCCACCCACAAACCAGAAGGAACAAGCAAGGGAGTATAAACGCCAGTGTTTTGAGGATGTCTCTTTGCTATCTGACAAATGTAGCACTTACTGACAAATTGTCCCACATCACGCTTCAGTTGCGGCCAATAGTACCGTTCCTCTACTAAGGCCATAGTTTTATCATGTCCCAAATGTCCACCAAGAGTATCACCATGAAGCTCTTGAATGAGTTGTTCCTGCAAAAAACTACGAGGAATGCATAGTCTATTGCCAAAAAACAAGAACCTGTCTTGAATTATCATATCACCATGGGAACCTGCTTTAGAACACTTCTCCTATATAACACCAAAATCGTTATCTTCAGGATAAAGAGAACAAAGTTGATCAAAACCAACAACACCAGTGCACATAGTCATGAATGTCGTAGCACGTCGACTGAGTGCATCCGCCACTTTATTTAATGGCATACCTTATGACGAAACACAAAATTAAACTGCTCCAAAAAGGAAACCCATCGTATATGCATCTTCAAATGCTTCTAACTCTTGATGTATTTAAGAGCTTGATGATCAGTATTAAGAATAAATATTGCTAATAAAGATAGGATTGCCAGTGCTTTATAGCACGCACTACAGCATAATACTCTTGCTCATACGTAGACCATCACCAATGAACTTCATTAAGTTTCTCACTAAAAAAAGCAATAAACTTACCTTCTTGGGAAAGAACAGCACCGATTTCAATATCCAAAGCATCGCAATCCAGCTCGAACACTTTCTCAAAATCAGGGAGCATCAATACTGGTGTCGTTAGGAGTTTTTCTTTGATAAGCTTGAAGCTAGCTGAAGCTTCATCACTCCCAATGGAATTTGTCTTTCTTTAAGCAATCAGTGATCGGGGCTACAATTATACTGAAATCTCGAATAAAACGTTTGTAGAACGTCGCAAGGCCATGGAAACTTCGAGCCTCGCCAACATTCTGTGGAACTGGCCAATCACAGATCACAGCTACCTTTTCTGCATCAACGTGAAGACCATCCGCTCCAACAACAAAATCCAAGAAAAGGAGTCGCTCGGTCATGAAGCTGCACTTCTTCAAATTAATGAATAATTGATTTTTCTGCAAGGTTAGCGGGACATCTCTCAGGTGCTCCAAGTGTTGTCGATCGTCCGGACTATAGATGAGAATATCATCAAAGAAAACAACCACAAACTTGTCAATAAAAAGTTTGAGCACCTAAGTCATCAAACTCATAAGAGTACTAGGCGCGTTAGTAAGACCAAAGGGCATGACAAGCCATTCGTACAAACCTGCACTCGTTTTAAAGGCAATCTTCCACTCGTCACCCAGATGGATGCGAACTTGGTGGTAGCCGCTTCGAAGGTCGATCTTCGTAAAGACTAGTGATCCAGCAAGTCTGTCCAACATGTCATCAAGCCAGGAAATTGAAAACCTATACTTGATAGTTATTCGATTAATGGCACGGCTGTTAACGCACATACACATACTGCCATCTTTCTTTAGCATGAGAAGTACAGGAACGGCACAAGGGCTTTTGCTCTTGTGCAAGAAGCCTTTGCATAGGAGCTCTCCCACCTGCTCTTATAAAATCTAGTTCTCCTTTGGATTCATCCGATAATACAGCAAATTAGGGAGATTGGCACCGGGTAGAAAGTCAATCTCATGCTAGATATTCCTCAGAGGAGATAATCTGTCAGGTAAATCATCTGGTATGACATCACAGAACGCCTTTAGCAAGGGCTTAAGAGCTTCAGGGATACGAACAACAATATGTTGTTCACCCTTCTCTACGAGCATGTACATCCCTTCATGTTTACGAATATTCAACATAACTCCTGCACTTTGCACAACGCCAGAACCCTGTTTCTTTGGGACCTGGGGAGTATTATCCCTCGGCTTCAAGGTAATTTCAGTCTTATTCCATACAAAAGAATAAATATTCTCTCTAGCTCGATGAGTGATATCCACATTATATTGCCATGGTCACCCTAATAACACATGACATGCATCCATCTTCACACCATCGCATACAATAGTATCCTGATATGACTTTCCAATTGAAATAGGTAAACGACATACATGGGTTACCCTAAGCTCTGGTCCTTTGCGAATCCACCCGATTGTATAAGGCACGGAATGTGGCTCTGTCTTCAACTGTAAGTGATCCACTAAAGTCTTTGATATTATATTCTCGCAACTTCCACTATCAATAATAACATCGCATACCCTGCCGTTGATAGTACATCGAGTGCAGAAAAGTTGATTTCTCTGGGTGTCCTCTATCCACAGAGCAAGAAATAAACAACGAACAACACAATTCACTTGCTCGCTCGCCTCATCTTCCACTTCTTCTTTGTCCACCCAATTTTCCTCATTCATCTCATCTTCATGCTCAACGATATTGGCCATTCTCCGACGGGGACAATCGCTTGAACGATGGCCCAATTCATTACACTTATAGCACTTAATCGATTGCGCATTGGCATAAGGATTCTGGACATTCGGAGTACAGTTGTTTGCCGCGACTGGTTCCGTAGGCATCCCAATAACACTTCCTGACGCTCGGTTCGTGTCACTGATTTGCTGATTTGAGGAACCTGAGACATCAATCTGCTTCCCCTTTCCGAATGATCCACAACCCGAATAATTGCTTCCACGAATACTAGGGCTAGTCCTCTCCAATTGTTTCTCAATTTTTCGCGCCATCTCTTGGGTGTCTTCAACAAAAAATACACGATGCAAAGAAACATGATCTTGAATGTTCAATCGCAAGCCGTTTATGTACCTAGCAGTTTGTTGCGCTTTCGATTCATCTAGGTTTTTGTGGGCAGAAAGTCGGAGGAACTCTTCTATATAAGCTTGGACTGTTCAATTCGGCTGCTTGCAATTATGAAATTGCTAAAACAACAGTTGCTCATAATCAGTGGGAGAAACCGTGATTTCAACATCTGTTTTATTCGATTCCACGTTCGGATGGGAGCCTTTCCTTGTCGACATCAGGGTTAATTGCATCTGCTCCCACCAAGCCGAAGCACCACACTTCAATTTATATGCCACTAATTTAACTTGTTGATCCTCTTCAATTTCCATGGCATCAAAGAATTTTTCGACTTCCCACAGCCAATCCAAAAAATCTTCAATATTCAAATTCCCGTTGAAAGTTGGAAGATTGACTTTTAATTGATATTGCTCAGGATCTCGTTGATGTCCTCCATAGCGCCGACCACCACGAACACAATCATTATGGAATTCTCTATTCTGTCGTCCTCTTCGAATGGGCACGTCTACGAAATCTTCTTAATCTTCGTCTTCAAAGCCTTCGACATAGTCTACTCGCCTATGCCGGAGATTGACCCCATGGTCCATGGAAACTTCGGGATCACAA
Organism: Syzygium aromaticum; assembly: GCA_024500025.1. Lineage (NCBI taxonomy): Eukaryota > Viridiplantae > Streptophyta > Magnoliopsida > Myrtales > Myrtaceae > Syzygium > Syzygium aromaticum. The sequence goes on from CM044890.1 coordinate 6,361,904, forward strand.
GCGACAGGAATTGGCTTGGCTGGAAGAACGCCAGGTGCGGGGTTTGTGGATAAACACTGTATGGCTCAAGGGTTTCTTGAAATCTCCGATCGGTTTGATCCACGAACTGGTTGAACTCAGCCAATGTAATAGGCTCGCTTTGACGGCCCTCAGCTACAGGGAGATTAATGTTCACGCTATTGACCATCGTCATAAGAGAATCCTACTCTGATACCAAATGACGCAGAGAGAAAGCGTAAACTTGAAACAACTCCAAGGAACTTGAAATTTTTTTATTCAATGATACCGTGATCCCTCAATTACAAAGACGGACATCCTATATAGAGATAGGACTCCTATTGGAAACCGAATAATTAAAGATAACATCTAATAAACCCAATCTTTCAAATAGAATATTTAAAATTAATGACAATTACGAATTTCTTAATATAGAAAACTGCCTGAAAACCTATCCAGATGACTCCGGAATGCTAAAATCCATCGTAGGTCACAGCAAAACAGTGAGTTCAAATCAGACGGTCATTTCGCTTCAACCAACCAACTTTGAACGCAATCCAAGGACGTCAGACCCAAGATTAGAAAAACTGTCAAGATTTCCGATGATCCTGACGATCACGTCGTTCAAAATAATCGCACGCCAACTGTTCTACATCAAGTTGGGTCGCTTGCTATCCACCAACCCACGGGAATCCTCACTGCATCCAACCCATTTATTGCAAGAAGAGGCCATAGGAAGCTCTGATTTTGACTCTGCTCGGATCCTCTGAATTCCTGATTATCTCAAATGTCGAGACAGGGGACTCAGAAACGGCCACCACGTCAACCCCGTTCGCGTCCAGCCCGACAAACTGCTTGTTGAAGACCCTGAAGTTGAAAATCAGTGTCCCGTTGATCCTCCATAACTGCATTCACAAAACAAAAGGTATATACATACGTCGTCTCAGTCATTGCTTTCACTTTGGATCAAACAACTAAATTCTCTCTCGATGCTGTTCATTCACCTTGAAGGTTTCCCATCCGGAGGCGGCAGTTTGGTTGGCAACTATGATGGTCCCTCCGCCGCTCTCAGCACACAGATACTTCCCCACCGTCACCGATTTGAACTGAAGCCCGGTTCCATCCTAAAATATCGCAGCAGGATTCATACATGAGCACAAACAAAAGGGCCGCAACTGATGGCAAATTTGCCAAAAACACGTACCAAGATGTCCTTGTGGGGGATTCCGTCAAACAGAGAAGGCTTGATCCATCCTTCCGTGACCAACCAACCTCCGAGGTTGACTGCTCGTAGTTTGAACTTGGGATTGACCCTCCCATGAGCAAGGAACGGAAAGAAACACAACAAGAAAATGCAGATCAAGAGAAGCTGTCTTGCTTCCTTTGAGAACATGGTCGTTCTCTTTTTGTTGTAATTTCTAGTATTTAATCTCCGTTTCCTATATGATTAGGGTAATAAATTGGAGAGAATATATATAGAGTGAGGAGAGAGAAGTCAAAAGTACTTTTGACCAATAAGATGGGTTGAACTCGAAGGTTGCGACTTGGTAGCGGTTGTTGATCGTTTCCTAGTTTTGATAAGTAAGACACAACTCATCCGCATGGTCGGCAAAGGCAACTTCAAAGGAGTTTTATGTGGGTTGCCTTCAAGTTCAGCAAAACTATCCAAAAAATTATAAATCTATTGCACTTTTACCAACTCAATTTTAATTATTTTAATTGTATTAATTGAATCTTAAACCTTTCATATTTTGTTAATTGAGTCCATCCGATCAATTTTGGCCAAAAATCGTTGACGTGAACGCCGGTCATCCTACGTGATATGGCCAGCATCGACATAGATAATTTTTAATAATATTTTAATATTTTTTAAAAAAATTTTATTGTTTCTTTTTTTTTTTTCTTCTTTTTCCTTTCCTTCCTTTTCTTTGCTTTTTTACAACTCTGCCCGGCGAGGGCTAGCAACTCTCACCTGCTAGAGTCGTCTAAACTATGTTTCTAATGTATTAGCTCTAACGAGGAAGAGACCATGGAAATGAAATGGTTGGCAAATCATGGCGCACGTGCAATCATGATAATGCACGTGGATCCCAGGCGCGACCATATCAATTAAAACAACATTGGTGTCAAAGATTATCGCCAAAATCTAAGAGCAAATCTAAGGATGCATTTATTTCGCAAAAAATGAATGATTTAAAAAATATTTTCCAAAAAATAATCGCTTGCATCATTTATAAAAATGAATAAATGAAAAATATTTTCATTGTTCACAAAATTGTTTAGACATAAATTATTGTCGATAATAAAAAAAATTTCATTGGCTAATTATTTTAAACGATACAAACGATTATTTTTTAAATAATTTGTTTTAATGACCATCATGCACGTGCAATGGTTCTTGATGGTGCTTCGATCACGTGCGCGTCGAGGAATGGTCCCCGCCATCCGTGGCTGGGATCGACAGAGATGAGCACAATGTACGATGAAACTTAGCTTATATTGTAATCTCACGTGGGCTCCTATTGATTGAACACCGTTGCTTCATTAATATATAGCTTCCTTTTTCTTTCTCTTTTCTTTTTTTTATGGTAGAAAAATGTAAAAATAGATGAGCGGGGGCTACAATTCATTTCAAGCATTATCACGGGAGATCTATCACTTGTTAAGAAAGCAAGGTCCGTTTCATTCCGTGCTGTTTCGGGCTTTCTCACCATAAAAATCTATTAATTGATGACGTTGCTATTGGACTTACCCACAAAGGTGAGAGGACCGTTGGCCATCGTAACATTGTTCAATTGCAACGTCCTGTTGGACCATTAGTGTAGATGATGAAATCGATGTCTTGTTGGACCGTCATGTCGCCAAAGATATCTAAAAACAGATTGCAATAGTGCACGTCGACCACAGTCCCGACCAAGCCATTGGCCGGAGGGAAGAGCCCTTTAGGATCGGAGGGCCTGAGGCAGCTCTTCAGATTGTTTGTCTTTTTTCAGTGGTTATTTGTCTTTTTTCAAATTTGTTAACTTTTCTGGAAGTTACAACTTTTAGCCGCCTTGCTAATAAACCATTTACTATGATTAAGTTACCAACTAATTTTGTGTTACTAACTCTCATTTCAATTACTTGCTAATGTTATTCTAATTTTTTTAAAATTATAAATTTATCTTATCTCTAATGAAAAAACAAATATTCTTATCTTTTACCAAATTTTAATTTCCTTTCTTATTAACGACTTAAATTTACCGACTATTGTATGAAATTACCAATCTTTATTTCGGTGACTTACCAACTTTTTTGTTGGGCTACTTTTCTATTGGAAAGTAAAGTTGTTAATTAGAAAAACAATAAATTCGTTTGCTAAATCAAATGAGAGTTGGTGACATATAACCAATTGATAATTTGATCTGATAAAAATTGATAAATTACCTAAATTAAAGTTAGTAATTTCACTTGAGAGTTGTGGTTAAAAGAGATAAATAAAAGCTGACAAAAGATGAGAAAAGTTGGTAATTACAAGACAAAAAAAAAACTTGGTAAATAACTCAAATGAGAGTTAGTGTCCCAAAACTAATTGATAACTTAAAAGTTGGCAATCACTCTCATTAAGGTTGATAATTTTCCCAAAAGAAGTTATAAAATTAAGGCATTGCTAAGAGATACAAATAAAAGTTTGTAAATAATAAGAAAATTTGCTAAAGTTAAGAAAAATAAAGTACATGTCAGCGAAAAACTTAAATTAGAGTTGGAACCCAATATTATTTGATAAATTAATGGGAAAAGTTGAAGGCTCATGCTAATTTAAGGATAATCGTCCAAAAAGTCCTAATTATATTGTACACTGGCCAATTCAATTATTAACTTTTCAATTTGACAAATTTAGTCCTTAATATAAACAATTTGCCAATGTAACCTTTCTAGTCTATTTTGGCCTAAAATTTCTGATGTGAATGCCAACCATCATATGTCGCATGGTCAGTTGCCAACCATGGATATCCCCTTTTTTTATTGGAAAAAAATAAAAAAATGAAGAAAATTTGAATTCAAAAGAAAAAATGAAGAAATATAAAAATAATTGTAAAATTTGTCCCCATCAGCAACATCCGTGCCACAAGCGGCCAACACAAGCAGCTGGTGTTGATTGGATTGCCAGGTTGGCAATTTCTGACTAAACTTGGCCTGAAGAATTAAATTAACAAATTGTTAAAATGGTTTGGGACTAAATTGACTAAATTGAAAAGTTTATAACTGAATTAACCGTTGTACAATAGGTTTAGAACTTTTTGGACTTTTTTTCCTGCTAATTTGCGTTGGTAATCTTTAAAATAAGTTAGTAAATGTAAGGGGTTGTTAACCAATACAAACAAAGGTTGATAAATAAATATAAAAATTGGTAAATTACAAGAATAAATCGAATGCCGGTTAGTGACTAGATTGAAAATTGGTAATCCAAAACTTGTGGGTAATTTATCTAATGAAAAGTTGGTAAGTCACTATAATTTAAGTTAATAATTCGATAAGATTGAGTAAATCAAAGCGGCAGTAAATTACAGAGATAAAAGTTGGTAAGTTAGTAAACAAATTGATAATTTCATAATAACTGATAAGTTTCCAACAAGTTACATGAAAAAAAATAAACCGATTATTTTTTTACCAATAATTTCTTGACACTTACCATCATGGAAAAAAAATCTATTGTCCCAGGCATGGAACAATAGAATTCTGCTACTACATTATAGTAAAATAAATCTTTTATAAGTCATGATAGTCTCATGATTACCATTACCTAACTAAAAATCTTCACGGAATTTACAACGCATCGCATGTGCTCTGAAGCTTTTGCGTCGACAGATATTTCTTTCGAAGATGACTAAAAGCTTACTCGGTGAAAGATAATCAGAGCTTACAACTGACAATATGGTAAAAAGTGCTGACTTATAAATATGAGTTTCTGAAGGTAATATCTAAAGCTTAATGTAACCATTCTTGATCATCCATTCCAAGCTCCAGCGGTCTTCTGCGCACTTGAGAGTCCAATATGCCCATCCAAACGTGGCTCGTCCGTATGCTTCCAGTTGAACCTCCGCAGACTTTTGGCACTGTTCTTTTGTTGCATCATTCAGTCCCCACTCCACTACCCATTCACCTGCAATTTCACAATACTAACAATGATCCACAGTTCTTATATACACATGTACACGCGAAAACTAGTACACAACAATTTGTGGCATCAATGCCATGAAAATTTTGTTGCAGGTTTGGACTTGCCCACAAAAGTGAGAGGTCCATTTGATGAAGCGGCACAGTCCAATTGGGTAACGCTATCTTTGTATATGAAAGGAAGGATATCTTGGATGGTGTCAACTTCTGTATCGAACAGAAAATAGCATTGCATATCCACAACTGTCTTGTCTAGGCCGCTCGCATCAGGGAGCAGCACCTCCATGCTGGAGGTTTCAGGCATGCAGGACATGATAACATAAGCAGCACAGGGGTGCTTGCGGACAGCTTTGTACCCGGCAATGTAGTACCCACTCACAGTCTCTCAAGGAAGCGTCCCTGTGAGTGGCTCGTTCAGAAGGTCGACAGCATAAAGGCTCGGGCTCTTCGTGTATCTACATAGGCGAAACCGAATGATTTGTACTTGGAATAAGGTTTGTGAACCACAGATTGATTAATTACCGGGACGTTAGGAATTCTATGACATGGAGGGTTTGTTGGATGGTCTCATTTGTGTCTTCCCATTCCTGGAACCCATCTCTTGATGAGGTCCGTTCCCAGCCATTTTGGGAACCAGGTGCTGCGCGCAGGTCAATTATGATCTTCAACCCATGCTTCCTGCAGGTAAAAAAATTGACTGATATGTTATCTAATGCATTTGCATTTAACAAGATGAAGAGAAGACTCACTCTGCCCAACAGAAGGCTTTGTCCAAAAAAGCTAACGAACCGCTGACATAAGGGGGCGGGGGATTCGGGTCACTCGCTATCCACCAACCTACTGGAATTTTCACAGCGTCCAATCCATTCTCGGCTACGAATTCGAAATATTCTTCCACTATGAACGTTCTCCAGTGTTCCTGTCATCAATTCATACCTTCAATTTAAGTCTTATTAAGTTATAGCTATGCACACATTAGTACAGAATCCGCGTTCGGAACGATATCTACTTATAAAAATAATTGCAAATATACACTAAACAAAAATGTAATAGGTACGATTGTCTTATTCTTTTGTAAATATTCAATTGAATATTGATGTTGCAAAGAATTATTGCTTGAGATAGAAGAATGTTATTTAATCAGATAAGAGAAATATTTTTAATCGAATCAAGAGTATAAACCTTTTTCCCATTAAATAAAAATCCACGTGAAAAAGTGTGTTTTACCCTTAAAAGAATGAAAATCGATACGAAAATTTTGGGCAAATTATTGCTTAATTTTTTTTTCTTTTCTGCTTTTGGAAAAGTAGAATACTAAAGTTACTAAGTGATATGTCAAATTGTAAGTAGGACTTTGAAATGAATCCGAGTCAATTTAGTCTTTCCGACTAATTTTGGCCAAATAATACTGACGTGAACACTAATCGGCCTACATGGCATGGCTGCTGCTGAAGTATAGAACTTTTCAATAATATTTTAATATTTTTTGAATTTTTCCTTCATTTTTTATTTTTCTTTTCATTTTCATTTTTTTCTTTTCTTTCTCTTTCTCTTTCTTTTCTTTTTTTTTTTTCATTCCCTTGCTTCTTCCTCAAGCCAATTGCCCTTGGCAACCGACGAGATGTGAGGTCCAACGAGGTTGACCTCATTGGCCTTTGGCAAGCCTTGTTGGCCACTAGCCTCAACCTCGCCATGGGCTGCGAGGCCCAGTCTTGCCAGATTTGGCAAGATTCGACCTTGCCGACCCTCGTCTCTGATCAGCTGGTCAGGCAAGGCCAACCCTTGTTGGCCATCATAGGAAAAGAAGAGGGGAAAAAAGAGAGAAAAAAGTATAAAAAAATTATAAAAAATGTTGATATCGGCATCGGCAGTGCCACATAAGCCGATCGATGTCCACGTCAATAATATTCAGCCAAAATAGGCCAGAATGACTGAATTGATTCTAAGTCAAAGGATTTATGACTAAATTAGCACAAATGTAATAGTTTTAGGATTTTTCTAACACTTTTTTCCATTTAAATAGGTATACCATATTCAACACCTAATCACAATTTGACACCCCAATTAATAAATAATTTTTGTGAATCAGTCTTCTTTGATCAAGTATATCTCGTCGAAAAACGGGTAGCTCTGTCCATGTGTTGTCATGGTTGCAACTTTTTTACTGGGGAAAGCCGAGCATGGGTGACATGCATCGCGAAAGAACCCAACACTTCAGGTCAAGAACCATTTTTCATAAATGCGAATTTCTCATAGCTGGATCACAACTAGATGTTTTCACTGCGAAGATTCCAACAAATAAGATGGTGGGGCGTATAAATATTGACATTATGACCAAGCCTATCACCTCTAGCTAAGTTCAATAATTAGCTATGGTATGAGTAGCTTGTGCATATCATATGATGTCCTGTTCATATTTTCATTTTATATATTGCATTTTATATTGTATCATTTTACATGCACAATACCGGTACTAAGTGAGAGTAGAACGCTGTCGGGACTAAAGACCCTCTGAGGAGCATACAAGGGATGTAGGAAACTGTAGTAGCTACTGCAACTCCTGTGTATGACTACAGTAATGACCATCGGTTAGAATTAGCACGTTCGCATGCCAAAATACCAAAAAGATTAAAAAAAATCAACTTTTTTTCTCGTGGAGTGAGTTTAGTTAAAGCTATAATCCAGGCATGAAAAAACCATTTGATTGATTTGATTGGCTTGAGAAGTGTGAACTTTGACTATATTCAAATAAGAGTTTTATAATTACATACCCTCATGACTTGATGTTAAAAGATCACATGCACATCACTTGATGTTATAAAGTGTTATTTTATTAATCTTTTTGTTGTTGCTCTCGATCTCTGCTTCAAATAAGTCTCAAAAAGTTTTCACTCGGTTAGTGTCCACCTAAAACATAACTGCGAAGGGATAATGTTTGTCTGCTCAATATGTTTATGATATGATGCGACGGACTAAAATTGTAACTAGGATGGCCTTTCAAATAAGTGGACCATATTTAGCATCCACTTTTTTAGACTAGTCTTAAGTAATTATTTGGGGAACGTTATCTATGCACTAGAAAAAGTCTGGTTGGGAGGCCCCATATGAATTTCCATAGTTCTAACGGTTCAAGTACATTTGAGTACATGGATGCCGCACATGCGATGATTTCTCGATCGGTCTTAGTAGATTTATCGTTATTCTTCTATAGGATATAGGGAAGAGAAAGCGATTGATGACCTGTAAGAAGAAACCATTGGAAGCTCTGATTCTAACACGGTTTGGATCATTTAAGTTTCTCACGATCTCAAAGGTTTCTCGTGTTCCTGGTGAATCACAAGTAGCCACCAAATCGACACCATCCCCACTAGAGTCCAGGCCGACGAATTGCTTGTTGGCAACCCTAAAGTTGAAGAGCGTCTCATTGATTCTCCACAGCTACACATACAAAGCACTGGAAAATTATATATGTAAAAGTTACAAACCAATTATCGTAATTGCATCGGCCGTGCCCCCGTGAGATAACCCGAACATCACTGACAATGGAATACCTGAGCCAATACCCTGATGGCGGTAGCCCAAAAATCTTAATTTATTTGCACTTGGTGTACTATGCATCTAATCCAGACACAAGTTCGTTCCTTAACTGCCGAACTAGTATCACGGGTTTGCATAGTCAAATGTTATCTATCTGCGTAAAGCTAACTCACCCTGAAGGTCTCCCATCGGGGACCGGAACCTGCGGGGTGTTTGCCACCACCAGGAGTCCCTGAGCTGTTGGCGACTACTCGGCTTCCTCCACCAGACTCGGCACAGAGAAACTTTCCGACCATCATTGATTTGAACTGAAGAATAGTCCCATCCTACACATTATACACACTTCCAGGATCAGAAAGGTCGCCAAAACCAAACGAATCATCGGTTAAAAAAGCAATGAAAACACCACGGCAATTTCGTGCGGCACAGTACCAAGAAGTCCTTGTTGGGGATTGCATCAAAGAGGGAAGGCTTGATCCATCCTTCTGTGACCAGCAAGCCTCCCAGATTCACTGCTCTTATTTTGGGGTTTCGATTCTCCGTCTCTTGAACGGAATGGTTGCTGATCGATGGGACCCCGTTGCTCATGACTTCCATGGCTTCTGTTTTCCTGCTTCCCCGTTCAGAATGAACATACGAAAAAAAAAAAAACAAAACAGCAGTTGGTTATGCAACCGACTGTCCCATAAGGAACACATAACATCTGCAGTTAACATGACTAAGGCGTATCCAATAGTACTCGTGCAAGAAATGTTCATGCAATAATATTTCGAAATGGTTAAGGACCGATGCAATGAGTGGTTGCATGATGCGGATGAGTCGAGTCACTCACTCAATTAGCTTAACAGCTAAGTTGTCTGCGCGTCTGATGTATTTTTGCCACAAGCCGTTCGTCTATTTATACTGAGTGTGATCTGGTCTATTTGGTCAGGTCTACTTTAGTGCATTTCACCTCGTTGTGACCGCATTTCTTAAAATTTGCTTGTTGACTCGCCTACCGTGGGTTTCCGCGTAACTTCGACTTACCTCGACACACGGAAATTTCCCTGTCCCTTGCCCGTGGACCTCTGAAGTTCTTGAGATAATGACGTTCTCTTCCGGAGAACAAAATAGATTTAACAAAATTTTACGTTTACCCTTTTTCCTTTCTTTCTATTGATGTAACTACTCTTCCGTTTGTCCAATTATGTTTTCTCCTTCGAACTGGATTTTGTTAAAGAGCGTCACCGAAAACGCTTATTAAGAAACTAATTAGGGTAATTTCACGGTTTCCAATAAATTGATTGCCATCGTGTTGTGCACAAAAAAAATGCCTCCAAAATTGTATTATTTTTAAGTAGAATTTTATTAACAAATTGTCCGTGGTAGTCATGGCCACGGGCCGGTTTTGGCCCGAAACTGGCCCAGTCAAACCCGGGCCCGGCTTGTTGACTGGGCCCGCGGTTTGGAACCGGAACCGGCCTGGAACCGCCGGTTTTGGGCTCGGTTCCAAAAAAAACCAAAACAAAAAAAAGGCTATAGCCCGTTGCCAGGATAACCCCTGGCAACGAGCAAAATTTTAAAAAAAAAACCACCCCGGCCCCGTAGCAGGGCCTGCACTGCAGGCCCTGCTGCAGGGGAAAAAAAAAAAAAAGGGCCCCTGCGACAGGGCCTGCATGTTTGCAGGCCCTACTGCAGGCAACGACCAACGACGAAACGGGCAAAAAAAAATAATAATAAGATAACCATTGCAAAATTGCAACGGTTATCTTTTTTTTTTTTTTTAATCCTAAATTTTCTTCTCATTTTTTTCTTATAAATTCTCTCAAATTCTCTCAATACTCACAATTCTCTCAAATTCTCTTCTCTCAAGTCTCAAATTTTCTCAATACTCTAAATTCTCTCAAATTCTCTCAATTTTCTCAATCCACGCAATTCTTTATTAATTCTCTCAATTAATCCGCTCAATTCTCTCAATCCACTCGAAAAATAGCAAGTGGAAGTCGAGTGCCAACTGGCACAGGTAAGAATATCACGACGGAATCCCATCATTCTTTTGATCCTCGTGAATATGCAGATTTTCAAGATGATGAAATCAACATTTTTCCCGATGTGGAGCATGTCCCGACGCAAGAAAGTTTTCATCCTCCTGCCGAAATATCTACAACAAAGGAAGCGGAACGAGAATTTACATCTGACATTTGGAATCACTTCACGAAAATGGAAAGGTTTGATATTGGTCAAAAAAAGTATGATATAATTTGTAAATATTATGGGAAAATATATGAATATACAGGTGGACAAGGATATGGAACATTCAAATGACATCTTAGGAGCAAACATCCAACCGAAACGGGAATCGATATTGAGCAACAACAAATTTCCGAATACGTCAATCCCAACACTTCCCATTTATTTCGTTTTAATGAAAAAACTTATGATGAAGAATTAGGTAAATTTATTTTCGTTGAGCATTTAGCATTTAATTTTGGAGAAAGATTTGGTTTTAATGAATTTGTACAAAAAGCATGTACTCCACAAGCAAAATGTGTTCCTAGAAATTCAATTAAACGAGTAATTAAAGATCTTTACAAAAATGGAAAAAAAGATTTACAAAACTTTTTTATGCAATTTAATGGATGCGAGCATATAGGTAGTGATATTTAGAGTGATCATTGGCAAAATCGTTCTTACATGGGCATAACATGTCATTGGATAGATGACGAGCGGAGTATTCGAAAAAGAGTTATTGCATTTAGAGTTTTCAATGATAAGCATACGGCAAATAATATTTACAGAATAATTAGGCAAATTTTAGAAGAATATTATTTGCTTAACAAAATTTTTTCAATTGGTTTTGATAATGCCGCGGCAAATACTGCTTCAATTGCCGATTTAGAAAATATTTGTAAACCCGTTTTTGGTGGAAAATTTTTTCACGTTAAATGTGCTTGTCATATTTTAAATTTATGTGTACAAGTTGGTTTGAAAACTCTTGATATTTTTCTTCAACCAATAAAAACGGCGATTCAATTTTTATAGAAACATCCCCAAAAAATGAAAGAATGGGGTAGATTTTGTAGAGAAAATGGCAAAAGGCCAAAAAGATTTCCAAGAGATGCTCCAATTCGTTGGAATTCTACTTTCCACTTGCTTAGTGAATCTTTAGCATATAAATATTTATTATGTGCATTCATTTCTAATAATATACCTCAGATTAATTTATACCCATAAGAGTGAGATATTTGCCAAAAAAATTTAAATGTTTTAAAGGTTTTTAACGATGCAACTTATACTTTGTCCGGTGTTTATTATCCTACTACACATTTATTTTTAGTAGAGTGTACTAATATTGTCAGAATTTTTGATGAATATGAAAATGATGTTGAATTACAACATACTATAGTTGCGATGAAAATGAAGTGGTTACATTATTATAGCGAAATTCTCATTATTTATTTAGTTGCTTGTGTTTTTAACCCGCGTTGCAAATTGGATGGCTTAAGTGATTTTTTGCATATGTATTATCAATGTTTACATTATGATGCAATAAATGCTACAACCATAGTACGTGAGGTTAAAAACATAGTAATAGAATTATATAATAAATTTTATACTAAATATAATTTATGTGATATTGGATCTTCTTAATCTACGGAGATACAAAATGACAGTACAAGTAAAATTAGTAGAGAGCACCAACTTTTATTACATATACAAAAACAAACAAAATGGAGTGATAGGAAATATTTCTGAATTAGAGATTTATCTAACCGTTTCATTTGAGTTTACTGAATCCGAAGGTAGTACAGATTTTTTAATTTTAGATTGGTGGAAGAGGCACGCAAGCCAATACCCAATCATTTCTCTTATTGCAAAACAGATTTTTTCAACCCCTTGTTCCACAGTTGCAGCCGAACAAGTATTCAGTGCCGGAGGTAATATTTTGGACGAGCATCGTTCAAGATTAGCTCTAGAATTAGTGGAGATATAAGCTTGTGTTGCTGATTGGACGAAAGCTCAATACCGGCAACAGAAGATAGATCGGAATAATGAATCTGAATTTTTTATCGACGGAGATACTACCGCTACCAGTACCGGTACCGGTACTGGAACGGGTAGTGACGATTAAGGGTAAAAGAACTATTAGAGTTGGCAAATATTTCGGGAACCATTATTTCTCATACCCGGTACGCCCACGTGAGCTTGGAGAAACCGAAATACAATCCGACGACATGTGACCTTTGGTCCCCTACGCACGAAATGTTTAGGTTTTGAGGTCATTTTAGAGCATATATATTGTGCTCCTTTTTTTCTAGATCGTTATAACGAATTGTAATGTGCTTAATGATAATTTATTAAGTTCAAGCCCTCTATTTCTCTCTTGTCTTTTTGTTCCCAAATTTGATTACAATTTACATTTTAATTACAATTTATATTGAATAATGTTCTGTCACTAGAACTGTAACTTTTTAAATTTTTTATTATTTTCTTTTCTATTTTTTTCTTTTCCTTTTCCTTTTTTTTTTTCTTTTCTTCCTCCACCGGCCATAGCCGGGGCCAACGGAGATCGCTAGGGCCAGTGAAGGTCGCCGGCCTCGGGCGAGGCTGGCCTCACCGGCATTGAGCAAGACCGGCCTTGCCAATTGGAGGCGAGGTCGGCCTCGCCCGACGCCGGCGAGGTCAAGCCTCGCCAGATCTGGTGAGGGTTCGACCTCGCTGGCCTCAGGCAAGGCCGGCCTAGCCAGTTGCCGGCGAGGTCGAGCCTCGCCAGATCTAGCGAGGGTTCGACCTCGCCAGATCTAGTAAGGCTCAACCTCGTCAGTTGCAGGCGAGGTCGACCTCGCCCAACGCCGACTAGGCCGGCGTTGCCTAGCCCAGGCGAAGGCAGCCTCACCTGAGGCTGACGACCTCCGCCGACCCCGACTATGGCCGGTGGAGGAAGAAAAGAAAAAAAAAAGAAAAGGAAAAAGAAAAAAAACAAAAAAGAAAAATTATGAACCGGCCCGAAACCAGTTCCGAACCTGAATCGGAACCGGCCGGTTCCGAACCGTGGCCATGACTAGTCCGTGGGGGCACTAGTTGAACATTGCAATAAAGAAAATTTATCATTTCCAATATACTGTGTTTATCATGTTGATAAAAATGGAAATATTTCCTTAAATATAGTCAACACCCTCAGCATAAAGTGAATCCTAAAGAGGGTCCACAAGATGCAACAGCCCGGCGAAATTTTTGTTTAGGGGAATGAACTTGACAGCATTTCATAATTTATGAATGTGAAATTACTAGGAAATGAGCAATGACGTAGTAAAGAAAAAAGGGATCGCTGGTCACCGAAAGGAAAAAAAAATTGACGGATTTTATGCTTTTGTGAATCTTCATTTTATCCCGTCCTCATGGGATCACATTGCCAAAAAATTTGAAGCATCTGATACCCAAAATAATATATTTATCAATGTTTGCAATTTAGGAAGTTAAAGGGCACGAACGATAAACATTATGTTCCCAAAAATAATTTCTGACCAAAAAGTAGAGTTCGATAACGACACAATTGATAGTGTTGATATAGAATTCGTAGGTTGAAAGGCAGTAGGCGGTGAGGGTGAGCCCTGAGAAGAATTGTTAGCGGTGAGGGCGAGCCATGAGAAGAATTGTTATTTCTAATAGAAAATTTCTACTTTTCACTTCTGTTCCAAATCTATTTCTAGGCTAAGAATATGTCCCGGAAATAGAAAAATGAAATTGCATTGCCAAATGGATTTATGTTCCAAACATGTTATTGATAATAGAAAAATAGAATAAATAAAGAAATGAAATGGTTATTATTCATCTCCCCTCATAAGTTCATTTATATTTGTTTAAAGAAGAAAAAAACAAGACTTCGCTTAAGTAGAACGGACAAAAAGTCATCATTAGCCCATGACGTTTGGGTAAATTCGTAGCGTTTGCATTGTTCGGATCACGATTGTTGGGGTCACCATCCGAATCCATCGAACTGTACGACGTGAGTTATCGCGGCGCTTCCGCATTTTTTACTGTGTTTTTATAAGGATTCTAGGAAGTCATCAGCAACTACCTAGTAAGTTTCCCCCCACCATCCAATGTGAAATTGGAGGTATAACAGTAAAAGTACTTTAACTTTTTATTATTATTATTATTATTATTTTACGATTGGCAAACTAACACCGCAGGGACCCTCAAATAATAGTCATCGAAGTCTGACACCGGTTACGGAATATTTTGATCGAAGCACAAAGTGATCCCATCGCGGCAATCATTAGTGCGATCACGGTTACGAGCACCATCCAACACGGAAGCCTACGTTCTTGGGCTTGCACTGCCTGTTCATAATTTCTTCTTCGTCCCTCCGATCAATCAATCTTGCTCACGGCTATGAACCATTCAGAAATAGTAAAATCTATTTATTCCACTTCGATGCGCTCTCACCGGGTTCAACCATTGATCATCACGGAAATCGACTATACATACGAGTGTGTATATGTATCGGAAATACCGAAATGATTCGAATAGGTAAATTGATTAAAGCTTTATGTAGCCATTGTTGATCATCCACTGCAGACTCCACTTGGTGTTGACGTTCTTGAGGGTCCAGTATGCCCACCCAAATGTCGCTCTTCCATACACCTCAAGCTGCGCCTTTGCGAATCTCTGGTAGTCTTCTTTCGTAGCTCCTCTCACTTGCCACTCAGCCACCCATTCACCTTCACCCAATTCGCAAATCAAGTCAGCAACAAAGTTTGGTGAGCAATTCACATCGTGCAGTTTTCTGCTTTCTCGTAGTAAAAAAAGTAAAGATAGATGGTGTCGCGGTTGGACTTACCCACAAAGGTGAGAGGACCGTTCGCCGTGGTAATATTGTTCAACTGTGCCGTCCTCTTAGTGTAGATGAAATCGATGTTCTGTTGGACCGTCATGTTGTCGAAGATATCAGAGAACAGATTGTAGTAGTGCACGTCAACCACGGTCCCGGCCAAGCCGCTGGCCAGAGGGAAGAATTCTTTGGGATCAGAGGGCCCGAGGCGGTTCGACATCACTACATAGGCCATCGGGGAGTGCCTGCGCACCGCGTCGTATCCTGCCTTGTAGTACTTGGTCAAGGTGTCAAGGGCTACTCCCGGAGAGAGAGGCTCGTTGATGAGCTCCACGGCATAAAGACTCGAGCTCTCTGCATACCTGAAAAATGGCATTTGTAACTGCAGAGTTCCGGCTTTGCTCTGATATATACGTGGTTGCATTAGATACAAAAAGTGAGTGGAAGAATTTACCGAGCAGTGAGGAATTCGATAACAGCAACTGTTTGCCGGATGTTAGCATCAGTGGCTCCCCATTCCTGGGATCCGTCCCTTGATGAGCTGTGTTCCCACCCATTTTGTGAGCCTGGTGCTGCGTGCAGATCGATTACGATCTTCACACCATATTTCCTACCAAAGTTCCAGTAATGTTAAGAGGTTCAGTTTATTAGCCAATCGGGAAGCAGTGCGTTTCACCCTCTAGAATATAATAGGTAATAAATGGACAGTGAGTAAGAAGTTCAGTTTCTATTTTTATCAGTTGAAGGACAAGTATACGAGGACCAGCGCAACCACCTTTCTTGGGTATTACCATATGGGACCTACACGATATATTTGTCTCTTCGAGCCATAAATACTCAGTCCATCCGCAAGTATAGGATCCCGTCATCGGTAGTCTTACGGGCATTATGGCACAGGGGAAATCTCTGTATACGGGGTTAACTAGCTAATGTTTAAAGCGTGAGCAGACCATAGATTTGACTTTCAACAGGGTTCGAGCTTGTGATCTCATGAAAGACGAAGCGACTCTTCTATAGTTGGGCTACCACGCTCGATGGCGAGACAAAAGCTTTGGGTTGTCTATCATTCAACATCCAATGTGCTAAAGGAGAGATAAAGGTGAGGATCAGATGGAGTCTTGGTCTTTGCAAATGAAAATGAAAAGTGCGAATGCGACATGCAGAGACAGCTTCATAGGAAAGTGGGACGTACTGAGCCCAAGAAAAGGCATTATCAAGTGCGGCCAAGGATCCTCCCACGTAAGGCAGCGGAGGAGTTGGGTCGCTTGCTATCCACCAGCCCACCGGAATCCTCACTGCATTCAACCCATTTCTTGCTATGAACTGGAAGTCGTCTTCCACTATGAATGTGCTCCAATGCTCCTGCAAATCAAGCACAACTGATTATGCAGAGGAATTGGTCAAGTTCAAGTATTCAAAGAAGATCCCGAGTTCAACGGCGATATCAATATGCTAAACTGAAATTTCAACCACTAGCAGTAGACAAAGCAGCAGTCTTCCGCTGCAGGGTATTGAAAATTGAGCATGGACCGCAAGTTGGACAGTGCTTGGGTAACGGTCAACCCTAAAATCTTGACAGAAGTCAACAAGTTCGCTTCTGATTTATCAAAAGAATCATCAGTATACAGAAGAGATCGCCGCACGCAATGGATTGTTCTGAATTAGGCACGTTACTCTTTTGACCAAGAGACAAAAAGAAAAGAAGAGGAAATTGGGCAACTAAGCATTCAACTTAGCATTAAAAAGTAACTAAAGGGCAATGATGAGGAACTAAGCTACACGTCGGAAAATGTCAATAAGTGAAAAGTAAACGAGTAAAATGATGGCGCACTACTTAGTTCTTGGTTTCTTACCCTCATGACTTGTGGGGCTTTTTGTGGTCCGTAGCCATTAGTGACCTGAAACTCGCCTTGCAATCTATCGGCAAAGCCCATCACGAAAACGGAAGGGTCGTCATCGCCCCATCCACCCTCCCCCTTGTAATCGGCCGTCACCAGTACCTCTGTCTTCACCTGCCACCACCACCAGTATCGCGCACCCATTGATTCTTATAAGTTTCAACATTGATTGGCTCTTAAATGTTCAACCAGCTATCACCCAATGAAATTGCCATAATGTATTTTGAAAGAAAAAGTGAAACTAAGAACGGAGCATCCTGTTACTTGCAAGAAGAGGCCATTGGAAGCTCTGATTTTGACTCTGCTCGGATCCTCCGAATTCCTTACTATCTCGAATGTCGAGAAGGGGGACTCGGAAACGGCCACCACGTCGACCCCATTCGCCTCCAGCCCGACAAACTGCTTGCTGAAGACCCTGAAGTTGAAAATCAGCGTTGCGTTGATCCTCCATAACTGCAACCACAAAACGGAAGGCATATACGTCTTCTCAGTCATTGCTTTCACTCTGGATAGAACAAATGAATTCTCTCTCGATGATGTTCATTCACCTTGAAGGTTTCCCAACCGGAGGCAGCAGTTCGGTTGGCGACGATGATGGTCCCCCCGCCGCTTTCCGCGCACAGATACTTCCCTACCGTCACTGATTTGAACTGAAGCCCAGTTCCATCCTAAAATATCGCAGCAAGATTCATAAATGAACACGAACAAAAGGGCCGCAAAGTATGGCAAATTTGCCAGAAACACGTACCAAGAAGTCCTTGTTGGGAATTCCGTCGAACAGAGAAGGCTTGATCCATCCTTCTGTGACCAACCAACCTCCGAGGTTGACTGCTCGCAGTTTGAACTTGGGATTGACCCTCCCATGAGCAAGGAACGGAAAGAAACACAACGAGAAAATGCAGATCAAGAGAAGATGTCTTGCTTCCTTCGAGAACATCGTCGTTCTTTTCTTGTCGTGATTTCTAATATTTAATCTTCGTTTCCTATGACTAGGGTGATAATTGGAGAGAATATATATAGAGCGAGGAGAGAAAAGTCAAAAGCCTAGAAACTTTTGACCAGCAAAATGGGTTGAACTTGATGGTTTTGATCGTTTCCTCAGTTTTTATAAGAAAAACAGGACTAATCCGCATGGTCGGCAAAGGCAACTTTAGGGGAGTTTGATGTCGGTTGACTTCAATTTAAAAACCTTAAAATTATCGATTATCGAGTTGTGAGCATGTTAACCGTTCCACAATACACCAAATCTTTTAATTTAAGGCTTCTTTTAACACATGCATCTTCTTAACGAAGTAAGTGAATCATATTTCAACAACTTAATTCAATGTGCCTAAGAATATGGCTCGATTGTAAATTGATGTTAAATATACCAAGTGTTGTTTTTAATTAGCACCTACCGCAAGTTAAGGAAATGAATAGATTTAACTTTTTTGTAGCCGTTTGGTCAAAGGGTCCTAAAGTGACAACAAATGGAACCTTGAAATTAGATCTCATCGTGTGACATAATAGTTGACCGCTGACCACCGAATTTTGGTCAGAGACGTTTAGTTAATGGGATAATGACACCGTTCGTGTGATATCCCAATTTGTTCATTCCCCTATGCTTATATTTTTTTTCTTTTGGGATAAAGAAGTGATATCTAATCTATATATTCTTTTATTCAAGTTAGTCCTTCCGTTAAAAATGAATACGAAAATGTTGATATGTAAATTCACATCAGTGCTGACTAAATAATTTGTGATCAATGGGTCAAAATATTAAAAGAAAGACACTCCAAACTCTAAGGAGGAGGAATAAGGGCAAATGGTGGCGATTGTGGCAACGACTCCACTTAACCACTGACGTGGCCCACCGAGTGCTTGCCCGCCTCTCGTTATGGTCGCCGCCGCCCTCAATTGAAGCACACCCACATAGAGACAAAGGGAGAAGAGTTAGAGAGAGAAGTGGTGGCACCAGCCGGGTCGAGCGACTCAAGTATCGATCCAACCATCGCAGGTCGCATGACCCCAATCAAGCACCGATCAAGGTCGTACAAAAATTATGACACCCTTACTATTTTTATCCTAAAAGAGTATATTAAAGTAATAATTTGTGTTAATGGAGTTAACTCACCATTTAGAAGCATTCAGCCGGGAATTAGGGTTTTGTTGACTAGTTAATCCTCAATATTTTTTTTTTCGCTAAATATCCTCAATATTAGAGAGATGACGTAACAATCCATGTCCATATATATATTTTTATTAGTTATTTGCGTTAAGAAGTCATGGTGGTCGCTTCATTGATAGGAATGTGCATGTCCAGTCGAGGTGCATATTCGAGCACATGATATTAACTAGATAATGAAATTTGAAGCTTCGCAACGTAATGCCTTTTGCCTTGAAATCGACGTGTATGAATTCGATCACTTTCATTTCTAGTGCACAATTACCCTAATTTGGAATGGGACACTTATAATGATGTGCTTCATGAGGCTTGAGGTTTTGTTTTATAATTTGAAGCTTCGGAAAAGAAGGCCTTCGAGGTACAAGCTAGACCTGTCAAATGAGTGAATCGAGTCGGGTCGAAAATAGTTCGATCTAAATCTAGTGACTCATACTCGACTGAACTTGTATTGCTAAAACATTTTTATATTTAACCCAATATTAGAAAATTCATACATAAACTAAGGTGAGAGTATAGAGTGAGCAAGCGCAAGACCAAATAAGAGCGAGAGAGAATGGAGAGAAAATCAAAGGTAGGCTGGGTTTAAGTAAGTTATGAACCCATTTAACATCTATATTAGTTTGAGCCTTACAATTCTAAACCCATTTATGACACATTAACTTAATATAATTAATTCACATAATAACTCAGCCTATTAAATATGAGTTAAGAAATGAGTTTATTATCCATTTTGACATATCTAGTACCAGCTGAGTCATATATTTTGTTTTGTGTTTTCATCCTTGGCTCATTGGAGGGTAAGACACTTGAGGTTTTCCTTTAGACCTCTATCTTTTTGCATCATGTCATGATTTTATCGTTTTTTTCCTTATTGATATGGCACTACATCAGCAACCCGTGTGTGCCACAAACGACAGCATCAGAATTCGGTAGGAAATTCAGTTGGGTCTTGGTCAAACTGTATCGATTGCCCAAATTCGAAAGTCTGGTGCATTCAATAATCGAAATTAGAGTTTAGTGATCCGATTGCAAAATCCATCAGAATCAGAGTGGTCAGTGACCATTGGCGAAATTCACTCTTTAGATCGACCCCGCACACACCAATCTTTCTTCTTTGTGAAACCGCGTTATCCTAAACGCCAGAAGAAAAGCTAGAAATGCAAATGATCCAGGATGCAAAAGGATAAAAACGACGAGTCAAATAAGTGAATGACCAAAAAGCAATGTAAGCCGAACCGAGCCGATGCAGCGGACCGCCCACCGCCAGTCCAATACCAACTCTATCTCTATCCATAAATCTCCGCCCACTTGAACCGCCACCAATTTTGCTGGCCCCATATTCCAATCTTCCACCATTTGAGGTGCTAGAGTGAGGAGTACATGTTACTTTCGCGCCAGATTGGTAACTACTCAAAGTGCAACCACGCTTGACCAAAATGTAGATCACAGAAATTAAAAAAAAAAAAAAAAAAAAAAAGCTACGACGTTCCTTTTCTTATGCTCTCCGAATCCGTGGATTTTAATAATAAGTTTGGGAAAATATGACAATTTTAGACTTCATATTTTTTTCCTGAAAAATTAATAATTTCAAGCGATCATTTTTTTAAAAAAATTATACATTAATTTTGGTGAAATAAACGAGCGTAATTGTAAAGACTCATCAAACGGGTGAGTCAGAACGGGTCAAAAATTGTCCAACCTAAATAGACCAATTTATGCGTGATGCAAATCTATTAATCTGTACCGACTCGATTCATACGTGAGCTGACCCATATTACTAAAATACTTCCATATTTAACCCAATTTTGAAAAATCCATATTAAAACTAAGATGAGAGTGAGATCGAGTGAGGGCAAGAGAGTAAAGAGAGTAATAGATATGTGTTGAGTCTAAGTAAATTCTAAACACATTTAACATCATATTATGTTGTATTTTACCATCATAAATACATTTATGACTCATTTATGAATAAAATTAATCCATATAACAACCCATTCCATTATATATATATATATATAAGTGCAAATTTCTACACATAAAATTATTAAATAAATAAAATTAATTAAAATGACGAGCATTATAAATAATAAAGATACCGTAAGCAAGATATAAAATGAAAAGGATAACAACAAGTATCTCTAAACCAACCATGTAGATGGTATGCAATATAGAAAGGTAAAACAGTAAGAAGAAATAAGGATATATAACATATGCAGAATATGGATCTTAAATTGAATTACAGACCATCCATAGGCGGTTCGACCTGCCGTTTGTGGGGCATGTAAATATATAAAGAATGAATGCAAGAAATTAAAGGGAGATTATTATTGAATGACAAGAGAGATTACAACAGCAGGATGTAAATTATACAACTGAGATGAAAATATTGAAGTACAAGTGCAATTATAAAAACCTTAGTATCCTTAGATCATAAACAAGATCTGGGATATTATGTATCACAGAGATATGAAAGGCTATAAAAGGTGGTAGATCTTATGAAGTTTCGGATGAAACTTTGTGTTTCCCGATAATAGTACTAGCAAATGTTTGCTGACTATACTTCTCTAACGGAAACTAAGATTTAGAAAGAAATATGGAACTAAGAAAGGTGTAAAGTGAACTTACTATTGAAGTGGTATCGAAATGGTTTAAGGTTGATGACCTCTTATTTTCTTCAAGGAGGGATTTTTGGATCAAGAGAGGTTGGAGAGAAATGTGTGATGTGCTTCTGATGGATGATCGATGCCCTCTTTCGAGAGGTGAGGCTTCTTTATATAAACGGATGGGTTCCTGTAGAAATTGTTCACGGGTAGTACTGTAGGGTAAGTGCATAGTGTTTATAGTGAACAGTATCCTGACACAATTATGAAAGGTTTTGAAAAGAAAAAGACTGATAGACTCCTTTTAGCTTAGAAATGATGACAGTTGAAGGAGTCTTTCGGCACCATAGATCATGGTTTAGACAGATCTACTGCTAATTCTTCGTCTTCTTCTTCTTGATCTGCAATATTTCCCCATGGGATCCTTGGAAAGATACCATAACAGTTGTCTTCATTGGAGTTCCCACTATGATGTGAATGGAAAGATCCAGTTTCTTCAACTTGAGAAAAAGTTTGTCTTAGCATATCTGCTAATTGTTGTTGGGATTGAACAGATGCCAGTCTAGAAAGTATGAACCCTTTATCATGCAAAAATGGAGTGATATCCTCATGGGAGGGAGGATTGTTAGGAATTGAATTCCTATCACTAAACCATTTATGGACTGCTCTTATGGTGACTCTATCAAAAAATTTGAAACCATCCCACCATTTGACTTTGAATCGTCTGATGAGGATAGGGAAGCCTGTATCAGGGGATTTTCGGTAATCAAAATACCATCCTAGAACCCAAGATACTCCGAAATAATAAAAAAAGAGCATCAATTTGGGAAAGTCATTTTCATATGGAAGTAGTTGGAATTTTTCAAGAAAGAGCTCATAACTGGGTTGTAATTTTGGATGAAGGAGTTCATCAGTTGGTCCTAGGTGTTCCCACCATCTTAAGAACCAGTATGGAACAGTTTTGATATCAAAATCTTCAAAAAAGAATAACCAAGTATGTGAATTATTGGCATTCTTTCTCCAGAAAGTATTCCACCAAGCTTGTTGGTAATCAAAATATGAGAAGGAGGATCTATATGGAAGAGTTTTATTTGTTTTGATATTAAATTTATTCAAGGTTAATGGATCAGGTTTCCATTAGGAGGGGTGAATGCCTGTGTATTCTGGCTGTGGAATAATTCACATGACCTTTGTCAGAAAAATGTCTAAAGGTCGCAGATTTTGTTTCTTCTAGAATCTTTTCGTAAAACTCAGATGTTTTATAAATATCATGAGATGTGTATAAAAACTTTTTAGAAAACATGTTTTTTGCAAAAACATATGGATTTTCATCATAAAATCCATTTTCAACATTGTAGACATTTTGAAATATTGTTTTATGGACAAATTTTGATTTTGGAGGGATTGTCTGGGTAGACTGAATAATCACCTCGCTAGAAATTGTCTTCCCTTTTGCTCTTTGAGTAGCTACTAGAGAAGGATCTAGTTCAACCATTGCTGTAGAAGGTTGCGGTTGAATATTGAAAGTCTGCTGAAGTAGCTGTAAAGCTCCTTCCTTTTGTGCTTTGTTATTGAATGTTTGTTGAAGAAGTGTGAAGGCTTCTTCTAATGAAAGTTTGGCTATGTCAGCCAGTGGAGGTAGTGGTATGCTACTAAAAGCCTGTTGAAGAAGTTTTAAGGCATTTTCTTGGCTTTTAGGATCAAAAGGGTTTTCAGTTGAAGGGAAAGGTTCCTTCTTAACTGGTTCAGAAGAAATATTTAATGGCTGCGGGGCAGCTTGGAACCAGGTTCTGATATTGGTTAGTCCTGAGGGTTTCTTTTCAGAGGACTCTGCAACTTGCTTCCCCTTATCCCTCCTTGTGGTTTTATTGGGAGGTTTGTGAGGCATTTTCCCTGCAAAAATTCTCTAGTGAGAAAATCTAGAAGAGAATTTGAAGAACCATTTATGAATTCTATATCAAAATCAAAAACAGATAGAATAGCTTGCCATCTGGCAAAAATCTGTTTTGAAGCAATATTTTGAACATCATTTTGTAAAACATCCTCTGCAGATTTGCAATCAATTTGTAGTAAGAATTTTTTATTCAAAAGATCTCCTTGGAATTTAGAAATAGAAAGTACAATAGTAAGGATTTCTTTTTTGATGGTGGAGTAATTCTTTTGGCAATCATTCCAATGTTTGGAGACAAACTAAACAATTTATTCTTTATTGTCTTTCGACTGTTTAAGTATTCCTCCATATCCAATATCAGAAGCATCATTTTCAACAATTTTGAAAGCAGATGGATCCGCTGCCACGCCCCGCACCCTACGACACGCTACATCCCTCGCAAAAGTCGATTCAAGTGCGACGTCCCAGGACGCGTCGCCAACCCAACGCCCAGCACAGAGATTAAAGCACACGCGGAAGCAATACAACACCCGAACAAATTTAAACCACATAACCACATATAGCCACACGACAACCAACAAGAACAAATATACACTTGCATTGACATCGGGAAACATATACAATATTCATATACAGCCCACGCTCAAAAATTAAAAGCGGGTCAATGGCTACTACTAACAAAAAGGGGTAAGTGGCCTGGGACGGTCAAGGATACTAGCGCTAAAAGGGCTCTGGTCAAAAAGGTACTGGCCCTCTCGGAACTAGGACTAAGACTAACCTACGGGACCCAGTCCGAGTCGGATCCCGATGACTCGGAAGAGTTGTCAGACATCTCAACCTCGGAGTCCAGGGAATCATGCTCGGACTCGACCCCCGATGACTCCTCCTCGGAATCCATCGGCTCGGCCTCATCCTCCGGCTCCGCATCCTGCTCCATGGGCTCGCGCCCCTCGTCCTCTGACTCCATCGGCACCGGATCTACGCTCCCATCCTCCGACATGTGGTTGAGGCTCGCCAATTCCCCATCGAGACACTGGGATTCCAGATCCCCAGCATCCGTCAGCGGAACCTTAAAAGTTCGAAAAGGTCCGTAAGTCCCCTCCTGGTCCCGGATACACCAAGCTATATACTTGTGATCCTGGTGAAGATCCTCGCCTGCCTTGACTCGGACTGTAGAAAAGTATCTAACCCAAAAATCCCTGCTCCCAGTGGGGTACACTGACTCCTCCACATCTATCTAGAGAGGAATCCCAAAACGAACTGGTATCGGAGGTATCTCAAGATCGGGGGTCTGAAAATGTGGGTTTAAACAACCGTGAGAATAAATCTCAGCGAGTAAGTTCCCTAAATCTAAGCTAGGTCAACATACACCTCATGACATATACCAAACAATACCGAGACTAACTAAAAGCGACTTAGGCCCTCGGGCCCAAATCCAACATGTGACCACCCTGCAGGTTAGGCATTATACACATTCGCAATAAAATCACAGAATCTGATCACGCCACAAATGTGCATACTAATCAGTCGTGATGTATAAAATGTATATGCTCGTGCTCACACTCATATTCATGTGACATTGATGCATGTCGCACACTTGCACTCCTGCACACTTGTAATTTCCAATTTCACCGCCCCGCGTAAAACGCATCAGGTCTATTATGTTGAGATCGATCTCCGGTCCACGTAAAACGCATCAGGCTCATAACACTCAACCCGCGTAAAATGCATCAAGCTGGTCATCTTCCGGTAATCCGGCCATCGTCCCGCGTAAAACGCATCAGGATGGTTCACTACCCCGTGTAATACGCATCAGGGTCTCATGTGATCACACATTCACTCACTAATTATTATCTGAACCCCGCGTAAAACGCATCAGGGCTATTAAGTGATCACACGCTCATGTCACTTGTGCACACTCACAAAATGCACGTGCTATGCCAATGCTTAGTATATATGCTCGTTTAGTGTCATAACGTGCTCAATGGATCAATTAATTCAACACATGCCGCAACACATAATTGACACCCGAACTCATGCCATTAAATCAACATGATCACGCCCACTCATGGCCCGCCAAGCACCTCATCATTAGGCCACACCAAGCACACAACATGGCATCACATAATCAATCACAAGTCGTGCACAATTCAGCCACTACACAAGCAAATCAAGGCATACTTAGCATTTCACAAAAAAAAAATCATGCATTAACTGAACAAGGCCTAATTAATCTCGACATGGACAGCCACCAATCAGGCCTCTCTGGGTCAATAAATGTCCTCAAAACACTCCATTTGGCTCCCCAAAATATCACTCAAATCAGCCACCACGAGGATAGACTTAGGCACACACTAAAATCCACGATTGAACCCGAACTTACCCCAAACTTGTGCCATTCTAACCCAATCTGTCCAGCCACTACACAACCTATCCTAGGCCTCCAAATCTCATCTAAAATCTCCAAACCAAGCCGTGAAATAGTCACAAGAACAGCCCTCACTCGGTCCTCAATTATTCCTTCACCAAAACTGCTATTTCGCCCAAATTGGGACGCCTATGCTCCGCCTCACCACAGCACTCCACAGCCCACAAACCTCAATCAAATTATCACTCTCGGTCACTAAGAGTACCACAAAATCAGCCACCACGAGCGTCATCTCGGACGCGCACTACATTCCGCATTTGAATCGAAATTAGACCAAACTTGGGTTCACTCAATCCCCTGCTTCCAGCCAACACACAGCACAATACGGGCCGCTAAACCTCGATCAAATGATCATTTTAGGCCCTCGATTCATCCACCACAACAGCCCCTAACAACCTCTACCATTTAACCCCTAAAATACCCTAATTTAACCCCTAAAACCATCTAGAAATGCACTCTAGCCTAACTAGGGTTTAGAGACAAACTCACTTGGATTTTTGGGCTTCCAACATGTTAGTGGTCTGCCCTAGGAATCAATCAAGGTTGATACTCTAATATTAGTTGTGGATTAGGTTGTGTCGGAATATCGACCTTCACTATACTTAGGTAGTTATAATGTCTTGCTAGAGACCGCTTATGACTTGTGGGCCAAAAAGGTTTTGAGCACACTGCTAATGTTTAGTGAACCTACAGGGTCGCACACAAAAAGCGAACTGAATTAATATTTTCTGTGAGCTGGAATCTACTTAAAATAAGAAGTAGATTTTTAATTTATTCTCATATTCAACTTATCTACACGGTCGTGCACGTTATGAGATAACGATTAAAGGTGGACGATTTGGCGGGCCCAAATCGCCTGGCCCACTTCTTTTAATTCCGCTAGATAATGAGGTTGTATAAATAGATAGAGAATCGTTCTCTGTCTAGGGTTTTTGTTTTTCGACAGAGTATCGAAAATCAAAAGGCGTTAAAGAAAAAGAACTTCACGATCTTTAGCTAGCACTTGGATCGTCGGAGACTTTTGTTCGCGTGTGTGGATACCGGTAGAGGCGCAATACTTGGGGCGCTAATCCAGACACAATTAACTGCTAATTTTCGTTCGATTTGCAAAAGGTACGTACCGAACTTTTATCTCGATTTTAATATACACATGGATCCTGTCTAGGGTTCTATATTCCGCTGCGTTGTTTTTCGTTGATGAACCCTACAGTGGTATCAGAGCTACTTGTGATATATTGAAATTGAATCGGAAACCCTAATTGTTGATACATATGATGTATGCCTGAAGTGAGTCTAAATTAGGGTTAGATGAATTTAAAAATACGAATTGATATGATCAATTGAGAAGGAATGAATAGGGATGGGTCGATCCTGTTCCGCTCGCATCGAGGCAAAGACGCTGTCGCGCTTGGGCTGTTGTCCGAGGCGGAGACGGCGGGCGGAGACGGCGGGCGGAGATGGTGATGCGTCTGGGCTGTTGCACGAGGCTGAGACGGCGGGTGGAGACGGCAACGCGTCTGGGTCTGTTGGCCAAGGCGGAGACGGCAGCACGCCTAGTCTTCCGGCGCGTCAAGGACTTGCGGCGTTCAGCCAATTACATACGGTGAAAGGCGCGGGAAGTGGCAGCGACAGATAGTCTCCCGAGAACAGAATTGAGAATTCTGTCTAGGTTTCGGGGGCGTTGCCCCCGAGCCCCTGCAAGGGGCGCTGCCCCTTCGAACCCCGCTCGCTGACAGTGAGACCACCGCGAGGGGCGCTGCCCCTTGACCCCGCGAGGGGCGCTGCCCCTCGACCCCGCAAGGGGGCGCAGCCCCCTTGACCCCTGCATGGAATTAGTCGTTCCCGTATAATTAATGTACCTTTATTGTTATAAGTGATGTTTCATTTATGTTCATGACATGCATACATTCATCGCTGAATAAACATTGAGAGTCCCTAATAAAATTAAGTAATAATATGATGCCTTTCCAATCATACACCTATTAAGACTTAAATCGTTAATAGATAGGCCTACCAAAGCAGTGTTTCTTTAACTATTTGAGTAAAATAGGATGGATAATGGTTATCCATAAGTCAAGGTTGGTTTACTTAACAAGGCTATCAAAACAGTTTTGGGCCTTGAGGCATAGTGTTTGGGGATAAGATATGAGATGTCAACCCCAACAACCAAGAGTTGTATTCGATACAATTGACAAAAAGTTGTTTACCTAAATAAATTAGTCTTGAGCGGTAAGCCAAAGTTTACTCGAGTCTTGGTAAAATATGGATCTTGGTTCACTATACTTATTGGGACACATGCTATAAAAGTATAGTGGGAGTTTATTATAAATAATATTAATGAACAATTCACTTTGCATATTTGTTGTAGATAATGGCAAATAGCTCTGCATCACACTTTTTACTGCGATCTGTCCTTGAGAAAGACAAATTGAATGATTCAAACTTTTTAGACTAGTATAGAAGCTTGAGAATTGTTCTCAAGTATGAGAAAAAGGATTATGTCCTGGAGAAACCACTCCCTCAAAAGGCACATCATTCCAATGCTCCCCATGCCGAAAGAAATGCTTATCAGAAACATAAAGATGATGCATTGGATGCATCATGTCTAATGTTAGCTACCATGAACTTAGACCTTCAGAAACAGTTTGAGAACGTGAATGCCTATGATATGATCATAAACCTGAAAAATTTGTTTCAGGAGCAGGCACGCACTGAAAGGTACCAAACGGTAAAGACCTTAATTGAGTGCAAACTAGCAAGTGGAAGCTCAATTAGCCCATATGTCATAAAGATGATAGGTTATATTGAAAACCTGGAGCGACTGGGCTCTCCCATTAGCCAAGAGTTGGCTACTGACATTATTCTTCAGTCATTGCCTCAAGATTATGACACGTTTGTTATGAACTATAACATGCATAATCTGAACAAGTCTTTGACTGAACTGCATGGGATGCTCAAAACTGCTGAGCAGAATATTAAGAAGGACCCTACCCCTAATGTTCTCATGGTTCAAAAGGGGAAAGGTTTTAAGAAGCCAGGTAAGGTCAAGGGTAAAGGTAAGGGCACTAAACCCAAACCTAAACCCAAGACCAAACCAGGTCCGACTGTTGATGCTGTATGTTTCCATTGTGGAGAGAATGGACATTGGAAGAGGAATTGCAAGAAATATTTGGAGGATCTGAAGAAAAAGGGAAGTGAGACTTCCGATTCAGGTATTTATGTTATAGAAGTAAATGTTACTACTAGTTCTACTTCATGGGTATTGGATACCGGTTGTGGTACTCACATTTGTATGGATGTGCAGGGACTAAAACGAAGTAGAACACTTGCAAAAGGTGAAGTAGAACTACAAGTTGGAAATGGAGCAAGAGTTGCTACATTAGCCGTAGGAACATATGTGTAGCTTTACCTTCCGGCATGATTTTAGAACTGAATAATTGCTACTATGTACCTGCTATACGCAGGAATATTATTTCTGTTTCTTGTTTGGACAAGGAAGGTTTCTATTTTGATATAAAGAACAATAGTTGTTCGTTTTATCTTAATGGATTGATTTATGGTAGCGCCCATATTGTGGATGGGATATATATTCTAAATCATGATGTGCCAATCTATAATATAAATACAAAAAGGTTTAAATTTAATGATTTGAATCCAACCTATGTATGGCATTGTCGATTAGGCCACATAAACAAGAAACGAATTCACAAGCTTCATAGCGATGGACTATTAAATTCATTTGATTTTGAATCATTTGATACGTGTGAATCTTGTTTAGTTGGAAAAATGACAAAAGCTCCTTTTACTAAACAAAGTGAGAGGACAAACGAATTACTGGCCCTTATACATACTGATGTGTGTGGACCACTAAGTTCTACATCCAGAGGAGGTTATCAATACTTCATTACATTTACTAATGATTTTAGTAGATATGGATATGTTTACTTGATGAAATACAAATCCGACTCCTTTGAAAGTTCAAGGAATTTCAGAATGAAGTACAGAATCAACTTGGCAAGAGTATCAAGGCTCTTCGATCTGATCGAGGAGGAGAATATTTAAGCCAAGAGTTTAATGACCATCTCAAAGAGTGTGGAATTGTTTCACAGCTCACTCCCCCTGGAACACCACAGTGGAATGGTGTCTCTGAGAGGAGAAATCGAACTTTATTAGTCATGGTTCGATCAATGATGAGTCATTCAGATCTTCTATTATCTTTTTGGGGATATGCACTCGAGACAGCTGCGTTTACACTAAATAGAAGTCCATCAAAAGCTGTAGAGAAGACACCGTATGAGATGTGGACAGGAAAAGTTCCTAGCATGTCTTTTCTAAAGATTTGGGGTTGTGAAGCTTATGTAAAACGTTTACTTTCTGATAAGCTTGGACCCAAATATGATAAATGCTTCTTTGTGGGATATCCTAAGGAAATGAAAGGATATTATTTTTACAATCCATCAGAAAACAAAGTGTTTGTTGCTCGAAATGGTGTCTTTTTAGAGAAAGAGTTTCTTACTAAAGGAACCAGTGGGAGTAAGGTAAACCTCGAAGAAGTTATTATGCCACAAGAGTATGTTCCAGTTCATGAGGAACCTCAATTAGATCTACAAAGAGTTGTAGAGTCTACTGCAATGGCACCTATAATTCGTAGGTTTGAAAGAATACACCATGAACCTATGAGATATGGTTTTCACGTGACAAAACATCATCATCTATTGTTAATAGAAAATGACGAACCTACGACCTATACAAAAGCTATGATGGGCCCAGACTCCGATAAATGGCTTCAGGCCATGAAATCCGAAATGGACTCGATGTATCAAAACAAAGTTTGGACTTTGATAGATCCACCCGAAGGTGTCAAACCTATAGGGTGCAAGTGGGTTTTCAAGAAGAAAATCGATATGGATGGAAATGTTCACATCTATAAAGCACGGCTAGTAGCTAAAGGTTTCAAACAAACTCATGGTATTGACTATGACGAGACCTTTTCGCCAGTGGCCATGCTTAAGTCCATTCGGATTATCCTAACATTTGCTGCATATTATGATTATGAGATATGGCAAATGGATGTAAAGACAGCTTTCCTTAATGGAAATCTAGAGGAGGATGTGTATATGACACAACCTGAAGGCTTTACATCACCAAATAACACTGGGAAGATATGCAAGCTTCAACGTTCTATTTATGGATTGAAGCAAGCATCACGGAGCTGGAATATTCGTTTTGATGAAACTGTCAAAGACTTTGGCTTCATCAGAAACAAAGAAGAAACTTGTGTATACAAGAAGTCTAGTGGGAGTGCAATTGTGTTTTTAGTGTTGTATGTGGATGACATACTACTCATTGGAAATGACATTCCTATGCTTCAGTCAGTTAAGACATCGCTTGGAAAATTTTTCTCCGTGAAGGACATGGGAGAAGCAAACTATATCTTGGGGATCAGGATCTATAGAGATAGATCTAAGAGACTTATTGAACTGAGTCAAAGTACATATGTTGACAAAGTCATCAATAGGTTTAATATGCAAGACTCCAAGAAAGGCTTTCTCCCGATAACAAATGGCATAAGTCTTAGCAAGACTCAGTGTCCTTCAACACAAGATGAGCGAGACCGCATGAGTAGGATTCCTTATGCATCGGCTGTGGGATCCATCATGTATGCTATGTTATGCACTCGTCCTGATGTTGCTTATGCATTGAGCATGACAAGTAGATACCAGTCAGATCCAGGGGAACCTCATTGGATTGCTGTAAAAAATATCCTTAAGTACTTGAGAAGAACTAAGGATTTATTCTTAGTCTATGGAGGTGAGGAACAGATCACTGTAAGTGGTTACACTGATGCTAGTTTCCAAACCGACAAAGATGATCTTCGATCGTAGTCAAGTTTTGTTTTTTGCGTGAATGGTGGAGTGGTGTGCTGGAAGAGTTCCAAGCATGACACTATTGCAGATTCTACGACAGAAGCTGAGTATATTGCTGCTTCAGAAGCATCAAAGGAAGCTGTTTGGATTCGAAAGTTCATAGAAGAACTGGGAATCAGTTCCACAAGTTCAAATCCAACGGACCTCTATTGTGATAGCAATGGGGCCATAGCTTTGGCTAAAGAGCCTAGATCTCACCAGCCAAACACATACTTAGGAAGTATCATCTCATTCGAGAATTCATTGAAAGGGGTGATGTCAAGATGTGCAAAGTTGCAACGGACTTGAATACAGCTGATTCATTAACGAAAGCTCTTCCACAATCTAAGCATGAGCGTCATTGTAACGCTTTAGGCCTTAGACACATTAGTGATTGATCTTGATGTGAGTGGGAGTATATGTGATATATATTTTCATTGTTCATTGATAAAATATATATTATATTTGATTTCGATTTAATTTTAGTATATAATTGAATGTGAAATCTTTATTCCCTGAATATTGAATATCCTTTATAGATAATCAAATATGTGATTTGATCGTGAAACTCTATTAATAGAGTGGATATTAATATTCTAAATGTCCCTAGTCAATTGCCATTGTGCATTGGGAAGCAAATAGTGTTTGAGACTAGTATGTAAGTCAACTGATGACCAAGTTTCACGGGTCATGACTATAGAGATATAAAGTTGATCACATGGAATACATGTTGGAGAACATTGTATTGGACGGACCCACTATGAGAATACTGTAGGATTGTTATATAATGTCATCAGTATTTCTCATCATAACTATAGAGTATAGTCCTTTGACCTGAGTCTGCCATGGTTTCCTAGACATGGATTGGCATGCTTTAACATTGTCAAACGTCAGCCGTAAAAGGTGATTATAAAGGTAATGGCTGGGCATGCCATGAATTATGTTGAGTGATGTGAGTAGACAAGATGGGATTTGTCCCTCTCATATAACGAGAGTATGATTTCCTGGCCTCCCTTAGAGTTGAGACTGTGAAATGCATGGCCATGCTCAAGTGAGTTGAAGAGTCAACTACTTGCTTTGACAGTCTAGCTGCGGTATTGGGAAAATGAGTTTGAGATATATAAGGATGACACTTGTCCTGCCTTATGCTTAACTCAGAAATCAAGTGACAAAGGGACTTAGTTTATATGATTGGTTCTAGTACAAGTGGGAGATTGTTAGTGGTCTGCCCTAGGAATCAATCAAGGTTGATACTCTAATATTAGTTGTGGATTAGGTTGTGTCGGAATATCGACCTTCACTATACTTAGGTAGTTATAATGTCTTGCTAGAGACCGCTTATGACTTGTGGGCCAAAAAGGGTTTTGAGCATACTGCTAATATTTAGTGAACCTATAGGGTCGCACACAAAAAGCGAACTGAATTAATATTTTCTGTGAGCCGGAATCTACTTAAAATAAGAAGTAGATTTTTAATTTATTCTCATATTCAACTTATCTCCGCGGTCGTGCACGTTATGAGATAACGATTAAAGGTGGACGATTTGGCGGGCCCAAATCGCCTGGCCCACTTCTTTTAATTCCGCTAGATAATGAGGTTGTATAAATAGATAGAGAATCATTCTCTGTCTAGGGTTTTTGTTTTTTCGACAGAGTATCGAAAATCAAAAAGCGTTAAAGAAAAAGAACTTCACGATCTTTAGCTAGCACTTGGATTGTCGGAGACTTTTGTTCGCGTGTATGGATACCGGTAGAGGCTCAACACTTGGGGCGCTAATCCAGACACAATTAACTGCTAATTTTCGTTCGATTTGCAAAAGGTACGTATCGAACTTTTATCTCGATTTTAATATACACATGGATCCTTTCTAGGGTTCTATATTCCGCTGCGTTGTTTTTCGTTGATGAACCCTACACAACAGGGCTGAGTAAGTGGCGGGGACGGCCGGGCAGTGGCGGAACTGCGCCGAAACAATGGCGGCGAGCGGCAGCTCCGGTGAGTCCTCTTGCGCGACTGAGGAAGAGAGGAGGAAACGGGAGAGAGAGAGAGAGAGAGAGAGACACGGCAAGGGAGAGGAGAGAGAGAGTCGGGATGGTGACGGTGGGGTGAGGCGAGGAGACGGTAGCATCGGCGGCGGCAGCGGCAGCTGCTTCCCGGCGAGCGACGGCGGCTGCAGCGTGAGGCCGGGAGAGAGGAGCTCGCGAGAGAGGAGAGAAAGGGAAGTGGCCGATGGCTTTTGGGGGAGAGAATGAGAAGAGAGAGAGAGGTTAGAGAGTGTATAGAGAGTGTGTGATAGTGGGGTGATTGACCAACTTCTCTAAAATGCCAATATTGCCCCTAAATCAATGGTTGAGATTTAATCTTGGCAAAGCTCTTGGGGGCATTTTGGACCATAAATTCTAGCATTATTGGGCTGAAACAACACAATACAAAACCTTAAAATAATCCCCAATTAACTCCAAAAATTCAGAGTTCCAACTTATGGCACAAGGGCAAAACGCTAATTTTCCGGTCTCGAGTCAAATTTTCAAATTTCAACTCTATTGATCCCATATATGAGTGGCCACATAAAAATGACGTCGTCTTTGCAAAATAGTCGCGTACACCCACGAAATTCAACGCCGAAGTCTGTACTCAATTCCATGATCAATTCAACTCAATTTGCAGTTTTAACATCTCTCACTAACGGGCGGCTGTTTAGGGGTTACGCATATCGACTTAAGGCACTCGAGCCGTCACGATGTCGAATTCCCAGGGAACACGAGGATCTATCGCTAGTCCCGGGGGTCGCGATCATTCGAAACGAGTTTGGGATCGTTCGTCGCGCACACACTCTCGGTCGTACGGAATCACCCGCTATCCGATCACACGTCGTCAGTCGAACTCAATCCGTCACTTTCCTTGGACTGGCCCACTTGGCACAAAATATTCTCTCGTCATATCTCGGAATCGGACTCAATTCGCGGTCGAGTTCTTGGGTCCACGTACCATTTTTCCTAGTTAGCCTTTTCCTATCGGTTAGTATCCCTAGATTGATCAGATCTGGGCAAGACTTACTGAAACGCAAATGAGAAATAATATCAATTTTATTGAGAACGAAAGTGGGTTGAATTTCGAGATGTTACATCCATAAGGTGCAAGCAAGGAATTTCCTTGACAGTGCGCTTAATCTGTCGAACAATATCAGTATTGACCTGGGTCCAGGGAGGAAGATCTTTTTTGACCCTCTGATGAAGTGGTTTGCAAATTATATTAATGCGAGGAAAGAATTCAATAATGTAATTCAAACTTCCAAGAAATCTTTGCAACTAGGTTTTGTCCCTAATTTCATCAATGAGTTTTTCAGAAAAGACGATTGATCTTTCAATTGGTATGATAGTTCCCTGATGTATGAAACGTCCTAGAAAGCGAATTTTGGTTTTAAAAAGAGATATCTTGGTAGGTGAAACTACCAGACCATTTCTTTTTACTACATTGATAAAATGATTGACATGTTTAAAATGTTTTTCTATAGAAGTAAAAAATTTTAAAACAGCATCGATGTAAACAATAATATAGTCAGAACAATGATTAAAAATATCATTCATAATTCTCTGAAATTCAGAATGAGCATTTTTTAGACCGAAAGGCATGACATTCCATTCATATTGGCCAAAATGAACAGTAAATGTAGTTTTATACCTGTCATTTTCGCTAATCTGAATTTGCCAAAAGCCTGATTTCATATCAAATTTTGAAAAGATTTTTGCTTCATAAAGCCTATTCAATAAATCTTTTTTATTAGGAATTGGATATCTTATCTATTTTAAGGCTATATTCAAGGGTTTATAATTTATTACCAATCTTGGAACTCCTCTTTCTAGTTCAGCATTTTTGTTGACATAGAAAGTAGAGCAACTCCAAGGTAATTGGTTTTTCCTAATAAGCTTCTTCTTAAGAAGTTCTTGTATTTCTTTTTGACAGAAATTGAGAACTTCGTGATTCATTTGAGAAGGTCTAGCTTTAGTAGGAATATTTTTCTCAGAAAATTCTGGTTCATAAGGTAGATCAATTATATGACTTTTACGAAACCAGAAAGCATTGGAAATATTTGAACATATAGAATTTTTTATTTGATTTTCAAGAAGGAAAATCTTTTTCTGAAGACTTGGTTCAGAGAGATTTTTGTCAATTCTTTTGTATTCAAGATCTTCTTTAAGAAATTGGAGATGAGTTTCTTTATCTTGAATAAGGTAATTTATTTCAGAAATTGAATATTCTTGTAGGGTATTCAGATTCCTTATCTGAGGTTTAGAAATGAAATCAACACATAATCTTTTTCCCAAGGCTTTTGTTTCAATTCCCTTTTCGATAACTTTGAAAGGTAATAGCAAATCTATGAAAGGGGATCCCAAAATGACATTTTGTCTGATATCTTTGACAAGAAGAAAATGGGTTTTGAAAGATATTTGATCTTTTACAATCTCGGCTTCAGGGATTTTGAAGTTAATGTTTAACTTATTTCCTGATGCAGATCTGAGAAACTG
The DNA here is from genome assembly GCA_024500025.1 of Syzygium aromaticum. NCBI lineage: Eukaryota > Viridiplantae > Streptophyta > Magnoliopsida > Myrtales > Myrtaceae > Syzygium > Syzygium aromaticum. The sequence continues at coordinate 6,398,822 of CM044890.1, forward strand.
AGAAGTTCTTTCAAAATATTTAGTAGGTATAAGACCTTCTCTTATGCAATTAAGGTCTGCACCTGTATCAAAAAGGGCTATAGTATTTAAAACAAATTGATTTTGAACTCTTATGGAATTATTGATGATCCATTTTCTTGTGACTATTTCAGAAAGTGTTAAAAGAAAATTTGTATTTGAAGGAGAAGAAGTTTGCAAAATATTTTTTTCAAAATCTTCTTCCTTTTGTTTTCCTTTTAAATTTTTGATTTAATATCCAAAATGTCCTTTTGCATAATAACTTGGGTAGCTTTAAGCTCCTGTATTTCTTGTTTCTGCTTATTGATCTCTTGTGTGAGATCATTTATTGAAGCGAGTTTAAAACTTGCTTTTTTGGCTTTTCCCAATATAGTAGAAATATTATAAGAATTATCAGTTTGAAAAGTGGATTTAGAAACTGGTTTTGGGTTTTGAAAATTATTTAAATACTTTAATTTTATTTCAGGATCAATAATTTGATCAAAAGTTTGCAAAAGAATTTCTTCTTCTTTTGTTAAAACATTTGCTTCAAAATGTGAGCCATCTTCATTTTCACTTTCTAAAGTGAATGATGAAGAAGTTTCTAAATCACAAGTTTGTAAGCCCTTTTCAGAACTAGATTCTTGTCATATCCCGCACTTACGGCGCGCCACATCCCTCGCAAAGGTCGATTCGAGTGCGACGTCCCAGGACACGTCACTGACCCAACGTTCAACACAGAAATAAAAGAACACGCGTAAGCAATACAACACTTGGACAATTTAAAACACATAATCAAGAATAGCCACACAACAACCAACATGAACAAATATACACTTTCATTGACATCGAGAAACATATACAATATTCATATACAGCCCATGCTCAAAAAAAATCAAAAGCGGGTCAATGGCCACTATTGACAAAAAGGGGTAAGTGGCCCGAGCGGTTAAAGTTGCTAACACTAAAAGGGCTCTAGTCAAAAAGATACTGGCCCTCTCATAACTAGGACTAAGGCTAACCTACGGGACCCAGTCCGAGTAGGATCCTGATGACTCGGAAGAGCTATCGGACATCTCAACCTCGGAGTCTAAGGAATCCTGCTCGGACTCGGCCCCCACTGACTCCTCCTCGGAATCCATCGGCTCGGCCTCGTCCTCCAGCTCCACATCCTGCTCCATGGGTACAAGCTCCTCGTCCTCCGGCATAAGGTCAGGGTTCGCCAGTTCCCCATCGGGACACTGGGGTTCAAGATCCCCAGCATCCGTCAACGGAATCTCAAAAGATCGGAAAGGTTCGTAGATCCCCTCCTGATCCCTGATACACCATGTTATATACTTGTGGGCCTGATTAAGATCTTCATCTGCTTCAACCCAAACTGTGGAAAGATATCTGATCCAAAAATCCTCGTTCCCTGCAAGGTATACCAACTGCTCCACATATATCTAGAGAGGAATCCCAAAACGTACTGCTACTGAAGGCATCTCAAGATCGGGGGTCTGAAAATTTGGGTTTAAACAACCGTGAGAATAAATCTCAGCAAGTAGGTTCCCTAAACCTAAACTAGGCTAGCATACACCTCCTGACGGACACCAAACAACACACAAATCAATCTAAAGTGACTCAGGCCCTCAAGCCCAAATCTAGTGATACTTGACCCTGCAAATTAGGCGCATTATACACAACTGCAATAATGCCGTAAAATCCAATCACGTCACATATGCGCATATTAATCAGTCGCGATGCATGTTATGCATATGCTCATGCTCACACTCGTATTCATGCGTCATCAATGCACATCGCACTCTTGCACTTCTGCACACTTGCAATTGCCAATTTCACCAACCCGCGTAAAACGCATCAGGTTTATTATGTTGAAATCGATCTCCGGCCTGCGTAAAACGCATCAAGCTCATGACACTCAACCCGCGTAAAATGCATCAGGCTGGTCATCTTCCGATAATCCGAGTACCGTCCCACGTAAAACGCATCAGGACGGTTCACTACCCCGCGTAAAACGCATCAGGGTCTCATTTGATCACACATTCACTCCCCAGTTATTATCTGAACCCCGCGTAAAACGCATCAGGGCTATTAAGTGATCACATGCTCATGTCACTCGTGCACACTCACAAGATGTATGTGCTATGCCAATGCTTGGTATATATGTTCATGGCCATAATAATTACATTCGGGCACTCAGACTTCTACATTGAGCATTTAACTTCACTTGACCACACACTTAATAAATATCGCAACATGCTTAATTAGTGCCATAACGTACTCAATGGATCAATTAATTCGACACATGCCGCAACACATAATTGGCACCCAAACTCATGCTATTAAATCAACATGATCACGCACACTCATGGCCCGCCAAGCATCTCATCATTTGGCCACACCAAGCACACAACATGGCATCACATAATCAATCATAAATTGTGCACAATTCAGCCACTACATAAGCAAATCAAGGCACACTTAGCATTCCACAAATAAATCACGCATTAACCAAACATGGCCCAATTAATCTCGACATGGACAGCCACCAAGCAGGCCACTCTAGGTCAATATGTGTCCTCAAACACTCCATTTGGCTCCCTAAAATATCACTCAAATCAACCAACACGAGGACCGACCTAGGCACACACTAAAATCCGCCATTAAACCCAAACATACTCCAATGATCCAATCCAAATCTGTCCAGCCACTACACAGCCCATTTCAAGCCTTCAAATCTCAACTAAAATCTTCAAACTAAGTCGCGAAATAGCCACAAGAACAGCCACTACTCGGTCCACAAATTTCCTCCGCCAAATCCACAATTTCGCCCAAATCAAGGCGCCTATGCTCCGCCTCATCACGGCACTCCACAGCCCACTAAACCTCAATCAAATTATCACTCTCAGTGCCACAAAATCAGTCACCATGAGCGTCATATCAGACGCACACTACATTCCGCGTTTGAACTCGAACTTGATCGAACTCGGGCCCACTCAATCCCATGCTTCCAACCAATGCACAACACAATACGGGCCACTAAACCCTAATCAAATGATCACCCTAGACCCTCGATTCAGCCAACACAACAGCCCCTAACAACCTCCACCATTTAACCCCTAAAATACCCTAATTAACCCCTAAAATCTATCTAGAAATGCAATCTAGCCTAACTAGGGTTTAGGGACAAACTCATTTGAAATCCCAAGCTTTAATCAAGGTTGAACACAAGGCGAAGGCGGCGGGGCAAGCGGCGGCGACGAGTGGCCTTCATGGCGGCGACACCGGCGACGACGGCTTGCGAATGGCGTCCTCGATAGGGGCTGCTCACTTGACCGAGTGGGGAAGGAAGAGAGAGGGAAGGATGAGTGAAAGGTGGTGGTGAAGTGAGAGGAACGACGGCTCATGATGGCAACACCAACGGCGACGGCGGCGGCTCCTCCGGCAACCTCACGCGGCCAAAGGGGGGAGAGCATGGGATAGAGGAGAGGGGGAAGGATCGGCTGCTTGGGGAGGAGAAAATGAGGAAGAGAGAGAGAGACAAGAGGGTTTATGGACATTGCAAAGTGGGGTTGGTGAACTACTTTCCACAATTGACCATTTTGCCCTCAATCTAAAGATTGGGGTTGATCCAAGTTCAATAATGGAGGGGCAATCTTGTCAAAGAAATTCTGAATTATTGGGGCTGATTAGACCATAATTTAAACCCCAAATAAGCCCAAAATTCGGAACCCTATAATTAGGCTTAGGGGCAAAATCATAATTTTCCAGTCCCAGGTCAAATTTCAACTCTATTGATCTCATATATGAGTGGCCATATAAAAATGACGTTGTCCTTGCAAAATAATCGCATACGCCCACAAAATTCGATACCGAAGTCCGTACTCAATTCCACGATCAATTTAACTCAATTTGCAGTTTTAGCGTCTCTCATTAATGGGCGGCTGTTTAGGGGTTACGCGTATTGACCTAGGATACTCGAGTCGTGACGATGTCGATTTCCCAGAGAACACGAGAATTTATCGCTAGTCCCGGGAGTCGCGGTCATTCGAAACAAGTTGGGGATCGTTCACCGCACGCATACTCTCGATCATGCGGAATCACCCGCTATCCTATCGTACGTCATCGGTCGACCTCAATCCGTCACTCTCCTTAGACCGGCCCACTTGGCACAAAATATTTTCTCGTCGTATCTCGGAATCGGACTCAATTCGCGGTCGAGTTCTTGGGTCCACATACCGTTTTTCCTAATTAGCCTTTCCCTATTGGTCAGTATCTCGAGATTGATCAGATCCGGGCGAGACTTACTGAAACGCAATGAGAAATAATATCAATTTCATTGATAACGAAAGTGGGTCGAATTTCGAGATGTTACAATTCTTCAGAAGAACTATTGTCAGTTTCAACCATTAATTGATTGAGCTGGTTTAAAGTTTCTTCGTCTAAATCTAATTCGTGAACCTTTTTGCTAATTTTGCAAAATCTGGAAGTACGGCCTTTCTTACCACAATTATAGCAAGTAATGTTTTTAAAATCTTTCTTCGATTTCTTGGTTTTATTAAAATTATCCTTTTCTTTCTTTTCAAAAGAGTTCTTATGAAATTTTTTCTTATGAGGTTTCTTATAAAATTTCCTTTTCTCTTCCTTTTTAGAAGAGTAATCACCAGAACATTTTCTTTTATGAAATGATTCAAAAGATGGATCATATTGGGAACAAAATTCTCCTAATCCTTTTTTAGTGAGTTTTTGTTCTTTTTTTATCTGTTTTTGAATATGAATATTGGTACACAACTATCTTCCAATTTTGTATATGTAAGAGATTAATTCTCCATAAGAAAGATGGTCATATGGAATTTGGTTTCTATATTCTTCTCTTATCTTACTTCGAACTTGTTCTCCTATAAGTTTTGATAATCCAGTAAGAAATTTTTCTTTCCAAAAAGATTGATTGCAATCTGTTCTTTGAAGAACTCTTTGCAAAAATATTTCTTTATATTCTTTGAATTCTCCTAGGGATCTACACTTCATGTTGGACAAAAGATCTTGATTTTTGTCAAGAACGTGAGAAGAATCTCCTAGAAAATGTTGGGATATAGAAAATATCAAAGTATTAACTACATCTTGAATGGGTTGGTCATCATCATCAAGAATGTTTTGACCAAAAGGATCGAGTTTATAGGCATTTAGGATTTGAGACATTTCCTCTTCATTCAGGTAGTTATCCCACCATCCTTTGAGCTGGCCTGTAAAACCGGCTATTAAAAGATACGCAACAGAATGATTAGAAGTATCAAAAATGGTTTTATAAGTGTTTGCAAGCATAACCATTTGAGTCAAAATATTTATGAGATTTTGCTCAGAAACACCATCTATGTTCCATTCATAGATAGCATCAAAAGAATATTTATTCTGGACTTTAGAAAAAGTTTCTTCCGTGAGAATGTCTAGAGGAGTAGCCCGAGAATAATAAAGCTTTTGAGGGTCTTTCCAAGTGATGCGATTTATTTCAGGAATGGATTCAGTATCAGATTTGTCTTAAAGATTGACCTGATTGGAGAATTCAATTCGATTATGAGCGTCTTTGATATTTAGGTTTTGTATCAAAGGAGTATCCAATATTATAGGATTTTTAGGAATTAAAGTTGCTTTTCCTTTAAGAAATTTTCTTCGTTCCTCAAGGGCCTTAGCAAATTCAAGACTGGGATTCTTTGGAATTTCAAAATTCCTAAAGAGTGGGAGTTTTAATTCTCTTTTTTGAATAGATATTGAAGGAGATGAAAAATTGTTTTGGACAGAGTTTTCTATTAGATCCAATTGTTTTCCTATGGTATGCAAATGTTGATTAGAAAAGTTATTTTGTTCAACAATCTTTTTGATTCCTATGCCATCTATTTCGAAAGCAGTTTTGAAAGGAGAAGATATGATTTCAACTTCTCGATGTTCAATTTTAATTTTTCTAAGAGGAGGACGATTAGACTCAATGACTTGGCCATCGTCTAATTTCCATTTATAAAATTGATCAAAAACAAAAATCTATTTTTCTTTCAGAAATATATTTTCAAACCAATCAAAGAAGAATACCTGAATTTCATGTTGGTACATGTACTCATAATATTCTTTTTTGATTTCAAGAGCTTGGCTTTGGAAGTTTTCAAAAAACCATTCTCTAATTTGCTTGTTTTCAAAAGAATTAAATTCTTTGTTCAAAAGTATTTTGTCAGGTTCAAAAATTATTTCTAAAACATTGATTTCTAGATCTTCCATTTCGGAAGGAGTTGGATCAGGGAAATCATAAGTATTTTGATAAACTGGTCTGGAAATTCCTGACCTGTTATCTATACCACTAACGTTTGGAGGAGGAGGAGGAGGAGGAGCACTTGCAGATGCTTCCTCTGGATGAAAAGGAATATTGGGAATATTATGAAAAGGATTATTGGGAACATTATCAACTGACCTTCGGGAAGAAGTAGAGTGTCAGGATGAAATAGATCTAACATCACAAGATCTTTTGGGAATGTCAACAGATTTCCTAGAGAATTGAATTGTTACTCTTCCTTCAAGTTGTTGGATGATGTTGGTAGGTTCAAAGTTTTGAACGACCTGTTGGGGAATTCTATTTTCTAATTCCCATTGATCATGAAGGGTTATCTGATTCCAAGGAATAGTCTTAGGAATGGTAATGTTTGCTTTAGAAATATCGGTTTATAATAGAAGAGTTTCTCTATTGGAATTCAATTTGAAAGCCTTGCTACCAAATGCAGAATTCATCACTTTGTAATAAACTCTGTATATAAGAGCTATGGGAATAGAACCTTCAGCTATTGAATAATTATGGATTTTTATCTGAAGAGTTAGGGATTTCAAAATATTTTTATCTTTAAGAGAGACGGTGGAGCCAGGGTGGCTATCAAAGTGAATTGGTCCACTGCAAAAACTTGTTTCTACGGCTCCAAGAATGGATTCATCGTATTTTAAAAGTCTGGCATCTCTTAAAACAATGAGTAAAGATGTATCTAATCTTTCTTTGGTAAGAGGCTTTGCACCAACCTGTACCAAACCTATATACATATAATTCCACTTTTGTGAATGTTTCTTTATAGAATCTTTATTCGAAAATTGTACTGAAGCAAAAGAATTAGAAAGTGGGACATCTCTTTCTTTGGTAACAATGATATAATCATTGTGTCCAAAGAGTTTAAATTTAGAATGTTCATAAATTCTATCAAGTTTAACTTTTGGAATGAACCAATTCTCAATAGATTTATTGAAATCTTCTATATTAATCTCTTCTCTATTTATTAGTCCTTGATCAGAAGACATTTGTGATAAAGAACTAGAAGAAGACTCAGATCTTCTCAATAAAATCATTGCAAAAGACTACTTTCTTCTTTTCAAATGATATCAGCGATGCTTACCAATGGACTTACTACCTCTCTAGACTTTACTGCCTGGAACACATCCAGATATCACACAAAAAGACCTCCACGAAGGAAATCGTCTTTACTGCGAATGAAAATATAAAGAATACCTTTATCAATCCTTTGGCTCTGATACCATTAATTTATATTAATAATTTATGTAAAGGTATTCTTACATTTACAAAATTGGAACACAATTGTGTACCAATATTCGTCTTCAAAAACAGATTAAAAAAGAACAAAAACTCACTAAAAAAGGATTAGGAGAATTTTGTTCCCAATATGATCCATCTTTTGAATCCTTTCATAAAAGAAAATGTTCTGGTGATTGCTCTTCTAAAAAGAAAGAGAAAAGGAAATTTTATAAGAAACCTTATAAGAAAAAATTTCATAAGAACTCTTTTGAAAAGAAAGAAAAGGAAAATTTTAATAAAACCAAGAAATCGAAGAAAGATTTTAAAAGCATTACTTACTATAATTGTGGTAAGAAAGGCCATACTTCCAGATTTTGCAAAATTAGCAAAAAGCTTAACAAATTAGATTTGGACGAAGAAACTTTAAACCAGCTCAACCAATTAATGGTTGAAACTGACAATAGTTCTTCTGAAGAATCTAGTTCTGAAAAAGGCTTACAAACTTGTGATTTAGAAACTTCTTCATCATTCACTTCAGAAAGTGAAAATGAAGATGGCTCGCATTTTGAAGTAAATGTTTTAACAAAAGAAGAAGAAATTCTTTTGCAAACTTTTGATCAAATTATTGATCCTGAAATAAAATTAAAGTACTTAAATAATTTCCAAAATCCAAAACCAGTTTCTAAATCCACTTTTCAAACTGATAATCCTTATAATATTTCTACTATACTAGGAAAAGCCAAAAAAGTAAGTTTTAAACCTATTTCAATAAATGATCTCACACAAGAGATCAATAAGCAGAAACAAGAAATACATGAGCTTAAAGCTACCCAGGTTATTATGCAAAAGGACATTTTGAATATTAAATCAAAAAATTTAAAAGGAAAACAAAACGAAGAAGATTTTGAAAAAAATATTTCGCAAACTTCTTCTCCCTCAAATACAAATTTTCTTTTAACACTTTCTGAAATAGTCACAAGAAAATGGATCATCAATATTTTCATAAGAGTTCAAAATCAATTTGTTTTAAATACTACAACCCTTTTTTGATACAGATGCAGATCTTAATTACATAAGAGAAGGTCTTATACCTACTAAATATTTTGAAAAAACTTTCCAGTCTCTCAGATCTGCATCAGGAAATAAGTTAAACATTAACTTCAAAATCCCTGAAGCCGAGATTGTAAAAGATCAAATATCTTTCAAAACTCATTTTCTTCTTGCCAAAGATATTAGACAAAATGTCATTTTGGGATCCCCTTTCATAGATTTGTTATTACCTTTCAAAGTTACCAAAAAGGGAATTGAAACAAAAGCCTTGGGAAAAAGATTATGTTTTGATTTCATTTCTAAACCTCAGATAAGGAATCTGAATACCCTACAAGGATATTCAATTTCTGAAATAAATTACCTTATTCAAGATAAAGAAACCCATCTCCAATTTCTTAAAGAAGATCTTGAATACAAAAGAATTGACAAAAATCTCTCTGAACCAAGTCTTCAAAAAAAGATTTCCCTTCTTGAAAATCAAATAAAAAATTCTATATGTTCAAATATTCTCAATGCTTTCTGGTCTCGTAAAAGTCATATAGTTGATCTACCTTATGAACCAGAATTTTCTAAGAAAAATATTCCTACTAAAGCTAGACCTTCTCAAATGAATCACGAAGTTCTCAATTTCTGTCAAAAAGAAATACAAGAACTTCTTGAGAAGAAACTTATTAGGAAAAGCCAATCACCTTGGAGTTGCTCTGCTTTCTATGTCAATAAAAATGCTGAACTAGAAAGAGGAGTTCCAAGATTGATAATAAATTATAAACCCTTGAATACAGCCTTAAAATGGATAAGATATCTAATTTCTAATAAAAAAAGATTTATTGAATAGGCTTTATGATGCAAAAATCTTTTCAAAATTTGATATGAAATCAAGCTTCTGGCAAATTCAGATTAGCGAAAAGGACAGGTATAAAACTGCATTTACTGTTCCTTTTGGCCAATATGAATGGAATGTCATGCCTTTCGGTCTAAAAAATGCTCCTTCTGAATTTCAGAAAATTATGAATGATATTTTTAATCATTGTTCTGACTATATTATTGTTTACATCGATGATGTTTTAATATTATCTACTTCCATAAAAAAAACATTTTAAACATGTCAATCATTTTATCAATGTAGTAAAAAGAAATGGTCTGGTAGTTTCACTACCAAGATATCTCTTTTTAAAACCAAAATTCGCTTTTTAGGACATTACATACATCATGGAACTATCATACCAATTGAAAGATCAATCGTCTTTTTCTGAAAAATTCCCTGATGAAATTAGGGACAAAACCCAGTTGCAAAGATTTCTTGGAAGTTTGAATTACATCATTGAATTCTTTCCTCGCATTAATATAATTTACAAATCACTTCATCAAAGGCTCAAAAAAGAACCTCCTCCCTAGACCTAGGTCCATACTAATATTGTTCGACAGATTAAGCGCACTGTTAAGGAAATTCCTTGCTTGCACCTTACGGATCCATCTACTTTCAAAATTGTTGAAACTGATGCTTCTGATATTGGATATGGAGGAATACTTAAGCAGTCGAAAGACAATAAAGAACAAATTGTTCAGCTTGTCTCCAAACATTGGAATGATTGCCAAAAGAATTAGTCCACCATCAAAAAAGAAATCCTTGCTATTGTGCTTTCTATTTCTAAATTCCAAAGTGATCTTTTGAATCAAAAATTCTTACTACGAATTGATTGCAAATCTACAAAAGATATTTTACAGAAATATGTTCAAAATATTGCTTCAAAACAGATTTTTGCCAGATGGTGTCGCGACCTACCTCACGAGGGCCGAACTCGGTAAGGCGGGTTTAGAGATATGTGTTCATAAAATGGTTCATATGGCATATCATAGAAAATGATTTTATATAAATCTTTTGATCATTCATATGATCCATTGATCATGAACGTGGATCTTCCCTAAATCCATCTCTCACGTGACAGCGGATCGATTTTGTCTTTTTTAGGAGTCGCCACTAGCCTAGGTCGGGGGTCGACTAGAATACCCAACCGAAACGCGGGAATTTCGTTTCGGTTTCTACGAAAACCAGAGATTAAAGGTTCGGGGACTAGCTTACATTAATATTTCTATTACGCCCTTTCGGTACTGCTAAACTTAACATGGTTGTTATCTAAGTTGTCATACATTTGTTCTTTACCATTTTCATGTTTAAAGTCTTAGTCCACTAGGTAATCATGCATCTTGTTTTTGTATTTTCATTTAAGATTCTAAACTAATCCTATCTTAGTCTAGAAAAAGAAAGAAACAATTAATTGTATTAAAAGGCATTTCGTAAAATAAAAACTCAAAATATTGAAAAGACGAGCCAATTCTAAGTGCGAAAAAGTAAAAACTCGCAACTCGTCGGGTGTTTATTACAACACAAATTGAAAACTCGAGACATGATCGGAGATGAATGAATTGAGTACAAATTGAAATTGGATCGGACATCGGTTTAGCGCCTCCACCAAATGAATACAAATGGAGACCGGATTGGACATCGGTCAATCGTCTTGGTTTTTTTACCATTTCGGATTATCTTCCCATGGACCGCCTCTCGGGTATCGATGTTTACATTCATTCATGACACACAAAGAAACAACCAAAGAAAAACAAAGGTGCAAACAATTCACTAATCAAACACGGGCCTCGGGATCGGCCTTTGTTTTTCATGCATTTCGATTCACCACCCACCTAATTATCTAACATTATTTGATCAATGGTTAATGATAATGGGTTACCATTTGCATTCACAAAACAGCAACTCATATCAATTAACCCCTAAAATCGGGTTCTAAATGATCACAACGGACTACCCACCGAACATGCACCGGGCCTAACATTCATCTAACAAATACATGCACAGCAATGAAATAAGCATGCATTCAAGCCCATGGGCCTTATTTCGAAGCCAATCAAACAATGAGAAGTGGGCTTCATAAGAAAACCACTTATTCAGTTTTTATCAAATTCGGATTGCTTCTGTTCAGATGTGATTAACTACTCTAATGATGTCCAAATAAAGTGATTCATGTGTCATTAGAAAGCTCACAACATGAGGATCAAAAGTCAAAAAGACCATTTTTTCTAATTCCTAGCCTATTTTCCCAAAAATGACAAATTTAGTCTCGGTGACAGAGTGGATCCGATTCTGTTATGATTTCAAAATAATGGCGGGAAAAATATCAAACCTTATCAAAACCATGTGATAATTTTTTTACAGTTAGGATTCTCCATGTGCAACAAGTCTTGTGTTTTAAGTTTTTGCTAAAAATCCCTTCAAATTTTTATAAAATTCGGTTTTTGCGAAGGACTCAATTACAAATCACATTTTAGCCCGAGAAGACCTTTTATGAAATTTTGAGCAAATTGACCCTTCAAAAATTGCTATTTGGCCCTCAAATTCTCCAGAAAACATAATGAGACCCCAATGAACAACTTTGTAGTTTTGATTTTTTGCAAAAAAGGACTCTAACTTTATCAAATTCGGAAAAACATCTTTTGAACTCTAAATGAATGAGAATCAGATCTGGACATAGATACTAATCGGATTGTGAAAATTCCTTTTGAAAATCTAAATAACCTCCGATTTTGATGCAATTAGTATCAATGAAAATATCTTGATCTTAGTGTGAACTTTCATGAAGAAAACTTTTTCAGATTTTGAACACACGAATTTATGAAAATCGAAGAACACACAAAGGTCAATCAGAAACAGTCTGTCACCCTATCTACACCTAGATGACGTTGCAGATCGTACCATGCTAACATGCTTGGAATTTTATGAAAATTTTATGATGAACATATTAAGATGTGATCTACAACTTTCATGAAGAAATTTTTTTCAAAAAATGATCGTAGAAAATCAGAAAAATCATAGAACAGCACAACATCAATCAGGATATTATCAGAACAGATCTGCACATTACATTCCAGATTCTGATCCTAACTTCCGAAATGGTTTTGACATAGCAAATCAAGTCCGATCAAGACATATGATATATCAAATCGAAGCTTAAGACGTGTTCTACGATTCTCTAGTTCATCACTTCGCAAGATTTCAATATTAATGAGCTGAAATCGGCATCACAAGCATGCAGATTCAGTATACACGAATTTGCAGAATCATGTTCAAGTGCACTTACCTTGTTCAACAATGCTCTGGCGCAAAATCGAGCGATCCAGCCTCCGTGTTCCAATCAAAGACAGCACAGAAAAGTCTCGGAAAGCTCGGCCAACCTATGATAATAGATCGCACAAACTAAGTGAGAATCGGTCCGTTTTTGCACTATTAAGCTAGTAACGAAGAATCAAATCAAAAGACGCGATCCGATAGCCGTTCAATGAGAATTTGGCCACTACAGCGACATGAAGACGCCGAGGATGCTGCTGGAGGTTCGGGATCGCCGGTGATCCGCCGGAAACTAGCCGGCGATGAAGATATGGCCGGCGGCCGAGAGAGAGAGTGAGAGAGAGAGATACGTGAGAGAGAGAGAGAGAGAGAGAGAGAGAGAGAGAGAGAGAAACCAGATCTGAAAAATAAGAGAGTTTTTTAATTTTGGAGGGAAAAAACACTATATACTCCCTCCAACATTGAATCTTAGCCCTTAAATTGATCTAATGGTTTAGAATGCATCCTTAATGATTAAGAATATTCCTTATGAGCTAAGGATTGATGACATGGCACTAAGGATGGACATGATCAATTCTAGATGAATGGCAATGATTTGCTTATCCCCTAATTAATTTGCTTAATCCTTAAGGAAAGGCATTTTGGTAATTTTCACTTATGGGCATTTTTGTAATTTTTGATCAATGGCATTTTTGTAATTTTTGAGCTCAAAGGGATGGGGCCGGCCTTGGCTAGTCGGAATGGATCGTCGGTCTCCGAATTTTTAACCGAAAAATGGCCAGTCGGATCGGACCGGTTCAATTTGAATCAAACCGAGTTAAGCCGGTTAATCCCGAATTTGGTCTGATTGAACTAGTTCAATCTTTGATTCATTTGTTCCAATTTTGTGTGATTTGATGATTAATTGAGCCCATTAATATCAAATTAAATTGGATTGAACCGATTTGAAATTTATGCACAAATTGATCCAATTTAGCTTGTTTGTCTCAATTGCTCTTGAATTTGGGTAATTGCATGGCCAAGCAAGACTAACAAATTTAATTGAAGCCCAATTAATCGAATTGAGTCACAATTCATCAAATTGAATATTAGTATAGAGTGGGTCAAGTTGAATTGCACTAATTTGACCAATTACTCTTAGACTACTTGATCATTGGATCACTAAATTGATCAAATTGACTCAAATTCATGTGAATCTTCCAAAATTGATTTTGAATTTGGATTTCATATAAGAAATTGGGCTCAATCGTGTGTCAATTGTGCAAATCATGAAGAATCGATTCAAATCACTGATTATGGCCAAAATTGGGGGTTTTTGTGCTTGGCTTGGAATTACAAAATTGGTTCCAAAATTGAATATAATATGACTTCTAGATCAAATGTCATGAAGAAAACTGTCCTAAAAAATGACTAAAAATGAAGTAATTTCATTTTTGGCCGATTTTAAATCAAATTCCGCAAATTGGGAAAAAGTTTATTCTAAACCGATTTTTGCAAAATTTCAAATGCCAAAAGTAAATTGAATATGAAATCAAATGATTTTTGAATTTTTGCATTTTCCGATTTTTTGATCAAAGGTTTGACCAAAAGTCAAACCCTAGTTGACTTTTCACTAGAAACTTGATTTTATGATCAAATTTTTGAATTTTTCTGAAATTTTCACTTCTAAAGTGAAATTAAACTTGAAAGGAATCTTTTTATGTGAAAAGCCCCAATTTGACCCGGAGTTGAGTTTTGGTTAAAGGGTTGACAAAAAAGTCAACTCGAACGTCAATCGTTTGACTTTTCGGGTTTTTGGATAAAATGAATAGGAAATTATCTACAGAAGCCTAGCCAACAAACAGAATTAAAAAACGACATTTTTTGCTCAAGAAATAGGTTCCGTCGCGATCGGAAACCATAATCTTGAATTTTCTATTTTTAATGACGCGTCGGCTAAAAATTAGGTGTCAACAGATGGCAAGCCATTCTATCTGTTTTTTATTTTGATATAGAGTTTATAAATGGTTCTTCAAATTCTTTTCCAAATTTTCTTACTAGAGAATTTTTGCAGGGAAAATGCCTCCCAAACCTCCCAACAAACCCACAAGGAGAGATAAATGGAAGCAAATTGCAGAGTCCTCGGGAAAGAAACCTCATGACTAACCAATATCAAAACCTAGCTTCAAGCTACCCAACAGCCATTAAATATTTCTTCTGATCCAGCTAAGAAGGAAGCCTTCCTTTCAACTGAAAACCCTTTTGATCCTAATAGCCAAGAAAAAGCCTTAAAACTTCTCCAACAGGCTTTTAGCAGTATGCTACTACCTCCACTAGCTGACATAGCTAAACTTTCATTAGAAGAAGCCTTCACACTTCTTCAACAAACCTTCAATAACAAAGCACAAAAGAAAGGAGCTTTACAGCTACTTCAGCAGACTTTCAATATTCAACCACAGTCTTCCACAGCAATAGTTGAACCAGATCCTTCTCTAGTAGCTAGCCAAAGAGCAAAAGGGAAGACAATTTCTAACGAGGTGGTTATTCAATCTACCCAAACAACCCCTCCAAAATCAAAATTTTTCCATAAAATAATATTTCAAAATGTCTGCAATGTTGAAAATGGATTTTATAGTGAAAATCCATATGTTTTTGCAAAAATCATGTTTTCTGAAAAGTTTTTATACATACCTCATGATATTTATAAAACATCTGAGTTTTATGAAAAGATTATGGAAGAAACAAAATCTGTGACCTTCAGACATTTTTCTAACAAAGGTCATGTGAATTATTCCACAGCCAGAATAAACAGGCATTCACCCCTCCCAATGGAAACCTGATCCATTAACCTTGAATAAATTCAATATCAAAACAAATGAAACTCTTCTATACAGATCCCCCTTCTCATATTTTGATTACCAATAAGTTTGGTGGAATACTTTCTGGAGAAAGAATGCCAATAATTCACATACTTGGTTATTCTTTTTTGAAGATTTTGATATCAAAACTGTTCCATACTGGTTCTTAAGATGGTGGGAACACCTAAGACCAACTGATGAACTCCTTCATCCAAAATTACAACCCAGTTATGAGCTCCTTCTTGAAAAATTCAAACCACTTCCATATGAAAAGAACTTTCCCAAACTGATGCTCTTTTTTTATTATTTCGGAGTATCTTGGGTTCTATGATTGTATTTTGATTATCGAAAATCCCCTGATACAGGCTTCCCTATCCTCATCAGACGATTCAAAGTCAAATGGTAGGATGGTTTTAAATTTTTTGATAGAGTGACCATAAGAGCAGTCCATAAATGGTTTAGTGATAGGAATTTAATTCCTAACAATCCTCCCTCCCAAGAGGATATCACTCCATTTTTGCATGATAAAGGGTTTGTACTTTCTAGACTAGCATCTGCTCAATCCCAACAACAATTAGTAGATATGCTAAGACAAACTCTTTCTCAAATTGAAGAAACTGGATCTTCCCATTCACATCATAGTGGGAACTCCAATGAAGATGACTGCTATAGTATCTTTCCAAGAATCCCATGGGGAAATATAGTATATCAAGAAGAAGAAGAAGACGAAGAATCAATAGTAGATTTGTCCAAACCATGATCTATGGCGCCGAAAGACTCTTTCAACTTTCATCATTTCTAAGCCGAAAGGAGTCTACCAAAGTTTTTCTTTTTCAAAATCTTTCATAATTATGTCAGAATACTGTTCACTATAAACACTGTGCACTTACCACTACAGTACTACCCGTGAACAATTTCTATAGGAACACATTCGCTTATATAAAGAAGCCTCACCTTTCAGAGAAAGGCATCCATCATAAACACATCACACATTCTCTCCAACCTCTCTTGATCCAAAAATCCCTTCTTGAAGAAAATAAGAGGTCATCAACCTCAAGCCATTTTGATACTACTTCAATAATAAGTTCACCTTACCCCTTTTTCAGTTCCATATTTCTTTCTAGATCTTAGCTTCCCTTCGAGAGATATAGTTGGCAAACATTTGCTAGTACTGTTCTCGGGAAACACAAAATTTCATTCGAAACTTCATAAGATCTATCACCTTTTATATCCTTTCATATCCCTGTGATAGTTAATATCTCAGATCTTGTTCATGATCTAAGGATATTAAGGTTTTTATATTTGCACTTGTACTTCAATATTTTCATCTCAGTTGTATAATTTACATCTTGCTGTTGTAATCTCTCTTGTCATTTAATAATAATCTTCCTTTAATTTCTTGCATTTACATTCTTTATATATTTACATACCCCACAAACGGCAGGTCGAACTGCCTGTGGATGGTCTGTAATTCAATTTAAGATCCATTTTCTGCATCTGTTATACATCCTTACTTCTTCTTACTATTTTACCCTTCTATATTGCATACCACCTACATGGTTGGTTTAGAGATACTTGTTGTTATTCTTCTCATTTTATATCTTGCTTACGGTATCTTTATTATTTATAATGCTCGTCATTTTAATTAATTTTATTTATTTAATAATTTTCTGTGTCAAAATCTGCACTTTTGTATTAGAATATATCTTTGCTTCAGCTTTAGCTTTAAATAATAGAAATTTTCATAAAACTTTATACCTTTTTAATCAATATATTGAATATTTTCATCATCTGGAAACCGATTTACTAAGAACATATTTTTTTGTTCTTCTTTACTTTCTATTACAAATTCCCAGAACCAACTTTAAATAGATAATCTGATATCTTCATATTAATATATATATACACATACACACACAATGGTTTCCCATCCGGAAGCGGCAGTTTGGTTGGCAACTATGATGGTTCCTCCGCCGCTCTCAGCACACAGATACTTCCCTACCGTCACCGATTTGAACTGAAGCCCAGTTCCATCCTAAAAAATCGCAGCAGGATTCATACATGAACACAAACAAAAGGGCCACAACGGATGGCAAATTTGCCAAAAACACGTACCAAGAATTCCTTGTTGGGGATTCCATCGAACAGAGAAGGCGTGATCCATCCTTCTCTGACCAACCAACCTCTGAGGTTGACTGCTCGCAGTTTGAACTTGGGATTGACCCTCCCATGGGCAAGGAACGGCATGAAACATAACGAGAAAATGCAGATCAAGAGAAGCTGTCTTGCTTCCTTTGAGAACATCGTTGTTCTCTTTTTGTTGTAATTTCTAGTATTTAATCTTCGTTTCCTATACGATTAGGGTAATAAATTGGAGAGAATATATATAGAGTGAGGAGAGAGAAGTCAAAAGTACTTTGGCAAAAGGACACTATAAGTGCCATAAGTTGTGTATGGAGATCATTTTAGTACCAAAACTTTTTTTTAGATCACTTTAGTGTCAATATTTTTGAAAAACGATCACTTTAGTGTCAATGCTGACATGATCGCCAGAAATTTGACGTGGCTCTTTTTTTATTAATTTCCTATGCTGACATGGCTCACCGGAAATCTGATGTGGTTTGTCGAAATTTTGACGTGGCTCTTTTTTTGGCCGGAATTTTAGCCGGAGTCACTAAAGTGCTCTATTTTCTTCCGACTTGACACCAAAGTGATCTCCGTACATAACTTATAACACTTATAATGTCCTTTTGCCAAAGTACTTTTGACCAATAAGATGGGTTGAACTCAAAGGTAGCGACTTGGTAGCGGTTGTTGATCGTTTCCTAGTTTTGATAAGTAAGACACAACTCATCCGCATGGTCGGCAAAGGCAACTTCAAAGGAGTTTTATGTGGGTTGCCTTCAAGTTCGGCAAAACTATCCAAAAAATTATAAATCTGTTGTATTTTTACCAACTCAATTTTAATTATTTTAATTGTATTAATTGAGTCTTAAACCTTTCGTATTTTGTTAATTAAGTCCATCCAATCAATTTTGGCTGAAAATTGCTAATGTGGATACCGATTATCCTATATGACACGACTAGAATCGACAAAGATAATTTTTAATAGTATTTTAATATTTTTTTTGAATTTTTATTGTTTCTTTTTTTTTTTTGTTCTTTTTCCTTTCCTTCCTTTTTCTTTGCTTTTTCACAACTCTGCCCGGCGAGGGCTAGCAACTCTCACCTGCTAGAGTCGTCTAAACCATGTTTCTAATGTATTAGCTATAACGAGGAAGAGACCATGGAAATGAAATGGTTGGCAAATCATGGTGCACGTGCAATCATGATAGCGCACGTGGATCCCAGGCACGACCATATCAATTAAAACAACGTTGGTGTCGGAGATTATCGCCAAAATCTAAGAGCAAATTTAAGGATGCATTTATTTAGTAAAAAATGAATAATTTAAAAAATATCTTTCAGAAAATAATTGCTTGCATCATTTATAAAAATGAATTAATGAAAAAAATTTTTATCGTCCACAAAATTATTTTAACATAAATTATTGTCGATAATGAAAAAAATTTCATTGATTAATTATTTCAAATGATACAAACGATCATTTTTTGAAAAATATTTTTTAAATAATTCATTTTAATGATCACCATGCACGTGCAATGGTTCTTGATGGTGCTTCGATCACGTGCGTGTCAAGGAATGGTCCCCGCCATCCATGGCTGGGATCGACAGAGACGAGCACAATGTACGATGAAAGTTAGCTTATACTGTAATCTCACGTGGGCTCCTATTGATTGAACACCGTTGCTTCATTAATATATAACTTCCTTTTTCTTTCTCTTTTCTTTTTTTTATGGTAGAAAAATGTAAAAATGGATGAACGGGTGTGACATCCCGGAATTTGACCCAATTTTTGAGATTTAATAAACGTGTAATTCGTCAGTGTGCTTGTAGTAAATCTCGCCCGGGAACTGATCACTCCCGGTTATTATTTTTAAATTTTGAGATTTCGCTAGAATCACACTCGATCGAATTTTGCCGTTATTTAGACCCCGAACTTGGCTGTAGATTTTCGGAAGTTTCAAGATGAAATAAATTGGACGGTGTCGATACTTTCGTAGCCAGCATCGAAATTGATAGGAATAGTGGAAGAAAGAGGATTTTTGACTAGGTGCGAATTTAGACTGGTAGACCTCCCTCGTAGTGTGCTTTCGAGCTATTTTTTTGGCCCAGTGTCTTATATTATTGTTCGAGAACTATTAGATCTTTTTCCGGATTTGAATCAAGACTGTTCAGTTCGAGTTTTAGTTTGAACCGCGTCTTTTAGATCGCGCTCGAAAAACGAAAAATTTAATTTTCGTTCTACCTCTCTATTTCCTCTGCCCGCGCACGCCCCCCCCCCCCCCCCCGCCCCCCCCATCATCATGTCTGTCTTTTCTCTCTCTCTCTCTCTCTCTCTCTCTCTCTCTCTCATGTTTGGTCGCCGGTCACGCACTGTCTTCTCATGCACGTCCCTCTTCCCCCATCTGTCAGACTCTCTCTCCTTTTCCCTTTCTTTTTCCTTTCTTCTTCTTTCCTTCTTCTTTCTCTTCCCTCTTCCTTCCCCCGATCGACTGGTCCTGCTTCGTTCTCTGCCCAGCCAACATGACCGTCGCTCAGCCGCCCTCCGCCTCCGCCTGACACTACTCCGCCAGTCGCCACCGCCAGCAAGCCCGGTAACCATCGTGCCGATCACCAGCCATCGCCCCGACCGTTCCCTTCCTCTCCCTCGCGCGCGCGGCAGCAAGCCGTCGCCGCTGCCCTCCGCGCCCGACGTCACCCAGCCGACGCCACCCGAGCCCCTGACCGTCGCACGCCGTCGCCGTCGCCAGCCAGCTCGACCACCGCGCTGCGACATCCGCCAGTCACCGCCCCTGACCGGCTGGTCTCTTCCTCCGCGCGCACAGCAGTGAGCTCGCCGCCTCGTCCGATGAGACCCAGCCGTCGTCCAGTCGTCCGGCCGGCTACCCAGCACCGTCCCAACGCCTGAGTGTCGCTGTCGCCGCCACCGAGCGCCCCCCCCAGCCGCACCACCCGCCTCAGCCCACTCTCTCTTCTTCCCGTCGACTTCCGCAGTTCGCCGGCTCGCCGCGAGGTAGCCGGTGCCATCGCCGTGGGCCGCCGTCCGCCCCCTCACCTCAACCGACCACCAACCCTCCACCCACAGCCATCACTCTCTCTCTCTTTCGATTACTCTCCCCCCCTCACCCGGCTGACCTCCCCTTTCCAGCTCACCGCCGCCGCGCCGACGTTGCCACCGCATCGCCACCACTGCCGGACATCGCCCCAGCCGGTCCCGGCGAGCCAGCCTAAGCCGTGGCCGACTCGTGGCCCACGCACCGGTGCTCGTGCCCGTTGCCGCGCCCATGCCCGCTCCCATTGCCGCACCCACGCTTGTGCCCTTGCCCGCGCCTGTGCCCTCACCCGCGCCCGTCGTCGCGCCCGTGATCGCGCTCGTGGCCGACCGCCGTGCCCGCACGTGTGCCTGGTCCATACTGTTCACCTGGGCCATCCTAGGCTCGAGCCGACTTTTTCCGGGCTAAAATTTAATAAGTGACTCCCTAAACCCTACCTAGTATTTTTGGTACTTTACTGATTTGTCTCGGGTTTAGAATGGCTAGGGCGTGTTTGAATTTAATTTTATTATGATATAATTTGTGCTACTTGAATTGGATTAATTGATATGCTTGATTTGGGTGATTGTGCGTGGCCGACTTGAACGTCGGGTTTGTGGATTGGGATGGCGAATTGTGAATTGGACTGAGTTGTGAACATGGGTTATTTGATGCAATTGGTGTGAAATTGATTGAACTGAATGGCGTGTGCTTGCTTGTCGATTTTAAGCCCGGATCAATTCGAGGGCTACGGACTTGGAACGTGTTGACGGCGGTCCGTGTGAAGGCTTGATTGGCCGATGTGCCAATTGGATGCGGGCTTGAGACGTGTTGACGGTGGCCCGTTAAAGGTGTGATTGGACCGGGACGTGTTTACATCGATCATTGGAATTGATTGAATGGTGTGGCTTGGGACGTGTTGACGGCGGCCACTGGAATTGATTGAGTGTATGGCTTGGGACGTGTTGACGGCGGCCATTGGAATTGATCGAACTACGAGGCTTGTGTGCCTGTGAGAATGGACTTGAGGTGTAGTGGCACGAGATGTGAAAAAGATGTTCGAGCACGCATGTGATTTGAGTGTGACTGATATGGCTTGTGGATTGATTGAATTGGCTGGTTGGGCGTGTGACTTAATTGACCGATTGAACGTGTGGTTGCTTGGCTGGATTGGTTGAACGTAAGTGAGATTGTGTGTACTGGGTGACTGTGTTATGATGACGAATTATTCTTGCATTGTCTGGTTTGGACTAATACGCAGGGTTGGCTCACCATTCGAAGTGAGGTAAGGTGGTTGTGTGAAATGGATTATGTTGTATGGTACTTCGTATGTTAGACTTGTCTGGGTACGCATTAGCCTAGGTGGGATATAGGGTGTTGCTTATTGAGACTTGTTCTCACGGTTATTATATAACCATTTTCAGACCCCCAGCCTTGAGGATGGCAAACATACCGATGCATTTTGAGAGGAGCCCGGTTAGTAGTAGTGCTTGATCGCTGAGCCACGTACCCCCCCCCCCTTTTTTTTTACGTTGGTGGCTGTTGAATCGCTTTTGATTTTTGGGCGTAGGCTGTACATGAATATTGTATATATTTCCCGATGTCAAAGCAAGTGTATAATTGTCCGTGCTGGTTGTTGTATGACTATCCTTGGTTATGTGTATTTTAATGTACGGGTGGTTTTAATTACTTCCGCATGTGCTTTAAATCTCTATGTTGGGCGTTGGGTCGGCGACGCGTCCTAGGACGTTGCACACGAATTGACCTTTGTGAGGGATGTGGCGCGCCGTAGAGTGCGGGGCGTGACAACGGGGGCTACAATTCATTTCGAGCATTATCACGGGAGCTCTATCACTTATTAAGAAAGCTAGGTCCATTTCATTCCGTGCAGTTTCGGGCTTTCTCATCATAAAAATCTATTAATTGATGACGTTACTATTGGACTTACCCACAAAGGTGAGAGGACTGTTCCCCATGGTAACATTGTTCAACTGCAACGTCCTGTTGGACCATCAGTGTAGATGATGAAATCGATGTCCTGTTGGACCATCATGTAGCCAAAGATATCTAAAACCAGATTGCAATAGTGCACATCGATCACGGTCCCGACCAAGCCGTTGGTCGGAGGGAAGAGCTCTTTAGGATCGGAGGGCCTGAGGCAGTTCTTCATATTGTTTGTCTTTTTTCAATGGTTATCTGTCTTTTTTCAAATTTGTTAACTTTTCCAGAAGTTACATCTTTTAGCCGCCTTGCTAATAAACCATTTACTATGATTAAGCTACCAACTAATTTTGTGTTACTAACTCTCATTTCAATTACTTGCTAATGTTATTCTAATTTTTTTAAAATTATAAATTTATCTTATCTCTAATGAAAAAACAAATATTCTTATCTTTTACCAAATTTTAATTTCCTTTTTTATTAACGACTTAAATTTACTGACTATTGTATGAAATTACCAATCTTTATTTCGGTAACTTACCAACTTTTTTATTGGGCTACTTTTCTATTGGAAAGTAAAGTTGTTAATTAGAAAAACAATAAATTCGTCAGCTAAATCAAATGAGAGTTGGTAACATATAACCAATTGATAATTTGATCAGATAAAAATTGATAAATTACTTAAATTAAAGTTAGTAATTTCACTTGAGAGTTGTGGTTAAAAGAGATAAATAAAAGCTGATAAAATATGAGAAAAGTTGGTAATTACAAGACAAAAAAAAAACTTGGTAAATAACTCAAATGAGAGTTAGTGTCCCAAAACTAATTGATAACTTAAAAGTTGGCAATCACTTTCATTAAGGTTGATAATTTTCCCAAAAGAAGTTATAAAATTAAGGCATTGCTAAGAGATACAAATAAAAGTTTGCAAATAATAAGAAAATTTGTTAAAGTTAAGAAAAATAAAGTACATGTCAGCGAAAAACTTAAATTAGAGTTGGAACCCAATAGTATTTGATAAATTAAAAGGAAAAGTTGAAGGCTCATGCTAATTTAAGGATAATCATCCAAAAAGTCCTAATTATATTGTACACTGGCCAATTCAATTATTAACTTTTCAATTTGACAAATTTAGTCCTTAATATAAACAATTTGCCAATGTAATCTTTCTAGTCTATTTTGGCCTAAAATTTCTGATATGAATGCCAACCATCATATGTCGCATGGTCAGTTGCCAACCATGGATATCCCCTTTTTTTATTGGAAAAAAATGAAGAAAATTTGAATTCAAAAGAAAAAATGAAGAAATATAAAAATCATTGTAAAATTTGTCCACATCAACAACATCCGTGCCACAAGTGGCCAACACAAGCAGCCGGCGCTGATTGGATTGCCAGGTCGGCAATTTCTGACTAAAATTGGTCTGAAGAATTAAATTAACAAATTGTTAAAATGGTTTGGGACTAAATTGACTAAATTGAAAAGTTTATGACTGAATTAACCATTGTACAGTAGGTTTTGGACTTTTTTTCCTTCTAATTTGCATTGGTAATCTTTAAAATAAGTTAGTAAATGTAAGGGGTTGTTAAACAATAAAAATAAAGGTTGATAAATAAATAGAAAAATTGGTAAATTGCAAGAATAAATCAAATACCGGTTAGTGACTAGAATGAAAATTGGTAATCCAAAACTTGTGGGTTATTTATCTAATGAAAAGTTGGTAAGTCACTATAATTTAAGTTAATAATTCGATAAGATTAAGTAAATCAAAGCGGCAGTAAATTACAGAGACAAAAGTTGGTAAGTTAGTAAACAAATTGACAATTTCATAATAACTGATAAGTTTCCAACAAGTTACATGAAAAAAAATAAACCGATTATTTTTTTACCAATAATTTCTTGACACTTACCATCATGGAAAAAAAAAATCTATTGTCCCAGGCATGGAACAATAGAATTCTGTTGCTACATTATAGTAAAATAAATCTTTTATAAGTCATGATAGTCTCATGATTACCATTACCTAACTGAATATCTTCACGGAATTTACGAGGCATCGCATGTGCTCTGAAGCTTTTGCGTCGACAGATATTTCTTTCGAAGATGACTAAAAGCTTACTCGGTGAAAGATAATCAGAGCTTACAACTTACAATATGGTAAAAAGTGCAGACTTATAAATATGAGTTTCTGAAGGTAATATCTAAAGCTTAATGTAACCATTCTTGATCATCCATTCCAAGCTCCAGCGGTCTTCTGCGCACTTGAGAGTCCAATATGCCCATCCAAACGTGGCTCGTCCGTATGCTTCCAGTTGAACCTCCGCAGACTTTTGGTACTGTTCTTTTGTTGCATCATTCAGTCCCCACTCCACTACCCATTCACCTGCAATTTCACAATACTAACAATGATCCACAGTTCTTATATACGCATGTACACACGGAAACTAGTACACAACAATATGTGGCATCAATGCCATGAAAATTTTGTTACAGTTTTGGACTTGCCCACAAAAGTGAGAGGTCCATTTGATGAAGCGGCACGGTCCAATTGGGTGACGCTATCTTTGTATATGAAAGGAAGGATATCTTGGATTGTGTCAACTTCTGTATCGAACAGAAAATAGCATTGCATATCCACAACTGTCTTGTCCAGGCCGCTCGCATCAGGGAGCAGCACCTCCATGCTGGAGGTTTCAGGCATGCAGGACATGATAACATAAGCAGCGGAGGAGTGCTTGCGGACAGCTTTGTACCCGGCAATGTAGTACCCACTCACAGTCTCTCGAGGAAGCGTCCCTGTGAGTGGCTCGTTCAGAAGGTCGACAGCATAAAGGCTTGGGCTCTTCGTGTATCTACATAGGCGAAACCAAATGATTTGTACTCGGAATAAGGTTTGTGAACCACAGATTGATTAATTACCGGGACGTTAGGAATTCTATGACATGGAGGGTTTGTTGGATGGTCTCATTTGTGTCTCCCCATTCCTGGAACCCATCTCTTGATGAGGTCCGTTCCCAGCCATTTTGGGAACCAGGTGCTGCGCGCAGGTCAATTATGATCTTCAACCCATGCTTCCTGCAGGTAAAAAAGTTGACTGATATGTTATCTAATGCATTTGTATTTAACAAGATGAAGAGAAGATGGTAATAGACTCACTCTGCCCAACAGAAGGCTTTGTCCAAAAAGGCTAACGAGCCGCTGACATAAGGGGGCGGGGGATTTGGGTCACTCGCTATCCACCAACCTACTGGAATTTTCATAGCGTCCAATCCATTCTCGGCTACGAATTTGAAATCTTCTTCCACTATGAACGTTCTCCAGTGTTCCTGTCATCAATTCATACCTTCAATTTAAGTCTTACTAAGTTATAGCTTTACACACATTAATACAGACTTCGCGTTCACAACGATATCTACTTATAAAAATAATTGCAAATATCGACTGAACAAAAATGTAATAGGTACGATTGTCTTATTCTTTTGTAAATATTCAATTGAATATTGATGTTGCAAAGAATTATTGCTTGAGATAGAAGAATGTTATTTAATCAGATAAGATAAATATTTTTTAATCGAATCAAGAGTATAAACCTTTTTACCCATAAATAAAAATCCAAGTGAAAAAGTGTGTTTTACCCTTAAAAGAATGAAAATCGACACGAAAATTTTGGGCAAATCATTGCTTAAATTTTTTTTCTTTTCTGCTTTTGGAAAAGTAGAATACTAAAGTTACTAAGTGATATGTCAAAGTGTAAGTAGGACTTTGAAATGAATCCGAGTCAATTTAGTCTTTCCGACTAATTTTGGCCGAATAATACTGACGTGAATACTGATCGGCCTACATGGCACAGCCGGTGCTGACATATAGAACTTTTCGATAATATTTTAATGTTTTTCGAAATTTTCCTTTATTTTTTATTTTTCTATTCATTTTCATTTTTTTCTTTTCTTTCTCTTTCTCTTTCTCTTTTTTTTCTTTTTTTTTTCATTCCCTTGCTTCTTCCTCAAGCCGATTGCCCTTGGCGACCGACAAGATGTGAGGTCCGACGAGGTTGACCTCATTGGCCTTTGGCAAGCCTTGTTGGCTACTAGCCTCAACCTCGCCATGGGCTGCGAGGCCCAACCTTGTCAAATTTGGCGAGATTCGACCTTGCCAACCTCGCCTCTGACTAGCTAGTTAGGCGAGGCCAACCCTTGTTGGCCATTGTAGGAAAAGAGGAGGGGAAAAAAGAGAGAAAAAAGTATTAAAAAAATTATAACAAATGTTGATGTCGGTGTTGGCAGTACCACATAGGCCGGTCGATGTCCACGTCAATAATATTCAGCCAAAATTGACCAGAATGACTGAATTGATTATATGTCAAAGGGTTTATGACTAAATTAGCACAAATGCAATAATTTTAAGACTTTTCTAACACTTATTTCCATTTAAATAGGTATACCATATTCAACACCTAATCACAATTTGACACCCCAATTAATAAATAATTTTTGTGAATCAGTCTTCTTTGATCAAGTATATCTCGTCGAAAAACGGGTAGCTTTGTGTCACGGCCCAAAGAAATGGATCGTTCATGAGGTTTCCTGGACGATGGACCATGACCGACCCTTGAACGAGAAAGCGGATCCCGAGTATTCTGAGTACTAGGGTTTCTTGATGTGTTCTAGAATACTCTTGGGGGCGGGCGATACGGTAATTGTAAACCTCTGTAATTAATGAGGTAGTTGGGTAGATGGGGAGGTACGATCTCCACCGTAAGATCGGGGAGAAATCTACGGATACGGTCAGTCTGGTACTTGTATAAAAAGGGGTCTCCTCCCCCTCATTGTAGCATCTCATTCTTTCAAGAAGTAATAGAAATCCAGAGCTTCTCTCTCTAGAGTCTCTCTCTCTCTAAAAAGTTCTTGTGAGTTGAGGTGGGGAAGGCTAACTTGGGAAGAAATTCCTAAGGCCGCACGGGTTTGGGAACGCGAGATCGATCGACCCGTGACAAGTGGTATCAGAGCTAAGATGGCCAAAGGCGCTGCTAAGCCACGATCCGATCTAACGTCACAAACCGAGAAGGGTGTGGGCGAGGATCGTGGGAAGGCCACCGGGACACAAAGTGTCGGGGCAAGGGAAGACCGTGATAGCTCAAATGCAAAGGATATGGCTGGTGACTTGGAGACCCGTTTGGCGAAAATGGAGATCGTCGTGGGAGATGTCCAAGGAATAGTCGAGGATCTTGCTGTACGCATCGAAGGAGGCGAGTCCGGAACGGGGGAGCTCGAGGCCGAAGTGCAAGAGCTAAGTTCTGGCATGGGAGAACTCCGGAAGGCGATGCTGGGCGACTTGACTGATGCCGTCAAAGAACTTGAGCAACGGGACGATGCCTTGGAGGCCTTGGTGGAGGCCATGCGCGTAGAGATGGCCGAACTAAAGGCGAAGGTCGCCGAGATGGAAGGAACACGTGTGAACGGGGTAGTCACCGTGCAAACTGCTCCACGAGTGGATGCCCCGAAGCCGAAGGAGTTTAAAGGCTCGCGGGTGCCCAAAGACGTGGACAACTTCCTATGGTACATGGAGCAATACTTCCTAGCGATGGGAATCACCGATGGTGCAATCCGGGTAAGTACCGCAGCCATGTACTTAACTGATAATGCACTCTTATGGTGGCGTCGTAGGAGTGATGATCGGAGTGGTGTACCAATCACTACATGGGAATTGTTCGTCGAGGAGTTTCGACGACAATACTATCCCGCTTATGCGGAAGAAGAAGCTCGAGATGAACTCCGTCGCCTTGAACAAAAAGGTGGAGCTCGGGAGTATGTTCGGAAGTTCTCGGAGTTGCTACTCCAAATTCCGTCCATGAATGACACGGAGGCCTACTTCCAATTCATGGGTGGTCTAAAACCATGGGTAAAGCAAGAGCTAAAGCGGTGCAACGCAAGGGATCTTTCGACGGCCATGTCCGTGGCCGAAGCCATGGTGGAGTATAAAACAACTTCCGTAAGCAAACCGGATACCCGACCGAGGGACAAGGGCGTTGGTGGGGGAGATCGTAACAAATTCCACCGTCCAAGTGGAAGCAAACCATCAATGGCCCCTCCAAGGGCGAAGGCGGAGTCGAGCGGAGGAGAACACAAAAAGGGACGTACCTTCAAGTGCTTCTTGTGCGACGGTGCGCACATGGCTCGTGACTGTCCCACTCGAGGCAAACTAGCTGCAATTGCCAAGGCACACGAGGAGGAACGAGAGGAGGCAAGACTCGGTACGTTGCGAATCCTAAGTTCCATAAAGTCCAAAAAGGCGAACAAGCCCAAGGGATTGATGTTCGCGGACGTGACGATCGGGAAAACTAAGATGAGTGCGCTCATCGACACGGGAGCATCCGATCTATTTATCTCGGAAGAAGCTGCGAAGAAACTCAATCTTCGGGTTGAGAAAGGAGCCGGTTGGCTCAAGACGGTAAACTCCAAAGAAGTCCCTACCAATGGGTTAGCTAAGGACGTGGATTTCCAACTCGGGCAATGGAAGAGCAAGGAAATGATCGAGGTAATTCCACTTGATGACTATGACTTTGTCATTGGTTTAGGATTCCTTGATAGGATAGATGCTCTTATCATCCCATTTGCCGATTGTATTTGTATACTGGATACACGTTGTCAATGTGTGATCCCGGTCAAACGAGAGTTGGGCAACCAAAAGATAATATCGGCAATGCAAGTTACTAAGGGAGCGAGGAAAGGGGAGGCTACTTTCCTAGCAACCTTGAAAGTCGAGGATCCAAAGGGTGAAGGGAGTGATGTCCCGACGGAGGTAACCCGAGTCCTCGATTCCTTCAAGGATGTAATGCCCCCCGAACTCCCGAAGAAGCTTCCGCCTCAAAGGGAGGTGGACCATAAGATCGAGCTTGTGTCTGGTGCTCGACCACCCGCCATGGCCCCATATCGCATGGCGCCTCCCGAATTGGAAGAATTAAGAAGACAACTCAAGGAGTTGCTCGATGCGGGTTATATTCGACCATCGAAGGCTCCGTTTGGCGCCCCGGTCCTATTTCAAAAGAAGCATGATGGATCACTCCGGATGTGCATCGACTATCGGGCGTTGAACAAGCTGACGATCAAGAACAAGTACCCGATCCCTCTCATTGCCGACTTGTTCGATCAACTTGGAGAAGCACAATGGTTCACCAAGCTTGACCTTCGATCGGGATACTATCAGGTACGAATTGCAAAAGGGGATGAACCAAAGACCACTTGTGTGACGCGGTATGGGTCATATGAGTTCCTCGTCATGCCGTTTGGCTTGACAAATGCTCCGGCCACATTTTGCACACTCATGA
The DNA here is from genome assembly GCA_024500025.1 of Syzygium aromaticum. Lineage (NCBI taxonomy): Eukaryota > Viridiplantae > Streptophyta > Magnoliopsida > Myrtales > Myrtaceae > Syzygium > Syzygium aromaticum. The sequence continues at coordinate 6,428,817 of CM044890.1, forward strand.
ACAAGGTACTCCACCCGTTCCTAGATCAATTTGTCGTGGTTTATCTTGATGACATTGTGGTGTATAGCCGAACGCTCGAGGAACACATCGAGCATTTGAAGAAAGTCTTCCAAGTTCTACGGGAGAACGACTTATATGTCAAGCGGGAGAAATGTGCCTTTGCACAACGGGAAGTTCCATTCCTGGGACACATCGTCGGGGGTGGACGTGTGCGGATGGACTCAGCCAAGATTACGGCCATTGTGGATTGGAAACCGCCGACCAAGGTGACGGATCTAAGGTCATTCCTTGGCCTCACCAACTACTATCGACGGTTCGTCCGAGGATATTCGAGCATCACCGCGCCACTCACGGATATGTTAAAGAAGGAGAAGCCGTGGGAGTGGACGGCCCGATGCCAAAAGGCGTTCGATCGGTTGAAGCAAGCTATGACCGAAGAGCCGGTGCTCGTGCTACCTGATCACGCCAAACCCTACGAGGTAGAGACCGACGCTTCCGATTTCGCTATTGGTGGTGTTCTTATGCAGGATGGTCACCCGGTAGCGTTTGAGTCGAGAAAACTGAATGATACCGAACGACGGTATACGGTCCAAGAGAAGGAAATGACCGCGGTGGTCCATTGTCTTCGTACGTGGAGGCATTACCTCTTGGGCCCCCGATTCGTCATAAGGACGGATAACGTGGCCACGAGTTACTTCCAAACCCAGAAGAAGTTGAGCCCGAAGCAAGCTCGTTGGCAAGATTTCCTGGCGGAGTTCGATTATGGGCTCGAGTACAAGCCAGGAAAGGCAAATTCTGTGGCTGATGCGCTTAGCCGAAAGAGTGAGCTAGCATCATCGATCGTAAGTCGTCCCAAGAATCCATGGGATGAGCGGATCAAGGAGGGACTCCAACATGATCCAACGGCCAAAGCACTCATCGACCACGCACGGGAGGGCAAAACCCGGCAATTTTGGTGTGAAGACGACTTGCTTTACACCAAGGGACGGCGATTGTACGTGCCACTATATGGGAAGCTACGAAAAGAAATCCTACGGGAGTGCCATGATTCCAAGTGGGCGGGACATCCGGGAATCCATCACACTATGGCGCTCTTGGAGGATCGTTACTATTGGCCTCACTTACGCGATGACGTGGAGGCATATGTACGAACATGTCTTGTGTGCCAACAAGACAAGCTCGAACAACGGTCATCGGCGGGGCTTTTGGAGCCACTTCCCATCCCGGAGCGTCCATGGGAGAGTGTCTCCATGGACTTCATTGTCAACCTACCAAAATCCGAAGGGTGTCGGACTCTCATGGTCGTGGTAGATCGGTTTTCCAAGTATGCGACGTTCGTGCCCGCGTCAAAAGATTGTCCGGCCGAGGAGGCGGCCAAGCTATTCTTGAAACACGTCGTCAAATATTGGGGAGTGCCACAAACGATCGTGAGCGACCGCGACCCTCGATTCACGGGTAGATTCTGGACCGAGCTCTTTAAATTATTAGGGTCGGATCTTAATTTCTCCACCAGTTTGCATCCCCAAACCGATGGACAAACGGAGCGGGTCAATGCACTCTTGGAGTTATACCTCCGACACTACGTGAGTACGACACAAGTGAATTGGGCGAAGTTGATCGACGTCGCCCAGTTCTCCTACAATCTTCAGAAGAGCGAGTCCACGAATCAAAGTCCCTTTGAGATCGTGACGGGACAACAACCACTCACCCCGAGTACGGTTGCAACGGGCTACAAGGGGAGTAGCCCATCCGCTTTCAAGTTTGCCAAGGAGTGGCATGAACAAGCGGACTTGGCACGAACGTGTCTACACAAGGCCTCGAAGCGCATGAAGAAGTGGGCCGATAAGAAGCGACGGCACGTGGAGTTCCAAGCCGGGGACTTAGTGTTGGCCAAGCTACACCTGGTTCTCCGATACAAGGACGTGCATAAAGGGCTTATACGTCGCTACGAGGGGCCATTCCGAGTGTTGCATCGAGTCGGAAAAGTCGCATATAAGCTGGAATTGCCACCAAAACTCAAGGTACATCCGGTATTCCATGTGAGTATGCTTAAACCTTTCCGTGTAGACGAGGAGGACCTAGATCGAGGGGAGTCACAACGGGCGCCGCTTGGAGCAAAAACCTCCTATGATCGAGACGTCGACTTCATCATGGCGGATCGAGTCATACGGAAGAGATATCGTGCACCGAAGCGGGAATACTTAATCCGATGGAAGGGTCTTCCAGAGAGTGAAGCAAGTTGGGAGCCTGAAGAAGCTCTTTGGCAGTTCAAAAAGCATATCGATACTTTCCACGCCAAAGACGCGACGAGGGCGTCGCCCGAATAGGTGGGGGAGAATGTCACGGCCCAAAGAAATGGATCGTTCATGAGGTTTCCTGGACGATGGACCATGACCGACCCTTGAACGAGAAAGCGGATCCCGAGTATTCTGAGTACTAGGGTTTCTTGATGTGTTCTAGAATACTCTTGGGGGCGGGCGATACGGTAATTGTAAACCTCTGTAATTAATGAGGTAGTTGGGTAGATGGGGAGGTACGATCTCCACCGTAAGATCGGGGAGAAATCTACGGATACGGTCAGTCTGGTACTTGTATAAAAAGGGGTCTCCTCCCCCTCATTGTAGCATCTCATTCTTTCAAGAAGTAATAGAAATCCAGAGCTTCTCTCTCTAGAGTCTCTCTCTCTCTAAAAAGTTCTTGTGAGTTGAGGTGGGGAAGGCTGACTTGGGAAGAAATTCCTAAGGCCGCACGGGTTTGGGAACGCGAGATCGATCGACCCGTGACATTTGTCCATGTGTTGTCATGGTTGCGACTTTTTTACTGGGGAAAGCCGAGCGTGGGTGACATGCATCGCGAAAGAACCCAACACTTCAGGTCAAGAACCATTTTTTATAAATGCGAATTTCTCATAGCTGGATCACAACTAGATGTTTTCACTGGGAAGATTCCAACAATTAAGATGGTGGAGCGTATAAATATTGACATTATGACCAAGCCTATCACCTCTAGCTAAGTTCAATAATTAGCTATGGTATGAGTAGCTTGTCCATATCATATGATGTCCTGTTCATATTTTCATTTTATATATTGCATTTTATATTGTATCATTTTACATGCGCAATACCGGTATTAAGTGAGAGTAGAACGCTGTCGGGACTAAAGACCCTCTGAGGAGCATACAAGGGATGCAGGAAACTGTAGTAGCTACCGCAACTCCTGTGTATGACTACAGTAATGACCATCGGTTAAAATTAGCACGTTCGCATGCCAAAATACCAAAAAGATTAAAAAAAATCAACTTTTTTTCTCGTGGAGTGAGTTTAGTTAAAGCTATAATCCAGGCATGAAAAAACCATTTGATTGATTTGATTGGCTTGAGAAGTGTGAACTTTGACTATTTTCAAATAAGAGTTTTATAATTACATACCCTCATGACTTCGGCGGCTTTTCGTGGTCCAAGACCATTCGTAATTTGGAACTCGCCTTCCAATCTTTTAATAATGTTCATCACAAATACGGATGGGTCTACATCTCTCCAAGCATCGCTCTCGGCATATTGATAATCAGCTGTCACTCGTTCCTCTGTTCTTACCTGCAAAACACATTATAATCACCCTCTTTTTGTTATAAATTAAGTCCCCACTTGATCACTCGTTAAAAGATCACATGCACATCACTTGATGTTATAAAGTGTTATTTTATTAATCTTTTTGTTGTTGCTCTCGATCTCTGCTTCAAATAAGTCTCAAAAAGTTTTCACTCGGTTAGTGTCCACCTAAAACATAACTGCGAAGGGATAATGTTTGTCTACTCAATATGTTTATGATATGATGCGACGGACTAAAATTGTAACTAGGATGGCCTTTCAAATAAGTGGACCATATTTAGCATCCACTTTTTTAGACTAGTCTTAAGTAATTATTTGGGGAACGTTATCTATGCACTAGAAAAAGTCTGGTTGGGAGGCCCCATATGAATTTCCATAGTTCTAACGGTTCAAGTACATTTGAGTACATGGATGACGCACATGCGATGATTTCTCGATCGGTCTTAGTAGATTTATCGTTATTCTTCTATAGGATATAGGGAAGAGAAAGCGATTGATGACCTGTAAGAAGAAACCATTGGAAGCTCTGATTCTAACACGGTTTGGATCATTTAAGTTTCTCACGATCTCAAAGGTTTCTCGTGTTCCTGGTGAATCACAAGTAGCCACCAAATCGACACCATCCCCACTAGAGTCCAGGCCGACGAATTGCTTGTTGGCAACCCTAAAGTTGAAGAGCGTCTCATTGATTCTCCACAGCTACACATACAAAGCACTGGAAAATTATATATGTAAAAGTTACAAACCAATTATCGTAATTGCATCGGCCGTGCCCCCGTGAGATAACCCGAACATCACTGACAATGGAATACCTGAGCCAATATCCTGATGGCGGTAGCCCAAAAATCTTAATTTATTTGCACTTGGTGTACTATGCATCTAATCCAGACACAAGTTCGTTCCTTAACTGCCGAACTAGTATCACGGGTTTGCATAGTCAAATGTTATCTATCTGCGTAAAGCTAACTCACCCTGAAGGTCTCCCATCGGGGACCGGAACCTGCGGGGTGTTTGCCACCACCAGGAGTCCCTGAGCTGTTGGTGACTACTCGGCTTCCTCCACCAGACTCGGCACAGAGAAACTTTCCGACCATCATTGATTTGAACTGAAGAATAGTCCCATCCTACACATTATACACACTTCCAGGATCAGAAAGGTCGCCAAAACCAAACGAATTATCGGTTAAAAAAGCAACGAAAACACCACGGCAATTACGTGCGGCACAGTACCAAGAAGTCCTTGTTGGGGATTGCATCAAAGAGGGAAGGCTTGATCCATCCTTCTGTGACCAGCCAGCCTCCCAGATTCACTGCTCTTATTTTGGGGTTTCGATTCTCCGTCTCTTGATCAGAATGGTTGCTGATCGATGGGACCCCGTTGCTCATGACTTCCATGGCTTCTGTTTTCCCGCTTCCCCGTTCAGAATGAACATAAGAAAAAAAAAAAAACAAAACAGCAGTTGGTTATGCAACCGACTGTCCCATAAGGAACACATAACATCTGCAGTTAACATGACTAAGGCATATCCAATAGTACTCGTGCAAGAAATGTTCATGCAATAATATTTTGAAATGGTTAAGGACCGATGCAATGAGTGGTTGCATGATGCGGATGAGTCGAGTCACTCACTCAATTAGCTTAACAGCTAAGTTGTCTGCGCGTCTGATGTATTTTTGCCACAAGCCGTTCGTCTATTTATACTGAGTGTGATCTGGTCTATTTGGTCTGGTCTACTTAGTGCATTTCACCTCGTTGTGACCGCATTTCTTAAAATTTGCTTGTTGACTCGCCTAACGTGGGTTTCCGCGTAACTTCGACTTACCTCGACACACAGAAATTTCCCTGTCCCTTGCCCGTGGACCTCTGCAGTTCTTGAGATAATGACGTTCTCTTCCGGAGAACAAAATAGATTTAACAAAATTTTACGTTTACCCTTTTTCCTTTCTTTCTATTGATGTAACTACTCTTCCGTTTGTCCAATTATGTTTTCTCCTTCGAACCGGATTTTGTTAAAGAGGGTTACCGAAAACGCTCCTTAAGAAACTAATTAGGGTAATTTCACGGTTTCCAATAAATTGATTGCGGTCGTGTTGTGCACAAAAAAGTGCCTCCAAAATTTTATTATTTTTAAGTAGAATTTTATTAACAAGTTGTCCGTGGGGGCACTAGTTAAACATTGCAATAAAGAAAATTTATCATTTCCAATATACTGTGTTTATCATGTTGATAAAAATGGAAATATTTCCTTAAATATAGTCAACACCCTCAGCATAAAGTGAATCCTATAGAGGGTCCACGAGATGCAACAGCCCGGCGAAATTTTTGTTTAGGGGAATGAAGTTGACAGCATTTCATAATTAATGAATGGGAAATTACTAGGAAATGAGCAATGACGTAGTAAAGAAAAAAGGGATCGCTGGTCACCGAAAGGAAAAAAAAAATTGAGTGATTTTATGCTTTTGTGAATCTTCATTTTGTCCCGTCCTCATGGGATCACATTGCCAAAAAATTTGAAGCACCTGATACCCAAAAAAATATATTTATCAATGTTTGCAATTTAGGAAGTTAAAGGGCACGAACTATAAACATTATGTTCCCAAAAATAATTTTTGACTAAAAAGTAGAGTTCGTTAACGAGACAATTGATAGCGTTGATATAGAATTCGTACGTTGGTAGGCAGTAGGCAGTGAGGGCGAGCCATGAGAAGAATTGTTATTTCTAGTAGAAAATTTCTACTTTTCACTTCTGTTCCAAATCTATTTCTAGGCTAAGATTATGTCCTGGAAATTAAAAAATGAAATTGCGTTGCCAAACGGATTTATGTTTCAAACATGTTATTGATAATAGAAAAATAGAATAAATAAAGAAATGAAATGGTTATTATTCATCTCCCCTCATAAGTTCATTTATATTTGTTTAAAGAAAAAAAAACAAGACTTCGCTTAAGTAGAACGGACAAAAAGTCATCATTAGCCCATGACGTTTGGGTAAATTCGTAGCGTTTGCATTGTTCGGATCACGATTGTTGGGGTCACCATCCGAATCTATCGAACCGTACGACGTGAGTTATCGCGGCGCTTCTGCATTTTTTACCGTGTTTTTTTAAGGATTCTAGGAAGTCATCAGCAACTACCTAGTAAGTTTCCCCCCACCATCCAATGTGAAATTGGAGGTATAACAGTAAAAGTACTTTAACTTTTTATTATTATTATTATTATTATTTTATGATTGGCAAACTAACACCGCAGGGACCCTCAAATAATAGTCAGCGAAGTCTGACGCCGGTTACGGAATATTTTGATTGAAGCACGAAGTGATCCCATCGCGGCAATCATTAGTGCGATCAAGGTTACGAGCACCATCCAACACGGAAGCCTACGTTCTTGGGCTTGCACTGCCTGTTCATAATTTCTTCTTCGTCCCTCCGATCGATCAATCTTGCTCACGGCTATGAACCATTCAGAAATAGTAAAATCTATTTATTCCGCTTCGATGCGCTCTCACCGGGTTCAACCATTGATCATCACGGAAATCGACTCTACATACGAGTGTGTATATGCATCGGAAATACCGAAATGATTCGAATAGGTAAACTGATTAAAGCTTTATGTAGCCATTGTTGATCATCCACTGCAGACTCCACTTGGTGTTGACGTTCTTGAGGGTCCAGTATGCCCACCCAAATGTCGCTCTTCCATACACCTCAAGCTGTGCCTTTGCGAATCTCTGGTAGTCTTCTTTCGTGGCTCCTCTCACTTGCCACTCAGCCACCCATTCACCTTCACCCAATTCGCAAATCAAGTCAGCAACAAAGTTTGGTGAGCAATTCACATCGTGCAGTTTTCTGCTTTCTCGTAGTAAAAAAAGTAACGATAGATGGTGTCGCGGTTGGACTTACCCACAAAGGTGAGAGGACCGTTCGCCGTGGTAATATTGTTCAACTGTGCCGTCCTCTTAGTGTAGATGAAATCGATGTTCTGTTGGACCGTCATGTTGTAGAAGATATGAGAGAACAGATTGTAGTAGTGCACGTCAACCACGGTCCCGGCCAAGCCGCTGGCCAGAGGGAAGAGTTCTTTGGGATCAGAGGGCCCGAGGCGGTTCGACATCACTACATAGGCCGTCGGGGAGTGCCTGCGCACCGCGTCATATCCTGCCTTGTAGTACTTGGTCAAGGTGTCAAGGGCTACTCCTGGAGAGAGAGGCTCGTTGATGAGCTCCACGGCGTAGAGACTCGGGCTCTCTGCATACCTTAAAAATGGCATTTGTAACTGCAGAGTTCCGGCTTTGCTCTGACATATACGTGGTTGCATTAGATACAAAAAGTGAGTGGAAGAATTTACCGAGCAGTGAGGAATTCGATAACAGCAACTGTTTGCTGGATGTTAGCATCAGTGGCTCCCCATTCCTGGGATCCGTCCCTTGACGAGCTGTGTTCCCACCCATTTTGTGAACCTGGTGCTGCGTGCAGATCGATTACGATGTTCACACCATATTTCCTACCAAAGTTCCAGTAAAGTTAAGAGGTTCAGTTTATTAGCCAATCGGGAAGCAGTGGGTTTCACCCTCTAGAATATCATAGGTAACAAATGGACAGTGGGTAAAAGTTCAGTTTCTATTTTTATCAGTTGAAGGACGAGTAAACGAGGACCAGCGCAACTACCATTCCTGAGTATTACCATATGGGACCTACACGATATATTTGTTTCTTCGAGCCATAAATACTCAGTCCATCCGCAAGTATAGGATCCCGTCACCGGTAGTCTTACGGGCATTATAGCACAGGGGAAATCTCTGTATACGGGGTTAACTAGCTAATGTTTAAAGCGCACGCAGGCTGGAGATTTGGCTTTCAACAGGATTCGAACTTGTGATCTCATGAAAGACGATGCGACTCTTCCATCGTTGGGCTACCACACTCGACGGTGAGACAAAAGCTTTGGGTTGCCTATCATTCAACATCCAATGTGCTAAAGGAGAGATAAAGGTGAGGATCATTTGGAGTCTTGGTCTTTGCAAATGAAAATGAAAAGTGCGAATGCGACATGTAGAGACAGCTTGATAGGAAAGTGGGACGTACTGAGCCCAAGAAAAGGCATTATCAAGTGCGGCCAAGGATCCTCCCACGTAAGGCAGCGGAGGAGTTGGGTCGCTTGCGATCCACCAGCCCACCGGAATCCTCACTGCATTCAACCCATTTCTTGCTATGAACTGGAAGTCGTCTTCCACTACGAATGTGCTCCAATGCTCCTGCAAATCAAGCACGACTGATTATGCAGAGGAATTAGTCAAGTTCAAGTATTCGAAGAAGATCCCGAGTTCAATGGCGATATCAATATGCTAAACTGAAATTTCAACCACTAGCAGTAGACAAAGCAGCAGTCTTCCGCTGCAGGGTATTGAAAATTGAGCATGGACCGCAAGTTGGACAGTGCTTCGGTAACGGTCAACCCTAAAATCTTGACAGAAGTCAACAAGTTCGCTTCTGATTTATCAAAAGAATCATCAGTATCCAGAAGAGATCGCCGCACGCAATGGATTGTTCTGAATTAGGCACGTTACTCGTTTGACCAAGAGACAAAAAGAAAAGAAGAGGAAATTGGGCAACTAAGCATTCAACTTAAGCATTAAAAAGTAACTAAAGGGCAATGATGAGGAACTAAGCTACACGTCGGAAAATGTCAATAAGTGAAAAGTAAACGAGTAAAATGATGGCGCACTTCTTGGTCCATGGTTTCTTACCCTCATGACTTGTGGGGTTTTTTGTGGTCCGTAGCCATTAGTGACCTGAAAGTCGCCTCGCAATCTACTGGCAAAGCCCATCACGAAAACGGAAGGGTTGTCATCGCCCCATCCACCCTCCCCCTTGTAATCGGCCGTCACCAGTACCTCTGTCTTCACCTGCCACCACCACCAGTATCGCGCACCCATCTCAATGTGTGATTCTTATAAGTTTCAACATCGATTGGCTCTTAAATGTTCAACCAGCTATCACCCAATGAAATTGCCATAATGTATTTTGAAAGAAAAAGTGAAACTAAGAACGGAGCATCCTGTTACTTGCAAGAAGAGGCCATTGGAAGCTCTGATTTTGACTCTGCTCGGATCCTCCGAATTCCTTACTATCTCGAATGTCGAGACGGGGGACTCGGAAACGGCCACCACGTCGACCCCGTTCGCCTCCAGCCCGACAAACTGCTTGTTGAAGACCCTGAAGTTGAAAATCAGCGTTGCGTTGATCCTCCATAACTGCAACCACAAAACGGAAGGCATTTACGTCTTCTCAGTCATTGCTTTCACTCTGGATAGAACAACTGAATTCTCTCTCGATAATGTTCATTCACCTTGAAGGTTGCCCAACCGGAGGCAGCAGTTCGGTTGGCGACGATGATTGTCCCCCCGCCGCTCTCCGCGCACAGATACTTCCCTACCGTCACTGATTTGAACCGAAGCCCAGTTCCATCCTAAAATATCGCAGCAAGATTCATAAATGAACACGAACAAAAGGGCCGCAACGTATGGCAAATTTGCCAGAAACACGTACCAAGAAGTCCTTGTTGGGGATTCCGTCGAACAGAGAAGGCTTGATCCATCCTTCTGTGACCAACCAACCTCCGAGGTTGACTGCTCGCAGTTTGAACTCGGGATTGACCCTCCCATGAGCAAGGAGCGGAAAGCAACACAACGAGAAAATGCAGATCAAGAGAAGCCGTCTTGCTTCCTTCGAGAACATCGTCGTTCTTTTCTTGTCGTGATTTCTAATATTTAATCTTCGTTTCCTATGACTAGGGTGATAATTGGAGAGAATATATATAGAGCGAGGAGAGAAAAGTCGAAAGATAGAGGTCTAAAGGCAAACCTCAAGTGTGCGCACACGGGTTGCTTATCGTTTTTTTCCTCATGGATATGGCACCGCATCAGCAACCCGTGTGCGCCACAAATGACAGCATCAGAATTCGGTAGGAAATTCAGTTGGGTCTTGATCAAACTGTATCGATTGCCCAAATTCGAAAGTCCGGTGCATTCAATAATCGAAATTAGAGTTTAGTGATCCGATTGCAAAATCCATCGGAATCAGAGCGGTCAGTGACCATTGGCGAAATTCACTCTTTAGACCGACCCCGCACACACCAATCTTTCTTCTTTGTGAAGCCGCGTTATCCTTAACGCCAGAAGAAAAGTTAGAAATGCAAATAATCCAGGATACAAAAGGATAAAAACGATGAGTCAAATAGATGAATGACCAAAAAGCAATGTAAGCCGAACCGAGCCGGTGCGGCGGACCGCCCACCGCCGGTCCAACGCCAACTCTATCTCTATCCATAAATCTCCGCCCACTTGAAGCGCCACCAATTTTGCTGGCCCCATATTCCAATCTTCCACCATATGAGGTGCTAGAGTGAGGAGTACATGTTACTTTCGCGCCAGACTGATAACTACTCAAAGTGCATCCACGCTTCCCCAAAATGTAGATTACAGAAATTAAAAAAAAAAAAAAAAAGCTACAAAGTTCCTTTTGTTATGCTCTCCGAATCCGTGGATTTTAATAATAAGTTTGGGAAAATATGACATTTTTAGACTTCATATTTTTTTCCTGAAAAATTAATAATTTCAAGCGATCATTTTTTTAAAAAAATTATACATTAATTTTCGTGAAATAAATGGGCGTAATTGTAAAGACTCGTCAAACGGGTGAGTCAGAACGGATAAAAAATTGTCCGACCTAAATAGACCAATTTTCATGCGATGCAAATCAATTAATCTGTGCCAACTCGATTCATACGTGAGCTGACCAATATTACTAAAACACTTCCATATTTAACCCAATTTTGAAAAATTCATATGAAAACCGATTGGCCCACAAGGAAAGCAATGGCCTCCTTTGTTCTAACCTTATATGGGGTTTTTGAAACCTCGCAACCTTGCCCCGTCGAATGCGGCATCACAGATTACAGCTCTCTTTGCTTCCTCTCAGCAACACGTGTATGCCACAAGCAACCCCATCATAAATCGTAAGGAAATTCAATCGGCTCTCAATCAAACCATATCAATTGCCAAAATCCTAAAGTCCGGCACATTCGACAATCGAAATCAGAGTTCAGTGATTCGATTGCAAAATCCATCAAAGTGGTCACTGGCCATCAGCGAATTCACTCTTTAGATCGACCGCACTCGCTGATCTTCTTCTTTGCAAAACCGTGTGGTCCTTAAGGCCAAAAGAGGAGCCCGAAACGCAAAAATGGTCCTGGAAAGCCGATACGAAGAGAAGAGTCAAATAGGGGAAGGACAAGAAAGCAGTGTAAACTGAACCGAGTGGCGGTGGTGGACCGCCGGTCCAACACCGACTCTCTTGGCAGTCCACCACCGACTCTATCAATCCACAAATTTCGCCCCACTTGAAGCACCACCAATTATGTTCAATCTTTCCACCATTCGAGGTGCCAGAGTGAGGAGAACATATTCCTTTCGTGCCAGACTGATAACTCCTCAAAGTGCAAACACGTTCTTTTCAAAAAAATAAAAAGGTGCAAACACTTGCCTTGACCGTATTGTGGTTCGCAGAATTTTTTTTTTTTTTTTTAAAAGATGAAACTTGATTTCTTCTATTAATGCTCTCCGAATTTGTGCATTTTAATGAAAAGTTTTGGAGTACCAAGTACATGATGATCTGGCTCCCTTTATTTTGCGAAAAATAATTGATTTTAAAAATATGCTTTTAAAAAATAATTACTTGTATTACTTAGAAAATAAATGAACGAAAAATGTTTTCATCATTTATAATAATGTTTAGAAATAAATTTTTATCGATAATGAAAATGCTTTTCATTAACTAATTATATCAAACAATAGAAGTAATTAATACGAAAAAAATAGGAAAATTGTCTAAAAAGTCCTAAACTTGTTATACTTTTACTAATTCAGCCATAAATCTTTTCACGCTTTACTAATTGAGTCCATTTGGTCAAATTTGATCGGAAATTACTGACGTGAACGCCGACCAACAATGGTTGATTCTAACATTGACATTTTTAATTAATATTTTCATAATTTTTAGAAAATTTTATGATTTTTTCCCCTTTTCTTTACTTTTTTTTTCTGGATTTTGGAGAAATGGCTGGCAAGGGCTGCGATGCCCTCATCGGCCACTAAGGCAAGGGCTTGCAGCCCTCGATGTGGCTAGACGAGGCTTAGTGGCCCTCGCCGGCCAAAGCGTGGGCACGTGAGCCCTCTCTTGGCTAGATCTGGCAAGGGCGTTGCAGCCCTCACCTGTAGCCAATGGGGGTCACCGGCCATCTCTCGAAACAACAAAGAAATTAAAAATTTTATTAAAAGTATTCATGTTAGCGTTGGTTGTATTATATATAGCGCCCAACATCCCTGTCATCAACTTCCGGCCTAAATTAATTAGATAAACTCAATTGATAAATTATCAAAAGGTTTAGAATTGAATTGATAAAATTTAAAAGTTTAGGGTTGAATTGTCAAAATAAATTTTAAACTTTTTGGGCAATTTTTTCCGATAAAAATGTTTTCAACCTCGCGATATGGGCCGAAAGTCCATCGCTTTTGGGCTTGGCCCGCGAGGAAAGAAACGGCCTCCTTCGTTCTAAATTTCTACGCGGTTTCTTTGAAAACCTCCCTTACTTTGCCACCGCCGAACGCGGCATCATTGATTTACAGCTCGCTTTTGCTTCCTCACGATCGTCTCGAGCACTTATTTCCTGTGCGCCGGTCCGTGAGATCCCAACCCACGTGCACCGTCGGATCAGGTGGGCTCTCCGTAGTGCCCATCCCATCTAACGGCGCGTATGAGCCCGGTTCATTTATTATTTTTTTTTTCATACACAAAATTTGGCTCCTCCTTCGCCGCAGATGGAATCATCACACCCCCATGTGACGACCGACAGCTGACAGCTCAGCACCCCCACCGCAATCGCGACACCCCCCCGCGCTTTTCCCCTGCTCCTCCCTCCCTCCCTCTCATCCCGCCCTCCGTCCTCCTCACCTCTTGACTCTCCCGCCCCAGTCCGCAAATCAAGCGTCCCCTAACACGACCGAGCACCGGCACATCGTACGCCCTCCCGTACCAGATCCCCCCCCTTTTCCCCCGGTCCCCACTCGTTTCCTCGTTTCCTCCTCTTTCCCCTTTCATCTTCCCCCTTTATATCGTCGCTGCTCTCTCTTCTTCGCTTTCCCGTTGTGCGCACTCGCTCCTCCTTCTCATCCACTCCTCTTGATTTACCCCCCACCATCGCCGAACCCCCCGGAAAAAGCGAGAACCCTTTCGAGAACCGGAAATGGCGAGGCTGGCCGCCCTGCTCGCCCTCTGCTTGCTCCCGGCGATCGCCGCCGCCGCTCGGCCCACGAGGACCCCCCTCACGGTGACGGGGAGGGTCTACTGCGACACCTGCCAGGCCGGTTTCGAGACCCCCGCCTCCACCTACATCGCCGGTAAACCGCCGTTTCGCCGACCCATTTGCGACTTATGAGTAGTAGGCTTCCGCTTTCGCTCGTTTTTCTTTTTCCTAGGGAAGACGGAGCGTGCAGTCTACTGTTACTGTTGCAGCCGCCTTTGTTGTAGCTTCGTGGTATTTCGTTTAGATCTGGGGTAGGTATGGCGTAGATCGGGTGGTTGGATGTTAGGATCTGCGTGTACGGTGGCTTCATTCTTGCGTCCGTGGCTTGCTGGGGTGTCGATGGCTGTGTTTGCGTGGTGGAGTGCAGTGGGTGACAGAGTAGTGAATAGGGAGTGCGTGCGTCCTAGTTGATGGCCATTTGATTAGAGCATTTGTAGATATTGGGAGGTTAGTTTGGAAAGATTCTGCGGATTTGCAACTTGGAACTAGTCAAAAGAGAGCGATTTGTTTAATTAATCGTGCGGAGGGGTTTACAGTAGTCGTTGCTTTGGTGAATCGTCTTGAGTCGGGCAGATCTGGTGTAGATCGCGAGTTCTGGAAATCGGGTGAAGCTAGCTAACTGAGTGAGGAACAAACCCTTTCGACTGCATTTGGAGCTTGACTTAGGTGATTCGATGGTGGCTGTTGAGCCTCGGCGAGTGATAGTTGGAAACTTGGAAAGAGGTGGAAGTTGGAACTGCAAATGCCCATCCCTTGTCAATAGAGCCTCTTGATGTGTCCCTTTTGATCTTTTGGGGCGATTAAGTTACTTAATTGGCGAATCTCGTCGTTGCTTGCTGCAGTTGTAGTTTTTATTCTTAAGCTGTACATTCTGCGAACGGGAAAAGCCGGAGCAATATCCTTTCATCATTAGGTCGAATGGAGCAATCTTTGAGCTTGTTGGAAATGCAAGAAAGCTTTTGGCAAGTAGAGAATGAGAGGACATTGGGTTTCTACTTGCACAACACTCATGATTGTAACTGTGGCTCTAGTTTATAATCGATGTGTCTCATCCTATAATTGGGCTGTTTTGTCTATAAGGGCGTGTCGCTCTTGAGATTACTTTGCTTAACCACATTTTCCGTTGGACTGATTCGACAGGTGCCAAGGTGAAAGTGGAATGCAAGGACAGGACAAGCATGAAGCCCCTGTATAGCCAGGAGGCGACCACGGACTCCACCGGAACCTACAAGATGTTCGTCTCAGAGGATCACCTGGATCAACTTTGCGACGCCATGCTCGTGAGCAGCCCGCAGCCCAATTGCCAGAAGCCAGCTGCAGGACGTGACCGCGCCCGTGTCATCCTCACGCGCTTCAATGGGATCGCTTCGGACAACCGATTTGCCAACAACATGGGATTCGTGATGGACCAGCCCTTGTCTGGCTGCGCCCAGGTCCTTCAGCAATACCAGGACTTTGATGTCTAGAACCTCAATCTGAGAGCCTCTTATTTGTTAATTTAATTACGTATTAGCATCACTTGGAGTGGTTGCAGTCGGATATTACTTGGATTGATGTGTGAACTTCGTCTTGTAGTAATATGAACTTGTTTTCTGCTGAGATTGGACTTCACAAGATGCGTGTGCTTCTTCCATCAATTCTTGTTTACTTTGATGATGGCTTGGTTCTGGATCGACTGGAATGATTTCTTTCTTCCAGATGTTTGGATGGGAGCCTGAGGACGGAATCGTTGGATCTACTCTATGTTTCGACTTGACGATCTTAGGTTGGGGCAATTCTTGCATAGCTAAACATTTTAGAACGGGGAACTTCTAAGAACACATCTTAAGCCACTGAGTGGGTGGAGGTGTATTCTCCTGTCATTGTTTCTCCTCTTTCCTTCAATTCTCTCGTTCTGGTCTTCTTTCGCAAGACGGCCAGCCATATCGATACTGAAGATGATGCTCGGCGATGGCCATCTGTACGCCCGTTGGCGAGGTGTCGCTCAACCATCACTGTTACGAGCCCCTGCTGTCAAGCCTCCAACGGCAGATGACATCCTAGGCCCCCTCGTTTTACTTGCTCTCTCTTTCTGAATCTATCAATCAACGTGGAGGTTATAACCGGGAAGTTCCCTCGTGTGACTCCAAATTATGGTTGCACGAGGCTAGGAAACTCGGCCTTGTTGCGGGGGCTCGACTTTGTAACTTGGCTGATATTTAGAATGACGGGTTCTCGCGACCCCGTCAATAAGCTGTAATGGATGTGGCGCCCCCTAGCACGACCCCAGAGCTGTAGTCGCGTGAGGATGACGACCTCCTTGGTTTCGATGGTGTGCTATTCTATGGCATTACTTAGGACTTTAAGGTGTGATTCGAATTCGGAGGTCCAAAGAGAGTGAATCACGACCGAGCTCGAGATGTATGGAGGTTTATGGGCTTGAAGATCGTGGACCGCCGCCATCATCAATTCTGTTGGTCCACCCACTAGTTCATTACTAGCGTGGTCTTGCACAAGCACATGTTTGTCAAATGTATCTATCAAAAATGCTAGTTCAATCGAGCTGGTCCACTAGTTCATTTCTTTTTAATTTGATAACAAAATTTTCAAATGTATCTATCAAATGTGCTATTTTTTTTTATTTTTTGTAATAATAGGTGATAGCACATTCCCGATAGTAGGTAAAGTTAAGTAATTCAAATCCATCTTATTTAAGGAAAGCTATTCCATGAAGAATCCAAATTCGATCTCCTGTTTCTTTCCAAACATAAGAATCCAAGGAACTGGGATCCTACTCCACAAACAATCCAATTCAACAACGCACCAAACAAGGCCCAAAAACATTTTTGATCCAACGAAATGGAATCATATCGAAATAAAATGGAAAATGGTATGGAAATATAAAGGGGAATTGCTAATCCCATTCTTTTGTTTGGTTCCCACAATAGAATTGAGCTAGAAATAGCGTTCTTTCTACTGGCTTACAATAAAAAAGATGATGTAATGAAATAATGGAAAAATCGGGTCACAAAATGTCATCGTTGAGTAGATTTTGATCTTCCTCGTTGGATAAACAAATTTCGAATGACCAAGTGGCACAATCACACCATTTGTTTGACCAGAGCAGAAATTAAATGTGGCTGAAAAGTTTTAGAATAGATCCAAATGAAACCGCACATAGGTGCAAAAACTTTTAGAGGAAATAAAAACTACAAAACCAATAGATAAAGAAGAAGAATCAACAGCAGACTCACTCGACAAATGAGCTCGCGAAGCACGACCTTAACTACTTTTACTAAGGCCAAAAACACTTCTTGAAAAGTTGGCCAAAGATGATGAAAATGACATATGTCGGGGGAACCTGATGTTTTTTAAACAGAGGCGTGTCGGTCGTGTTGGTGCTCTCATAGTGGCCGTTGCCTTGACATGACCTCAAATTCGATCGCGCACTCATCGTCTGATACGATTGTGATCAAGCTATTGCGACCGCAAATCTAAAAGCGATGGTAGCAGAGTGTTATAAATGCAAAAGGAGACATATAAGTCCTCTGTGATCTTCAAATAGTCTTGTTAACTTGTAAACATGGTATGAGAAATATAAAGGATAAATGATACAAATTATCCTTAAATTTTGACTTAATGTATAATATAGTGCATGAATTTTTAATTTATTTAATATAGTTCATGAACTTTAGCCTTATATGCAAATCGTCCCTGGACTTTTAATTTATTCATGTAATCCTTAAATTTTCGGCACATATACAAACTAAGTTTCTGGACTATTTTCCAAGGTCGACCCTATTTTCATCCTCAATCTGGCGAAGACACTGTTTTTTTTAGTTGACTGACGGAAATATCCTTCGTCTCTCTCTTCATGTATTGTTTTCTTTTTTTATCAAACTAACCAACAAAACTGATTTTATTTCTATCATCTCTCTCGCCAGTTTCACGATATAAATGCCTCAATTATGCCCAACAAAATATCATCTTAGAGGGGTACATAAGGATTGGATAAATTAGTAAACAACAAAGCACAGAAGGAGTCATGCACGAACAAAGCAAAAAAAAAAAGAACAGCAACGCGGGAAACGCTCGTACTTGTCAAATAGAAAGTCAGAAGAAACATCACTAACTCGACTAAAAAAATGCTCAGAGGATTGTTTGACCTTTGCATTATCTTTTAGTTATCAATTAATATATTTCAATAGGAATGTATCAAAATATTAGGAATTTTAATATCCAAAAAGGGAGGAAATTGTGGGAAACGCTAGGATTAGAATATAAAAATCAACTGAAACGTCAATAACTTGAGATTTACCACTTGATGCTTTCTAATAGAGACGCTAGGTAGCATTAACTACTACGAAAAAAAACTTCCATAGACTATGTACCAGGTGCGCTACACGTGAATGCGTACAAATAGCTTGATGTTTTCTTTTATTACACTATGATTCTAACAAGGGTGCTCATCCCACGCGAAGCAATTGGATCCAAGTTCCAAATATAATCCGCATTGAATACTAGCTACAAATACTTTTCCTATACTAATTCTAGTCTGGAAACATCGATTCAATCGTAACCTTTCTAACGGTTTCTGAATACAGAATTAGTTGTCTATTTTTTATTCGAGCGGATCTACATTTTAAAGTTAAAATGTCAATTTCAATCTAATTATCTAGCCGATCTTGACCGTGTGTGTGTTTTTTCCGGAATAAGTTTGTATATTTCTAAAGTTAAACATGGCTTATTTTGTGATTTCGCAATTTATCTTAATTGTAAAATGAATGTTGAAAATCTAGTTACACCTTCTTCACTTTCATACTCACATCACATTATTCCAGATGAAAGTTTTAAGAATGCTTTGAAGTTTTGATCCACTGCTATTACATTGAATTTATAATTGATATTAATTACTTTCTCCATGATAGAAGAACAACAAGAAGTCTCTTTTTTTTCTTCTTTGTGCCTTATCTTTTGTTTCGATATGGTCTAAGTATACAGATGTTTAATGTTTGATAATTCTTCTAAGAAATTAACCAATCCATACTTTGATCAATATTTTCCATTTTTGATCAAGATCGACTAGATATTTAGATTGAAATTTAATTTTCAACTTTGAAATATATTTTCGCTCAAATTATCTATAGAAAAATAGGGAATTAATTGTGTACATAAGCCATCATAAATAGAAATTTCTAATGTTGTCTATAGCATTGATTAAAAATATGATACCATAAATTAAAATTAACAACTTCTCTAAGCAAAGTGATAACATGATGCATTTGTGAAACTGATGAGAGAAATCATAGAAATAAAGTTGGTTTTGTTGGTGTGTATAATGAAAAAAGGAAACGATACTTTGAAGAGAGAGAAAGGCATTTTGGTTAGTTACTTTAAAAAGGAGCATTTTAGTCAAAATAAGGTGGAAATAGTGTTGTCTTTTTTTTAAATATTCAATATTATTCCTGAACTTAAATTAATTGAATGACAACAGAAAAAGTACCAAAAAAATCCTGTTAACACCTAAATTTTGCCTAGTCGTTTAGGGTTTAAGTGCATAAAAAATTAGGAATTTATTTTTAACCCTTAAGTAAAAATATTTTCATTAAATTATATGGCACATAGATATTAAGCGCATTTGCATTAATAGGATTTAGTGAAACATATTTTCCTTTTATTTTATTTCAGTTTTGTTTTATTTAAAAAATTATTATCAAAAAAAAAAAAGAAGAAGAAGAAAAAAAGAGAGAGAGAGAAGACAAAAGGGGAGCTCTTCCCCGTGGACAGGCACGTTCTCTTCTCTCCCTTAGTGAAGACACGTCCAGAGGAGGTTAAAAAACAGGGGGCCTCCCGAAACCAAAGAGAGGGACAGACACCGAGAGAGAGAGCTTGAAGAAGAAGAAACAGAGAAGGGACAAGGGAGAAAAAAAAAAAAAAAGGGTGGATTGAGGGGTTTAGAGAGGAGAGTGTTCTGGCCTCTCGATCGGCGAGGAGGGCGAATCTCTTTCCCCTCTCCACCTTGCAATTGAGCCCACGAATACCGGAGTTAGCCACTCTCTCGTTTTTGGTCGTCCGAGCTCCTCACAGTAGAGGGGAGACGAGAGAGAAAGGGAAAAAGAAGAAATTTTTGCTCCTCGCCGGCGGTCCGTTGGAGTCGCCATCGTTCCTGTTGAAGGCTCCACCTACCGGCCACCATTCGTCGCCTCACGGCCGCACGAACCAGGGGCTTCCCGAGGGAGAGACGGAGAGGGAACCGAGAGAACCAAAAAAGAGAGTTTTTTGCTCTTTTGACCAGTCGTCCATCTGAGTTGCCTTCGGCCCCATCGAGCCTCAAGCCGCCGTGCTTCATCCCAGTCAGCCCCGAACCAGGTGGGTCTTGATCGTCTTCCCCTGTTTTGGTCCCTCTCCCCTGCCTCTTGGGTGCCAGGCACACCGAACCTATTCGGTGGTCGCCTGGCTCAACCAATGGAGAAAGACACCTGTTTTATTCTCAAAGGAGCGGTTTCGAGCGTCGTATGTGAAAAAAAAAGCCATGAATCTCGTCAAAACCAGCTCTGTAACCCCTTTCTTGGTCGCGCCTCACTTGTTTGATGAAATGCTTCAATGAGACAGCGTGGGCTTAGGGTGCCGAGTTCGGGTCTGAAAGTTCCGAACGTTTCTGGGTAAACCAAGATGCGTTTGTTGTGATATATGGACGTTTAGAAATCGCATTGAATCTCACTCAAGAGCGTCTATCTCAACTTGCATACCACATGTTCGATGAAATGTCTAAATGGAAGTCTGAATGATTTTTTGTGGAATCGGTGCCTAGAAGTCGGTCTTTGTGTTTTTTTGGTACCCTTGTCTGTCGAATCAACACTGACTTTGCGTTTTTCTTGTGTTTATGCCATGGTCCACACATTGTCTGAGTCTCCCTGCCAGAGAACTCCTTCCTAATCCGAGAGGCCCGTGGTTTGAGGCCGCCACCATTAGCATACTATCTCCATTTCATATGCGTGTATGTCTGTTTGTTTGCGTTGTTGCGCGTATTGTTGTCGCTGGAAGTTTGATGGTCAGGAAACGAAAGTGTGTCGCCTATGTTAGCGATTTAGTGGCCGGCAGTGCTGGTTTAGGGACTTTGGTTCGGTGATGGTAGAGTTGCGATTTCGTTCTGAGCAGATTCGTCATCGACGCCGCTCGAAGAAACTGATTTTGGTTCAGAGTTTGGGTTGCCGGCGATTCACCAAGAAGAAGACGTTCCCAGTGAGCTCTCGGTGAGCCCATAAGGAAGAAGGCGTCCAGTCTGGGCAGAAGAAAACAAAAGCGGGAATAAAAAATTAAAGAGAAAAAGAAATACGGGAAAAAGAAAATTAGAAAAAGCCAAAGGAAAAAAAAAAGGAAAAAAAGAAAAAAATCAAAATCTGAAAATTCGGATGGGTCAGAGAACCGGGTCAGATCGGGTCAGGGGACCTCGTACGGAATGCTTATTTTATTAATAAAAAATTTAAAAATTTAAAAAATTCAGAAAAATTCAGAAAAATTGGGAAATGTTTAGAAAATTTTTTTTAGGGTAATTTCATTAGATCTTAGTGTTTAATTTCATTCTAAATTTAATTTAAAACTTGTAAAAATTGAGAAAATCTTTAAAAATTTCCCAAAAAAAATTGAACAAGTCATTAGAACTTTTAATTGCCTTTTCTTTTTTAAAAACGATGTTAGGTCGCTGGTTGTTTATTTTCTTTATAATTATTTGGTTGCGCACCGTAATACATTGGTTATTATTTTTCATTTTTTGCATGCTTAAGTGGAATCTTAAGCTTTTTCAATAGATTGTTCGGTGCGTTAATTTGCGAGCGTTCAAGTTTAGATATCAAAAGGGTACTAGTAGGATCGCGAGTGAAATCAAGTCCCCGATCATCAGAATCTCTTATTTTCGCGCATATCTAGATGACACTCCCACATCTCGACGAGGGTTTTTAGCCAATCCTTGATTATAGCTAGTGGCGACTCCAATTGAATGCTTAATCTAGACAATTCTCGTCATATAAGGTATAAAGCTTAGAAGTACCCCAGTTCTTGGATTAATGAATCATTTGGTTTGTCCTTCAAATGAATCAATTAATGTTCACATCCATTAACTAATACCTCAAGATCTCACCTATCAATTTTGGATCCTCCCGATCAGGACGAGTTGGTCGCGACAAGTCCTAAACATATTGCATTGGGTACCGATTCAGTCTTAAATCTTTCAATTGGACAATTTAATCACATTTTTTCTAATTGAGTCCATCCGGTCAATTTAGGCCGGAAGTTGTTGACGTAGATGCCGGGCGTCCTACGTGACACGACTGCTAATAATGTGAACAATTTTTTTAAAAATTTTTAAATATAGGAGGTGTGTTGTTCGCATTACTGTTGTCGGTAACAATGGTTGCTTTGACACCACCGCAAATTCGATTTGTTCTTGCCTTCTAGTACTATTGTGGTCATGTTGTTGCGATTGCAAATCGCGGTAGTCTCGTTGTCATAAGTGCAAAAGGGAGAGATGTAAGGTCGTTTATGATCTTCGAATAATCTTTTTAACTTATGAACACAAAAAAAAAAAAAAAATGGTCCGTCAAATCGTTCAGTATCATAGAAAACTACACTGTTACAAAAACAAATATACAAAAAAAAGAAGAAGATAATCCTTATGCCTCTCAGCTGTGCAACGCTAAATGTGAGCTAATTCCGTAAACTCTCAAAGTAGCATAAATCCATTTTCACGTGATATATTCATATTAGTTCAAAGATTAGTCGGAACGACTAAATTGGCACAAAAAAAAATTTATGATTAAATTGACACTAACACAAAAGGTTTATAACTTTTCTGACACTTTTCCCTCGATCCTTCAAATGATATTTAAGGGATTAGGGTTGTGTAGCATTTTCGGATTAGTTCGAAGATCCCTTCTCATTTCAAGCATCTTTTGTGATTTTAAATGAATGGTGTTCCCTTCATGACCATCGCCTGATTTGAAGGAACGTCATAGTTTTGGCCATCACCAACCAAGGATTGCACGGAAATCATTGCACTTATTATAATCAGGTCAACCCATGCTCACCTAATTATTGAACTTATTATAATCAGGTTAACTTCTTGTGATTTGTAGTGCTTTTCAGGAAAGCAAATAATTGCGTCATATCTATAAGACCACAGAACTTGAGCCAAGAATGCACATAACGAATCTCCGCAAAGAGAGATACATCTATAATGAGAGAACAACTTGCATTGATCATCACCCTCTAACGCTCCATCACCGCCTGGTCTTCTTCCCAGAGGAACAAGCGATGTGGGTAATCGGAACGTGTGTGTCGGCATTGATCATCGCATGGCTCACTCACTGGATTTACCGATGGAGGAACCCTAAGTGCAATGGCGTTCTTCCTCCCGGTTCTTTCGGGCTTCCTCTCATTGGCGAGACCCTTCAATTGATGGTTCCTAGTTACTCTCTGGACCTCCTTCCATTCCTCAAGAAGAGAATACAATGGTACTCAAAACCATGTCAATGGCCGTTTCACAATCAGAAGTTGACTTCATTTTGTGATTCTTAACGATAACTAGAGATGCCCCTCTTCTTTGTTCTTTTGACGCAGGTACGGAAAGACATTCTCCAGGAATATTTCAAAAGTGCTGGCAAACCGTTTGAAACCTTGGCTCTCTGGAATTATTACAATGGAGCAAAGCGCCATTATCAGTGGTAGCAAATTCAAGATAATATACTGATTGTACAGGACGTACTGCACCAATTGCGAATCAAGAAGAGAAAGAAAAAATTCCAGGCAATTTTGAAACTTGACATGCAAAAAGCTTATGGTAGAGTGGAGTGGGATTTCTTGGGGGCGTGTATGCTAAAAATGGGTTTCAACGAGAAATGGGTGACTTGATTATGAATTGCATATCATCTATCACCTTCGGTGTAAAATTTAATGGGGAATCCCAACAATATTTTCAGCCATCTCGAGGTATTAGACAAGGTGACTCTCTTTCTCCATATCTCTTCATTATCATGGTTAATGTCTTGTCCTATCTTTTGCACAAAGCCATAGATTGATGGCAACATAAAAGGGATTAAACTGAACAGCTTTTGCCCAACACTCTCACACTTGCTCTTTGCTGATGATGCCTTTTTTTTCCTAGATGGGAAAATCAATGAATGCCAGAATCTAGCAGGGGTTTTGAATCAATATTGCTTCGCGACAGGTCAAGCCATAAACTTGAACAAATCAAGAATTTATTTCAGTAATGGCTGCCCACCTAGCCTGAGGAAAAACATGGCTAAGGAATTGAGAGTTCCTATGATTGATAAGACAGGGAAGTACCTAGGCATTCCTTCTGATTGGGGAACATCAAAGAAGCAAATGTTTGCCTGGATACTAGCTCGGGTCAACATGAAATTAGAGGGATGGAAGAAAAAACTTATCTCTAGGGCGAGAAAGGAAATATTGATAAAAGCTGTAGTGCAAGCTATACCCCAGTATGCGATGTCAATCTTCAAGATTCCCATATCGATATGTAGAGCAATTGAGAAAAGAATAGTGTCGTTTTGGTGGAAACAGAATGGATCAAAACATTCATTGGAAGAAGTGGGAGGTACTCAAGCTAAAGAAAACAGAGGGTGGTCTCGAATTCAAGGATCTCATAACTTTCAACAAAGCCATGCTGGGTAAGCAGGCTTGGAGATTAATCCAATAGCCCTCAGCCTTATGGAGTCAACTCATTAAAGGACTCTATTTCCCTAATGGTAATTTTTGGAATGCTGACAAAGGACTTAGACCCTCTTGGGAATGGCAAAGTCTATTAATGGGGAGAGACACTATTCAACCATCAATCAGGTGGGCAGTGGACAACGGAAAATCAATCAGAATTCATGAAGATAGATGGTTATCTCAGAGTATGATCGGTGGGTCAGCTAATTTAGGAGACCCCCAAAGAGTTAAGGAGCTATTTGTACAGAACAAGCAATGTTGGGATGAAAAGAAACTGAACTCCCTCTTCAACGAGCAATTAGTGGAGGAAATCACTACTATATGACTCAGTTCTATCCCGAAAGAAGATGTACTTGTGTGGGCAGGGAACAAACTAGGCAAATATACTGTGAAAGATGCCTATACCGGTATGCAACCAATAGAAATCCAGCAAAATCACAACCAGGCTTCCTCCTCATACCAAATCCCCAAATCCCTATGGCAAAAAATCTGGAACCTCAACACTATGCCAAAAATCAAGTTTTTCATTTGGGGTGTGTGTCAAAATAGCTTACCAACTCGAGAGAACTTGTGTAAGAGAACGATAACGCCTGATCCTCTCTGCCCAATCTGTCAACAAGCCTCCAAGTCTGTGGAACACCTTTTCTTGCTTTGCGATTGGACAAAAACAATATGGTCAGACTACTGACTCAAAATTCATATATCTAGTTACGAAATCACTAGAATTGACAAGTGGATGTTGGAGATCTTCACACAGAACACTAACTTGCCTTCATCGGAGCTGGTCACTGGGGTATTATGGAAAATTTGGTTGGCCCGAAACAGAGTCGTCTTTCAAAATCGCCATCCAAACCCGAGCTCAATAGTAGACAAAGC
The DNA here is from genome assembly GCA_024500025.1 of Syzygium aromaticum. Taxonomy (NCBI): domain Eukaryota; kingdom Viridiplantae; phylum Streptophyta; class Magnoliopsida; order Myrtales; family Myrtaceae; genus Syzygium; species Syzygium aromaticum. Next base: position 6,454,367 of record CM044890.1, read on the forward strand.
ATGCACCATAGACAAAAACGTGAAGCGTTGGAGCCCTCTAGTGAACAACTGAGAAACGCGACAGGGGAACTCACCGATCTCGTGGATCCCTCTAGAGAGAGGCAGCGTAAAACTGAATATTGATGGGTCGATCGTCGAAGGAGAAAGGGAAGGGGCAATTGCTGGGATTTGCCGAGACTCAATGGGGAGAATAGTTGGAGGCTTTGCCGAACGTGTGGTTGCCTCTTCGGCGCTGGAAATTGAAACCCTAGCACTGCGAGCTGCTTTATTGTATTTGGAAGGTGGAACTGATCTGTGGAGAAGAGAACACGAACTGTGGAGGAAATCTGATCTGCACGTGGTCTTAAATTCTGACAGCTTATCACTTGTGAATATTGTTGCGGGCCAGACCACAAGCCCATGGGAATTGCAGGCTATCTTGGAGGAATGCATAGAGATGCTAGCTCGGTCCAAGTATGTTCAACTGGTCTATAGCCCACGCGAATCCAACCAAGTGGTGGATTGGTTAGCTAAGTCTCATTGCAGAAAAGTCCTACTGCAGGATTGGTTTGTAGAACCACATTTACCTTTATGAGATCTTTTATGTTTAGAAATCCATAACTTATGTTATCCTTTTTCGGTTAATGAATGAAACATTTTGCTTTTCGTCCGAAAAAAAAAAAAACTTTTGAATCGTTCTTTCCTTTTTTCTAAGTAGGGAGATGACAAATCCAACACTTAATAGCTTTTGATGTTCTTGATAGATGGCTATTGAATTCGGCGCAAAGCAACTTTTTAGTTATGATCCTACACAATCATCGGAGAAATTGGGAGATTTATATTTTGCATTTGTTCAAGGCCTTATGTCAATCCCTTTGAACATACCGGGTACCCCACATTACAAATGCATGAAGGTAAAAGTGAACCAATTTGTATGTTAGAACTTGATTTTTAATACACGAAAAAGATTGCTATGAAATTTAGGTCTGTGCAGAATCATAAGAAGGCATTGTCAATCATTCAAGAAATCGTAAAAGCTCGGGTTTCTTCGCCGGAGACAACATACACCGACTATCTTTCTCGCATCATGACAGATATGAGTACAGAGAAATTCTTGACAGAGGAATCTGTGGTTCAGCTCATATTTGGACTTCTTTTTGTCAGCTCGGATTCTATTTCCACAACGTTGACGTTAGCTCTAATATTGTTCCTCGAAGAGAATCCTAAAGCATTGCAAGAAATTACCGTACGCCCTTCTACTTACAGATTGAATTAAGTGTAACACGGAATCCCTTTGAACATTCTTAATTGGGTTTTTACTCGTACTTTTCCCGGAAGAGCATGAGAATATAATGAAGAATAGAGAAGTTTCAGACTCCTCGATCACGTGGGAAGAATACAAATCGATGCCTTTCACTCTTCATGTATGCAATCTAGCCAGATGGACAATTTTTTTTGGCACAATCTGTATATACTAGAGTCTTTTCTAACATTGGTATTCAAAAAACCAGGTAATACATGAATCACTAAGGTTGGGAAACGTCTCACCTGGATTGTTAAGGAGGACAAAAAGCGATGTAGAATGGAACGGTAGGTCACTTCTATAATAGTCGATCCGTGTGCTTTCTTTTTGCATCGAGAATATTGATAAGTACTTTGATAACCGGGTCATATTCAGAACCTTGATGATAGTTGGAATTCTTTGCAGGATACACGATTTCGGCGCGCTGGGGAGTTTTGATAGCCACTTCTGCTTTTCACCTGGACCACGAAACGTACAAAGATCCTGCTACATTTGATCCGTGACGCTGGAAGGTTGAATTAATAGGGGAATTGGGGTTTGCAGATGGGAATCCTATAGTTTAGACAAACAAACAAGATTAAAGGAGTCATATTTATGAAGTTTTATGGTCCCAAGCGATTTAGGTTCTGAATTAAATGCCGTACTTTAATTGACTTGTTAAGGGCTCTCGAATTCCAGGACTGCGAATCAGATGCGATGCGGAAGAATTTCATGCCTTTTGGATGGGGAATGAAACAATGTGCTGGAGTGGAGTACACAAGAGTTTTCTTGGCAACTTTTCTGCACGTCTTGGTCATGAAATATAGGTACTTCTCTTCCCTTCTCAATACGAACATTTCCTCAAAAGATAGTCCAGTGCTTGAATTCGATGGCCTACAGCGATGTCGTTCCTAACATTTTCTATCTGTCGGAATATGATCAGATATAAAAAGGTCAAGAGAGGTGAAATTCACCGAAATCCGATTCTAAACCTTGGGGGAAGGCTTGCACATCAAGGTCATGGAAAAATAGAAATAAAACTGCTGCCACCCTTTCGCCAGATATCAACTTTCTTTGATGTAGTGAAATGGTCAATGTTTTCTTTCTCGGCACATTTCACTGTTTATATGAAGTTTGTTCTTTTACGAACCAGATCTTTTGCTCGGTTAAGTACCTAAACTTTCTGAAATCGGCTCGATGTATTGCTCCCGCTCAATCGAGTATCATCATTGACATGGAGCGTCATCTCAATTTAAAATCTAGTTCAAGAACACTCTTTTCCCTTCTGCTTCTTCTTCTTCTTCTTCTTGCTTGCTTGTCAATTTCATCCAATCCAGTCATTGCAGCCACTATACAACTCGCGCCGTTCATATTGGTGCTGTTGGTAGCAGTAGTCGCCTTGACACAACCTCAAATTCCATTGTGCTGATCTTCTGCTACAGTCGCGTCATGTTATTGCAACCGCAAATTGAGCTGTAGTTGTGGTTGCGTTGTTATGGATGCAAAACGAGAGCTCTTTTATGATCTTAAAGAAGTCTTTTGAACTTATAAACACAGAACGAAAAATAAAAGGTCCTTAATATCCTCGAGCATTATAGAAAACCATTTTGTTTCAAGAACATTTTTGCATAAAAAAAAACTTCCAATATTTTAGTTGTGCTATCTTTACGTGAGCTAATTTTGTAACTCAAAGTAACGTGAATCCATATAAACATGAGATCATCAATCCCTCAAAAGGACATTGTGCAACACATACATTTAATGTTTACGGATTAGTTAACCATCTCTCTCATTACAAGTATGATTTGTGATATTTTATGAGTTATGTTCAAACACATGGGCATCACCGGAACATATAGAAAGTTAAGTGGTTTGCTTATCACTACTTGGAGGGAACACGATAGATTACGCGTAAATGATTGCACTCATTGTAATTAGGTCAACCCATGCCACCTAATGATTGCAGTTACTATAATCAGGTCTACTTCTTGTGATTTGGACAGCTTATGCAGAAAAACCTAAAATTGCTTCATGTTAAATTATGTCTTGAGTTTGAGCGACTAGATATTACAGAAGTTTTGTTAAAAATTTACATTGATTTACATCTATTTTTCTAACATTTGGTGCATCTCTTATCACTATCTAGGATTTACCTTTTTGTTTTTAGCTAGTGTAATATTTGGTATATCTATTATAATTAGTTAGAGAATTTTTGGTATATCTTTTCTTTTCCCTTTCTGTTACACAATACCTTGTATAAATATTTGTATTGTACGATGAGCAATACAAGCAATTATGAATTCTCTCGTGATATCAATGAGAAGAACTTAAACATTTGACTTGCATCGTTTGCAATATGGCCTTGGAAGCGTCTACAAAGGTGATTGACCTTTCCTCTTCATATTATCTCAACACCTCCAAAGAACCTAAAAGTCTACTCGTTTTATGCGTGTTGACCTGAGATAACTATGCAACATGGTTAAATGCAACGAGATGCACATTGCGAGCTAAAAATAAACTCAGGTTTATTGATAGATTGCCGGAATAACCAAATCCAAGAGCACCTGCATTTAATGTCTGGGACATCTAAAATACCATGAGAGTAACATGGATTTCCAATTCCCTTGACAAGAATCTATAGGGAAGCATGGCATACGTAGAAGAAGCAAAGGTAATATAGTACGAGTTAAAAGAGAGGTTCGCTAAAGGTAACGGGCCTTGTATCCACAAGATCAAAACTGAGATTGGGCTACTATGGCAAGAAGGACTTTCAATGTGGAATACTACAACAAATTGAAGGTCTTGTGGGATGAACTCAATGACTATGATGACATACATGTGTTACAGCCATGAAATACACGAAGAACAAGGAGGTGGAGAAGATCCACCATTTTCTTATGGTCCCCATGCTGAGACTTATAGGAATGTTCATTCTCAAATTTTCAACCTTGAGGCACTCCTGTCCCTCAATAAGGTTTATTCTATGCTCACCAACAATCAATTATCTAGGAGAGGGAAGAACAGGCAAAATGACACTATAAGTGCCATAAGTTGTGTATGAAGATCATTTTGGTGCTATAACTTTTTTTTATATCATTTTGGTATCAAGTCGAAGGAAAAGAGATCACTTTAGTGACTCCAACAAAAATTTTGGCAAAAAAAAGAGCCACGTTAGATTTCCGGCGACTATGTCAACATTGGCACTAAAGTGATAGTTTTTCAAAAAAGTTGACACCAAAGTTATCCGAAAAAAAGTTATGGCATCAAAGTCATCTCCGTACATAACTTATGACGCTTATAATGTCCTTTTGCCGGGAAGAAAAAATCAAGGGTGCAGCTAGCTTGGTTGGAAGAGCAAACCCAAGGAAAATACTATTCAAGAAACCTACATGTGACCATTGTGGGAAGGTTGGGCACCAGATTGTTGTGAGACTTGAATGGATATCCTCCGAATTGGAAGCTAAGGCAAGATAGAAATGCACACAAAAGGAATCCTTCCAAAATGCTTGTGCATTTCGCATAGGCTTGCAGCGGTGATTTTGACAATATTGCATATACCAATCGAGGAGGTCTGAAAGGGACTAAGACAACAACAACAATTACCAGTGATCGATATCAACATTTGGTCAATCTGCTCATGGTGATGAAACTACTCGCATTGACTGATCAACTCATAGGTAAGTTCTACTGGCCCAATGATGTCTCCACAAATTAGATTATTGATAGTGGCACCTCCAAACATATGACAGGGTAGCTTTAGCTTCTATATCGATCGAGGAACATCACGGGTGCATATCCTATACAAACTCCTAATAGAAAAATGACTCGCGCCATTAAAAGAGTCAATGTTTATTTAAGCCCTGATTTTATTTTGTGCAATATGTTATATGTCCCAAACTTTAAGCAATCTTATTTCTATCGGAAAGTTGAGTTTGAATTTGCAATGCTTAGTAACTTTCTTCGCTTCTTGATAGGTCATACAGGACCTATCCTCGAAGAGATCAATTAGAGTGGGTAATTTTCGAGAAGGGGTTGATTATCTCGGATGTATGAGCACTCATTCGGCATTTCCAGTGGTTAGGTGACACTATTGACATTTGGCATCAACAAGTGGCGCACCCATGATGGCAAGTTTTGAATTTGATCAATGATATTGAAATAAATAAACAAAGGGTTGATTTGTGTGATGTATGTTGTCATGCAAAACAAACCCATTCATCATTTCCTTTAAATAGTAATAAAGTTGGTGGATGTTTTGATTTGTCGCATTGTGATGTTTGGGGGTCATTTCAGACAGGGCCTCTCTCCGGTGCACATTATTTTTTAACCATCATCGATCATTATAATTGGGCAATTTGGGTCTACTTGACGAAGGAAAAATCAAAGACGTACAAAGTCTTTGTTAATTTTTATAATATGGTAAAAATCCAATTTGATCGAGCAGTTAAAATGGCTCGGAGTAATAATGGCCATGAATTTCTTTCTAATTCCCTGAAGGATTTTCTTTTTCAGAAGGCGGAGTCATGCATCTACAAGCTACAGCAAAATGGGAGAGTCGAAAGAAAACACTGACACGTCCTCAATGTAGCACGAGCACTTTGTTTTCAAGTGAATTTACCAATTTGTTTTTAGGGTGAATGCATATCGACACATGCTTATTTAATCAATCATCTTCAAACTCTGTTATTTTTGGGAAAAGCGCCTTACACATAGCAGCAAACCCGGTATTTCATGAACGAACAAGGCACATCAATATTGATTATCATTTGTTGATGAACATGTACAGTCAGGCACCATTAAAACCGAGCACGTACCCACTAGACTTCAATTGGCAAATATTTTTACCAAGGCATTAGGTCGAGATTGATTTACATTTCTCGTCAGCAAGTTGGGCATTCATGACCTGCGTGCACCAACTTGAAGGGGAGTATTACAGAAGATTTGCTAAGGACTTAACATTGATTTACAATTTGTTTTTCTAATATTTGGTTTATCTCTTATCATTAGTTAAGATTTACTTTTTATAATTAGTTAGTGTAATATTTGGTATATTTTTTATAATTAGTTAGAGATATTCGGTAGATTTTTCCTTTTACTTTTCTGTCATACAATTACGAATTCTCTCATTGGACAATACCCGATCTAAAGTCCATTCACATATGTCATCTTGCTGATTTTGTGGACTGCACAGGTCTCATTTAAGATAGATTTTTATACATCTGTTGAAGACAAATTAGACGGTACTCTTTGACTAACGCGCAGCGAAGTCTTCAATTTCCTTCATGCTGCGCAGGACTTCCACAGGCTGCGCATTTTGACGAAGAATACTCAAGATTTGAAGCCGGTACTCTTGGAGACGGTACTCTTCTGTTGAAGATAAATGAGACGGTACTCTTTGACTAACGCGCCGTAAAGCCTTCAATATCCTTCACGTGGTGGACTTTCGCAGGCTGCTAAGAAGACAGATGAGAGAGTTCTATTTGACTGACGCGCAGCGGAGTCTTCAATTCCCTTCACGAGCAGGACTTACACAACTGGAGCAAAGCATGCAAATCACATATCTCAGTAGAAAAAAAGAAGAGAGTTTTCTATAAAGAGAGACAATAGCTTGTGTCGATCATCTCCCTCCACACTCCATTACCACCTCGTCTTCTCATAGAAACAAACGATGTGATGTGCATACTACAAGAGCTCATTGTTATACATCTATTAGAAATATATAACAGCTTAAATTGAGTATTATCCAGAGTAGAATTAGTATGCAATTCCCTAGATTAATCAGTCACATTTTTTCTCTCTTGATCTCTTTTAATATCTCGTATATTGTATTCACAACTATGATTTACTCAAAATCATAATTGGTTGACCTGTGAATATAAATATAGAATGTGACAACATAAATTAAATTGATCTTCTTCCTCTTTCCTTAAACCTCTCAATTTCAGTCCAACTCGCTTTTCTAGAAATGCCCCGTTAGACCGAATTATCATGATCATCGGCAACACCCTAAGATAGCAAACATTAAATAGAAATTTTGAAAATAAGTAAGAGTCCTGAGAGTACTTTAATTGAAAAAAACTATTTTCCTCAAGAATCTCACATAACTTAAAAGTTGTGATCATAATTTTTGCCAACTCTTATCGATCATCCCATGCATACGTAATATGAAATACATATTATGGTATTCTCTCATTTTCCCATAGAGCGTATGTCTTTACTCTTAATATTGTACAGATGATAGTTTAGACATACTCAATGTCTAACTTGAGTTCACAAATCTACTCTATTCATAAGCGTCTATCAGAACTTATATCTAACATTAAAGACGGGTAAAGTGAAATATATGGGTCATTTCACTTGCGAACATAATAATCTATATGTCATCATCTTAATATTCTGTTAAGGCGATGTCCATGCTTCAAGCTTAAGCTCTCAATTATCATCTAGATAACAAGTTTAAAACTATCCCATTTCTATTCATCACATAGTGAGTATAGGCGATTACCTATGTAAGTGAGCTTATCTCTCATCTGTCCGACATACATTTTCAATATAATGCACTTAGTATCGAGATTCACAAACATCATACAAACTTATGAGCATTGATAATAACAAACTTCATTAATAGTAAACATTTAGGAAAAATTACAATATTCGGTACATTATATTCAACTCATATTAAAATTTTAATTATAAAAGCCACGTATTAATCTGATTGGAATTTCTCATCGTTGGCACTTAAGTGATCGTTTTTCTTCTGATTTGGCATTTAAGTGAGCTGGCAAAAACTTTTGGCACTAAAGTGAATGTCGTACACAAATTTTGGTACTTCTAATGTTCTTTCCCTAGAAAAGTCCTAGTATTTTCTCTTCTGAACTACATGTAAGAAAAATTTTAAAGAGAGAACACCAAAGAACATAGTTGGCATCGACTTTGAGGCTGTGATCACTGTCTTAAAGGCAATCATCGCCTTCAGGAACCTTTTCTCTAAGCTTGTCTTGTAACTTGAATTTCGTTTTCCCCAAGCTAAAGGTAGATTTTGTCTCACTCATGCACACTCATTTGGGACTTGTCCCAAATGCATTCACAATGCAAACTTCAGTAAAGCTATAGGCCACGGTTACTAATTTTTCTACCAGTTCAATATCAGTAGTCAGTACCATCCATACTTGCGCCCCCAATCAAATTCAGCCTTGCGTCTTACCTAATTCATGTGATTAGTGGGATGTTAAGGTCTCTATGTTCAATTACTTAACTTGGGCTTCTTCATATAAGAAAATGCGAAACTCCTTTTAAGTACATATATAGCTAAGGTAAGATATATTAGACGAATTACAAGATAACTCATAATCCCCGTGAAATGTTTCCTTCTCTTCACCATGCATTACCAGAAACATGAAATCAAGACAAACGAAAGTTGTAGAGAGCCTCGGGTAAATCAGAGTTAGAACAAACGAAGGACGAATTGGTCAAAAGAACTTGACAAAAGACATGGAGAAGACCTGCTTTTCCAAGAAAAAAGTTGGAGAGAGAACTTCTGGGAGTATTCTTTGCATAGATTCACCAGTGCGGGTGTTAATAGCTTTAACCTGACAACTTGTTGGGAAGAGCTTGGGAGATTTTCGGAGAATTTATCTAGCGGATCGTCTTGGGTCAGGCAGATCCGGCGTAGACTGCAAGTTCTGGAAATCGGGTGAAGCTAACTCGGCGAGAAACAAACCCTTGTGGAACATTTTGAACTGCATTTCGAGTAGAACATTTCACATCCCAAAACCATCAGGGGAATGACACGGCCATCTTTCTACTCGAAAGACGTTGCATCAAACACAAGTTAGGTTATCAAAATATATATTTCAATATATATATATATATATATATATATATATATATATATATATATGATAAACCAGCAAGTTAGGTTACAATATAAGAGTTTCTATAATCCACAAAAAAGAATATATACAACTTAGAACTCTAACCAATCAAACTATCAACAACTATATATACAACACCCTTAAACAATACCCAAAATCCAACTCCCAAAAGTCCCCATGATAGTGCTTTCGTACTATCAACCACAAATCAAGAAACATGAAAGATGAATGAAATTAGCAATCACGATCTAGTGAATAGTACATGTTACTTCTAAGCAGATCGAGCATCTATTATATATGTTTAAGACACAAAAACATAACTCATTACACCAAATTTCAGGATATAACAAACTTACAAGAAAAGAATGAATTGTATATGCCTCAACATAGCTATATTTATAGTAGAAATATCCATTTCATAATAATATCAAAACAAATATCAATGGTTTAGCCCGTTGATCAATCTCATCAAAATCACATGACAAAGGTTCATTCTATTGGTTAATCTTGTACTCAAATATATAATCATGATCATGCATAACACCTTGTGACAAGGCGACCAAGCTCCCCACCTTGGCAAGGTCTCTACTTATATTGCCGATGATTGGTCCACAAAGATATCCTAAATTAGTATCTATACCAATAAATTCCTCAATAAGTTCACAGAGATATTGAGCATCAATACCAATCCACGATAACATCATAGACAATCCACAAAACAAAATCCATAAGCAATATCACAAATCGATTTACAAAACAATGTATACCATTTTTCGCAATTCAACTCATCCACCAAAATAGCTTTTGCAATTCATTTTATACACACTTCTTAAACATTTCAAATAACAAATAGAGTAGAAAATGCCTAATCTGAAGTTATGTAGCAAATATCATCACTTTTCCTCTTCAACGAAAAATTAAACATGTGATCCCTCTTTATCTCATTGTATATCTTTCTCTCCCTTTAACTCACAATATATCTTTCTATCACTTCAAGATATGAGTTTTATAAAACTAGAGATAAGTACCACTCACCTAGAATGTCCAAAAACAAACATGTAGCTACACGAGTCGACAATCTCATAATCTTAACAATTAAACAAGAATCGATGTCAAAACCAAGTAAAAGACCACATCAACTATGAAAAGAGTATACTAAGCTTAAATGCAAACAAAATAACTTCTACACGACAGCAAATCGCTCCCTCGAAGCAATTATTCAAATCTAAACACAATGTGGAACTTGCACACGAAACCCTAAAATTCTCACTCCAACCAAACCATTGCTCTAAAACGACTCCCGTCAAACCCTATGGTTCCACAATGCCATAATCCACCAATTCTATGAAATTTGAAAACTTAACAACTCAAAAATCGGACTTTGTGGCTCGAATTTCACAAAACTTCGAAGTTGAACCCTAATTCCGAAAACTTCTTTGATTGGATGAACAAAGGGTGCGAGCAATTACCCAGTCATTGTGATACGTAATAAATCCAGCTCAGTAAGGCTTCCGTGGTGTATATACGCAAAAACCATTTCCTTTCTTTCTTCTTCTATTCTCTTTATTTTCCCTTCTCATGTGCGTGTCTCTCGGCCTCTTCTTTCCCTTCTAGAATGGGCTGACCGTTCATTTCTCTCTTTCTTTTGTTTTTTCTTGCTGGTCCAACTTTTGACAAGTCAAAATATTACAGGACACAGACGTTTCGATGGTGGCTGTCGACCGTTGGTGCGTGATAGTCGGCAAGAGATGCAAGCTGGAACTGAGAATAGCCATTCTTTTTTCAATAGAGCCTCTTCATATGTCCCTTTTGATCTTCTGAGGCAATTAATTTACCCAATTGGCGAATCTTGTTATTGTTTGTTGCAGTTTCTAGTTTTCACTCTTAAGCAGTTCATTCCACCTGACGAGAAAAGCCGGAGCAATCTTGTTTCTTACTTGGTCAAATGGGGAAATCTTTTTTCCCTCCTTCATTTGTCCCTCTCTGGTCTTCTTTCTCCCTCACTGCCGTCCACTGCAGCAAACGTTGCACGACTGCCACTGTCACGAGCCTTCACCATCGTGCCTCCATCCGCAGACACTATTGACCGGTATGCCCACTCGCCTCTCTCTCTCTCTCTCTCTCTCTCTCTCAAACACACAATCTGGGCCATGGAGGTCGCCCGCCGTGTGTGACTCCAAATCTATAGTCGCACGAGGCCAACAAACTCGACCGTGATGTTGGGTCGCATCTTCGTCACTTGGCTGACTTTTAGAGCGACGGGTCCTTGTGACCTCCACCAATTAGCTGCAGCAGATGTTGCTCCCCTCCCACGACCCCAAATTGTAATCGTGCGAGGTTGACGACCTCCATGGCCATGACGGTGTGCTAATTTTTTGGTGTTAGTTAGAACTTTAAGATGCGATTTGCTCTTTAGAGGTTGGCCCAGAGCAAGTTGTGACCAAGATCGAGACTAATGGAGGTCATTGGACAGGAAGATCGCGGACCGCCACCGTCGTCAATGGTGCTGGTCCGCCGTGGGTTCATTACCAGCTAGCACGTCTTGCACAAGCATATTTAGTTTTTCCAACTTCTATTTTTATTTTAATTTTGCTAAAAAAATTTCAAATCTACCTTTTGAAATAATAGTTGATTTTCTTTATGATGGGTGATTGTGGAATCCCACAATTTTGAAGGAATGCTAATGCTATTCCATGAGGAATCTAAATTAGAGTTTTTGTTTCTTTTCAAACTTAAAAGTCAAGGAATTGGAATCCTATTTCTTGAATAATCCAATTCAACAACACCCCAAACAAGGGCTAAACGCGAGTTTTATATGAAGAAATGGCATCATAACGAAATAACATGGAAATTCGAATGTATTCTTATTCTTTTATTTAGTTCCAACAATTGAATCGAGCTAGAAATAACTTTCTTTTTACTTGCTTCCAACAAAAAAAGATAAGAGCATGAATACCAATTGTAAATAATCCAAGGAACACGACAGGTATAGGAACTACTGAAGGTACTGAAGAAACAAGAACAACAACTACTAATCCATCGGCCAATATATTTCTGAAAAGTAAAAAACTAAAGTGATGAACGTTTTGTGAAATCTCCAAAGATGTTAATGGGTAAAAGGATTGGAGTTGGTTGAATGTACTTACTGAATAACTTAATACTGTCTTGGTAAAACCCGCATAAAAATATTGTTGACACCTAATTTTTAGCCGACACGTCATTAAAAGTAAAAAATTCAAGATTATGGTTTCCTTTCGCGACGAAACCCCGTTTCTTGAAAAAAAAAAGTATTGTTTTTCAATTCTGTTTGTTGGCCTAGCTTTTGTAAACAATTTTCTATTCATTTTATGCAAAAATCCAAAAAGTCAAACGGTTGGCTTTCATGTTGACTTTTTGATAAACCCTTTGACCAAAAATCAATCCCGGGTCAAATTGAGACTTTTTGTATAAAAAGATTCCTTTCAAGTTCAATTTCACTTTAAAAGTGAAAATTTCAGAAAAATTCAAAGATTTGATCATAAAATCAAGCTCCTAGTGAAAAATCAACTAGGATTTGACTTTTGGTTAAACATTTGACCAAAAAATTAAAAAATACAAAAATCCAAAAATCATTTTATTTTACATTCAATTTGACTTTGGTATTTGAAATTTTACAAAAATTGGTTTAGAATCAACTTTTTCCCAATTTGCGGAATTTGGTTCAATTCGGCCAAAAATGAAATTACTTCATTTCTAGTCATTTTTTATGTTAGCTTTCTTCACGATATTTGATCTAAATGTCATATTATATTCAATTTTGGAACCAATTTTGTGATTCCAAGCTAAACGCAAAAATCCCCAATTTATGTCCTAATCAATGATTTTGATCAATTCCTCATGATTTGCGCAATTGAAACACGAATAAGCCCAATTTCTTATATGAAATCCAAATTCGAAATCAAATTTGGGAGATTTACATGAATTTGAGACAATTTGATCAATTTAGTGATCCAACGATTGAGAAGTTTAAGAGTAATTAGTCTAATTAGTGCAATTCAACTTGACCCACTCTAGACTAATATCCAATTTGATGAATTGAGGCTTAATTTGGGTAATTGGACTTTAATAAAATTCGTTAGTCTAGTTTGGCCATGCAATTAACTCAAATTCAAGAACAATTGAGCTAAACGAGTTAAATTGGATCAATTTGTCCATGAATTTCAAATCGATTCAATCCAATTTAATTGAATTCAATATTAATTGGGTCAATTAATCATGATAGAAATCAAATTGTACAAAATTGGAACAAATTGAACCGGTTTAATTTGACCAAACTCCGGTCAAACCTGTCCAATCAGTTCAACCCGGTTTGACCTGAATTGAACCGGTTCAATCAAACCGGCTATTTTCCGGTCAAAAATCTAGCGATCGGCGGTCTATTCCAACTAGCCAAGGCCAACTACATCCCTTTGAGCCCAAAAATGACAAAAATGCCATTTAATGAAAATTACGAAAATGCCCCTAAGTAAAATTATCAAAATGCCCTCCGTTAAGGATAAATCAAATTACTTAGGGGGTAAGCAAATCAATTATGGCCATCCATTTAGAATTGATCATATCCATCTATAATGCCATGTCATCAATCCTTAGCCCTTAAGGAATATTCTTAAAGAATGTATTTTAGGTCATTGGATCAATCTAAGAGCTAGGATTCAAAGTTGATTGGAGTATATAGGTTTTTTTCCCTCTAAAATTGGGGGCTCTCACATTTTCAGATCTGGTTTTTCTCTCTTTTCCTTCTCCTTCTCTCTCCATCTCACGTTCTCTCTCTCTCTCTCTCCCTCTCCCTCTCTTGGCCGTGAGTTTTCTTTGCTCGCTCCGGCCACTTGCTAGCCAATTTCTGAGGCCCCGTTGCCACTCCGGTAGCCCCCCGAATGTCCTAAAGCCAATCTCAACGCTGACCACATCTGCTGGTAGTCGGAGCATCTCTGATCAGATCCATCTCTCTCTCGGTTGCATCACCGGCGACCGAACCGGTGATCTGTCCAGTTGATGATTCCGACGATTCCGGCATTCCGGTGTCCTTCCTAGGTGGTCTAAGGCTTACAATCATCATCCTTAGCCCTGTCACGAAGCCGTGGTGGCCAACTGTCATCGAAAAAGCCACTGGAGTTCAACTTTGAGCTTGATTTTACTTCTTCATCTTTAGATCGCAATCTTACGCCGATATTCTTACCTTGTGATGTAGATATCGGGAGCTATATTTGGCGCCATTCTGGAGTTTATCGGTGGCCAAAATAGCTCGTTTGAGCTCAGCAACACTCTTGAACAAGGTAGGTACACTTGAATGTTATTCTGTAAATTCGTGTACAGAGAAACCTGCATGTTTTAGATGCTCATTTTAGCTCGTTAATGTCAAAATTTTGTGAAGTAATAAACTAGAGAGTCGTAAAACACGTCTCAAGCTTCGATTTGATATATTATATGCCTCAATCAGACTTAGTTTGCTAGGTCAAAACTCTTTCGAAAGTTAGGATCAGAATCTAAAGTGTGATGTTCAAGTCTGTTCTGATGATTTCCTAATTGATGTTGTATTGTTCTATGATTTTTCTAATTTTCTACAATCATTTTTTAAAGAGACTTTCTTCATGAAAGTCGTAGAACACATCTTAATCTGCTCATCATAAAATTTCATAAAATTCCAAGCATGTTAGGATTGTACGATCTGCAACGCCATATATGCATAGATTTGGTGACAGACTAGTTTCAGACTGACCTTCGTGTGTTCTTCGATTTTTATAAATTCATGTATTCAAAATATGAAAAATGTTTCTTCACAAAAGTTTACACTGAGATCAAGATCTTTCCAGTGATACTAATTTCATCAAAATCGGAATTCATTTTAAATTTCAAAATGAATTTTTATTTTCTATTCAGTATCTGTGTTCAAATCAGATTTTCATTCCTTTGAAATTCAAAAGATGTTTCTCCGAATTTGATGAAGTTAGAGTCCTTCTTTGTAAAAATTCAAAACTACAAAGTTGTTCCTTGAGGTCTCATTATGTTGACCGGAAATTTTGAGGTCCTAATAGTAATATTTAGATTGTCAATTTGCTAAAAATTTCATATAAGGTCTTCTTAGGTTAAAATTCGATTTGCAGTTGAATCCTTTGTGAAAACCAAATATAATTTTGGAGGGCTTTTTAGGAAAAATGCAAAATATTAAAGTTGTCACAAACAAAGAATCCTAACTACATAAAAATTTTCACACGGTTTTGATAAAATTTGTTATTCTTCCTGCCATTATTTTGAAATCCCTTACAGAACTGGGTCCAATCTATCACCGAGAGTGAAATTGTTTGTTTTGTGAAAATCGGTGGGGATTTAAAAATTATGGTCTTCTTAACTTTTGATCCTCATGACATAATCTTTCTAATGACACTTGAATCACTTCATTTGGACATCATTAGGTTAGTTAATCACATCTAAACAGAAGTTATCTGAATTAGATAATAATTGAATAAGTGGGCTTCATCTTCTTATGAAGCCCACTTCTCATTGCTTTATTGGTTAAGAAATAAGGCCCATAGGCCTAAATGCATGCTTATTTCATTGCTATGCATGTGTTTGTTAGATAAATGTTAGGCCCGGTGCATGTTCGGTGGGTTGCCCATTATTGTCATTTAGAACCCGACTTTAGGAGTTAATTGATATGAGTTGCCGTTGCAAATGGTAGCTCATTATCGTTAATCATTAATCAAATAATGTTAGATGATTAGGTGAGTGGTGAATCAAAATGCATGAAAAACAAAGGCTGATCCCGAGGCTCGTGCTTGACTAATGAATTGTTTGCATCATTGCTTTTCTTTAGTTATTCCTTTGTATATTGTTTGTCGTGAATGTACGTTGTGAATGTAAACGGCTAAATGCCGACACCCGAGAGGCGGTTCATGGAGAGGATAATCCAAAATTGTAAAAGACCAAGGTGATAGATCGATGTCCAATCCGGTCTCAATTTGTTTTCACTTGATGGTAGCGATAGACCGATGTCCGATCCGGTTTCAATTTATATTCAATTCATTCGTCCACAATCATGTCTCGGGTTTTCAATTTGTATTGTAATAAACACCCGATGAGTTATGGGTTTTATTTTCTCGCACTTAGAATTAGCTTGTCTTTTCAATATTTTAAGTGTTTACTTTACGCAATGCCTTTCAACATAATTGATTGCTTCTTTCTTTTTTAGACTAAGATAGGATTAATTTAGAATCTTAAATGAAAATACAAAAAAAACAAGATGCATGATCACTTAGTGGACTAAAACTTTGACATGAAAATGGTAAAGAACAAATGCATGACAACTTAGATAACAATCATGTTAAGTTTAGCGGTATCGAAAGAGCGTTAATAGAAATATTAACGTAAGCTAGTCCTTGAACCTATTATCACTGATTTTCGTAGAAACCAATACGAAATTCCCACGTATTGGTTAGGTATTCTAGTCGACCTCCGACTTAGGCTAGTGGCGACTCCTAAAAAAGATAAAATTGATCCGCTGTCATGCAATGTATGAATTAGGGAAGATTCATGTTCATGAATAATGGACTATACGGTTGAGCCATCTTTTATGATGTACCGTATGGACCGTTTCATGAACACTTATCTCTAAACCTACTTCACCGAGTCCGACCCTCGATAGGTAGGTCGCGACAGGCTTGGCGACTCCACTGGGGACTAGGTTACAAACCTAAGTGGATTAAAGCCGTAATAAACTTGTTGGTTGTTATCTCACTTATATGCATTTTATAGCATCGACTGCATGTCAAAGTCGCGTGAAAAATGAGGTTAGTCCACTAAACATATGTTAAATGGTTTTGTAGGTGAGAGACACAAAGGGTGGAGTGAATGCAAACCCTTTGTTTTGTAGGTGGCGTTCGGATGAATGTCGAATGTATGAGATTATGTTGAAGTGTTGTTCGCTTTAGATTTAAATGCATGTTTACTTGATTTAGCACGACACAATGCACTAACATCCCGCAGTCTAAAACCTTGGATCGCTTTTAGGGCACCTTTAAGAGGTATTAAGAGTGGAATCCGCACATGAATGCATGTGGTAATCCATTTTTCAATACCGCTCATCTTGATTAGTAAGAAGTGCACCGATCGACATTAGTAACGGTGGATAAACTCTTTTTATCTAATTAAGGTGGGGACCTTAAACCTTTAGAATCCTACCCTTAGATGTCAAAACTCACATGTCCTCATACGATATGTCGATATGTTCGCCATTTTTTTTTCGCGGTAAGGTTGATTGTATCGTTCTGCAATTTCAATTACGCCATTTCAATTCCACGTTACATTTCTTTTTATAATGCGTGGCGATTAATCTCGGTGCCCCAAAATTAGGGTTAGTCAAAATGGATATGTCGAAGATTCGAATCATCCATGTTCCTAGAGCTCTCATGATCATGTGGGAAAGTCTCGAGTCAAAGCACGAGGACTACGTGGAAAAGATGATCGGATATCTTCCTGTACTTTTATACATCGAGCCTCGTGTTGCTATGATTAAAGCATTGTCCCATTTTTGGAACTCAAAGACATCTACTTTTGTATTTGGTCGAAATGAATTGACCCCTACAATTGAGAAGTACGATATTGTCATTGGAAGAGTCAGGTCTTTTGGTCTAGGAGTCCTTCGATAAACATAAATCCTACTCCTCTTTTGAATCAATTCTTAGGAGTTGATATTCTCCAAATCAAAGGCATCCTTAGAGGAAATTCTAATACACTCTCCTTTACATTCTTAGAACGACATTTTTCTAGCTTGTCAAAAGAAGCGGGTAATCAAATTCCTCGAGTATTTCTCTTATCATTCTTTGGTTTTGTGATTTTTCCATTCATTAAAAAGACCATGGATCCTTTGGTAGTTCACATTGTCAATCAAGTGTGTATGTTCAAAAGATTCTCCAATATGATCCTAGGTGAGACCTTTGTATCACTCAATAAGTTCAAACAAAACAGAAATGGTATCTTCAGGGCCCCAACAGGTTTACTCCAAATTTGGTTGGTCTCTCACCTCAAAGACTTCGGTTTGAGCTTGAAAATCATAGATGTGTCCAAAGATTGTCATCCTATATCATTCTTCCAAGAAAAGGAAGAAATCTTTCCTTATTGGTCATTCTCAACTTGGTTTAATTTTTTTTCAAGAACCTTGTTCCAAATCAAATCCAATAGCATGTTTGTTGGCTTGGAAATCTCGAGGTGCGCCTTAATAAAGGATTCGACAACCCAATCCCACTTTTGGGTCTCACGGGGTCTACGTCATGTTACCCTTTTAGGATGATCCGTCAATATCATACACTTTAAAAGATTCCTCCATTTCTCAAGTTGGGGTTATATCATTTTGACTATCGTAAAGATGTCATCCAAAAGGACCAAATGACAGATTTGAAAGAAATGATCAAGTCCATCATTGATATGTGGTACAAATGCCATTCGGAGTCGATTCTCATTACTAACAAGTTAGAATTGGAAGAGGAAATGAAGATACATCATGCATTGCCGGAGTACATACACCATCGTCTCAAGCCCGAGCTTAAAGTGGATCTCCCTAATGTCCCCGAGAAGCCAATTCAACAATAAGCTATAGCCGCAAAAGCTCTTAGGGAAAAGGATGAGACTTTAGCCGAGGTTGAACATTTGACCTAAGAAAACAAATGAATTCGCCTCACACCTAAAGAAGATCCATTAAGAGTTTGGCTATATTCCATGAGGAAATCTCCTTTCATGTAATTTTTATTTTATAGATTTGATGTATAGGGTTTCCTTTTTACTCATGTTAATAATGATGTAATAGGATTCTCCTTTTGTTTCTAGATTGATGTATAATGATTATATTTCACGAATTTCGTTGTAATTAGTGAAATTTCCCTTTTATGTGCTTTCCCAAGGATTTCCATGGAATATAGATGGGGCATCTTGATTAATCATCGAGTGTTACCCCTTCAATTGTATAATTTCTTATGAAGAAATTTTGATAAGAGATCGTTCACATGGAATTGGGATCATGAGAATAATTCTTATCCCTATTTCAACCAAAGAAAATATAAAATTGAAGGGTTTTACATTTTCGTTTCAATTTATTTTCCACGTACTAACTTGATCTTCATTTCGTTTACAAAGTATTTGGAGAATGCCCAACCCCACTTGCACAAAGGATCTTCAAATGGATATCGAAAAACAGAACGATCGAATTGCCGATTTGGAAAACCGAATTGATGAAATAACTGCCACATTTACAAACTTTGAAGCGTTCATAACTCCCCTTCTTCCGACCAAGATTATGCCTACTCTTGCGGATCTTCAGAGTCAAGTTAACGAAATGCGTGGCATGTTGATACGTCTCATGGATCGCGTGAATCAAATTGCTATGGAATTACCGTCTAGTACTAAATTGGAGGCAAATGACATTAATTCGAAGGGTGAGGGAAAACGAAAATACAAAAAGAAAAAGTCTGAAATCAAGCAATCTTCTAGGAATGAAGAATGTAACCAAGGACGTGCTAAGAAAATAGACATGATTTATATTCAACCACATCATGAGTCCAATAAGAAGTCACGTAAGCGTAACCCGCTTCGTCAATTTACACCTTTACCAAGACCGCTATCAAAGCTTCTACCCATGCTTCTTGAGAGGAGAATGGTTGCAAAAGAAGCCTCCCGAGATAATCCTCCAAAGTTCGTTGGGTTTGACATTATGAAATCATGTGGGTACCACATGGGCGAGAAAGACCATAGCACCAACAATTGCCTAGTATTGAAAATTAAGGTTTAAAGCTTGATTGACAAAGGGATCTTGTCTTTTTAAATATCCCAAACTGAATATATAACAAAATCCGTTGCCTAATCATTCTCGATGTATGAATATGGTAGATATGAATGAAGATAAGAAGTCTTTTATAGTGGATGTGCCAAAGTTGTATGAGATCTTGATGCTAGCTGGATATTATGAAAAAGGAGGTGACATCTCGAAAGAAGAAAAGTTGATATGCATTTCCAAATTAATTGACATGGGGGTTATCCGGTGGATGGGAGAAGAATCAGATGCCACAATAATGACCGCCATGATTGATGTATCGTTCGAGAACTTCCTTCATGAGTTAGAAGAGGAGGAGAATGGAGATGGATTCGTCAAAGTCTGGACCAAAGAAATAGAAACTTTAGAAGTTATTGACGATGATTTTCTATTCGAAGAAGATGAAGAAATTGTCTTCGATGTGGATTCCAACCTCGATGTCAAAAGAACCCATTGGGACTATGAATTTATGAAGACTGCTCGTGAGTGCAAAGAAGTAGTAGATACCTTAAGCCAACCAAGCAGGAAGTATGACTTTTATGTCAAATACATGCCACCTCCAAGCTTCTTCATTGACCCAAAGGATATCGTCCCGATAGATGGGGAGGCATGAATGATGAAAACATGGATCGCACATCTAAAGTCTTTGAACATATACCCGTTAATGAAGACGAGGAACATGTTTCTAACACGAATTTCGAGTTTGGTGCTAGAAGAGCTCATTGGGATCATGAATTTGTAACAGCCACTCGTGAGTAGGGCAACCAAGTGGAAAGTACAACTTTTTTGTCAAATATTCACCTTTGCCAAGTTTCTTTATTGACCTGAGGGATATTGTTCCCGACGAATGGGGAGGAATGGATGATGAAAAGATGGTGGCTATGATCACTCCCGTTACGATTGACCTCTCCGAAGAGAATGATCATGAGAGCAAACCGATGGGCATTGAACCCGTAGTGGTTAACTTGTCTAAAGAAGTCACATATTATGAAATCAAACCGATGGGTGTGGAACCTATGGTTATTGATTTGTTGGTTGAAGACTTTGAGTCAATTGAGATCACGAGGGATGATTTTGAGCCCGTTGTGATTGAATTACCACCATTAATGGAAAGCGAAGAAATAATTGTTGAAGTTACTCCCAAGTTTGACAAAAAAGCTATTCCATGGAAGTACGGAACAAATGAAGCTGATGACGTTATTCGATCGGATCATTGTTGTCTACCCAAAGAATGAGTCAAAAAGAAAGCTATGACTAAAGAGGATGTTAAGCAATTTCTAGCCATAGTGAAGACTAGTGAATTCAATGTGGTGAACTGATTAAGAAAGATGCCTGCCCAAATCTCTTTATTGGATTTATTCAAGTCATCCGAGAAACATAAGAATGCCTTGCTCAAGATGTTGAATGAAGTGCAGGTACCCGATTCCATTGATGATGTTCAACTTGAAAAATTTATTAGGGCAATCCTTTTGAAGGATCAAATCTCTTTTTTCGATGAGGACTTCCCTCCCGAAGGGCGTTCCCATTCCAAGACATTGTACATATCCATAAAACATCGTGACACGATTTTGTTGTGAGTTCTCATTGATAATGGCTTGGCCCTAAACATATGCCCATTGGCTACTTTACGACGATTGGGAGTAAATGAAGATAAAATTCGAGCCGCCAAAACACCTATACAAACGTTCGATGGAATGAAGAAAGAAACTATAGGCGAAATTAAGTTGGAACTCATGATTGGACCCGTTCTTTTCTCTCTCACTTTCCAAGTACTAAATATACCAAGCAACTTTAGTTTGCTCCTTGGTAGACCGTGGATTCATAATGCCGAAGCTGTGCCCTCAAACCTTCACCAAAAAGTAAGACTTGTGGTAGATGGCAAGCTCATAACCATACATGCTGAGATGAATTTCAAGGTGTTCCATGACACCGTCATTCCATATGTTGAGCCTGAAATCAAGGAAGAATCAAATTGCCACTCCTTCGAGTTGGTCTCCATTGCACATATGCCTGTTGGAGCAATTATGCAAATTCCTCAAATGTCAAAGCCCATCGTTATGTCTAGCAAGGTGTTGCTTGAAAATGGGTATGCTCTTGGAAAAGGCTTAGACAAGCATTTCCAAGGCATCTTGAAACCAATTGAAGTTGTCATGAAGAGGAATAAGAAAGGTTTAGGTTACCATGGAAGCTAGGAGGACCAAGGTGATCGCAAATACCAAAATAAAAAGACAAATAGTCGATAGAGGCTATTATCTCCATCTTTGAAAGAGACATTTTCCCGACCTCTTGTGATGTTACAAGAAGAAGAGATTTCCTTCTACTTTATGGCAGATCTCTTTAATGAAGACCTTATTGCTGCTATCTTAGCCCACGATAAAGCTGAATCATCCAAAGCACCCATCAATCTTGCTGAATAGGAATGTTTCTTACCCTTCTTCTAAGTCTGTTGCATTCGTTATCGCTTCATTTGTTTACCCCTGCGTGGGATCAATTTGTTAGTTCAATTGATTTTTTCAATTCAATCTCTAATTTGCAATGGACACTTGGATCTTGAGCCGTTGGTCCAAGGTAGTATATATTGTAATACGGCCTTATCATTTGAATTTCAAAAAGAAGGCATTTGCACGTTTTATTAAGGACATGTGGAAGTACACCAAACCAATCCTGTGATGATACTTTAAGGATTGGACTTTCGCACGCCTCCTAGTTTCAAAGATTTGTGGAACAAGGATGTCCGAGGATATGATGACTAAGTTCCTAAAACATTTTCTAGCATGGTTTCAAAACCAATATTTGGGGCATATCATGAATGTGTGGTTGACCCCCCAACAAATTTTGAAGATTAGATTTTTAAATCAAAATGGACCAAAGGGTTTGAGGGTTAGATTTTCAAATGACTTTTGAAATTGTTTTCAAAAATGATTTCCAAACAATCATGCATAAATTTGGCTTCTATTTGCCTAATCAAAATGATCTCAAAGAGCAGTGTCTCGAAAAGGTAAAAGTACTCGTTCCAATAAGAATATCTCATATCTGATTTGACTTGTTCGTCCGTTTATCTTGTAGATAAGGCATCAAAATGGTTGACTAATATGGACATGACAAAAAAATGATGTCATCATCAAAGGAAAACATTTCATTTTTAAGTTCAAATTTATTTAGAATCCAAATTGACATATCTTTCCTTTACATGAAGGTGAATAAAAGAAAAGATTCAAACAATAGACAATGGAAATGAAATAAGGAAGAGCATTGAACATACCATATTCTTTGAACGCAAAAGTGTCTAACTGGAGCAAATGGCTTTAGTACAATAAACTAAGTTGTCGACAATCAAAAAAGCTTAAAG
The DNA here is from genome assembly GCA_024500025.1 of Syzygium aromaticum. Classification (NCBI taxonomy): domain Eukaryota; kingdom Viridiplantae; phylum Streptophyta; class Magnoliopsida; order Myrtales; family Myrtaceae; genus Syzygium; species Syzygium aromaticum. The sequence continues at coordinate 6,477,685 of CM044890.1, forward strand.
AGTCATTTACATGGACTCAAATGAAGGGTAAAATTGTATCGGTTCCAATTTACCTCTTCTGATATCATTTATTGACTCAATTTCCTTTCTCTTGATAGGAAGACATCGAGCAATGGAAGGAAAATACAAAGGTAAAGTTGTGTTGTTCCAAGTTGTCATCTTTCAAAGGATATTCATTGACATGATTGCCTTTGTATTCCTATAGGATCAATCGTCCAACCCAGAACAAGTATCTTTTTTCTCAAAGATCTTTCCAGAAAAAATATTTCGAATAATTCTAAAAAATGAGCTTTCAAAGCCATTCCATTTCAAAACCTCTTGGATAAAAAATTTGGTTTCATGATCAAGGTAAATTTGAAAGCATTGTCTTCAAATGCTTTATAAAACAATCAAGTCCTAGATGCGGAATTTTAGACACATTGTTTTGAACTAAAAAGATGTTCCGAGTTCAAATTTCAAATAATCGTAAGAGAAATTTGAAATCATTTCTTTTCAAGAGATCTCAAATGACATTCCTCAAATCGTTCATTCACGCATTGGTAAACACATCATGCATCAGAATTCCCCACAGACGGGAGATTTAATCAAATGATCCTTCGAAAAAACAAAAAAAAGGGATTTCTCAAAAATGCCGAATGGAAATACTTAGGATGATAAAGGGCAAACCTTTGATCAAATACGTCCCTATACACATTTTGAGAAAATTGAGCGGAAAAAAAAAAAAAAAAAACATGTCCTAGGACGCAGGGTTCATTCACATTGAATACATGGATTGAAGTGATAAAAGGTATTTCATTTCTCTATCCTAAACACTCATTTTATCCTTTGCTAGCCACTTTGAGCCAAATATGGAGAATTTTCAAAATACTTATGTCAAGAACCACCCTACATTGGGGCAAGTTGAGAAGTTGTGGTTAATCATTTTTGGAGCAAAAAGATTAAGAAAGATTTTATTACTTTCACTTGCATCAATCTTCTTGTAGTAATTTCAGGTGGATCTTTATGGAAGCTCAAAACATCCCAAAGTGAAGAAGAGCATTCTTTTCCTTTACCTAAACACAGTTATCCTTGCTTAGCCAAATTGAACCTTAAACATATTCATTTCAAAGCCTAAAATGTTAATTATCGCCCTACATTGGGGCAATGCATATGATTTACCAAGAAAATTTGGAAAAATTGGTGAATATGTATAGAGTATCTCGAGAGTCCAAAGAACTCAAAAGATAAATATTATGGGGCATAAAAAAACAGTGTACCTGGTAAAAGCAAGGTCGATGCCCATGAAAAAGAAAATGTATCAAAAGCAAAAGCAAAAAGCAACATGTTAATGATGAAAACAAAATTCCTATTGCAAAAAATGCATACAAAGAGCAAAACTCTTATGTTGCAAGAAAAATGGACTCTCGAGACAATTTGGTTTTCAAGAGTCAAATGATGTTAAATTTGGATGATTTAGTAATGATGCCAAGATAATTATCATTTTCTTTCAAACCCCTTCTACAAAATTTCAAGCCTTTTAAGGTTAATCGGAACCGACATTACAACCCTATCAGAAGTCTTTTCCGATTGGGATGGTTTAAGTTGACGTAAAGATTTTACAAAGAAGCTACCGCTAGAAGGAGTGGAAGTAATTATATATTGTCTTATCTTCAAGGTTTTTGACTTGTAAACCCGCTGAAGATGTTAATGGTACATTCCTTTTCTTGGCCTCAAAGCAAAAACCATTTGCGTAAGCCCATGACCAAGCCTATGTTACGGTCATTTTGAAAGACCTTTTTGATCAATCAATTTGTATTCAATGTGAACATTTCCGAAAACCTTTGACATAGGTTCGTGAGGCATCACCAGTGAGAATTGAATAGATTCCCCACATCAATGGAAGGGAATTAAAGCCTTTATGAGAGCCAGTGCGAAAGACCTTTTTGATTAGGTTATTTCCAATTTGACATTTCTATCTAACCTCTTTAGATGGTTATTCAAAAATCATTTTGTTAAATTTCCTCTTAAAGATTTTGATAGTCAGTGTCTTTTACCAAAATGAGAATAATTCCGCTTGATTTGTTGTTAAACAATCTCGAAACTCCCTCTTTGTCAAAATATCTTTCCCAAATGGATCGATTTTTGATCAGCCTAAACCATATCTTTCATCTTCGATTTTTGGTCAGCTTAAATCATATCCCTTATCTTCAATTTTTGGTCAGCCTAAATCATATTCTTCATTTTTGGTTTTTGATCAGCTTAAACCATACCCTTCATTTTTTGTTTTTGATTATCCTAAACCATGTGTCACTTTCGATTTTTATACCGTCCCTTTGGTTTTTAAATTATGTCCTTAGGTTTTAGGTCAACCTTAAACCTTGTCTTAGGTTTCTAATCATCCTTAAATCTTATCTTAGGTTGCTAGTCATCCTTAAACCTTGCCTTAGATTCCTGGTCATCCTCGAACCTTGTCTTAGGTTCTAGGTCATTATTAAACCTTATCCTTTGGTTCTAGGTCATTCTTAAATTTTATCCTTAGGTTCCTAATCATCCTTAAACCTTGTTTTAGGTTCCTGATCATTCTTAAACCTTGTCTTAGGTTTTAGGTCATCCTTAAATCTTGTCCTTTGGTTCTAGGTCATCCTTAAACATTATCATTTGATTCTAAGTTAACCTTAAACCTTGTCTTAAGTTCCTGGTCATCCTTAAACCTTGTCATTTGGTTCTAGGTTATCATTAAACCTTGTCATTTGGTTCTAGGTTATCATTAAATCTTATCCTTTGGTTCTAGATCAACTTTAAACCTTGTCTTAGGTTCATGGTCATCTTTAAATTTTGTCTTAGGTTCTAGGTCGTCCTTAAACATTGTCCTTTGGTTCTTGGTCATCCTTAAACTTTGTCTTAGGTTCCTGGTCATCCTTAAACCTTGTCTTAGGTTCCTATTCATCCTTAAACCATAGATTTCCTACAAAACTCTTTCTTTTTCTTTTCTTCCTTCCACCATATGAGAGAGATAAGAGAAAAACACATAAATGAGCTGACAAACCAAATAGTCAATAGTAAGTGCTTCAGGTAATACTTTGATCAAACGTCTTTATCTTTATTTTCTTTCATTTCCCAAGTGGAGTCGACTAAAAATTTGCAGGTTCCAATTGATCTTTGAACGAAACCTCTTCGAACTCCCACTCAAAGAGGAGCAGCTGTTGACACCTAATTTTTAGATGGCGCATCATTAAAAGTAGAAAATTCAAAATTATGGTTTCTGATCGCTACGAAACCCGTTTCTTGAACAAAAAGTATCATTTTTTAATTCTGTTTGTTGGCTTAGCTTTTGTAAACAGTTTTCTATTTATTTCATGCAAAAACCCGAAAAGTCAAACGGTTGGCTTTCATGTTGACTTTTTGATAAACCCTTTGACCAAAAATCAATCCCGGGTCAAATTGAGACTTTTTGTATAAAAAGATTCATTTCAAGTTCAATTTCACTTTAAAAGTGAAAATTTCAGAAAAATTCAAAGATTTGATCATAAAATCAAGCTCCTAGTGAAAAATCAACTAGGATTTGACTTTTGGTTAAACATTTGACCAAAAAATTAAAAAATACAAAAATCCAAAAATCATTTTATTTTACATTCAATTTGACTTTGGTATTTGAAATTTTACAAAAATCGATTTAAAATCAACTTTTTCCCAATTTGCTGAATTTGGTTTAAATCGGTCAAAAATGAAATTACTTCATTTCTAGTCATTTTTTAGGTTAGCTTTCTTCACGACATTTGATCTAGATGTCATATTATATTCAATTTTGGAACCAATTTTGTGATTCCAAGCTAAACGCAAAAATCCCCAATTTAGACCCTAATCAATGATTTTGATCAATTCCTCATGATTTGCGCAATTGAGACACGAATGAGCCTAATTTCTTATATGAAATCCAAATTCGAAATCAAATTTGGGAGATTCACATGAATTTGAGCCAATTTGATTAATTTAGTGATCCAACGATTGAGAAGTGTAAGAGTAATTGGTCTAATTAGTGCAATTTAACTTGACCCACTCTAGACTAATATCCAATTTGATGAATTGAGGCTTAATTTAGGTAATTGGACTTCAATTAAATTCATTAGTCTAGTTTGGCCATGCAATTAACTCAAATTCAAGAACAATTGAGCTAAACAAGTTATATTGGATCAATTTGTGCATGAATTTCAAATCGGTTCAATCCAATTTAATTGAATTCAATATTAATTGGGTCAATTAATCATGATAGAAATCAAATTGTACAAAATTGGAACAAATTGAACCGGTTTAATCCGACCAAACTCCGGTCAAACCGGTCCAATCAGTTCAACCCGGTTTGACCCGAATTGAACCGGTCCGATTGGACCGACTATTTTCCGGTAAAAAAATCCAATGATCGGCAGTCTATTTCGACCAGTCAAGGCCAGTCACATCCCTTTAAGCTCAAAAATGATAAAAATGCTATTTAATGAAAATTACGAAAATGTCCCTAAGTAAAATTGCCAAAATGCCCTCTGTTAAGGATAAATCAAATTACTTATGGGGTAAGCAAAATCAATCATGGCCATTCATTTAGGATTGATCATGTCCATCCATAATGCCATGTCACCAATCCTTAGCCCTTAAGGAATATTGTTAATCAATAAGGATGCATTCTAGGCCATTTGATCAATTTAAGGGCTAGAATTCAAAGTTGATGGGAGTATATAGGTTTTTTTTCCTCCAAAATTGGGGGCTCTCGCATTTTCAGATCTGGTTTTTCTCTCTCTTCCTTCTCCTTCTCTCTCCATCTCACATTCTCTCTCTCTCCCTCTCCCTCTCTTGGCCATGAGTTTTCCTTGCTCGCGTCGGCCACTTGTTGGCCAATTTCCGACACACCGTCGCCACTCTGGTTGCCCCTCGAACGTCCTAAAGCCAATTACAAGGCTAGCTACATCTGCCGGTAGTCGAAGCGTCTCCGATTAGCTCCATCTCTTTCTCGATTGCATCACCAGCTTCAAACCGGTGATCTGTCCAGCCGATGATTTCGGCGATTCCAGCATTCTGGTGTCCTTCCTAAGCGGTCTAAGGCTTGCAATCATCATCCTTAGCCCTGTCACGAAGCCGTGGTGGCCAGCTGTCACCGAAAAAGCCACCGGAGTTCAACTTTGAGTTTCATTTTACTTCTTCATCTTTAGATCACAATTTTACGCCGATATTCTTACCTTGTGATGTAGATATCGGGAGCTATATTTGGCACTATTCTGGAGTTTATCGGTGGCCAAAATAGCTCGTTTGAGCTCAGCAACACTCTTGAATAAGGTAGGTACACTTGAATGTTATTTTATAAATTCGTGTACAGAGAAACCTGCATATTTGATATGCTGATTTTAGCTCGTTAATATCGAAATTTTGTGAAGTGATAAACTAGAGAGTCGTAAAACACGTCTCAAGTTTCGATTTGATATATTGTATGCCTCAATCAGACTTAGTTTGCTAGGTCAAAACTCTTTCGAAAGTTAGGATCAGAATCTAAAGTGTGATGTTCAAGTCTGTTCTGATGATTTCCTAATTGATGTTGTATTGTTCTATGATTTTTCTAATTTTCTACAATTGTTTTTTAAAGAGACTTTTTTCATGAAAGTCGTAGAACACATCTTAATATGCTCATCATAAAATTTCATAAAATTCCAAGCATGTTAGGATTGTACGATCTGCAACGCCATATATGCATAGATTTGGTGACAGACTAGTTTCAGACTGACCTTCATGTGTTCTTCGATTTTTATAAATTCATGTATTCAAAATGTGAAAAATGTTTCTTCACAAAAGTTTACACTGAGATCAAAATCTTTCCAGTGATACTAATTTCATCAAAATCGGAATTCATTTTAAATTTCAAAATGAATTTTTATTTTCTATTCAGTATCTGTGTTCAGATCAGATTTTCATTCCTTTGGAATTCAAAAGATGTTTTTCCGAATTTGATGAAATTAGAGTCCTTCTTTGTAAAAATTCAAAACTACAAAGTTGTTCCTTGGGGTCTCATTATGTTGACCGAAAATTTTGAGGTCCTAATAGTAATTTTTAGATCGTCAATTTGCTAAAAATTTCATATAAGGTCTTCTTAGGTTAAAATTCGATTTGCAGTTGAATCTTTTGTGAATACCGAATTTTATAAAATTTTGGAAGACTTTTTAGGAAAAACACAAAATATGAAAGTTGTCACACACAGAGAATCCTAACTGGATAAAAATTTTCACATGGTTTTGATAAGGTTTGTTATTTTTCCTACCATTATTTTGAAATTCCTTGCAGAACCAGGTCCAGTCTGTTACTGAGAGTGAAATTGTTTGTTTCGTGAAAATCAGTGGGGATTTAAAAAATATGGTCTGCTTAACTTTTGATCCTCGTGACATAAGTTTTCTAATGACACCTGAATCACTTCATTTGGACATCATTAGGTTAATTAATCACATCTAAACAGTGATCCGAATTAGATAATAATTGAGTAAGGCCGATCCCGAGGACAATGCTTGACTAATGAATTGTTTGCACAATTGCTTTTTTTTTGTTATTCCTTTATATAATGTTTGTTGTGGATGTAAATGCCGACACCCAAGAGGCAGTCCGTGGAGGGGATAATCCAAAATTGTAAAAGATTAAGGTGATAGATCGATGTCCAATCTAGTCTAAATTTGTATTCACTTGATAGTGGTGATAGACCGATGTCCAATCCAATTTCAATTTGTATTCAATTCATTCGTCCCCGATCATGTCTCGGGTTTTCAATTTGTGTTGTAATAAACACCCGATGAGTTGCGGATTTTATTTTCTCGCACTTAAATTTAGCTCGTCTTTTCAATACTTTAAGTGTTTACTTTACGCCATACCTTTCAATATAATTGATTGTTTCTTTCTTTTCTAAACTAAGATAAGATTAATTTAGAATCTTAAATGAAAATACAAAAAAACAATATGCATGATCACTTAGTGGACTAAAACTTTAACATGAAAATGGTAAAGAACAAATGCATGACAACTTAGATAACAATTATGTTAAGTTTAGCGGTACCAAAAGAGCGTTAATAGAAATATTAACGTAAGCTAGTCCTCAAACCTTTGAAATCTGGTTTTCGTAGAAACCAATACGAAATTCCCACGTATTGGTTAAGTATTCTAGCCGACCTCTGACTTAGGCTAGTGGCGACTTCAAAAAAAAATAAAATTGATCCGTTGTCACGCGAGGTATGAATTAGGGCAAATTCACATTCATGAATAATGAATTATATGGTTGAGCCATCTTTTATGATGTACCGTGTAGACCGTTTTATAAACATTTACCTCTAAACTCGCTTCACTGAGTTCTGCCCTTAAGAGGTAGGTCGCGACAAATATGCTACTAACACGAGTAAAGCTAAAGCAACGGTAGTATGACATGATGAAAAAAATGGGTTCACGAACATAATCCAATTGATGTGTTTTTCTTACAAAGATTCTGCGGGCTTTTGGGAGAACCTAGTAGTGAAGCATACATTGGACTTTCGTGCTTCTTTGTCTCCGTATGGGGAAGGCTTCCTGGAGGGGCAGGTATGGTTTTGTCGTTTGTTATCGGCCTGTTGTTTATTAAATGTAGAGCATTTGTCAATGTCTACGTCATCATAATCACTTACGCGAGGTTATATTTGACTATTACACTTAACGTCTTAGCTATATATAAGAGTACCTAAAATGTATATATCTTTAACGAAGGTATAGCACATGAAGCAATCTTAAGAGAAATTGGGGGAAAATTGTTTAAAAAATCTTAAATTTATTGCACTTTTACCAATTTAGTTGTAAACCTTTCAATTGTTTTAATTGAGTTATAAACATTTTCACATTTTCTCAATTGAGTCCGTCCAGCTAGACATGGATATAGGAAGACTGACGTTAACATGGATAAATTTTATTAATATTTTAATATTTTTTCCAAATAATGAAAATTTAGAATGTTCCACCACTAGTGAACTGATTTGGTTGTACAATTTACTTGCCTATCTCGGGGTATTGCATGACAAACCAATGAGTCTTTATTGTGACAACCAAACTGCCTTGCACACCACGGCAAACCTGGTGTATCATGAACAAACAAAGCAAATCGAGATTGATTGCCACTTTGTTCGCGAACTTGTACTGTCATGTGCCATTAGAATCGAGCACGTATCCACTAGACTTCAATTGGCAGACATTTTTACCAAGACATTTCTCATCAGCAAGTGGGGCATTCGTGACCTCCATGTGCCAACTTGTGAGGGGTATTACGAAAGATTTGCTAAAGAATTACATTGATTTACATTCTGATTTTCTAATATTTTGTGTATCTCTTATCATTAGTTAGGATTTAGTTTTAGTTAGTGTAATATTTGGTATTTCTTTTATAATTAGTTAGAGATATTTTGTGTTTCTTTTCTCTTCCTTTTCAATACCTTGTATAGATATATGTATTATACTATGAACAATACAAGCAAATTAGGAATTCTCTCATTGGACAATACCCGATCTAAAATCTATTCACATATGTCATCTTTGCTGATTTTGTGGATTCGGCTGCACTCTTTTTCATCTAATGTTCAGTGGCCCGAGAACGGGCACGGGTCTAATTTAAGAGAAATTTTTTATCTTCTGTTTAAGACAAATGAGACGGCACTCCTTGACTAACGCGCAACAAGGCCCTTCCTTCACGCGCTGGACTTGCACAAGCTGAGCACAGGAAGAAGACAAATGAGACATTTCTATTTGACCGCCGCGCTGCTCAGCCTTCAATTCCCTTCACGTGCAGGACTAACTCAACATGAGCAAAGCATGCACGTCACATAGAGTTTTTCTATAAAGAGAGACAACAGCTTGTATTGATCATCACCCTCCTCACTCCACTACCACCTCGTCTTCTCAGAGAAACAAGCGATGTGGATAATCGGAACGTGGGCGTCGGCGTTGATCGTCGCGTGGCTAGTTCACTGGATTTACAGGTGGAGTAACCCCAAGTGCAACGGCGTTCTTCCTCCTGGTTCTTTGGGCCTTCCTCTCATTGGCGAGACCATTCAGTTGATGGTTCCTAGTTACTCTATGGACCTCAATCCATTCCTCAAGAAGAGAATACAAAGGTACTCATACCATCTCATTGGCCATTACGCAATCAAGATGGCGCCTCTATTTTGTTGTTCTTAAAGATAGGTAGCAATGCCCCTCTTCTTTGTTCTTTTGACTCAGGTATGGAAAGACATTTCGGACGAGCGTGGCAGGTCGGGCACTAGTAGTGTCGGCCGATCCAGAATTCCGCCAGTTTGTCGTCCAGCAAGATGGGAAGCTGTTTGACTCGTGGCATCTAGATACGTTCGCAAAGATCTTTGCGCAAGAGAGCGAGGCCAGCACCAACATCCCGAACGTCCACAAGTATATCCGAAGCACGGTTCTAAAGCGCTTCGGCGTGGAGGGTCTTAGGGAGAAGTTGCTTCCCTTGATGGAAGAAGTGTCTCGAGTGACCATAAAGAGTTGGTTAGGCCAAGAATCCGTCCACGTAAAATATGCCACCGGAACAGTAAAGCCCAAATCCTTGTGTCACAACACTCATGACTCGTTTTATCCTTTTTTTTCTAAGAAGGACGATAGACAAATCTAACACGCATTTGCTTTTATTGTTCTTGCAAGATGGCAATTGAATTAGGCGCAAAGCAACTGTTAAGTTATGATCCTACACAATCATCACAGGAGTTTTATGACCTTTTCTTTTCGTTTATTCGGGGCCTTATGTCAATTCCTTTGAACATACCGGGTACGCAACATTACAAATGCATGAAGGTAAAGTGAACCGATTTCTTTGTTAGAAGTTGATTTCCAGTATATGGAAAGAATTAGTATTAAGCTCAGATCTGCGCAGGACCATAAGAAGGCATTGTCAATCATTCGAGGAATCGTAAAAGAGCGGTTTTCTTCGTCGGAGAGACCTCACAACGACTACCTTTGTCACATCATGGCTGATATGGGCAAAGAGAAATTCTTAAAAGAGGATTCCATAGTTCAGATTATGTTTGCACTTCTTTGGGTCAGCTTCGATTCTCTTTCGACGACATTGACATTAGCTCTAATGTTCCTCGAAGAGAATCCCAAAGCATTGCAAGAAGTCACGGTATGCTTTTCTAACTACGCCCTAAATTGCATATAACGGAATTTCTTTGAACACTTGTAAGTGGGTTTTTACTCGTATTTTTCCAGGACGAGCATGAAGCCATAATAAAGCAAAGAGAATTTAAAGACTCCTCGATCACGTGGAAAGAATACAAATCGATGCCTTTAACTCTTCATGTACGCAATCTAACCAAATGGACAAATTCTGTAGCACTATCAACACATACTTCTAACGTTGGTATTGAAAAAACCAGGTAATACATGAATCACTAAGGTTGGGAAGCCTCGCACCAGGAATGTTGAGGAAGGCAAAAAGGGACGTAGAATGGAATGGTAGGTCATCTCTATGATAGTCGATTCATGCGTTTTCAATTTGAGTCGAGAATGTTGATAAGTACTTTGATTACCAAATCGTATTTAGAACATTGATGATAGTTAAATGTCTTTACAGGATACACGATTCCAGCAGGCTGGGGAGTTTGGCTATCCGCTACCGCTTTTCACTTTGATCCTGAGATATATAAAGATCCTACGACGTTCAATCCATGGCGCTGGAAGGTTGAATTCAACAAGAATTACCGTTTACATATAGGAAACCTAAAGTTTGGACAAATAAGCAAGATTAAACGAGTCGTATATAGGAACTTTTATGGTTGCAAGTGATTACGATATAGAATTCTTATAAATGTCGTACTGTAATTGACTTGTTAAGGGCTTTCAAATTCCAGAACTGCGAATCAGATGCCCTACTCAAGAATTTCATGCCTTTTGGATTGGGAATGAAACAATGTGCCGGAGCGGACTACACGAGAGTTTTCCTGACGACTTTTCTGCACGTCTTGGTGACGAAATACAGGTACTTGTCTCCCCTTTTCAGACACCAACATCCTGGAAAAGATCATCTGTTCAATGGCCTAAAGCCTTGTGGTTCCTAACATTTTCTCTCTGTTGGAATATGATCAGATTTATAAAGGTCAAGAGAGGTCAAATTCGCCGAAGTCCGATTCTGGACATCGGGGAAGGCTTGCACATCAAGGTCATGGAAAAATAGAGACAAAACTGCTTCCACCCTTTCACGGGATTTCAACTTTCTTGGTTGTAATGATATAGTTTCAATGTTTTCTTTCTCAGCAAACTTCACTGTTTTTATGGAAATTTAATCTTCATATATGAACGAGGTCTTTTGATTTGGTTTTTTTTTTTTCTGCTACGCTATCAAAACTGATGAGGCCGAATTTTTTTTCAATTTACAATGGGCTCAAATGTTTCTGGACCAAATCTTTGTCATGTTGACACAAGCCCTAAAATCTGGGCCTACACATAAAGAAACCAGTGGCCCAAAGCAAGCCATACCACTACACTTAACCCGTAAAGGCCGCTTGATAAAACTTTTAAAGAAGCTCGTCGATTATAAAAGTCACAACCATACAACTGGCCCACAAAGCCCATCCACGGAATGTTCTGAATTGTTCGTCCATTGGGAGTCTCCAATGGACAGAGGTTAAGTGGAGTAAACATGAAAGGAAGTTGGAATCTGAATAAAAAAGGATTCATCAACCAATGGATGCCTGTAGCTAAAGGCACTGAAGTGTTTATAAGTCATCCCTAAGTCAAGAGGTAGTTGGAGATTATTGAGGAGAAATTAGGATGCATGGCGGAATGGCTTATTCAAGATGCAGGAGGAATCAAAGTCTGTAGACATACGTACGTACACGCACGCTCATATCAGAACATTTCTCAAGACATTCAAAAGAAATGGAAGTCATTCGCACAATTATCTGATTGCGCACGCTCATGTGCCGGAAGACTAGTTTATAATTAATGGAAATTACCAAAAAAAGTCATAGACCTATTGTATTTGTGTCAATTCGATCATAAACTTTTCAATATGGGCCAGCAAGGGTCTGCTGGAGAGCTCACCGGCCCTTGGTTGGGAAAAAAATAAAAGAAGAAAAAAAGAAAGGAAAAAGGAAAACAATAAAAGAAAATAAAAAAAGAAAAATAATAATAATAAATTCAGAAAAATTAAAATTTTGCAAAAATTGTTCACGTCAACGCGGGTCGTATCACATAAAATGACTGGTGCTGACTACACTACCACATCAACGGTTTTCGGCCAAAATTGGCTAGAAGGCTAAATAGGCAAATTGTCAGAAAATTTAAAACTAAATTGGTACAATTGAAAGGTTTAGGTCTTAATTGGCAAATCGTCAAAAAGTTTATGATTAAATTGGTTAAATTGAAAGATCTAGATTTGAATTGATACAAATGCAATAGGTTTAAAATTTTTTTGGTAATTTCTCTAACAAATGGATGTCACTTTGAACATGTACCCAATGTGATGATATGCACTTCATACTCTCCATTGATAAGAAGGCATAAGAGCATCGCTCCCTAGTGAGTGGGCAAGGGTCCGGGAAGGTTGCCCCGGCAAGGATCGCAGGGGTGACGCCCCCAAGCCATCAAAAGACTTTTATAGTTTTAGCCCATATTTTATTTATAATTTGGGCTTTAACCCATGAATAGTTACTGCCTATATATAATCTTTTTCTTTTATAATTGAGAGTTGTAACAGAGAGGTGGGATGTACTAATTATACTGGGGTCCTCTAATGGATATAGCCCTAATTTAAGGCTGAACCAGGATAAAATCTCGTGTCTGGATTTCTTTTTCTCGCCTTTATTCTTGATTTCGTTGGGTTTGTGCGCCTAATTCCAACAAAATGGTTATTTGCAGTTAAGCAACCTACGGTTACAATGGCTCATATTTTCTAATTTCGAATTCACCAAATGCTGAAATTAATTTTAAATTCAATTTAAGCCCAAAATTCCCAACTGTCTACTCAAGATGAATAGCAGTATAGTCCATTTAATGCTCTTAGGTCCGTTTGTGAGCCCACACACTAAAACAATGCTTATTGTAATGCATACACACATAAATTTGTCTTTCTCTTACTCGCCAGTGTTGAAGTGGGACTTGTTCGGAAGTGCATTTGCATTATAAACTACACCAGCGCTATAGGCCAAATTACCAATTTTTCGACTAGATCGATATCCACACCACCCATATTTGTGCTGTCGATCAAATTTAGCCTTTGCATCTTACTTGATTCCCGCAATTAGTGAGACATTAAGGTCTTTGAGTTTAACTGCTCGACATGGGCTTCCTCATAAGCGAAATTTTGGAACTTCTTTTAAGTATACACAAACAGCTTAAAAGTAAAATCTACTAAATGAGACACATGATTACTGATAATCACCATGAGTATCTTGCCTTTTCCTCACCATGCATTACGTGGGTCTTGAATTCAAGACAAGTGAAAGTTGGAGAGAGCCTCAGATGAATCGGAGTTAGAACAAAATGGGGGAGGAATTGGTCAAAAGAAGCGAACAAAAGGCAAGGAGGAGGAGGACCCTGCTTTTCCCGGGCAAAGTTGGGAGAGAACATCTGGGAAGAATATCCTTCGCACAGATTCATCGGGACCCTGTGCACCAATGACTTTTAACCCCCAGAACTTGGCTGCCGAGAGCTTGAGCAATTTTCTCGGACTTTCCTAGAGGCAGGCGAGGAAAGTGTTAGGTAAGGCATACGGGGGGGGTGGTTGGCCTCTCCGAACTTGCTTGAGCCAAGCACATGTCAGGCTTGACCATTGATATTGAAAAACCCTAGGAGGCCACAGAAGAAGGTGGAGGTAGGTCTCGTCGAAATTTTTGTTGTGGGGACACTTTGAAGGGTCGCTTAGTTTGGTGGAACTTCGTTTCGATTTAATTCTTTGGAGGCGAGGGCGTGGGTGGTTGTTGGGCTCTTTAACTTCATGAAAGGTTGTTGACAATCACACTCATTTTTTTAAGAAATATTTTGATGTGCGCTCAAATATTTCAATTTGTACATACACATGACATCTTGGTGGTATATATATGGAGGTCATGTCTTAATTCCATGTCCTCGCAACTGAATTCCAGTCTGAGAAATTTATACCATTACAAGAGGAGGAAAAGGAGAGGGCCCTCTTTTGGCAAAGTTGTTCTTCTCACCATTTTATTTATATACATACATACATATGCGCAGCAACAAGTCATGCTGAATATTCATTTACTCGATGAAAAGACAAATGATTATTACTAAATAAAATGAATTCACTCTGCTCAACTTGATCTTTCTTGTGTAATCATGCCGCAGTTTTTCGACAGTCCATTAGACATGTGGAATTAGTCATGGCTACGGTTCGGAACCGGTGGTTCCGGGCCGATTCCGGTTCAGATTCGGAACCAGTTCCGGGCCGGTTCATAAATTTTTTTTTTTTTTTCGTTTCTTCCTCCACTGGCCATAGCCGGGACTAGCAGAGGTCGTCGACCTCAGGCGAGGCCGCCCTCGCCGGCGTCGGGCGAGGGCCGCCCTCGGCTGGGCTGGGCGAGGCCGGCCTCGCCGGCGTAGAGCGAGACCGACCTCGCCTGCAACTGGCGAGGCCAGCAAGGTCGAAGCCTCGCCAGATCTGGCAAGGCTCGACCTCGCTTGAGGCCGGCAAGGTCAAAGCTCGACCTCACCAGTTGCCGGCGAGGTCGAGCCTCGCCGGCGTCAGGCGAGACCGACCTCTCCAGTTGCAGGCGAGGTCGGCCTCGCTCCACGCCGGCGAGGCCGGCCTCGCCCAGCCCAGGCGAGGGCGACCCTCGCCCGACGCCAGCGAGGGCTTGCCTGAGGCCGGCGGAGGAAGAAAAGAAAAAAAAAAGAAAAAAAAAAAGAAAAGAAAAAAAAACATGAAAGGAAAAATAGAAAAGAAAATAATTAAAAAATTACTGTTTCGGTCGGTGACCGGTTACCGGTGACGGAACATTATTCAATATAAATTGTAATTAAAATGTAAATTGTAATTAAATTTGGGGACAAAAAGACAAGAGAGAAAGAGAGAGTTTGAACTTAATAAATTATCATTAAGTACATTATAATTTGTTACAACGATCTATAAAAAAAGGAGCACAATATATATGCCCTAAAATGACTCTAAAACCTAAACATTCCGTGCGCAGGGGACCAAATCCAAAGGTCACATGTCGTCGGATTATACTTCGGTTTCCCTAAGCTCACGTGGGCGTACCCGGTATGAAAAACAAGAGTTCCCGAAATATTTGCTAACTCCAATAGTTCTTTTACCCTCAATCGTCACTACCCGTTCCAGTACCGGTAGCGGTAGTGTCCCCGTCATTAAAAAATTCGGATTCATGATTCTGATCTATCTCCTGTTGCCGGTATTGAGCCTTCGTCCAATCAGCAACACAAGCTTGCATTTCCACTGATTCTGGAGCTAATCTTGAACGATGTTCGTCTAAAATATTACCTCCGGCACTGAATGCTTGTTCGACCGCAACTGTGGAACAAGGGGTTGAAAAAATATGTTTTGCAATAAGAGAAAGGATTGGGTATTGGCTTACGTGTCTCTTCCACCAATCCAAAATTAAAAAATCTGTACTACCTTCGGATTCAGTAAACTAAAATGAAACGGTTAGATAAATATCTAATTCAGAAATATTTTCTATTACTTCCTTTTGTTTTTTTTGTCTATGTAATAAAAGTTGGTACCCTCTACTAATTTTACCTGTACTGTCATTTTGTATCTCCGTAAATTGAGAAGATCCAATATCACATAAATTATATTTAGTATAAAATTTATTATATAATTCTATTACTACGTTTTTAACCTCACGTACTATAGTTGTAACATTTATCGCATCATAATGTAAACATTGATAATACGTATGCAAAAAATCACTTAAGCCATCCAATTTGTAACGCGAATCAAAAACACAAGTAACTAAATAAATAATGGGAATTTCACTATAATAATGTGGCCACTTCATTTTCATCGCAACTATAGTATGTTGTAATTCAACATCATTTTCATATTCATCAAAAATTCCGACAATATTAGTACACTCTACTAAAAATAAATGTGTAGTAGGATAATAAACACCGGACAAAATATAAGTTGCATCATTAAAAACCTTTACAACATCTAAATTTTTTTTGCAAATATCTCACTCTTGTGGATATAAATCAATCTGAGGTATATTATTAGAAATGAATGCACATAATAAATCTTTATATGCTAAAAATTCACTAAGCAAGTGGAAAGTAGAATTTCAACGAGTTGGAACATCTCTTGGAAATCTTTTTGGCTTTTTGCTATTTTCTCTACAAAATCTACTCCATTCTTTCATTTTTTGGGGATGTTTCCGTAAAAATTGAATTGCCGTTTTTATTGGTTGAAGAAAAATATCAAGAGTTTTCAAACCATCTTGTACACATAAATTTAAAACATAACAAGCACATCTAACGTTAAAAAATTTTCCGCCAAAAGCCGGTTTATAAATATTTTCTAAATCGGCAATTGAAGCGGTATTTGCCCCGGCATTATCAAAACTAATTGAAAAAATTTTGTTAAGCAAATAATATTCTTCTAAAATTTGCCTAATTATTCTATAAATATTATTTGCCGTATACTTATCATCAAAAATTCTAAATGCAATAACTCTTTTTTGAATACTCCACTCGTCATCTATCCAATGACATGTTATGCCCATGTAAGAATGATTTTGCCAATGATCACTCCAAATATCACTACCTTTATGCACGCATCCATTAAATTGCATAAAAAAGTTTTGTAAATCTTTTTTTCTATTTTTGTAAAGATCTTTAATTACTCGTTTAGTTGAATTTCTAGGAACACGTTTTGCTCATGGAGCACATGCTTTTTGTACAAATTGATTAAAACCAAATATATCTCCAAAATTAAATGCTAAATGCTCAACGGAAATAAATTTACCTAATTCTTCTTTATAAGTTTTTTCATTAAAACGAAAAAAATGGGAAGTGTTAGGATTGACGTATCCGCAAATTTGTTGTTACCTGATATCGATTCCCGTTTCGGTTGGATGTTTACTCCTAAGATGTCTTTTGAATGTTCCATATCCTTGTCCACCTGTATATTTATATATTTTCCCACAATATTTACAAATTATATCATACATTTTTTTACCAATATCAAACCTTTCCATTTTCGTGAAATGATTCCAAATGTCATATGTAAATTCCCGTTCCGCTTCCTTTGTTGTAGATATTTCGGCAAGAGGATAAAAACTTTCTTGTGTCGGGACGCGCTCTACATCGGAAAAAATGTTGATTTCATCATCTTCAAAATCTGCATATTCACGAGGATCAAAAGAATGATGAGATTCCGTCGCGATATTCTTACTTTTGCCAGTTGGCACTCGACTTCCACTTGCCATTGTTCGAGTGGATTGAGAGAATTGAGAGGATTAATTAGGAGAATGAAGAAAGAATTGCGTGAATTGAGAAAATAGAGAGAATTTGAGAGAATTTAGAGTATTGAGAAAATTTGAGACTTAAGAGAAGAGAATTTGAGAAAATTTGAGAGAATTGTGAGTATTGAGAGAATTTGAGAGAATTTATAAGAAAAAAATGAGAAAAAATTTAGGATTAAAATAAAAAAAATTATAACCATTGCAATTTTGCAGCGGTTATTATTTATTATTAAATATATATTTTTTTTGCCCATTTTGGGCATATGGCTGCAGCTAGCCGTTGCCCAGGCAGCCGTTAGACTGCCTGGGCAACGGGCCGCAAGCCTGTTGCCCGCATCAGGGCAACGGGCGGCGGCCCGTTGCAATTTTTTTTTTTCTTTCTTTCTACCTGTTGCCAAGGGCAACGGGCCGGCTGCGCGCAGCTGCAGCTTTTCCTTTTTTTTTTTTTTTTGGAACCGGGCTCGGAACTGGCGGTTTCAGGCCGGTTCCAAACCACGGGCCCGGTCAACGGGCCAGGCCCGGATTTGATTGGGCCGGTTCTGGGCCGAAACCGGCCCGTGGCCATGACTATGTGGAATGACATAAATAAGAAAAGGAACATTACATCGCCATGGTTAATGAATATTATTGTTTGCACCTAAAAATGGAGAATAATTTATGTGATCGTATATTTTCTCACAACTTAGGGTTTGAAGGGCAGATACGTTTCTTTGACCAGAACATCCTCAGGTTACGAATTATGGTGCTCTAGGAGAAGGCCGGAAAATATGTGATTCACAAAATGCTCATCATAAATGGTTTCGTGTGTTTACTTTCTCTTATCAGCAAGTTCCTAAATACATAAATCAACGCTTCATGTATGATAAGTCTCTTTGCATCTCATCATAATTGCTGTAGTCAAGTCCTCGCAATGTATATAAATATAAAGCCTTAGCTATGTATAAGTCGACGGCTTTTCAAGCTTCATAAGGCTCGATTAATATTCAAGTTTTGATTAATTGAACCAATAGCAGCGTGGGGCATGACATGCATGTTCGAAGAGAAAGACATTGCGCCCAGTAATCTACATTGTTCGATATGTCCAAAAAAAAAAATAACGTTATTTCTTAAGGAAACCGTCCACAATTATCGTCACTGAAGTTCATAGTCTATAATTTAGATAATGTTCACATCACAAAATCAGTCATTTTCGATCTCCATTTTTCGATCATCACACTTTTTAATCACTAATTATAATGTAAAACAATTAATTTCCATTGAGAATTCGAAATGGGTTATTACAACGAAAATCCCAAAATTAGTATACTTATGATAAATTCATTCCAAACTAATTTTTTGACCACCAAAAATCTCAAACTGGTACACTCGTGATAAATTTACCTTAAAATAATTTTTTGATAACCAAAAACTCCAGACTGATATATTTATAATAAATTTTACATTCCGTTAAATTAGATTAATATCATAAAAAATCATAAACAGGTACACATATAACAAACGGAAGGTAAAAATCTAAATCGGTACACTCGTCATTTATCACGTGTCATCCAACTCAAAAATTTAATGATATAATTTAATAAAAATTAGCGGAGAATAAAATTATTAAAAGTATATTAATTTATGATTTTTCGTGAAATTAAAGCCATCTTTTACTTATTTTTTTCCTCTCAATATAACATACGCAGGACCCACGGAAAAAACAGTCGTTGCCAAACCAAATGTCAAGTGACTTGAAACCAGCTCGCAGAGAAAGCAGACAAGGAGGAGGAGCAGCTGCGCATGATCGCCCACGAGTGTTCGTCCCTCCATTGTCATATAAAAGGCCTCGCTTGCCAACTGTTGGAGAGAGAGAAAGAGAAACACATTGCAGAAAGAGAAGGAGAGAGAGCAACTTTGTCAATACCCTGTTTCGAGTTTGCGCATCTGAGACGTAAACACCCATCAACAAGCAAAAGGGTGGAGCGATTTCTCCCACGGGAGATGATGTAACAGGGGCAGTGCAGTTCGTCAATAGAGAAGCTGGACAGTTTTGGCTTTGGAGTTAACCCATCTCTCATCTCCTTCTCCGTCCCGTCCCCTCGCTTCTCTCGGAATAAACTCAAGCCCAGCTGCGGAAATTTGCACTCTTTCCTGTCTCCCTCGGCGTCTCCGCTCGGCCTATAAAAGAAAGGTGCGATCTTGGGTGCTGATTCCATCGCAATCGAGCTGATCCTGCGCTTCCGCTTCCGTTCTTCTCGCATTTCGGCTTCCGGGTTGGCGGAGCTTTTCGGGTCTCTGCGGTTCCTCTTTGTTCGAGTAAGATTGATTTTTTCTAAAGTGGAGTTCGAGAGATTTTCTGGGATGTTGGTGATTCTTTGGTGGTGGGCTTGTGTGCGATGAAGCATTTGTTTGTGCGCATTTGTAGCTTGCTTGTTATGTGGGATTTGCATTTTCAGTTACTTTGAATTAGTCTGTCTGTTCTGGGCCCATCACTGATTCGAGTTTTGGATCTAAAAGCGTAATGTAGTGAAAGTCCTTGGACATCTTGTTCTGTTATATGGCGGAAT
The DNA here is from genome assembly GCA_024500025.1 of Syzygium aromaticum. Taxonomy (NCBI): domain Eukaryota; kingdom Viridiplantae; phylum Streptophyta; class Magnoliopsida; order Myrtales; family Myrtaceae; genus Syzygium; species Syzygium aromaticum. The sequence continues at coordinate 6,497,693 of CM044890.1, forward strand.
CTTTTCTTGCTGTTCTGTGGTATCAGGGTATGAGGCTTTACTTTTAATCTGTCAACCCATTAGTGAACTCCTTCTGGTTCACTTATTGCCTCTTTGGACAACTAAAATTACCTGTGCTGTCTATTTCATGGTGGGGAAGTTGTTTCTGTTACATGTGTAAATTACTGCGCAGTGTACAAGCCCCGAGTTTGATTTCGGTTCATTAGCAAAATACCCCTTTCAGGATCATTAATTTTAACTTCTATTATTTTTTGAGTGGTCATACCTTTTTTTTTTGGTCGGAGAGTGATCATACTTCAACAGCAGCATACTCTTTACTAGTTCTGTCTAAGAAACAGGAAGAGTATGACAATTATGACATTTTTGTTCCACACTAGGTTCTTTTAAAACATAATGCTTATGATTTCACTTCCTGAGAAGCATGGGGAAAGATAGTTCTCCTCTCTATACTTATGTTGTGATGCTTTTCTAAAACTTTCAGAATGGCCGCTGCTGTCTTTAATAAAGCAAGTGGAATTGTTCAGCCTCATGGCTGTCTTAACAAATATTCCAACCATCTGGAATTGGGCAGTGTTTCATTCAGATTTTCTCAGAAAGTTCTTAATTTTGAAGCTAGTCGGTCAATAAGAGGAGCTCGGGCCTCCGAACTAAGGAATTCTTCTGTCACTAGAGTTTCAGCCCAAGCTCCGGTGCTCGATCCAGTTATAATTCCCTCAAAGAGTGATTCCACAGAGCCCAAGAAAAAATCAGGTATGACACTTTCATCAAGTGTAATGTTGATCTAATAATCTGCGTGGTGTGGACAAATTGCATGTCCTTCTTGAAGAAACTCTTAGTGTGGCTTATATAGTATCTTCTTGATTCTTGGTACAGCAGGTGGGAAAAACTGCAGTAGCTCATTGTTTCAAGCGAGTCAAGTATCTTCAATGGCAACCATTTTTGTGAGTAATTTGACGAAAGTTCCTTTCTATCTCAGGTGAAGCAGCTCTTATACTGATTCGGCACGGTGAGTCTTTGTGGAATGAAAAGAACCTATTTACAGGTTGTGTAGACGTACCACTTACTAATAAGGGTATAGAGGAAGCAATTCATGCTGGACAAAGAATTAGCAACATACCTGTCGACATGATTTTTACATCGGCACTGATTCGTGCGCAGATGACGGCGATGCTTGCCATGACTCAGCACCGTTGTAAAAAGGTAACTAAGCAAAGTCATTCTTTTACATGGCAGTAAGACAAAAAAGATTGGGAGCTTATAGTCAATGAAGCTAAAGTAGCTTATTAATGCATGTCATTATCCAATCTAGGCATCATTGCTAAATCCAGATAGAGCAATTTCCCCATATTTAGAAGAAATTTGTTACAATATTACACTTAATTATATCAGTAATCCGTGCTTTACCCTTACCTACAGGTGCCAATCATCTTGCATGATGAGAGTGAGCAGGCTAGGTTATGGAGCAAAATCTTCAGTGAAGACACAAAGGAACAATCCATTCCTGTCGTAACAGCTTGGCAATTGAATGAAAGAATGTAATAATGTTGTTTTTACACATATGAATAATTTCTTCCGCCATTATAGTCTTAACCCTTTATGAAACATGTTTTGTTCAGGTATGGCGAATTACAAGGTCTGAATAAGCAGGAAACAGCAGAAAGATACGGAAAGGAACAAGTTCACGAGTGGCGTCGAAGTTACGACATTCCTCCGCCCAATGGGGAGAGTCTGGAAATGTGTGCCAAAAGAGCTGTCGCTTATTTTAAAGATCAGGTATCTGACTGCCTTCATCTATTTCTTGTTCGGGACAGTGAACTATATCTGTTTTGTGTAGTATCTTACAGCAGAATCCACTTTGCAGATAGAACCTCAACTTCTAGCTGGGAAGAACGTTATGATTGCTGCCCACGGGAATTCTTTGAGGTCCATCATTATGTACCTTGACAAATTAACTTCCCAGGAGGTGATACAACAACCTTAATCAGTGATTCTATGATTTTATGATCTTATGTAACTGAAGAAATGTCTTTGTTTTATCAACAGGTTATAAGTCTAGAACTATCAACGGGAGTACCGATGCTATACATTTTCAAAGAGGGCAAATTCATTAGGAGAGGAAGTCCCTCGGCACCTACGGATGTTGGAGTATATGCATATACTAAGGTATGCTTGTTCCTTTATGTGGTATTCTTTCAACTTTGGACCTCTTTTTTTTTCTGAACATGTTGATCCAGAAGCAGATTGATTAGAAAAATTACTGTAAAATCCACTTATTCATCTAGTGTCTAACCATATTATACATATGCAAGTTCGCTAGATCGAAAAGGCACTCAGATTGCATGTAGCATCATCATTCTTCCTAGACCGGGAGCGGAATTAGTTATAAAACAAGTAGGATATATATCACAAGAGTTGCGCTCTTGCATAGGAGTCAGCTGCTCTATGTCCCTGTCTATTGATTAGTGAAACTATAAACGATGTCTTGCAGGCATTTGAATTCTGTTCACTTGGGATTTACGTAGCTAATGAATTTAAATGGCTTATTAATGACAGGTCTGCCTAGAAGAGATTTTTAGCGATAGGGCTTAATTCTCACTGGAAGGATCTTAAATTAAGAGGCAGCATGCACGTTAGAAGTTCACTCTCCTGCTCACCTCTGAAATAAGCGGATGATCATTGTGAATTTGCAATAGCAGGAGTTCTTATCGGTGTTTGTTAATAACTATCACTGATATGATTATCCTCATTCTTTAAAAATTTTGTCTGGGGCTAATGAGCAACTTAATTAGCTATATCTAGAGGAATACTTGATAAACCTATCAATTTTTTTTTTGCCATGGAAAAACAACGAGCATGCACTTCACCTCCATAGGAGCAACAGAGTTCCACTGATTTTTGTTATGTCTAATTCAACAAGGTATAAGCTCGCGTGATGGCAGAGGGCCAATTCTCTATTTCATAGTATGCCATCTAAAAGTTAGTTCCAACTTGTGAATGTTTACAGATTCAAGTATCAACTATTACTTGCTGCACCTTACCAAAAAAAATCTATTACTTGCTGCAATTTTGTTGAAATATACTAATTGTGCAAGTGTGAATTCTGTGTAGAGTTTGGCTAAGTACAGGCAGAAGCTGGATGAGATGTTCCAGTAGCATACTCGAGATGTCTTTGTGTACGGGCTACCAAATTTGTCCGTAGTACGTCACAAATCCTCTGCAGCTATTCTTCATTGACGTCAGATTTATGTTGCACATAAATTATCTGAGACTTCTCTGTATTACGCATTGCTTTTCAGGCTCAAATAGTGGAGAACCTAAACAAGAAAAGCATTGTGCGAAGTTTCAAATGCCAGTTGGAAGTATAATTTTTCAAGAGTCAGAGCAGTAGATTGGGAAACTTGGTTTTTCCACTTATATGTATCCTTGGACCCAGTTTGGTTTTCTTCCCCTTTTCTTCCCCCTATAGTCCATGTGCTGTTATCAGGTTCTAACTTATACGTGTGTAAAACGATAACAGTCGAAAATCTGTTATCAATGGACACTGAAGTAACTTCTATGCAGTTGGGATTATGTTTTTTTCTTGCAGTGGTTACTCTAAATTTATCTCAATCCCTTTTACTAGTGCATATGTCTCCATCTCTTTACTTGTTATTTCAATTACTTGACAGAACAACGCGCTCGTAGTTCCCGCATATATCAACATCCTTCTGTTTAATTCCGCAAAAAATTATCAAGTTTCATTAAATAACTTATTCACCTGTCGAATAATTTATTCACCCTCTCAAGGTTATATCGCTAGCCACAATAGTTAATTATCAAAATAATTTACGAGTTGAGAGTCGAGAGTTCCTTTTCCGTGATGTATTCTGATTTTTCACTAATGCTAAATAATAATTAGGTATAGAGAAAAGAAACATATATTCGTGAGGAAAATTATTGATAAATCTTAAGTCTATTAGACATATGTCAATTTAGTCAATTTAGTTTTAAATTTTTTGATAATTTGTCAATGCAGTCTTTTTAGTCAATTTTGGCAAGAAATTGCTCATGTGAACGTTGCTTGTGCACCACTGCTCAGGGTCGCGTGACCTTGCTAGCAGTAATAAGAAGAGCAAAATCAGAAAATGAAAAAATGGGAAAATTTCAATTAAGGACCCCAAGTGGGGTCAAATTCTCAAAAAAGGACCCAAAGTGAACAAGGTGTTAAATAAGGGCCTGAAGTGCTCAATTAGTCTCAAATAAGGACCTGAAGTGCCCAAAAAATCTCAAATAAGGACCTGGGTCCCCGGCTGGCCAAAATACCCGCCGGCCGGCAAAAAAGCTACTGTTCCGGTGCCGAAACAGTAGCTTTTTATTTTTTTTTTAACTTTTTCTTTTTTTCTTTTCTGTTTTTTTTTTTATTTTCCTTTTTATTTTTTTTTCTTCCTTCGCCGGCCATAGCCGGGGCCGGCGGAGGTCGCCGGCCTCAGGCGAGGGCAACCTCGCCCGACGTCGGCGAGGTCGAGCCTCGCCGGATCCAGGCGAGGGCGACCTCGCCCTCGCCTGAGGCCGGCGACCTCCGCCGGCCTCGGCTATGGCCGGCGGAGGAAGAAAAAAAAAATAAAAAGGAAAAAAAAAAAAACAGAAAAGAAAAAACGAAAAAGTTAAAAAAATAAATAAATAAAAAGTTACTGTTCCGGCACTGGAACAGTAGCTTTTTATGCCGGCCGGCGGGTATTTTGATCGGCCGGGGATCCAGGTCCTTATTTGAGATTTTTTGGGCACTTCAGGTTCGTATTTGAGACTGATTGAGCACTTCAAACTCTTATTTAACACCTTATTCACTTTATGTCCTTTTTTGAGAATTTGACCTCATTTGGGGTCCTTAATTGAAATTTTCCCTGAAAAAATTGACTAGGGTCGTTTAGATAGAAAAAAAAAAAAAAAAAGGTTATTTGAGCCTAGAAATCACCTTCCGCATCAGAAGTTCTTCAACTCAAAACCTACGTTTCTGTTCATCTCTTTCCCACCAATGGCTTCTCTGCAACTCCATCTCAATTCCCTCAGAGCCCCGTTTCGGCACCACGCTTCGCTCCCCAAGCAATGCCCTCCTAAGGTGGGCAGGATCAGGTGCAGCATGACCCCACCCACCACCAGACGCTACTCCATCACCCTCCTCCCCGGCGATGGCATCGGCCCCGAAGTCATCTCCGTTGCCAAAGGCGTCCTTAGCCTCGCTGGTTCACTTGAAGGTCCCCCCTTTTTTCCCCTTCGGCTTCTGTTCGCTGTTTTTCTTGCGTTTTTGGAGCACCCTTCTGCTTTTGCTCGCCGTGTGAGTGAAGCTCGCTGAGCTCTGAAGGTTGTATTATGTCGAAGTTCCCTCCTTTTATGGTCCCAGATGCGTAGGGCATGAGTTCTGAGTAATGTCAAACTGTCATGTGAATATTATGAGATCAAGCGGGATGAATTGACTAAATTGGACTTTAGCTGGACAGCCAGAAAACTCTCCTATGCTGGGAGACTACATCATTCTGGTGTTTTATGTTGTATAGCTGAATGCTCTCGTTGTTGTTGGTTTATGTTTTGCAGTTAAGTTCTGCTATGTCGCAGGCTTATACTGGTGCTCTTGCTTTGATGAGGGATCGTTTAGTCCTAGTTGATGTGGGCTTGTAATGGGATCTATCCCATTCATCTAGTTGAAATGAAAAGCTAACTTATCAATAAATTAAAAAAATTGGATGTTAGCAATGTGAAATTCACCCCTACTTCCATGAGGTCTGAAAACTAATTTAAGTTTGTTTTCTTTCTCGATCAAGTATTCTGATTAATTAGAAGATTGCTGCTAGTAATGAAACAGTAACCTTGCAAAATATAAAAAAAAATTAATGCTTACTACTATTGTGATTTCCTCTTGTATCATATTTGGTTGATTGAAGCTAATTGAGCATCAAAGTCAGTTATGCCAAAGTTCTGTCCTTTATGTGTGTATTCATGTTTTTTTGGTCAGGGAACAAGTACTTGTATGTGTAGTCTCGGGTCTCGTTGAAGTGTAGCTCTTTGTCAAGTAGAGCTTCTTGCTTGGTGAAATTGGTCAAATTAGCATGGAGGAATGTCCAATTAAAGACTTGTTCAAACAAAGTTCGTCCTTCCATGAAAGAGTGAAAAAGAACAATCAGCCAAACTCCTTGTATTTGAAGAGTAGTAATTGATTTTATTGAAGATTGTTGCTATTAAAAGACTACAATTTCATGAAGGGATAATAACACAAACAGTCCCTGAAACTTTGGTTCAATTTGCAATTTGATCCCTAAACTTTAGCCTAATATCCAATATGGTTCTTGAATTTTAATTTGTTCAATGTGATTCCTGGACTTTTGGTACATGTTCAATGTAGTTTCTAAACTTGAATTAATTGAAGGACTACATTGAACATGGACTACATTGAACAGGGACTACATTGAACATTTTCATATAGTTTAGGGACTAAATTGAACATGTACCAAAAGTTCAAGGATGACATTAAATAAATTAAAACTTTGTGAACTACATTGCACATTTGATTAAAGTTTAGAGACTACATTAAACAAATTAGAAGTTCAGTGATCAAATTGTATATTGAACCAAAATTTAGGGACTGTTTATGTTATTTTCCCTTTTATGAATATCAGGAAGAGGAAGTATTGCTACCGTTGGATGATAGTTCCCTTTCGTCTAACAAAAATGTGTTCTTGTAATCAAATTAATTCTTAAAAGCACTGCAAGACTTGAATTATCATATTTACCTCTAAACTATAGCATTACTTTGATCCCCCTCCATTTTCCACTTTACTTTCATTGTTATAGATTTTCCAATTCTTTAGCCCCAAACGTGGATTGTCTAAATATTATTAGATCGATCATGGGAATGATTTCTTCAGTGTTTTGTGTACTATCTCTTAGGTATTGAATTTGGTTTCAAAGAGATGCCTATGGGAGGAGCCGCTTTGGATTTGACTGGAGTTCCATTGCCAGATGAGACACTATCAGCAGCTCGGCAATCTGATGCAGTTCTTCTTGGAGCAATTGGAGGGTACTTTTCTTCCATCTAATCTTTCCCTCTTAAATATACCATCCCTGCCTTCTGTCATAAATCTTTTTCGTTTTCTTTTTCATTATACTAAGGTATAAGTGGGACAATAACGAAAAACATTTGAAGCCAGAAACTGGGCTGCTTCAATTAAGAGAAGGTCTTAAAGTATTTGCAAACTTACGGCCAGCTACTGTATTACCTCAGGTTGTTTTTAACCACTTTCTTAATTGCCTAAGTTCATGATTTTTTTTTTATTTATGTTTTATAGACTAAATATTAGATGGCAAGCTGCCTTTGTTTCTTTTATGGGGCATTCAATAGCTTGTATTTGGTTAGTTTGCTGTACTTCTTATTTTTGTGATAATTATTGCTTGACTACATTTGACATCTTTTTAAATTTATGTATGCACATGTTCTAGTATTACCTTAATCGCTGAAGAGATAGTCTCACTCTTTCATGTGGATCTTCCTTCCCAGCTAGTAGATGCTTCAACTTTGAAGAAAGAGGTCGCTGAAGGTGTTGACCTAATGGTTGTAAGGGAGCTCACAGGCGGTTAGTTTCCAATATTTATTTGTTCTTTCATGCTTGAATTTTTATCAGCATGATGTTGATGATAGTGTTTTTTTTTGTATGAGCAGGAATATACTTCGGCAAACCAAGGGGTTTAGTTCCAATCAAAATGGTGAGGAGATTGGTTTCAATACTGAAGTATATGCAACAAGTGAGGTAACTTTTTTTTGTTTGTTGTCACGACTGTAAACATACTACTTGATTGGGGTCTCTTTTACTCAACCTATAACTATAAGCCATTACACCTGCCATAATTTCATTGTATCACTCATTAACTTGATAAAGTTGTAGTCAGCACAATTCTGTCAATTATATGCATTATTGTAGATAGGCATTGAAATTCTCCTTCCTCCATCAATCATCAACGTTTCGTTTCTTGTTTATAGGATTTTGATTAATATATTGTACCACTTCTTCATTGTTTGTTCACTTATTGGGCAATGTTTTATCTCTGTCGGACTGTTCTTGTGTGGATTGGGAAGCTACCATATTTATCTTGTGTAGATACTGGATACTGGTAGATCCAGATCTTTACATCTTGATGTAGCCGAATTGTTACATAGAAGGCTCTTCTGAAGTTAACCTTGGCATTTTTTTTTTCTTTTTCTGAATGTTTCGGTGGCATGCTTCCCTATTCCTTCCTTCTTGAGATTTGGTCCTGAGATATATCAATTCTTGTTCTTTCCATGTTCCAGATACTTGATAAAAATGATAACTTAAGCAACATATTTTCATGGCAGATTGATCGCATTGCTCGAGTTGCTTTTGAGACTGCCCGAAAGAGGCATGGAAAGCTTTGCTCTGTTGACAAAGCTAACGTGTTGGAGGTAGGAAATATTGTTGAGCTCTTTGCAAGGTTAGTTTTATAATTTTCTACAAATGCTGGCATTTCTGTACTTAAAATTAAAGGACTTGGAAGTCTTGAAGATGATTTATCGATTCAATCATTCAGGAAGATTACTTGATGTTGTCCTGTCGTGAAATTTATGTTTTTGAAGTTGTAACCTATCTGCAAGGGGCAATCCTATACATAGTTTATTGTTGCTTAAATGTCAATTTTTGTCTAAGTTGTGGAACTCTAGACGCAAATGAATTTGGGAATTTCATATGACCTCAAAACAGGAAGTAGCATTTGTCTCTCTAAAAGTCAAGCTCTCTCTCTCTCTCTCTCTCCCTTCCTTTCCATTTCTCTTTTTTCATCCTTTTTGATAGGCCTGATGTTGACTGTCACAAACATACTGAATAACATCTCATCAGCTTCCTATGTTAGATCATTCCTAGTTTATTTTGCATAAAATTGAAAGAGTAGTTTGAACTCATTCTTTCGTTTGAGTGGTTAGGCATCAATGCTTTGGCGGAGAAGAGTCACAGTGATTGCCCTTGAATTCCCAGATGTTGAACTAACCCATATGTATGTAGACAATGCTGCAATGCAGCTTGTTCGTGATCCAAAGCAGGTATGCTCTTAATGAACATTGATTCTTGTCTTTATTAGAAGACACTAATTTGCAATTGTGAGACCACTAAGTGTGCATTTGGCAACCATTCTGTTCCCGGAAGCTGATTCTGCTCAGAAATGATTCTTTTTTATTCCGTGCCCGAGAACAATTTCTAAGCATTTGAAAGCTTTTGGTAACTGCACAAAATTTCTTTTTATTAATAATATTTTTAATTTTTAATTTTTTTTTCTTCCCCTTCCCCTTCCTTGGCCATGACTAGGTCACTAGCGCCGGCGACCAGCCACAAGTCAAGAAGAAGAAGAAGAAGAAAAAAAAATGTCTTTTCCATTTCTAATTCTTGTTCCCAGAATTAAGAAGCTACTTTTTTTTACTTCTTGATTCTGTTCCAAAATTGATTCGAGGAACAAATTTTTGCAAATTTATGCCCGGGAACAAAAAATTTATCAAACGAATTTTTGTTCCAAAACTGATTCTGGAAACAAAAGAATAGAAATAGTTACTATTTGGCAACTTGCCAAACGCGTCCTAATCATAATAACTTGTGGATTATGCAGTTTGATACAATTGTAACAAACAATATATTTGGTGATATATTGTCTGATGAGGCTTCAATGATTACTGGAAGTATTGGGATGCTTCCATCAGCAAGTCTTGCGGTGAAGGTAAAAAGCTTGTTGATTGTTTTCGTTTGCCACTTTCGTTTTTTTTTTTTGGGTCAGAAATTTTGCCACTTTCATTAAAAAGTATACTTTTGGACCAACTTTTTAAGTTCAAAGCTTCATTGTTGTTGACACAGGGGCCTGGACTTTTTGAACCTATTCATGGGTCTGCTCCCGATATTGCTGGACAGGTTAAGTTTGAAAATATGAAAATGTTTTTCAATGCAAAACAGATAGTATGTACTTATTCTGTTCTCTAATATGTTGAACAGGATAAGGCAAACCCGTTGGCAACTGTGTTAAGTGCTGCCATGCTTTTGAAGTATGGATTAGGGGAGAAAAATGCAGCAGAGCCAATAGAAGCTGCTGTGCTCAATACTCTTAGTAGAGGCTTCCGGACTGGTGACATATATTCTGACGGCAATGTATGTGCATTTCTTTCATTTCTGTTGTATGCAAGTTGTTTCTCTCCTGGTGACTTACTTGAAAATTCTTGATTGACTTTATACTTGGCAAATACTTTCGAGTTGTCAACTGAATCCATGGCACGCAAAAGTGTGTGCCCTACAAATTCTTTTTCTAGGGGAGAAAAGAACACTGACTGAAACTGCGAGAATGGATTCAATAAACTCTCTCTCATGTCTTCCAATAACCATATTAGATCTAATGGGTCTTATTTTCTTGCTTGACTGGAAAGAGTCGTTATAAAATTTGAATTAACTTACAGAAGTTCTCGACCTTTTTGGGTAACGGCTATAAAATTTGATGGATGTGCTTTTCCTGTATGCTCTCTGCCTACTGGACGCTTTCCTTCCAGAATAAGATGATATGCAAGCATTATTTACTGCAGTGACTTGATTAGTTGACTAGTCTTGTCTAACGCTTGCATATGCAGACATTGGTAGGATGCAAACAAATGGGTGAAGAGGTACTGAAGTCAGTGGAATCTGAAATTCTGGCCACAATATAATTAAGAGTGTTTCCTAATTACAAAGATCGCGAAGGTTGTAACGATAGAACTGAGTTGCCGCTTTGAAAGATCAGCTAGACATCATCCAGATATCTACTTGGTTACGGCATCGGATATTGGAACAGTTTACCATATCATGGTGATGTTGGTATCATTCAGATCGTGAGGAGAACCCATCCATTTACAGGCTTTGTCAATTTGTGACTTAGAAACTAGAGACTAATTTGAAATGACGGACAATGCGAGATTCTCGTTCCTTCTGTTTATTGTCAATTCTCCACTGAGCAGAGCAAGTATAGCAGATGAATGAACATGAGACTGGAGAGACTAGGATGATTGAGGAAACTCAAAAAGGCAGGAGCACGAGGATACAAGTTCACTATTAGATACGAGTAATGCTAGGTGGGGTAGTGGTGTACTAAGACAGACAATCTACCAAATTGGATTCCCTAAATGATTTGATGGGCTTGGATGGACTGTGATGTAAATCCACCACCTCAGGCCATGCATCCAATTCTCTATACTACCATCATATTCACATTAATATGCCAAATTGTTTGTTTCCCATTTCAATAAGCGTAGCATCACACAAAAAAAACGTAGCTGAGACCCCGAAGGCCCGAACTATGTTCTGAATCAACTACCCATCTAGAAGTTCCCAGTCACATAACTCTTGTATCAATGAACTAGCACCCATTGTCAACGACCTTGAGGGAAATCTAGACAGTTAATGCCTCTGCTCCTTAAGCGTGATATGAATTCCTTTATCTGAAGATATGCAAACTTTTTTTAAAAAAAAAAAGAAAGAACGAGCATCATCAAACTTCCAATGGAGCATGGAAGTGTACCTAGGGTTTATTTTCAAGAATAACTGCTTCACGGTAAATTGATTGTTCTTCTAGATATCGAGCCCCATCTGCAATATTTGAGCTCTCTCCCCAGGTAGACATTCAGGAGGAGACCTGACCCTCGATCATGCTTGCCCGTGTATCATGACCAAACCATCATCCAAGGCGCAAAACTGGCAACCTGGAAGATGTTACCGTTATTCTTGAAGCATCGTAATTGCACTTATCTGCAGCAACGTCACATACTAAATGCGGCATGTTTAGCACCGGATTACTAGAAAACACTATTTCACTAGTTACACTAATGATATGGTATGATAAATGAGCATTCCAAATGTTTCAATGCGAATAACCACATTCCTTACCGAAAATACATGTTTTATCTTAATATTGTGTTAGAAACACAATTAAACGTATTAGGCCAATTTCCCAACAATGCGAATCTCATATTTTATACAGTATCTAAAAGTGAAGACTCACAGTTTTATACAGAAAGAACTATGTCCATTTCGCCTAACATACTCATTACTCGCAATCAATTTCTCAGTGCTGCTCAAAGAATAGCAATTATTAGATTAGCCAATCTTGCGCAGCTGTGGTGTTCTTCTTTGACCGTGCTACTTCACCTGCTCCTGCTTCTCCTCCTCATGGTTAGCAGCAGGTCAGTTTCCTTAATATTGCAGTGAGTGCTAGCTTCACAACCATTGCCATCCATGGTGAAGTTGACGCGATAGTGCAACCTCCCATATACCTTGTATACAACGGTACAACATAATGCTTGTATCTCACCATGCTTCATTTGGTACGAAGTGCACATTAGAAATTTCAGACCCAACAATCTAAAGAAAATCCTCAAATCTTTATAATTTCGCATAACCAGAGTCTCTCTAGCACAAGACAATCTATCCATTTCTACGATTTCTCATAAACCATAGTCTCTCTAACTCAAGACCCACAATCAATCCATTTCTAGATACAAAAACCATAAATTTACCAGGCGCATTTGGAGGCATCGGGTAGGCGTAAAGAAAGCGGGTGAAAAGAATCCCCAACCAATGCAATTAAGAGATTAGAGATAACGAGACAGTTACGTTCATTTGAAATTTTACCCTACTACCATCATTGACATGGACTTTACGGAAATTTTTCCGCTACACTTTTGAGGTTGATATCATTTCTCTAAGACTATGTACAATTTAATTCATTACCATCTTATAAATTAAATAGATTAACTATCTGTACATTATCACGATCAACTTACTCCAGGCTATGTTTAGATCAAAAGATACAAAATGAATTGAAATAAAATAAAATCTAAAGAAAGCAAATATATTATCACGAAAATCGAATCTCATTTCAGAAAAATCAAGTCACTAGCTTTCCGTTGGCAAAATAATCGACTCAATTAGATAATGAATGAAAAATTATGAGCAGAGAGACTCTAGTTTATGTGAAATTAGAAAGATTTGATGATTTTCCCTAGATTGTTGGGACTTTGAAATTTCTAATGAGCACCTTTTACGGGCGAGGTATAGTCAGGTGTTGTACGCTATGATGATATGACCATTACCATTGAAATGGGAGGTCCCATCTATCGCATCACCTTGCCCGTAAATGACGGCAACAGTCGCCACCTTGCCTAAACATACAAATACCCAACCAAAAAAAAATTGGCTACACACATAAAAGAGAGAACTTGGGCATAATCTGACTTGGGTGCTCAATTCGCTTCTATCAACGAATATGAGACGAGAGGAAATTAAAGTAATAGTAAGCATTTGTGTTTCATTACTAACTAGCCTCAATCTTCTAATAAATCCTTATGCTTATCACATTTGCGTTTCATTACTAATGGGAAAAAAATATTAATTTAAATTAGTTTTCACGACTCATGGAAGTAAGGATGAATTCCAGGTTCAGCTAACATCATTTCTCTCGACATTGCTATGGGGATAATTATTGTATTATTTTCAGTAGCTGTCACAATCTATATATTTATAACTCTATAAATACATTATAAAAAGTTACTACTATCATAAGTGTTTTTACGGGATTGATCTGTAGTCAATGTGGATTGTTAGATAAAAAGGGAAAAAACGCAGTCCCTAACTAATGGGTGTTAAAGGGTTACCGACGGAAAACTGATCAAACTCATGGTTAATTATGAAAAGTTACAATGAGTAAGAAAAATCATTGAAGCACTGGTTATAAGATTTTGTGAAGTGTAAAAGAAAGTCAAGATGCATTAGATATTTTATTAACATTAATAAAAAAATTATGATTAACTTAAATAAATTATTATTTTTTTTAGAATATTACGAGTTATAGGACCAAGAAAACTCAAAGCCACAAAACAAAATTAGTTACGAGGGATACTTAGAGATAAATTATTATTAGTGGGAACAATGATGTACGTTGAAGGAGAGTTAATGAATAGCACAAGAAACTTACTAAGTAGATTATAATTACATATTGATAAATAGAAAACTAATCCACAGATTTTAGGACAATGAAAGGGAAATTATGTCCTATAAAAAAGAAATTGCGAAATTGTATCTAACAAAATTACTATCGGTGAGGAAAATTATGAACAGCAAAAAAATGTTACGATCAATTGGGTTTTCTAGAAGGATTTATATAATATAACAAAGTTTTCTCTAAGTGTGTTAGGTAGCATCTCCTCATTGTAGGAAATGATTTTGATACTATTCTACAAGAATAGTAAAGCATATCTACACTAATTTATTATTCTCCTTTATTCTTCTCTTCTCTTTTCATTATTTTCTTATTTAATTGTAACCCATATATATATATATATATATATATATATATATATATATATATATATATTAATAATAAATATTTTATTTTTTTAGTATGTTTTCCTATGTTAGCTAATAGATAAAATCTCCTATTGTCTATATGCATTAAGAAACAGTATAAAATTTACGAGATATAGTATTCTATATTGTATTTGTGAAAAATATTTAGTTGCTTTGTACTTTGATAACTTAATTTTACGTGTACTTTTTACAACTAATGATACGTTAAAATCATTTTGTATTTATGCTAAAATGTTTCATGCTCCACTTTAATTATGCTTTTTATATGACAATCCAATGAACACCTAGTATAAATAAACATATAAATTTTTGAGGTATTCTAGCAATTCCAAGCTATCTTAACATGCTCATATTTTGCCAAGTCAGCTTTTGGAATCAAATTGCTAAGCTGGAGTCTTTTGGCAATGCAGTAACAACATTTTTATCGCAATAACATCCTTTCCAATTTACAATTGTCCACATTTACTACTTTCCAGATATACTTCCCTAACAAAAGAGGCAGTAAATCAACCTGATTTATGACAACATTTTTATTGCAATAATTTGTTTCCTAATCTACAAAATATTCAGCCTCAAGCCAATTTTCCCTTCATAAAAAGGTGCAGAGAACTTCCATTTCTATTATTTTTACAATCTCAAATTGAGTTGTTGTATCTTAGACATTTTATCATATGGGCTTTATGTAGAAGGTCTTACAAATAATTTTATTTCTATTAATTAGTTTTTGAGATGGTCAGGGGAGGCATTTACATTCAACAAGCACATCTAAATAACTATCCAAAATTACTTACTAAAATATAATCTTCCATCTGTTGTTGAAATTATTTTGTTTTTATGATTATCTGTCATAACGCGCGGCACGAAAGCTATTGCCAACGAGATGACCATGTAGGCAAAATGGCCATTTGCACAGTCGGCAAAATATCCATTTGCACCTAGACATCTAGATATTTATGGGAAGAATAAATAATTTTGGGAAGTATATTCAAATATCCTTCACTCAAAAAATCAAGAGCCAGTTGGAGCGCAAATACATTACTAGAATAATCGGGTAGGAAAAAGGAGATTTCCAAACTTGAATAATTATTTTATTTTCCTTTCACTTTCAGCTTCCCTCTCCACCGGTTATCTCCGAGAGAAAAAAAAAAAAAAAATCCATGCCCCACTAAATTAAAAAAAAGCAAAAAGTGAAAAATCATGTTATTTAGCAATAAAAAAATCAACAAAATATCTTTTTCTTTATTCTCTAATCTTTACCTTTTCTTTTTTTTTATTGCTAGAAAACATCAACGTGTAGAATAAAATCATTATATATGCTAGTTTGCGAAAAATGAAAGAAGATAAATATGGAGGCAATGAAAGAGACTGATCAAGACCGGTCCCCCCTCATTCTTATAAATCACTCATCTACTATGTTCGATGTCTTAAAATTGACGTTCATATATCCCTGTGGAACCTTTTGAAGAAAAAGGAATTAATTAGGGCCCTCCATTTCATAAATTAGCACTTCTCCTCCCAAATTATCGCACCTAACAGTATTTTATTTAAGTGGACCAACCACCCGTAGAACATTTTGGTGGATCCATCCGACATGTGAAGAAGTCGAGAACATTGGCTAAATGGTCGTTGTGAACAAGCCTTCAATTGTTCCGTTATTA
Organism: Syzygium aromaticum; assembly: GCA_024500025.1. Taxonomy (NCBI): domain Eukaryota; kingdom Viridiplantae; phylum Streptophyta; class Magnoliopsida; order Myrtales; family Myrtaceae; genus Syzygium; species Syzygium aromaticum. Next base: position 6,513,750 of record CM044890.1, read on the forward strand.
CCATCGATGAGCTACCTTGATAGCCACGAAAACTTAGAAATAGAGAATGACATGAGGAAAGGGACTTAAATATTTGTGTATTAATCCCTAAGTGAAAGAAATGACTTTTCTACTGATAATGGCTGTGACAAGTGATGTTGCTAGAATGGGCAATAATAAGCTAATTATGACGTCAATTCACAAAGAAGCGATTTCCTAGCTTCCAGCATGTCGGTTTTCGACATCGAGCTATCAGGTCTTTATCCTATAATATTTTCTTCTTTTCATTTTCAGCTTGAAGAGACCTTTGTTTCTTTCCCAAACGCCCGTCTTGTTTTTATCACCTTTGGGGCTTGGAGGCATTGAACTTGAATATTATAAGGACGTTGATGTCCTCATCAACTAACAAGCCAGCCAAAAGATTTTTGGAGAAAAAGAAATTCATATTATCTTTATTTTCCCCTCTTTTCCTCTTGAGATTTCTAGAGTGGAAAAAAAGGATGCAAAATTTCATTTGGGATTACTCTAATTCGGATTATATCACGTGATTTTTAATTAGTGGAAGGTGTGGGCTTTTGCATTTGTCTCCGCTTGGGTTAAGGACCGTTATGATAGATTTGGTCCATTGGAGCCCCGAGTTTATACAAAAAATTGCCAACTTATGAAGAGTTTATTTGTCTACACTTGGAAAAAAGTAATTTTCTTCCCCACTCCATTCATAAATTTGAAAATGAAAAGACAATCATGTCATAGAAAATTATGAAAAGGCGACATACGATTCTTCATGTCAATATTAAGCTGATTTGCTTTGAATAAAAGATTCAACGTGAAAGGATTTGGCATAAGGAATGCCTTTGAGACATTTCTTAAGCCAATAGATATAAAATAGTTTAATCCTACGAGGTGTCATCTTCGAGCATCTGAGACTTTCCTGTTCATGTTCATGCAACGCAACAATGGCGAATCCTTATGTAAAAGGTCAGAACAAGGAAGATGCCCTAGGAAGCATCGAAGAGAGAAGACCCCCTTGAGCGTGGTGGGTCAACATGGGTCACGTCGTCGCTGGCTGCTGCTGAGAATCTGAGATTTCTTGGAGTGGAAACACGAGCACCCACATATTCAAAGCATGACGGACCCCACAACATCATCTCTTTGTCCTCTACCTTCCTACTCTGGAGAGATCCATGCATGCATGAAATAATTGGTCCGCGAGGCGATGGCCCCGATGATCTTGAGAAGCGTGATGCAGAATACAGCATGCTGTACATGCAGCAACAGCGTGACAGAAATAGAATAATATATCATCTAGGGCGTTCCATGGATCAATTATGAAGCTGCTTGGGAGTGCGACCTCGCAAGCCAACGTCAACACGAATGCTTCTTTCTTCACGTCTTTTTCTCCTTTTCTTGGCCAAATCCCTCGCATGGTTATTGAAAATGGAGAAATTTATTATTAAAATCTTCAAAAGATCGTAAAAAATAATAATAATAAAAAAACAATTGCTTGTATGTGCAGACAACAACAATTGGGCCACGGTCACGTTCGACAAATGAGGCTACTCAATATATCACACTGGCTCGGGTGATTCTGCCCCACTAGCAATAAAGGTACCGAGAACTCGACAGTGTTTGAGGTTGCATATTAACCACTTAGATTATATCGGTCTCGTCAAGATATCTCGTGATTTATAGAAACCTAGTTTAGGGCGCTGAATGAGATGTATAAAGTATGGCCTTGAAATATATAAGTTAGAATATGGTTGCACTTGCAGGACATGTTGTTGCCTTGACAGGGAAGAGAAGAACAGGTGACGAGAGAAGCATGACTACAGGCCAATATTAATTGGGAGCGTGACGAGCTCCATCAAAATCCCGATCCACGATCACGTCTGTACACTCAAACCAATAGCTTAAATTGTTAAAGATCACTCAATTTCACACTTGTTATAATTACAAAAAATTACCCCGAAGCCCAGAGCATAGAGCACCTCGGGTGTTCCCAATCTTTGTGGTTTAATCAAAACTATAGTTCTTAAATTATGATCAACCACCCTAGGACCAGAGAAGCAGCTCCAATCAGATTAGAAAAAGTGCAACAGAGAAATGTTTTTTTACTAGCATGCAGCCCCTTGCACTTATCCTCGCTCATGTGCGGCCCTTTCACATATCCTTTCGGGTTAGAATCGGACCGCTCTTTTTGACTCTTTAAGGTTTTACATTATCCTTTCGAGATTAGATTAATTTGGTTAATAAAAAAAATAGATAAAGAAGACAAGCATAACCTCGTAATTTTGTCCTTATATGTTGATCCGTTATACACGCAATTTGCGGTGGCGCAACTCGATTGGGTTCATCATGTCCACCGCTAGTGTTATGATGACTTAGCAGCAGACTAGCGTTATGCTGATAAAGCTTTCGCTTAGAGGTGCATTTGTTTTCTTGGGGCTTGTCGGCACATCTAACTTTAATATAACTTCGTTTGGTCCCATACTTCCATGATAAGAAATAATAAAGATGGATTCTCGTTCGAGATATTCCTTTCAATTTTTTGCACCGCAAAAGTTTTGATCTTTTAAGGAAGAACACTCCTCAACGGCGGTGGCAGGCGGCCATCCGGGACCAATGATCAATGGTGGCGACGATTGTGATAAATCTGGATTTTCTATGAGGATGGTGGGTCGTAGGATTGTGGAATTGGAATCTTTATACTTGCTATTGCTAGATAATACAATTCCGCATTTTTTGAGGAACGTCATTTCACGTGGGATTCAAATCCATATTTGGATTTCTTTCCCCTTCCACATTTTTTCCTTGAAATTCTATTTATCGAGAAATCCATATATGTAATGAATTAAAGAGGCATATGTCATTCGAGTTTGAAAAGTAATCGCTGGACTCTCGAGCCCAATGGCCAATGTCCGACTTGAATGGGGACCCCTTACATCTCTTTCGTACCCCGCAGTTTTATTGAAATTCTTCTCGCGACAAAATATCTTTTATCAAAAGTCGTTTGTTGGTTGTTAAATTAAGCCAATGTTTTGCGCTAACTCCGGATAGGAAAGATCACAAACTATTAGAAATCGACGACTTTGTATAGAACGGGACTGTACAGATACAGATTATGCCGAAATTTAATCGATGATAAGGACCAAAAAATACATACTCAATAAAGTAACTAGATGTAAAAAAACCTATGACAGAATTTAATCAACGACATACCTTGAGAACACAATAATTCTATTATGTTATAATTTAATCAATGGCATAATACCTAAAATAAAGATTACATGCCAAAATTTAATCAATGATACAAACTTGAAAGCAAAAAAAAATGCAATTATAAAAAGTAAGCACACTGAAAAAAATAATAAATTTATATTATTTGTACAATGACCTACAATAGACTACGGATCATATTTATAAGGGAAAAAGTCACAAAAAATCTCAAACTTTACCTCTTGTGACATATTTACCTCGAACTTTTTTTTATGACACCAAAAACCCCAAACTTTATTATTTGTGACACATTTATTCTAATACACATTATCTATGGGCATTTTCGTCTTTTTTGCTTTTTTTTTTATTTTTTTTTCCTTTCCGGCGAGGGAGGCTCTCACCGGCGTCCGACGAGGCTCGACCTCACCGGTTTTAGTGTCACAAAAAAAAGTTTGAGATAAATGTGTCATAAAAGATAAAGTTTGAAATTTTTTGTGGCTTTTTCCCTATTTACAATGATTCGGTGGGGACTACTTTTCGACGCCTCGAACGATTTCCGTCGATCGCCTCCGTGTTACTCAAACATCTTACTTAACGATTTCCGTCGATTTCCGTTGACCGAAACAACCAAGGCAAAGGACCACACGGAAATCCCCCAGTTGCTGCTCCCACCCGTGTGGGACCCCCTCGTTGCCGACCAAAATACCTGACGGGGGGCCCACGCACGTTACTTCGCGGACACCCGAAAGCTTAACCATGGTTAGCTCCCAACGTACGAAACGCCGTCAAAAGTCACGGAAACGGAGGGCCCCACCGAAAAAATATAGGAGGACGTGTCAGCTAACGTAAGCCACCTGGTGTCACCAGGCTGCAAGCTTTTACTCTCCCGAGCGAGAGCAGGCGATGCCGCGCGGACACGTGTTTCATTTTTCCTTAGAAAAATACGGCGTCTTCTTATTTCTCGTACTGTTGTGGAAATGGGGGAGTAAAATAGAGAACTGACCGGACCGACCACGCACGCGGCCACACAAGGGAGACTGCGACCGACAGGTGTCGGTCCACTGGGCTGCCCCCTGGTCGGAGGAGCGGTGAGAGAAGTCATTACCCCGTACCAAAAGTCCAAGGTAGAGAAATTTAGGCGCAGACCTCCGTTTCTTTCTCTGTCTTTTACTTCAATTGCCGCCGGTTGCCAGCAGGGGTCAACATGCCCCGAGACCGTAAAACTGGACCGGTGAAAATCTATTCCAAAATATAAAAGGCTCGATTTCAAAAATTAGAGGACTTAATTCAAGCTTTAAGTAGGTAAAATCTGAAATTAAATTTTTATGTTTTTTCTTGATCTATTTCTTATTATTTATGTATCTATAACAACAATAGGTGTTTATTACAAGTGATAATTCACTATAATCATCCAATTAATATACGTAAGTGAAACCTGCGTAAATCTCGAAATTCGTGATAGGATAAGTTCCAAATTCCAAATAATGAATGATTCATTCCATAAATAAATTTCAAGTCCCCGGTAGAATTCTTGTAAACCATTCACCTCTATTTATTGGTTACATGGCTAGATTGCTTATTGGGTGGAGGGTTATTACCACGAAAAAAGAGAGTCAGGGGAGACAGTAAAAATGGTAAGTCTGCAAATATAAGAAAGATTATGATTTGAATTCAATAATTCCTTTTATAACATATACCATAAAAGATCTTGTTCTAGGTCTTGTCAATGTTTTACACATATTTAAGATTTGCTTGAGACGGTGGATTAATCGAGGTGCGCAGGACCTAACCTGAACACCAAATCACCGCTATTAAAAAAAGAAAAAATAATAAAAAAACTAAGCATTTGAAACATAACTACGATGGATGATCTTTGAATATTTAAAAGATCTTAGGGATATCGTATTTATGGAAAATACGAGATTCGGCAAAAGCAAAACCGGTCCAAAATAGATCTAGCCATATGAACCTTAATCGAGGGGATTTTGTTTTCTCCGTTTTCCCTTTTTAAGCGAAATACTGTCCACGGACTTATTCGCTCAAAACATACTATCCTACAATCCAAGAAATCACGAGTATTGTATTCAAATTCGTCCGTCAATATTTTCAACAAGAATTTAAGGTGTTTCGCATCAAATGACGATAAAAAAAAAAAAAAAAAGAAACAAACATGAGTTGTAAAATCCAAAAATTAAAAAAATGGAAGAGAGAAGAGAGAGAGAGAGAAATTAGAAAGTAGGCCGAGAAATTGTGGAGAGCTAAATAAGGAAAATTGGGTGGGGGCGGATATCCAATAACAGAACGACAGGCAGATAACGCCAGCTCAGCAGTAGCAACTTTCTCGTTACGTCACATTACTGTCTCAATTACAACCCAAATTTAACACCCCCCTCTCTCGCTCTCTATTTTTATCCCCTGGAAATTTGGTATTTACAGCGGCAGGGTAATTAGATAAAATAAAATACAAAAAATATGAAAAAAAAATTAAAATTTGGTAACGGCCGGTAACCGGCCGGTCGAGTGGGTCCCGCTCCCCCCCCCCCCCGGCCCCGCCCCCCAAAAAAGCCCACGGGATTCTTTTTCCTCCCTTCCTTTTCGCCCTTTTCTTCGCCGCAACGAATATATATTAATATTATATTATCACATTATATCATACGATAATAGAAATGGATAAAAAAATAGAAAAGAAAAACCCGCAATGAAGACATCGCGGTCCCATGCGGGTCCCACGCCTTCATCTTCTTCACACACACACACACTGTCTCTCGCTCTCTCTCTCTCTCCTCTCTCTATAAGTAGGACTTAGGTGGCTTCGTCCTCCGCGCTGTTTTGGCTAAAAAAGCACAGAAAGGTTCGTCTCCCCACCCACACACACACACGCCCCTCTGGATTCTTCTCCTTCCTCTTCCTTCCTTCCTTGCCTTTCCTTCCTTGAATCGCCCGCTTCCCCCGGCTCTCGGTGGCTGATCATCCATTCCAGTGTCCTCTCCGTTCTCCGGGAAGGCTTCTCAATTCCCTCCACTCGTTGTTCCGGTTTCTTGGGTGCTTCCCCGCGTTCCTTCTCTCGTGGGTGCCCTCCCGAGCAGTCCCTTTCCGTGTTTCTCGGTTCGGAATTCCAAGGTACGGTCGCCAAAGGAAGCCCTTCTTCTTGTTTTGCTCCCTTCGTTCCTTTCGTAAGTGCAAGCGCTCGTTCTCTTCTTGAGTTCGCTTGGTTCTTGTTTTCTCGTGCGATGGGTCTCGTAGGATTTGACCTCTTCGGGTCGATTTGACGATGCCCTCTTGTTCGTTTCCCCCGTATTTACTTATTCATATCGGCGGCCTCTGGTTTTCCTCTGTTTCTTTTGTGTACCCACGGTTTTTTTTTTACCATAAAGCGTCGATTTCGTTTTGTTAAATCGCCGCAAGGTACGGTCTTTAGCGTGATCCGTTCGCCTGAGCCGTTTCGATCTGCAATCGAATTCGCTTTCGTGCGTCCCTGATCACTTTTTAGCCTTGGATGATTGCAGGGTAATGGAGCAATTCCACAACGACGACCTTGAATACGTGGTCGACGACTACTTTGACGAGTTCTACGACGACGATAATCCCTTCTCTGATGTTGAATCGCCTGGCAGCACCGATGTGGAGTCGGTGGACTCCGACTTCGAGGACGACTTCGAATCGGTTCGTCTTCAGTGTGCCTTTTATCTCTCTCGTTCTGTTGGTGATATAAATAATCGCCGAGTGATGTGAATGCTAACACTGCTATGTTAATTCATTCTTTCTGTGGTTTTGGATGCAACAGAACAAGCCGAAGACTGATACCTCTGCTTTGGAAGCGAGAAATGGGAAAGATATACAGGGGATACCCTGGGAGAGGATGAACTATACGCGGGACAAGTACCGCGAGAAGAGATTGAAGCAGTACAAGAACTACGAGAGCCTGTCGCGTTCTCGCGTGGAGCTCGACAAGGTGAGGTTTTTGTTCCATTGAAAACCCTTGATTTTGAGTTTGTCTTATGGTTTAGGCGTGATATTGTTTAATGTGTTTGTTTGTTTGTGCGAAGTTTGCAGATTTACTTGTGTATGATTTGATTCCACATGCTGAATCATTTGCTATCCTCGTTCCTTTATACGTGTAGTTTTTATCCTTGTATGCTCTTCTTGATTCTCCCATTATCGTGACATCTCCAAAAAGTTTTGCAACCCCTCGATTCGGGGGTGTCCAATGTGTTCAACTTTGTTAGATCTCGAACTCATCCGATCCCAGTGAACCTATACCCCAGGGTGTGTTCTCATGTTTGGTGTAGTTCTTCTTGATCTGAATTACGGATCGGCTTTCTCTAGTACCCACAACCAGTGATCTGGGATTGAATATAGTTTTCTTGTCATGTCATGATCCAAAGTCGCTATGTTTGGGAATTTTTTTTGTTTTTTTAACTTGGATGCAATGAAATGGAGTACTTTGGTTTTAGCTGTTTAAGAAAGAATTATAAAGCATCCGGTTGTTTTTTTAGCTAATTTTTCTAAGATCTTCTCCCTGTTTGCTCTTTTAGACTTTCTGTTTGGGTATCTTGATCATTGTTATAGTTAGCCCGTTAATTTTAAGGACTATGCCCTTCTTTCTTGATTTTTAATCTTTGCCAATAATTAGATGATTAAATTGGACATGTTTGAAGAAACCTCCAATTTCGAGATTTTACCTCTTTGGATGTTGTTTCTTTTACAGTCTTTTTAAGCATATATTTCATTAACAGGAGTGCTTGCAAGTTGAGAAGGGGAAGAACTTTTATGACTTCCAATTTAACACGAGGCTTGTCAAATCGACAATCGTGCATTTTCAGGTAGAGATTTCTTGCTAAGCCAATACTTCCTTTAAGTTCGTCCGAATAGGGACCCTTTTTATTTTCCGGGCACTCTCATGCATCATGCATAGTCAATATACATTAACTGTCAGTGCCAACTGCATGAGTTACACCTAGTGATTAGTCTGGTCGATATTTGTTCCTAAAAAGCATTTCTGTCGAATTTGTAATGTTAATTCCTCCATTTCATTCAAATTAAAACCACTATTTCAATTGCATGATGTTTGTAAGTTGCCTTTCAAATTGGACCTGCATTCTTGCTTGTAAAATCGGCAATGTATCATCCATTTTCACCAGATTGCTGCATAAATTGTGCTTCACTTCTCTTCATTCATCATCACGCATGTTGCATCATGGCATCAATAGAAGTTACTAACTAGTAGGCTTTGGGTCTTCGAATTCATCCTTCTAAAGTAGTTAGAATATCTTGTTAAACATACGGCTCTAGTCTTGTAGTCTTGCAGGTTTGTCAATATGATAGTATCCTTTGTGGGTATTGTTATATATGCTAAGTGCTCTAAGCCTCTACTAATTGTTGGAAGGTATGGAGCTTGCGTATCTCTTTATTTTAGGTTTTGACAGATGTTTTGCCTTGTGAAAATTTAGCAATAGAAACAAATGGATCTGGTCTTGTATGTACACCAAGTAGTTCAGTAAAAGGAGCGCAGGGAAATTCCACTGGTGGTCTTCAACAGAAAAACAGTATACTGTGTGACCTTGGCTTGGGAGACTTATTGACATGAAAATCTGGCACTACGACCTTTCTCTGGCAACATGAAAGTCTGGCACTATCACCTTTCTCTGGGCAAGAATAGAGACTGCTAATAGGAACTCTTGTTGGGGCCGTAGATATCAAAGATTCCTTTTCTTCCTGTACTTGCAACTTGGTGATTGAATGCAAACAATAGCTGGTTATGCTTTTGCAGAAAAAAAGTACATCCCAGTGCTTTCACATGATCAGTTTCCATTTCTTCAGGAAAAGATACTTCTATGAAAAAATAAGAAGGAATACAAAGTTCGACTTCCAATGAGAAATCCTCGGTTAGATGAGTTAACCTTGGATAGAAGCCACATGAAATGCATTGGATTTATTCTTGTTTATGGCTCGACATTTTATTTTAACCTGTGAGTGCATATGTTGCGATATTGGGATTGTTGTTATTCCTTGAATTTTCTTATGATAGAAGATTGAAATGTGGTTACTTCGTATTACTCTGTGTGCATCATTTCTATTGCTTGTTAAATATTATTATGTCTCTTAACTGTCTGCGGCATCTAGAAATGCTATATAACTCTCTTTATTACAGCCTCTAAAGCAGGGTGGAAGTAATATCTGAGCAGCTGCTGCAATAAGGATACGTTTTTTATATGGTATGATAGGAAAATGTTTGAGATTTAGGCGAATAATGTTGTGAGAATATGTGCCAGCCGTAAGGGTGCTAAGTAGCTATTACAAGCTGTTTGGATTGTTATTAGGATCTTTCCTGAATCTGGTTCTGCCATGCAGTTTCTTGTTTTCTCTCTCCCTGTCGTTTTCCTCTTTTTTCCTACCTTAAGTTCATCTGTTCACATTTGTTTGTTTCACATGAATGGTTATCATTCGATACATTTTGTCAAATTATTACTGTTGCATGCATACACAATTGGATCATGCGGGACATTTTTGGGATGTAATGACTTGCATGTCTCTCCTTTTGCTTACATTCACCAAAAGAAACTTTTTTATTATGTTAAGGCTCTTGATTATGCACGTATTGCATTCTTCTTCGTGCGGCTTCACATGTTTCTTCAGCTTTACGACAGTTCGCACGTGTTAGTCACTTGAGAACTTGCCATTATCCAGTTAGAGGACCTTGACTGAACTAAAGTTTTTAGCTACTATATATATTCATACTTCAAGATCAACAAGGATTACTTCTGGTTTTTTAACTTTGGCTTTTAGGCAGGTTAACCATTTCTCATCTCTAACCCTATCATCCAAGGGGTCTGGTTTGTCTTGGTAGGCCGAGGGTTCTTGCAGAGAATAAAGTTTATTAAGCTTTACCTGGAACTCTTACTTTGGCTTTTAGGAACTTTGATCCGAACTCTACCGCTATTGTCTGGAACTCTAACTTTGGCTTTTTAGAGCAGCAATTTTCAGTTCATAGCACATGCACTTATATCATCTTCTTTCTTGATTACTATTTGGGGCTCATCTCATTGGTTCATTGCCTTTATGTAGCTGCGCAATCTTTTGTGGTCAACTTCCAAGCACGATGTGTACCTCATGCAGAACTACTCTGTAATGCATTGGTCTGCACTACTTAGGAGGAGTAAAGAGGTACTCAACGTGGCTAAACCCATTGTTCCAACACTGGTAGGTGTCTCCTAATCATCAGGGCTTTCAGTGAATAATATTTCATTATTCAAGCACTCATTATCTTTTCTGTATGCATTTTACAGAAGCGTCCTGGTTTGTTATCACAATCGCTGTCTAGAGTTCAAATAAGCACCATGGCCATAAAAGACGATTTATTGGTTGCTGGTGGCTTTCAAGGGGAGCTTATATGCAAGGTAGGGAACTCTTACTCTTGGGATAACTGAAATAGCTATAAAGACTTCTACTCGTTTACTAACCTCCTTTGTGTTGACCCAGTTCATGAGCCAATCTGGAGTTGCATTCTGCAGCAAAGTAACAGCACATGATAATGCCATTACCAACAGCGTGGATATATCGCGGAACCCGACGTGAGTGCCCATCCAGCAGACTTAAAAGATTGTTTCATAATTTTTCTGATTCTCTCCTTTAGAGGCTGACCTACAGGTTATTCTTTCATCAGGGGTTCGTTGAGGGTTGTAACTGCAAATAACGATGCTCAAGTCAGGGTTTTTGATACGCAGAACTTTGCTTGCCTCAACTGCTTCAACTTCGAATGGTGTGTAAATGTAAGTGCCCACGTCAAAATATCCCTCCGAAGTTCGGCATTCAATGGTTTGATACTCTCCGCACTTGCTCTTATGACTATTTACAGAATACCTCTGTAAGCCCCAATGGCAAATTACTGGCAGTTCTTGGGGACAGCGAAGAGTGCTTGATAGCTGATGCTCAGTCTGGAAAAGTAAGTCGATTGTCGCTGGTAGATGCAGGTTCAATATTTAGGCTGGGATTTGCGTTCTCACTATGCTTTTCTGTAACTGCAGACAATCAACAGCTTGAAAGGGCACTTGGATTATTCCTTCGCTTCTGCTTGGCACCCGAATGGTCAAATTCTGGCCACAGGCAATCAAGACACGACGTGTAGGCTCTGGGACATTAGGAATCCGTCGCAGTCCTTTGCTGTTCTCAAGGGAAATATGGGGGCCATCAGAGCCATTAAGTTCACATCTGACGGCAGGTTCATGGCCATGGCCGAGCCTGCCGACTTTGTGCACATCTACGACACGCAGTCCGGGTATGTTAAGGGGCAGGAGATCGACTTGTTCGGAGAGATTGCTGGCATATCGTTCAGCCCCGATACGGAAGCTCTCTTTGTCGGGATCGCAGACCGCACTTACGGGAGCTTGTTGGAGTTCAACAGGAGGCGGTGTAACAGCTACTTGGACTCTATCGTGTGAATACAGGGTTTGCTCCAGAAAGTACAGGGTTTGCTCCAGAAAGTGTAGATATATATGCGCACGGCCTAAAATGATAGGTTTTGTATTTTTGGGGACAAGGTTATGTGCATACATATTTGCCAGTGATTAACATTGGTAGTTTTAATATCTCCGGCGGGCCGAAGTTAGATGAACAATTGAATAGATTTGGGTTTTGGTTTTTGGCGTTGGAGAGCTATCTTATTATTAAAGGCTTCCAAATTGTTTTTTTCCCAGTTGTGTGTACTTATGAAGACTAGCTGTCAATTCAATTTAATTGTTGTTTCTTACTTATTTCATTGTGTGATATGTTCGCTTTTCTTGTATCCGTTCCTCACGTTTGAAGATGGTTTAGTCGGGTTATCCATGGTCCTTAATGTTGATTAGAATCCAACTGATGTCGATGATTAGTTGAAGAGTTTTTCTTGGTTATGTTAGTTGAACATTCAAAGATAACGAATGTTGCGTGGTGTTGATTGTGAAAATGACCGCCCAATGCTTCATCTGTAGTTTCGTGCCGCCCATGCCATGTCTCAACTTGGTATAAAACATTGTCGACTCTGATTTGACTTGTTCGCACACCATGTGGCCGCTGCAAAGTGGAGTGAGACATATTCTGTGCTTGCACATTAAGTTGTCTACGGTTGAGCATTATATGTGGTAGGTTCGAAGAACTGGTCTGAATGGAGCATTGGGTGAAAGGTGACATGAAAGGTTTGGTGGAATCAAAAGAAGCAGAACTTTCAGGAGAGAAGGAGAGAGAAGCAAGGGTCACATTAGGAAAAGTGGCGGTTTCTTACAAGAGCAAAACGAGATGTCTGTGATGACAAAGTTTGATGTTCATGATGTTGCGCTTTTCGGAAGAAAGTTGGGTCTTTCTGACAACGAAATATCGAAGTGACTCCATCCGCGACAGATCTTTGTGAAAATCCAGTTGATGAAGAAGGCCCCCACGTTCTCGAGTGGCCTATCTTTGGAAGATTGTTAGGCATGGATCTCCTGCCCTAAATCATATTTTTAGATCCTTGTTAACACCCAAAATTCGTCGTGATTGTAGCTTATCGGTGTATTAGTATAAAACGCGCTTCCATATACTGCGCTAATTCCCCCTCATGAGTAATAAGACATGTCAAAATGGGTTTTAAACCCATTTCTTAACTCATATTTAATTGGATGAGTCATTATATGAATTAGTTGTGTTAAGTAAATAAATTATAAATGAGATTAGAATGTAGATGTTAAATGGGTTTACATTTTTTTTTTTTGGTCAAAATAGGTTCACAATTTACCCAATCCGTCTTTGTGATTCTCTTTTTACCCTCAATGAGAAAATAATAGATTTTTTGGCCTGTTTCAAGTTTAAAAAAAGTCTTTGTGGGCCTGCAAGATGAGCTCAACTTCACCCTTATCAAAAATATTAAGACAGCTTCTTTTTTTCTCCATTTTTATTTTTATTTTTATTGATCTTGTAAGCTTTGTGTGTTAGTTATTGGAGTATATTTTCCTTAGTTGCATTTGGCATCGTTATTTTTATGTAATATTCTAATATTAATTCTTGTCATTGCAATCCATGATTAGCATGAATCATCTTCTTCAATATCTTGCATTCTTTTTAATTAAAATTTGAATCATCCACATTATTTTTTTGGTAAGGATCAATCATCCACATTATTTGTTGCTATAATTTTGTAAATTCATTACCAAATACTAACTTTCTCTTATTCTTCATTGTGAATCAATACAAAGATTGAAAATTCTATACAATGTTGAAAGCCAATTCTTTAGCGTCTTATAATAGCGATTTTATCCAAATAACATACATTCATGAAGAGATTAAAGTGGGTTAATTAGGTAAATACGGATTTTCATAATTTGGATCAAATATAGAAGTATTTTAGTAATATGAGTCTGGTGGGGTATGTATCCCTAAATTTGTTTTGCATATAAATGGGTTAAATGGGTCAATCTAGGTCGAATCATTTTCGATCCGACCCATCCATTCGATGGCCCTACGAATAATACTAATAATTATTTTCATCTCAAGAAACTAGCACTACCAATTCCGTGGTGTCGACTGACCTAATAACTCTATAAGATCGTAATTTGTTTTCACTTCCTCATATGTTGATTTTTAACAACTATTTTACAATCACCTAGCTATTCGGCGATATTAGAGTTTCAAATTTAGACTTTCGATCAAGGTTTTGTGCATATAAAATGTGCTTTGCAACATGTATTGATGTAAACAGTCGAGGCCCAATCATGATACCCGATTCAAAGGTAGGTTATGCCCCGACATAAAAAATCGGTACTTTATGTTCTTCACATCTATATTATATGGCGATCTCACTTAAGGACGCAAATTACAATGTTACTATCTAAAAAAAATTTGTTCAGTATTTTCTAGCCTTGATGAGTTACAACCTTGAATAACGATACGATAGTTTAAGATGATAGATAGAAAGATAGACAGATAGATATGCATATAGAATTTTAAGTTGTTTCTTCTTTTAAAGATTAGATGATTCGGATCCTTAAGCATGGACATCACAACCGGGTCCAGTTAGCAGTAAATTGAGAATAGACAAAAATTAGCAATAAAGTCGGGCCATCCAGAACAGAAAGGCCCAACTGTGGCCCAATTCGATTCGGGTTTGGGCCTCCAAGAATATAATGAAGACGGGCCCAACTAACCTGTCGGCCCAAATAAAAATAGATCCCTTTTAAATTGATCCACCTGCCAATACCACATTTAAAATATTTAGAGTAAAAGTGACCTTTTGACTTTAAATGCATCCGATTCAGGGAGAATGCTATTTTTTTTTTCCAAATTAAGTTCTCATATAATTTCCGATGATGGCGAAAATTTGAAGGGGAATCTCTTGAAATCTCAATCTAAATACAGATATCTAATCGTATTGTGACATTTTATATATGTAGTAAAATGGAATATGCGTTATATTTAACAATGTAAGAGAAGATTATTTAGGAAAATTTAACATAAATATTATATATACCTAATACTATTTGAAGTAATAAGCGGTAAAATTAGAATTTATTAGAATGAGAAGATAGTTATGCTTGTGAATTCAAGTAAAATTGACTCTATTAGGCATGACATGTTATGCCGTAGAAAGATAAACAAAAAAAAATAATGCGAACATATGTCCATAAAATAATATAGAGAGAAAAATTGACTTTGTTACTTATTATAGAATTTGTGGCAGAATAGACTAACTTTTATGTGAAACCATAAATTGAGAACAGACAAAAACACATCATAGTAACCTTGACTATAATACACATCATGTATCATGTGGTAGGGAAATTATTTATAGTTATTGACATCAATCCATGCTATGACATAGAGCATAAAAATTATCTTGCTTCAATACAATATAAATATGCAGTAGAATGCAATATCGCAGTTAATTTGTACTTAATTAAAGAATGACGATTGCTTAAAACTTGAAAAAATCATCGTGTCTAATTATAAAGAAAAACGGGCCATGATATACTCATTTTAAGTAAAATAGGACACATAAAGATGTTTGATAAGTGTAAAGTGAATTTACAAAGAAGACAAGCGTACCTATGATATTTATCATCTAATAAACGATGCATATATTTTTTCATGATATTCAGTCCCATTATTTGAACTCCATCATGGGCAATGTCATTGTTGCAACTAAAAGAATGGATTTCGAAAAAGTAGAGGAGGAGATTTGGTCAATCTATTTTCAATAAATTATCATAGTATATGAAACTCAGAAGCGCGGACATTGGCCTCTTCTCTTATCAAGAAAAGAAAGCCGATTTCGGAATCTGACATCCGCAACAAAGGGTTCGGTTTGATAAAAAATTACTTGATCCACTGAAAAATCTAAAACCCGAGGTCGACGAGCTCGGTATCACAATCCCACCTCATACAGTACAAGCCGGGAAAGTCTCTTCACAAAACAGCAAAATATCTAAAGTATTAATTGTCCAAAAGTTTGGTCATAACATGATTTGAATTCACGATATGATGACGGACGGTGTGACCTTTTGACGCCGGGTGACGCTGACCCGAGTTGACATTTTTGAGGCTAGGTTTTGGGTTTGTCATCCACTCGATCCAATTCCAACCACTCCACCAATAATGGAAGATACTGGACAAGACAGTCATGCCACAATCCAATCAGGTACTGAGCTTTTTCCGCCTTCTCCCGCGGACCGATTTAACATTAGGGCTAGCTTCCACTTACCATCCATCAAATGAGATGAGAGCATGCTCGGGACATCATCATGACTTAGGCAGGGGAATCATTGCGGCAATCGACATTGTCAATCCATCATGCCAGGATCCGTGGCGTGTCCTCGAGTGCCTATGATGAATGAAATCGATTCTACGGGAGTATGATCATTGTGGAAATCTATCGAACAAAGTTCAGACCATGTTCGTTCGTTGCCATTTAGGGGCAAATGGTATCGCTTTGTCGGTCCTTAACAAGTTCTCAAGAGATTGACTTTTCGTGCATCGTCGCATTCACGGTACACCTTCCGATTCGATTGACTATGCTATCATGGCGCATGTGCTCATGCATCATATGCATCAATGGGACAATGAGGCAAGCAATAGGGCTCCATGCATCATGCTAACTTTTGGGGGATCCCTATTTTTGTATCGCTTCACCTATTTTGTCTTACCTCAACCATCTCGGGCGAGACTTATGAGAATTATACTGCACTATAGCTCGCACAAATGAAAAATGTCCGAATTTGATTGAAAATTGAACATCACCTGTGCTCTTATTTTATAAAAGAATTCTTGAGATTTGAATTCTTTATGGCATTACCTCAATGAATTATATCTGTTGGGAAATGCTTCGAGCTTGACATATGAAAGTATAAAATCTCAATCATTTTGCTAGCTCAAATAGTACCTTCGGGTTCAAATCCACACCTAAACTTCTTGCCCCTCAATCTCTAGTTTTGAAATAGCTAAACTGGCGAAAAACAAATCGGGGAATAAATGGACAGATACTCAAATTGGAATGATGGGATCCTCTCTATTCACGGGTAAATTGTCATCGTCAATGTACATTCTTAAGTAGATGACACAATCATAATGACTTTGAATAGTAAAGATTTATTTTCTTTTTCTTTCCTTTTCTTTTGAATCGAATACCATATGTGGATGCGTATGGGACGAACCCTATCTCCTTCGACCTCATCTAGCATTGCCTCTAACACGATCATGTGTCTCTATATTCCGCGCAAGTGCTTGCTAGAGGTGATCATTAGGTGGCCTGATGTGACGCTCCAGAACATCATGTGCAACAACACATGTCCTTGTTGATTATTTCTCATAATTATTAAGTATATAAAAGTACAACAAAATTTTCACAATACCCCACGCAAGAAATCGCACAGGTTTAATATATACACATATTCTTCTTCATTATAGAAATATCAGTAGTTACTATCTTTAGACAACATTCAAGCAAAACACATATTACGTACATCCTGGGAAAAGGGTCGGGTCAACTAGCATCTCTACACCCGTACTCAACCAAAAGCGAACATATACATTAACCTAATTGCTATATAACTCAAGGGTTGATGGCTTCCAATAACATCTTGTCCTCTCCATCGACATGTCCAAGGGGACCATCCTACAAATATGAAAAAATAAGGGGTGAGCTGCAACCCAGTAAATAAAATATCAAGTCTAAGGTAGGAGATTATCTTATTATTCAGCCTGGTACAGAACAACATGAGTTCAATGCAATACAATGTAATCATGTATCCTTAGTGCATGGGTAAATGTATTATCTTTCTATTTATGATACAACGATGGAAGCCAATAACAACATAAGGTTAATCACTCAAATGCAAATGCATGGAATAACATATTGTATTGCATGATTATCAACACTTACTCACGTGTGAATATATGCAGTGGTACTCCCATATAGACATGCACCATATTCATTATTAGCATATCGTTTCATCCTGACTCTTGAGGCATCCTGACCGGGGCATCCTAACTTCGGGGCATCGTTGCCACTAATATGTGAACGACGAAATTTAATTTTCACAATTCTTTCCATAATTAATCACATAACGACGGTGCACATGATAACATCATAATCACATGATCACCCTTGCATCAACAATGAAATCAACGCTCATTTCAACAATCGACATCTAATACACAACATCTTTTTATGCATATTATTACATTGCCCTTTTAATGATGATCACATACTTACCTCTTTTCATTTCTCATCATGCCTTTCAATGATCACGTAATAATGACACGCTTACCTCATTTCATTTTTTATGCAAGCAATGATAATATACTTAAAGAATCGGCAACTTGAACATCGACAACCCAAATAATTGACAATGTGAACATTGATAACTTAGAGAATCGACCACGTGATTAATTGACAACACTTAGCTAGTAAATAAGTGAGATAATTAGTAATCCAACACTTAATCAAAATCATGTGAATGTCCTTGTCAAGTCTAAATTTTACGTTTTTACGCTTTTTCATATGGTATGCAACCAAGGCTTTTGTGAGGTCGATCAAACATTTCTACACATGACAATATTATAGATTCAACTCAAGTAAACACAATTACTCAACATGCTAGTATCAAAGCTTGATCGCACTCCTGATTAACATTCAAACTAAATTAAAAAATACTATCCAACTAAGTCAAGAGCACTAAGTAGATCAACCCAACTTAGCCCTAGAGCTTTCGCTTACCTTGAATAAAGACTTAAACAACTTAAAGCCTTAATAACCTTTAAAGCAAAATAAACAAGAACAACGATTAACAACTCTCAATCTTTAAATAAAACAACAAAACTTGATTGATAAAAAGAAAACGAAGTCCATGAACTTTTACCTTTTAAATACTTGAAAGATGAGATTAAAAGCTCTAACAAATGAAGCTAACTAAATGTTGGAGCTTAATTGAAATTTAAGGGAAAGCTTTGTTTGTTGTTTTGGAAGGAAAAAGAGCAATTGCACTTGAAGATAAGAAGGTGAAATTGCTCTTCCAAGAAGGAGAAGGTAAGATGAATCTTTCTTACTCCTTCACTTATTTTAAAGAGCAACTTCAACTCATGTTGATCAACTAGGATAACTAGAGTTAGAATATTATGTCATTCATGATGTCATGCATTATCTAATTTGATAGGCTAAGTTCAATGTCACCATTTAAGAGCATGTGAGTTATTATTTGAGTGACAAATGGCAAGATTTTGGATGGAAAGATGAAGATATTTGATTGGAAAGAGAGAGAACATCATTGGCCAAGTAAAATACAAGAATGATGAAACATTATTTGAGTTATCACCATTTCAGGCATTAATGAGAGAGATAGAAAATATCTTGACTTGGGTTTCTCGTGATTTAAAAACAATAGATATTAGTTAAATTAAGGTTAAAAACCATGATGACATTGGGGTTAAAAACACTTGGTAGAGAATAAGAGAGATACGTACAAATTAAAAGATTACAAGTGGTACAATTTGAGTAGCTAAATGAAGATAATGATCGGAGAGAGCATAAGATCACCCAAGTAGATGGATGAATAAAAATCATTATTTGATTTGTAATCATTGAAGTAAAGGGCGAGGTCATGCATGATGTCATTCTATAAGTGAAACTTATGGTTGAAAATGAGGGAGATGTGGCACAATGAATAAGGGAGATATGTACAAATTAAAAGATTACAAGTGGTATAATTTGAGTAGCTAAATGAAGATAATGATCGGAGAGAGCATAAGATCACCTAAGTAGATGCATGAATAAAAATCATTATTTGATTTGTAATCATTGAAGTAAAGGGCGAGGTCATGCATGATGTCATTCTATAAGTGAAACTTATGGTTGAAAATGAGGGAGATGTGGCACAATGAATGAGGACTCTTGGCTTGAAAGCTTAAAGAACATTAATAAGCTAAAGAGGTGTTCAAATAGAAAAGTTACAAGTGGTATAATCATATGGTTCTAAACTAGATATTTTGATAAGCCACAAAGATATATAATAAATCAATATGTAAACAAGGAAGACAGGGTCATTTCCAAGTGTTAACAAATCAGAAAAATATTTTCAACTCACCAAAAACATTAATTAAAATAACGGTTGCTAGGAAAACCTCAAACTCAGTATATTTTGAAACTTGAAAATCATCCAATATGAAATTCACAATATATCAATCCTTTCTATAACTAATATGGTGGCAATTAATTACCGTCACACTACCTTATCAATCTAGGCATCATCATCATATCATATCGGATTCCGGGCGATAACCATCATAGAAAATCATCCTAAATATAAATGTGGAAAATTCTGTATGTCACGTTCAGGCTTAGTTGAGCCTTACATCGAGCCTAAAATTTTGGTCAAGACCGCTAGTTCTAGAATTTTTGCAAATGCCTATGCTAAGGTTTTATGTGTGTATTTGGGGAAGGGGAGCGTGGCGACGCATAGTTGATTGGAGATTGTACCAATTGAACTTTCAAGGCCTCCTATTTCAAGTGATGATTGGTGGCATTTAACCTCCGATACGATATTCCAACAAAAAAAAACCTCCAATATGAGATTGAAGAGGGAAGACCTCCAAAAATTAGTGGTCCTCCACATTGGATGATCACATCACCACAACTATGGGGGAGAGAAAATGGACTAAATGTAATGGTGGTGTGACCTCTAGAGTTGTAGTCGCGTTGCAAGCGGTTACTAAAAGGAAGAGATGTAAGAGAAATTCGATGTGCATCCTCTGTAATCTTAGCCATTATTAGAGGTGATTAATGGGTAAGTCTGGGCTAGATCCCTGAATCAAGCTTAAAATATCGTCCAAGCTTACTTATTGTGACAAAATGTATAACAATTATAGGGACTGGTTAGTTTGACTCGATCCCATTGAGTTAGGCAAGACAATCGAATCAAGCCTAAAATATTGGTCAGGACCGTCCATCACGAATGACACGTGATAAACATGTGGGCTTGGCAGGCCCGATTTAGGCCTGATCGGGACTGGGCCTCGCGACTATAGGACCGCCCGAAAGTGCCCTTGGGCCATCGTAGCGAGGGCCCACGAGCCGCCGGGGCAAGGTTAGATGTAGTCATTACACATACGTCTCCGTTCAAGACGCAACGGACATTCTACTCAACATTCGCATGGACAGCAACGATATACACAGCATGAGACAATGCGAATTTCTAGAAGGCGAAACAAGATTTGCGAATTCACCAAATTCTGTCCCCCACGGAAACTTAAGTCCAACGTTAGGCGAGACGATCGTGCAATCCGCCTTCTGCAATTTGTAAAAGCCGAATCAATTGCACCTCTGCTCACAGTTACTGATTAAACAATGCCCCATGTGGCTCCAACCAAAAAGTTTCTACCTGCTTCTTAGCACTAGGCACCTAATTCGGTTCACATTACGTTAATGCAACTGCACAAAGTTCGAATTTTTCCAACACCCTTATCGTAATTTGACTAGCTCTGCACTAAAGTTTACAGAACAAATTCTTCTGGGGACAGATGAAAACAACATCAGATGCTCAAGCCAAGTCGTCACTCTCCTTCTGGAACCAAAAAGAAAGGAATAAACTATTCGAACACAGGAGGAAAGAGCATAAAAAAAACCTTTTCCTTCTCCAAAATATCACCTCCCGTTCAAACTCAGGGGCGCAAAAGGTCAGAGGACTGTGAACCCCACCAGATCTAAATGATTTCAGCGCAATAATGACATGAATCCGAAACGACAACGACCAGATTTTACTACGTCCATAAATTCTTTGGCGCTTGCTCCAGCGATCATCGTCGACCTTTGAGAGCTCCTCCAGTCCTAGACGACGTTCCAGCTCGAGCACAACAGCTTCCACGCGTACTTCGAGAATTCTTTTAGCGACGTCAAATCGCGGCGCTGCAGA
Source organism: Syzygium aromaticum (assembly GCA_024500025.1). Taxonomy (NCBI): domain Eukaryota; kingdom Viridiplantae; phylum Streptophyta; class Magnoliopsida; order Myrtales; family Myrtaceae; genus Syzygium; species Syzygium aromaticum. Next base: position 6,535,349 of record CM044890.1, read on the forward strand.
CCTCAGACCGGACGACAATAATTGAAGAACAAAAGAAGCCGTTCTCGAACTCGATCTGTTCACATGTGCAGTCAGATGCGTGGTCAAACTCGCGTGCCGGAATTCGCTCGTTTTTGCGGGGGCCCTTGACGACGTGGAAAGCCAACGGCAGAGGCTGTTCCTCTTTTAACGTGCCTTCCATGAGCTTTATTTTTTCTTCTTGCTTACGTCTTAACAAATGTTGTAGAATTTTCTTTTCCGCGGGAATAATAGTAACCCGAAAAGAGGGACATATGCAGAAATAATAACAAATCCGACGAAAATGGGAGCGATTGCTCGCCAGAAGGTCCGGATTAGGAGGTGACTCTTGACAGACTTATTAAATCACAAACGGAACGGGAATAAAATTAAAATTAGCTCATGAAAACGATTTTTGACATAACAATAAGTTTAGTATTGAAATTCTGATGTCAAACATGGTGAGAATACTGTCAAAATGGGCGACCTTCTGTATGCTACAAGACAAGATCATGGGGTTCAGTACGATTAGAGATGTCATAGAAAGTATAGTCCGTTGAAAAATCAAATCCCACAGTTTAAGTTGCTATTTAAAAGTTTTGTTTTCTGTATTTTGGCAATTTTTTATTCACATACAAATCTTTTCCCTGATCTTGAGGCTCTTGCAATTTCTTTTATTTTTTTTTTCTTAATGCGAAACACCCAAGACCTTTCAAAATATAAGATTATGACATACGGATTAACATATAATTTTAGCAATTGTGTTAGAATATTTAACTAATAAAGCACACTCTCATCTTACATCTTGAACTTTTAGTTCGGTTGGCAGTAGTTCTGTAAAATCTCACATAGTATCAAAATTGGAGATCTCAAGTTCAAATCTTTTAAAAAAGTATTTGCCTTTCTAATTAAATATATCCACGCTTAGTACTAAGTAAAAAGATCAAATTAAGAGTGAGAGGAAGGATTAGAATATTTAAATAATAAATCACGCATTCATACGGATTTACATATAATTTTAACAATTGCGTTAGAATATTTAAATAATAAATCATGCAATTATACCGATCTACATATAATTTTAACAATTGTGTTAGAATATTTAACTAATAAATCACGCATTCATTTTACTGCTTAAATTTTTAGAACAGTAGACAATTATCCCACAAAATCTCACATGATATCAGAGTTAGAAGTCCTGAGTTCAAATCTTTTCAACTCCCATTTGTCTCCTCAATTGAGTATGTCCATGCTTAGTACTCAGTAGAAAGACCATACTAAAATTTTTTTAGAACAATTGACAATGATCTTACAAAATCTCATAAATTGTATAAATATTAAAATATGTTTTATTGTAGCAATTGATATATCTCGTGTAGTTACCAATATCATTCACTTCTTCAAGAAACTACTCATTTTCTTCCAATTGATAGCCACCCTATTTCAGTTATGCAAGTAGCGTGCGCTCCGGCACTAGTGTTATGCGCTCACAATAAACTCATTTGAGGAGAGTAATGATGATCATGGAGTGAGTTCTTCCATGTTTTAATAACGACCAATTCAAATGGTACGTCATCGCATGTAGTAAAAATTTAAGCAAAAATAAACTGACCAACAAGGTCAAGAATAACACGGGATAATGATTTATTTTTTTTATTTATAAAAAAGCTGAGATCATTTTATTTTGGATTGACACCACAAAAAAAATCTCAAATTATGCTTATTATAACATAAATATCTCAAACTTTTTTTATGTCACTAAAAACCATAAGAGATCCTAAATTTATACCAGTATGACAAATATAACATTGACGGAATTGTAATAGAGGATCTATATGTCGCAAATGTATAAGTTTAATTTTTTTCGTGACACAAAAAAAGTAGGGGTATCTGTGTCACAATGGACAAGTTCAGAGTTTCTATTGACAAAAAAATGTCTTTTCATTGATTTTTCCTAAATTGCATTGATTTCTCCTAAAGTTTTCATTTCGATTGGAATTTGGTTATTCACCATGTACAAGGATCCCGATAAGCATTCATGGCTGAATACTTATTTAGGGTATGTGTCAAAGTAGACATAATTTAGGGTTTTTGATGAAACTTGCCCTTTTATTTTTGCAAAAGGTCCGAGATTGTAATCACTTATGATATGGCTATTCCGTTAATTCACGAGAATATAAGAATATAAGAAGATTATCGACAATCTCTGTGACTATCAACGGCATTTTCAAATATAACAACAGTTGAGTTTACGCATTCCCACATCAAAGCGGGAATCGAAAACATCAAACTGTGGGCTCCTTGCCTTCTTGGTTTTTCTCTGGTCAGAGAGAGAGAGACAGAGGAAACGATAGAAAGTACACTGCAGATCATGTGACAAACCTTGATAATCACAGTTCATGGAATCAAGCAAGAGATTATGCTTTTTCGGTGATACTATAACATTTTTCGTACCGGTGGCACAAATGGGTTAAAAGAATGTGTTCGTGAATCAATGTACAGGCACGTTCTTCTTCCGAATAGTAAACTCCTGTGCGCAATAATTATTTTCCATGTTTCAACGTGGAGAGAAGCACCGACTTCAAAGCCATGCCAGGGAACTGTCTTCGCATCGAAGCATTTCTCTGTGGACAAGTGCGCAGATCTTTTCGAGTATATTACTCGGGCGATTCATGCATCTGCACATCAGAACGGCCCAAAAAAATCAGGGTTTTGTTTAATGCCCCAATCATCTACTTTTGTTTGGTGTTTAAAGATACTATTAGGGTTTCTCGGATATGATTCGGTTCACAAAACAAAAGGGCAAGTTGGGAGTCTCTCTGTTTGTGATCATGTGATTCGAGGGGTTGCGTAAACGCACATGCAACGAGTAACGTGGATTCAACTCGAGATTACACGAGTCAAGGACTTTGGCAATAAAAAATTTACAATTCTCTTATGAAAGCAGCAGTGATCTCAGAGGCCTCATATCGCATGATGATCATATCAAGAAAAACTTACGACGGCCTTCTAGATGAAGACTGAGAGGAAGAGGAGGAAAAATAATTAGAAAGAGGGTATTTTAGGAGACTTCTATCTGGTGCAGATACAGTCTTTTACGTTGCTAAATGAATTATTTCATCGGTAGATGGAAGTTTTCATTTCATGGCTGTTTGCGTAAGAAATATTATACAGTATTAAAATAGATTATTAATACCATAAAAAATCCTAAACTAGCACATCTCTAAATTTGTACACTTGTGACAAATTTGCTCCGAACTTACACATGTGGCAATTTGACCATAAACTAATTTTTTTTACCACCCTAAACTGATATATTTGTGCTAAATTTACCTTCCGTTAAATTAAATTAATACCAAGAAAAATTACAAATTGGTACACTTCTAACAAAAGGATGGTAAATTCCCAAACCTGTATACCCGTCAACTGTCATGTGTCATTCAACTCAGAAATTTGACAGTAAAATTTAACGAAAATTAACGGAAGATAAAATTGTCATGTGTACAAGGTTTGTGGCTTTTTGTGGTCAAAAATTATATTGAGGCAAATTTATCACAAGTGTACCAGCTTAGACTTTTTCGTTGTATTAACCCTAACAATAAAATACAAACCCTAAATTATAAAAAAGCTCAATATCTCCTCGTTCCATCTAAGAGTCGAGCTAATTTTATGAAACTGGTAAGCAACGTGCCTCGTGATATCGAATACAATAGTTGACTTTGTTTTCATGATTGATTTTATTTATTTTCTGCATTTGGTAAGCTCATAAGCTTTTTATTTATTTATTAAAAGGCTTGTATTCATCATCAATTATAAATGAAAGGAGGCAGAAATGGCTGCCCCATAAATGAACTCACGTGAAGCGCCATATAAAATCAGGAGCTTAGAGAAAAAGATGTCACGTGCTCACCCAATGAAAAATTAGAGAATAGTCACGTGGTCATCATTTTTCCTTGTGATTCTGCCGAAGGGCTTCTTCCGGAGGGCGAGTTACGAGTTACGACACTATCATGGGATAACACAACATCACGAATCGTGGTTAAAAATTAGGGAAAAAGCTACGAAAAACTTCAAATTATATCCATTGTGATATATTTATTTTGAATTTTTTTTGCGACACAAAAACTCCAAATTATACCAACTATAAAACATTTACCCTAAACATTTTCTTGTGGCATAAAAATTCCTAAAAATATATTTATGTGACATATTTACCTTCCGTCAATATTCCATTAATGATTTTTGAGCAAAAATAACGTCATTTTCATTTCATTTAAGTCATGTAGGCGTCATATTAACAAGGTCCATGTAGATATATATTTTTATTAGTTCTCATCCACAGAACTTTGACGGAAAGTAAACATGTCGCACATGTATAAACTTAGGATTTTTTGTGTTACAGGAAAGAGTTCAGGTAGATGTGTCGTAGTGAATATACGACACTGTCATAGGATAACACAACATCACGAATCGTGGTTAAAAAGTAGGGAAAAAGCTACAACAAACTTCTAATTATATCAATTGTGATATATTTATCTTGAATTTTTTTTGCGACACAAAAACTCCAAATTATGCCAATTGTAAAACATTTACCCTAAACATTTTCTTGTGGCGTAAAAAAATCCTAAAAATGTATTTATGTGACATATTTACCTTCCGTCAATATTCCGTTAGATGATTTTTGAGCAAAAATAACGTCATTTTCATTTCATTTAAGTTACGTAGGCTTCATATTAACAATGTCCATGTAGATATATATTTTTATCAGTTCTCATCAACAGAACTTTAACGGAAAGTAAACGTGTTGCACATGTATAAGCTTAGGATTTTTTGTGTTATAGAAAAAAGTTCAGGTAGATGTGTCATAGTGAATATACTTTAGGATTTCTGATGGCTTTTACCCTAATAATTATTGTATCTTACCCTTATTTTGCTTTACAAAAATATACCACAAAAACCAATTGTCCAAGCATTATTCATGGCGACCTTGTTTCGAGAATTAGAGCTCTATTCCGAAGTATACGGATTGCACGATCCTAGCGAGAGGCAACGTCGATGCCGATGTATAGGCTGGTCGGGAAAATGTTCCACGACGGTCGTTTGGAATTGGGAGCACATACGGCACCGACGAAGTCAAGAAAAAATTCGAGAGCTCGCTTTCATTCATTGGCGCGCCGTAAAAGGCAAGCGAAGAAGGAGAAGAGGAAGAGGAGGAGGAGGGAGGGAAGCAACCGCGTCAGAAGCAATTGAGATCGGCGATCGCGATATCGGTGGGTCCGAAACCGCAGACATTCCAGGCAGCCCTACCCTTTGCTTCCGTTCGAAGCCAATGCCTCTTGTCCATTCATCCCCCCCACCACCCCCCAAGAAAGTCAGAAAAGATCTCACCCAGCCCCCTCGGAAACAAAGCCTATCGGAGGCTTGGGACAAAACCTCAAGCGCAATTCCCAAGGACCCAATTCCTTAACGCTGATCTGCACGAGCTCTTGGCAAATTCGAAAGGGACACGAATTCAACCTGCTTAAGTTTTACAGCACAGTTAACGAAGATGCAATATTCTGCCTACCATACAGCACGAAAATGGATTACAAAAAACTGGTTACGATATGCGAGCACGACTCGCGATTCTCACCTCGAATCGACTTTCTTCCCCTCCTCCCCTGAGGACAGAATCATCGTTGCTTCTGCCGTTAAGAAACATGAGTTTTTTTTTTTTTTAAACAGTGGCACTGCAAATTAAGAATTTCTGACAAGAAAATTTCAAAGGAAAGTATTTTTCGTGGAGCGAGTCAGAGGGGGGTTAGCCCCAGACCAGACCAGTCAACTAACTTAACCAACAAACCTGGTTACGCTCCCTCCCTCCCTCCCTCCCTGGGACTTATCACGATTAAGCACGCGCGCGCGGCGATGCCCACTCGCAGGGGGTACCGACCGGACCTACACTCGCCCGCTGGAGACGCCACGTGGGCGTCCGAGGAGGAGCGTGGCAACGGCGGGGACGAGGAGCGCGTGGGGTCAACTGCTCATAACCGCCAAGAAAAACGGAGTGCGCCGCAATTGAAGAGGAGCCACGTGGCGTATCTCCTCCACACAGCCTTCTTCGGATTCTGCGCCCGGCGCTGTTGACCTAACCGCAGTCAACGGAATTAACTATGGTTAGACCCCCGCCCCCGGCTCCCCCCCCCCCCCCCGGATGCATGATTAGTGAGGGAGGGAAATAAAACAAGTATATAAATAAGTAATACGTTTCAGAAATTCCCAATTTTTTTTCTAGCCGTTCCCTCCGATTCCATTCCGGGTTGGCGATTAAAAAGGGCAAGCCGTGTGCGGGGATATACCAGTTTGTGCATGTCTGTATGAGAAGCACACGGTTTAATATATGCTTAGGTGGGAGCATAGTTTCACGGTGGAACCTGAAATTGGAGAACCGGACCAATTCTATTCCAAGGTAGGTTCCGAATTAAAAAAAAATTTAGAGAACTTATTTCGATAAGTAGATTTCAAGAACTCAAAACCTAGAACCTACATCAAGTTTTTGTGTTTTTCTTGTTTTATGTCTTTGCGCAATCCTGCTGTATTTCATGACGTTCGATAATGAGTGTTTAATCTGTAACCACTAATCTGATCTTTGATTTCCGGTGATATTCATGACTAAGACTTTTTACTTTGTTAATATTACATATTCTTTATGTGTCTAAATGTGAACTGTGCTTAGTGGATTGTAATAGTAAATGGTGATTATTAGATATGATGATTCATTGCAATCATATAGGTGGAACCTAAGTAGATCTTGAAATTTACCCTAGAACTTGTGAAATGGTATATTTCAGGTTTCAAAAATTTAATAACCAGTTCCAAAAGGTAGGTTTCACCCCTAATTTTTTCAATTGAGATAATTCGATTACATCGACCGATCAATAAGTATGATCAAATCGGATAGTTATTCAACTTGAGGAGCTTGTTTTTGGCCAAGATGATTTAGCTTCGTACGACACAATACGTTCTTTTTCCACAGTTTCAAGCCGCACCAAATTCTATGGCCCAATGGAAGAAGAAATGACCATACATCGTCCCCAATTCCATTTGGGTTCGTGATGAACCATTGAGGTTTGCTTCAATGGCCACATTTCCTACTTAGAAATGGAAAGGTAGAGAGTTCGATTCTCCTTCTTCTCGGGGGGGGGGGGGGGGTGGGGACATGTAGTTTCATATATGAGTTTCGACTTTCACACCTTATAAAAAGCAGGGTAAAAGTCCAAGAGTGAGTTGAAAGTTAGAGTGAGACAAATAAAAAAAAACTTGCATTTTCAGTCTCGTGACACATGAAAGATTCAATTACCACAACCTATCTATAAATATCATGTAATTTGTAATTATCCGAGAACAAATTTTCTTCTCCAAAAATCATCTAATAATGTATACTCCTTTTGATTTTAATTCCATCCATCATTAACGGACATTAGCAATTGGATATGAATGTGGTCATCTAACATGGAAGTTGACATGCCAAATTAATCTCAGTACAGCTCATGTAGATTTAAATATTCAATTACATTTGCTCACTAAACAAATTAGATTTTATCATTGTGTTAGTTAATTACTATTTTGCAATACAAATATTTAAACTTTTAAACTCGACTAGCCTCATGGATGCACGCAAATCATCTCGTTTACACGCATCTAGAAGCTCTAATCATGGTGCGAGGGTGACCACTAAAGATATCATGATCGGAAGTAAGAGTGATTGGTTTCAAGTTAGGTAGATTTTAGCCTTAGAACCTATTCCTGTTAAAATCAATTCCCAATTTTTGGAATATGAAAATTGTCATGTTTACCTTGAAACCATCCCTATTTTCTCGGTCCAGTTTCAAGATCTACTCGGGAATTGGTTTCTCTTTTATTCATTTCAAGACAAATGACAGTCATAGTAAATTAGTATAAGCAACATAACGGTTCAAAATAAAACATCGCTACAAAAGAAACCGAAATATAAAGTAATAGAAAAGTTAGGTACATTCAAGAAAGAGAAATCATCTTCTTCCAACTTCCCAACTTCAAAAAAATAAGTTTTAATCGCCAGTTGTCGAGTGGATGGGTGGGTGGGTTTAGCATCCAAAACCTGAAACCTGCCCTCAAAAGTATTCCAAATCTTTGGAATTGAGAACCGGAGCTATTTTCATTGCCGAATCGGTCCAGTGTCCGAATAGAACTGGACTGATTGCATAACCCTAATAAAAAGACACTGTAATTTAGATCATAGCTCAACCCTAACTTCACTCATCTGAGGTCGTCTGCCTTCGTTCGCCGGCTGCATTACTTGGATCCCTCCGAAGGAGGACACCATTAACAATCCTTGGCATTATCTAAGGTAGGAGAATGACATCGAACCCAACAAAACAAGATGATGTTTTTGTGTGGGTCATCTAATGGCCGTCTCCCACTTATGCCCATCTTCTTGGACTTTTTTGTGGGATGTTGTCATGAACCCCTAAATTATTAGGTCTTGGACCTTCTGACCCGGAATTTATATGGTCGTGAAGACGATTGGAACTGAATTTGGGATAATGTAGAGTGACCTTAGCTTAATATAATACAATATCATGAACAAGCATGTCAACCTAAGTGGTTCACTAATCTCTATCTAGACCCTTCTTTACTAGGGCTGTCTCCATCATTTCCCCATAAGGACTAATCAAATTTGTGGTCACCAGAGCTCTTGTGACAGATAATCTAATCCCAATCATGCGTATACGTTTGTATGCATTAATGTCATCTTGAGCTTATCTTGTAGTGCTGTAAGACCTTATGATGTTGCATTATTTAATTCCTAGGTCAAACTCACAGCTAAGCTAGCCATTATGGGAAATGGTGGGCGAACACTTCGATTGATCTCGACCCTTCATCGAATTCTCTGAGTTGGCACACTTCCTATTGCCGTGCGAATTACTTTTCGTATCCTTAGTCTTGCACCCCACTCGATAGGTTGATTCATGAGGATGAAGGTGAATTGTCAAAAAAGGAACAGACAAGTTGACAATTGGGATCGATCCGAGGCAATTGGTTGACTGCTCTCATGGTCCTTTATATTTTATAATTTGAAAGTAGGTACCCTTAGTATTCCAAGAAGGGTCATATCAACAACAACGGATACTAGTTAAGTCAAACTTAAATTGGAAATAGTAATGTAATAATTGCACGTTTTAACAAGATCACTTACCTTGAATAGTAGAATTTTGAAATTCCAAGGTCCGCCTAACGAGGTTTAATGAGTGTCTAAGGATACCTTTTAAAATTTTCCTTGGAAAAATCGTCAATTACGTTTCAAATTATTGTACTGTAAAAATTATCGTACAGTAAAAATTGTATAAGATTTAAGTACGGCCATTGATCTAAATGACCGAAATCATCTTGATAGTACATGCAATGTCGACTAGAAGTAGCGAAATGTGTTGGACCAATGATACTATAGGTTCTATCAATAAATGTATATAGAAGACATGATCGTATTGAAATCGAACCTTTATACTGTAGCAGTGATGAGTTTTGCTAAGTTGCGTGCAGTTTCCAAAGATGATCGGGTTCTACATCTCATAGACAGAAAAGGTTTATTATCTCGTGCTATGACTTGACTAGAAGTTGCGCAAAATTCCATTAACAAATAGTTATACAATCGCAAATAATTAATATTATTCTTATACTTATCTAGTAAATCAGTGGGGCGGCGTGTAGCCCCGCCACGGCCCGCCCCGTACCCACAATTCCTTGTCCTGTCCTCACCTCGTGTAGCAATGCGGGGCCCTGCAAAAAGAAAAGATATATAAGAATGAAATTTATGTTGTTATATCATTCTTACTTTCGAATAAGTCACTCAATAATAAGACATTTTTTTATATATATTTTAGTAATATAAAGGAAGTAAGATATAAGTAGAAATTGAATAATAGAAACACAAATGTATGAAAAATAAAACATTAACCTATTACCATTATATATAATTAATGAAAACAAGTGCTTGAAAGAGGCGGGGAGGAGCATGGTTTGGGTAGATCTCATCCCTGCCCCCGTGCCTCGCACTGGGGCCATAATTGATCGCACATCCCCACCTTGCACCACTAATTGTCGGGCTCGGTTGCCCCAACCGAGGAGGCAGGGTGACGCGGCTGCTCGGGAGGATCGACAAAACCGTCATTCCTAATTGTTCCTAAGGATAGTCCGAGCCAGCCTAGGGTAAAAAAAAAAAAAATGATTACGGGACAAATGATTGGCTTTGGCCGAGGTAAATTATGAAGGAGAGGAAGGTAAAAGAAGGAAAAATGTTGCCTTTTCTTGTTCGGAAAGTAGAGGGCATGAAAAAGTGGAGGAAGATGAAGAGAAAATACAAGCGCGGGGCCCGTATTTACCTACTCCCTTAGTCAATCCTATGTGGAGAGATCTTGAGAAGAAAGCGAATAAAGTTCCTAATTTGCCTATAAGATGCTTCACTTTCTTCAATTTTGGAGGGTCGATGGTCACTTTGCTCTTGCAGGCTTTGCTTACCTTGCACGTCCTATTCTTTCCAAGCAATTTTCTCTTCCTCGAATTACATTATTGATCGCGGCCCGTTTAGCACGATAAGAACACGATACGAGACAAAGCACGTTACATAGAGACTCGCGTATTGACCAAAATTAATAAGCTTTCATCCTCATTGAGCTACTTATGATTTTATATATCTGTCATGATATGACAATTATTGCAACTTAGATGATATTAGAGATTCAATAGAGCTTCCTTTCCCATTTTCCCAAGCTTGCAATACCAGAGCTCTTTCCTACCTAGGGCCACTAATGTGTTACCCCACCTCCTTTTCCTCTCTTCTCATTGTTCTAACTATCTAATTGCACCTAATGTATATTCAAGAAATATTGTTTACTTCAACATAATTTGAAGTTTTTTTTTTTGTATAAATTACAAGACAAAAACATATATCATTTCATATGCAACTAAGAGATATTGTATAATTTATAAAATATTGTATGTCCTACTGTGTTTGTGAACTTCTATTTTTATGCTAAAGGTGCGTCTGTTTTGTAGGAAATAAATAGTTTCGAAAATATTTTCCTCAAAATTATTACTTATATCACTTACAAAATTTGAGTGGACAAAAAAATATTTTCATTATATATAAATTATTGTTGATAATGAAATATTTTTTTATTGACCAAATATTTCAATTGATCTAAGCGATTATTTTTAAGGAAAATATTTTCCAAGTCATTATTCCTGTAAAACAAACAAAATCTAATTAGTTGCTTCCAATTTCAACACTTTAAATCAGGGGCACCTTTGACAACTAATGACATATGAAGAGAGTATTGCACTTACCGTTCAAATGTTGCGTACTTCATTTAGTTATATTTTGTATAAAAATTCGCTCAATGTGCAAGTTAACATATAATCAGTACGAATTGATACTAGTTATGAACAATATATGACACATCAATAAGAGCCGCCTGCCCAATTTGAGGGGGGGTCACACCTTTGTCACATGAAATTTACAATACCATGCCATCTCTGCAAGGAAATTCACCGATCACCAAGTGGGTGGTCGGATGGGTGATCCGAAATTTGATTTGCAAGCCGTAGGTCACCCGGTACGATGTCTCGGTCTGCCATTAACTTCGGGAAACCTCAGTTAGTCTAATGAAGAACCAGCACGAGCTAGTCTCGGACTTCCCACCTCCTGTGAATGGTGGACTGCCACGACAAGCTCTTGCCAGCAGACCAATGATATTTCGTCGGTGCCTTACATCGAATATTTCGGCGACGGATGAGGCACGTGTACGCTAAAATCTCATCCATTTTTCGCCCGAGAAAAAAAGGGGGAAAAGAAAAGCATACGGGTCACGCGGACTCCAAGGAAGACCCTTGAAGTGCAGAACAACTCACCACGAAACAGCCTCCTCTTAAATTCCTGGACCGACAACGCTAAAACAGTTCGCCCCATTATTAACGTGACCACACGGACCAGGTCGTCCCGGTGTGAACGCACGGACTAGGTCGTCGCGTGTTGGAGGCTATCCTTGTCCCTTCCCCTTTTTACCCCTTTCTCTCACTCAGTCAAACAGTTCAACACGCGAACCTCAAGACGGAATATGCACCAATGGCCACGCAGCGCCACTGGGGCACGTGTCCTCCCGCGAGCGGGAACCCGCCGCACGCGTCGGGCCGCCATTGGCGGACGGGAGCAATCAGTGAGGTGGAGACGGACGTCACGTTTTGTGGGTTTTCGGGGGGGGGGGGACGAAGTGACCGAGTAAAGAAACGTGGGTGATCAAAAGGCGTAAATTGGGATTAACGGCGGGTTTACGAGGGGGCGAAGTGGGTGGAGAGCTTAGAGCTCTGCGTGTATAAATAGCTGAGCCAAGCGGGTTCTTGAAAGCAGAGAGTGAGTGAGGTCTGAGAGGAACTCCCACAGGAAAGAGAGGAGAGGAGGGAAAAAAAAAAAACCAGAGAGCGAGAGATACGCGGCGTGCGCTTGCCGGTTTGTTCGGTCTTTCGATCTTCATCCCCCCTTCTCTCTGACATGCCCGCTTCTCTGAATCCCTTTCTGTGAATCATCTGTGTCTTTCAACAAAGAACAAGAAAGTTCTGGTTTTTGGGTTTTTTTTTTCTTTACCGAAGGAAAAAAAAAGGCAAAACTTGGAATCTGAGGCAAATTCTCGAGAGCCAGGTGTTTTCAGAATCGAGATCCAGAAGTTTTCGTAATTTTTTATTTTCATTTGCTAGATCGGTTGCTTTCATGCTCTTGGTCTCTTCTTCTTCTTGCTTGCTTGCTTTCTTTTTCTGTTTCTTCTGCTGTATCAGCCCAGAGGGTGATTTTTGGTCCCTCGAAGCTTGATCTTTGAACTAAGCTTTCTGGAGTGAAGGGGTTGTGTATTAAAGACCTCTTTGGTCCATATCTGTTTGTCAAAATCGCTACTTTTCCCTTGCTCTTCTGCAAAAAACCAAAACTTCAGCCTGTGCTTTGATTTTGGTGAGCAGCAGGTTGCAAAAAAAAAAAAAAAAGAGACCCTGTTTTTTTTGCCTTCCCTTACCTTCTTGTTAGTCCAGATCTGAATTTAATTTGCAGCTACATGCATTAGACATTTATGGCAGCGATCATGGATTTCTACAATAGCATAACAGCAGCAGCAGCTCTCGAATCAGAGTCATTCGATACTGGTGGCAATGAGCTGATGGAAGCACTTAGCCCTTTTATCAAGAGTGCTTCCCCATCCAACCCTTCATCGTTTTCTTCTCCTTCCTGCGATTACTTCTCTTTCTCGACGCCATCCTCCTCTTCCCTTTCCCAGCCCATGTCGTACCCGGACCCTTGCTCCACCACCTCCATTACCCAGCTATTTCCTGACGGGTTCTCGGTGCAGCAGTCTGGTCCGACAGCTTTCAACCTCAACTACCCGACCCAAATACCCCAGATGGGGATGGGTCAGCCCATCCAACCTAAAGCCTACCTTCAAGATTATTCCTCTTTTCCTGCTTCTTATTGTCAGTATCAAGAGCAGCAGCAGCAGTATCATCATCACGACGGCGGTGCCGGGTTTCTCGGGCCGAAGGCCGTGCCGATGAAGCAGGCGGGTCTGGTCCAGAAGCCCGCGAAGCTGTACAGGGGAGTGAGGCAGAGGCACTGGGGCAAGTGGGTCGCCGAGATCCGGCTACCCAAGAACCGCACCCGCCTCTGGCTCGGCACCTTCGACACGGCCGAGGAGGCCGCCCTCGCCTACGACAAGGCGGCCTACAGGCTGAGGGGCGACTTCTCGCGGCTCAACTTCCCGCACCTCAAGCACAAGGGGTCTCACATCGAAGGCGACTTCGGCGACTACAAGCCGCTCCACTCCTCCGTGGACGCCAAGCTCCAAGCCATCTGCCAGAGCCTGGCCGAGAAGCCGGCCGACGGCAAGAAGAGGCGCTCGGGCCCTGCTGGCGGCAGCGCAGCCTTGCCGCAGCGGCCCGAGGAGGCGGAGGTGAAGGCGGAGGTGGGAGCGTCGGCGGCGACGTCCTCGCCGGAGAGCGACGACGCGTCGGTGGAGGAGTCGTCGCCGCTGTCGGAGCTGACGTTCAACGACTTCGTGGAGCCACAGTGGGACAGCGTGGGGGTGCCCGAGAACTTCTCCTTGCAGAAGTACCCATCCGAGATCGATTGGGCTGCTATCTATTCTTGAAGTCTTCCAGTTCTAGTCGTCGTGTCATGTTCAGTTCTTGAGAGTAGTTCGTTCTTTTGTGCTTTCTTTTTCATCAAATTTCAAGAAAGCTTAGCATCGTGTAATATGTAGGGAAGTATTAGGGAGCAGGGGTTTGCTGCACTGGAGTTTTTGGCAGTTGCAGGGGCCACTGTTAAAGCCATGTCCAGTCAAAATTTAAGCTGTTAAGCTGTTGAATTGTCGAGTAAATTCGACCATGGTCAGCCGGGGTTTTAGTCGGCGACGCCATGGATCATCGTCATCGTCATCGTGCATTTCTTGTTAATTTTTGTAGTGGAAGTAATTATTATTGCATTGTCAGAATGTGTGGTGTGTTGGTGAGATATCCATGCCTGAATACGTGGTTGTGGTTGTGGTGGTGAAGACGATATTGGGGGTTGTGTGGCTCAAGGACAAAGACAGAGACGCATGTCAATGTCCGACTCAGCCCCCCGTCGCAGAGCGCATGCGTAAACTGCGCGCGGTTCCTTCTGCGACTTTGCTTTAGGGAAAAAGATCAGGAACGCTGCTCGGGAAATGGAAATTGCCAGATGTGAAAAATTTGATTAAGCACGGAAAATCTTAGATTGGTAGAAAGGTTGGATTTTTCCGGGTCTTTTAAGAATTTCTAAAACTAGTTTTATTCCCCAGGGCTCTACATGGGGCAACAGCCAAGAATCCTCGAGGATCCGATTTCCTTATCAAGTAATGAAAGGGCAAATCTCGATCGTTCATTAAAACTTTTGACGTTTTTGTGAGGTACGACATTCTAAATGGGGATACAACAGAGCGCAGAAAAAAGGGAGGTTCGAATCATATAATTCATGAACTATTTGTGCCTATATTCTACGGATGCGAAATCAGAACTTTGGAGTATTTTCAAGATTTCTGTTGAAACAAAAACCTCAAATCTTTCAAGATTTCCGCGAGTTTGCAAACATGGTCGGCGACATGAAAGATGGAGCTTTCGCCATCCAAACCCTCGTCTCATTCTTTTTACACTTTCGAGAGGAAGTGCCCACATCGGGCGATGTTAGAAGACGTCAAATCTTAAAAGAGAGCTCACTGTCTTGCCTAATGCAACTTTGCTGCTTGTATCATATCATATCCTTCGGAAATCGAAGCACTTGCCTTCCAAAGCTCATACTATTTCTATGGCTCCTATCAATCTCTGGAACTCCGCTACGATACACTAGTCGAGTCATATGCCATGCCATTCGAGCTGCCATCACACTCCGCACCGTCAGAATACCGAGTTAGTACCAGATCATGAAATTAACCAATGACATTAAAGCTTCATCTTTTAGAGGTAAACGTACGTTCATGAGGCGCTCAATTGCTTCCCGGCAATGAAATGGGACGGAGCCGAACCCAGCAACAAGGGCTTATAACCAAGTGGGGCATTGTGCGAGTAATCAACCACGAGAGCCCCTTCCCCGGGATAAAGTCCGAGACTGAGAAGGAAATGTTTCTTCGAGACTTGATAAAGTTCGTTTCACAGTTTTGACCATCCTTACTCGTCGCCACACATTTCCTTTGTAACTCTAGGGAGAAAATATCGGGAGGTTTATATTGTGTAGTTTCATTTGTTTTGTGAAAATAAGTACTTATGAATTAAATCGATCCAAATGCACAAAAGAAGTTATAAGCTGAGTCAAGTATAGTAAGTCTAAGCAGGAGTTTACTGTCTCTAAAATTTAGGAAAAACACTTCCAAAAATCCCAAACTATATTACTTATGACAAATTTACCATAAATTTGTTTATGGCACTAAAAACCTCAAATTATACCATTTGTAACACATTTACCTCACAATACTTTAATTCAATTACGTTTTCATCTTTTCCTCTTTTTTTTCTCTCTTCCCTCCGCTGGCCATAGCGGAGGGAAGCCAGCAAGGGCAGCCCTCGCCGGTGTTGGGGTGGGGTGGGAGCTACCCTTGCCTGGGTGAGCGAGGGCAACTCTTGCCTAATGTCAGCAAGGGTCACCCTTGCCCTCGCCTCGCCGGCGTTGCGGCTCTTGCCTCGCCCCACCCCAACGTCGACGAGGGTTGCCCTCGTCGGCTTCCCTCCGCCATGGCCTGCGGAAGGAAGAAAGAAGAAAGAAAAAAAAAAAAGGAAAAAGACGAAGACGCCTTTGGATCAAAATATTATGGGGTAAATGTGTTATAAGTGGCATAATTTGATGTTTTTCATGTCACCAAAAATAGTTATAAATTTATTACAAGTGACAGTTTGAGATTTTTTTATGATATTTTCCCTAAAATTTATCAACAGACATTAGGCAGTTGGATTTTTTTTTCCCTCTTTTCAAGATCTTGAAGGGGCTACTTGATAATCGGCCAAATAATGTTTGATTCTATTATTTTGTTCTCGCGGATAAAATAAGAGAAAAAATCCATTTAGTAAATTTTTTGTTCCCGAGAATAGTTTTATAATAGAATCAAGAATTAAAAAAACAATTGCTTCTTCTTTCTGGGAACAAAAAATGAGTCAAAACAGAAACAAATTTTTTTTTCTCCTCCTCCCTTGGCCTATGGTGGGTCTCCGACCATGGTTGGCGACCGGCCACAAGCTAGGGCCAACAAGGGCGTCGTAGCTTGGGCGAGGGCCACCAGCCTCTTCCAACCCTCGCCCAGGCCATGGCTAGAGACTAGCCACAAGCCAAGGAAGGAAAAAAAGAAAAAAAAGGAAAAAGAAAGAAAGATTGAAAAATTCAAAATATTTTGTGCAGTTACCAAATGCATTTATATTCTTTTTTTATTTCAGGAATTTAAATTTTGGATAGTTACCAAACGCATCTAAATATTTAGAAATTGTTCCCGAAAACAGAATAATTTTTTTTTTTTATTTCTGAGCAGAAATTATTTTCAACAATATAATGATTACCAAATGTACCATAAGAACCCTTGTCGTCTCGACAGCAATTTCTACGGAACTATCACCTCAACAATTTGCAGCAATAGGTCAAGATAATGTTTCTGATCATCAACTTAAAGATTAGAAAGAGACCAAAATCTGAAACACTCAAAATATTGTCCGAATTATACTCGACCAAACCGATGAAAATGCTAAAAGATGAATGGAACTCTCTCATTCTAGTGTACAATTCCTTTATAACTTTCAAAGAGAAGAGTCTGAAAGAACCGCTCTATGTCAAATGCTAACAGATAATTACCCGATGGAACTGGGCAAGGAGCAGGAAACAACCGTTGGATGGTTGAGCCAGACAGCGTCAGTCTATTTCATTGATCAGCACCAATCAAACATTAGATCAAAAGAAACAATCCCAAACCTACCAAAGATAACCGCTTTGGCCATCCCTGTTCTCCGCTTTCATCTCTCCAGTGGGTCACGTACCAGAAAAATCCATTCTATCGAACCATGAACAGCTGCCAAATCAGGAAGCTTCTCCTTAACTCATTTTTTAACTCAATTTGCCAATTTCCATCTTCTTCTTGATTGCCTTTTGACCATGATATATGAAAGAATCTAGGATGCCTGAAACCGTGAAAACACCTGGAAAAAAAACCTAATATCACAAATCCATCCGAAACATCTGAAAGGAATTTCATGTAGTTTAGCTTGGAGATCGGCACTATAAATTTTAATGTCTTCAAAGTAATAGTAAGACGAGTTCAATATAAAACTGGTATAATGATGGTAAATCAGGCAACAAGACGTGTATAAGACTTAAAAACTAATGAAAAGAAAATTTGATTACTCAAAATTTAACAAGGATAAACCAGTAAGCCATTTAGCATCTTAAAAGTCATGGCAACACAGGGACATATTAAACCAGTACGATGAGCCATGCTGAACAATTGATCATTGTCTCATGACTTGCTCTTCTCAGAATTTCTTCTTTTTGGGTTCAAGTGAGTCTTCAAATAAAGATGTTTAGATGACTATGGACCATCTGACAAAAAAAAAAAAATGACTATGGACCATTACTAAGTGAGTTTACAGGGACCCTCCTGCTTATTTAATTAACTTAATATGTAGTACTAAAAACTTAGGTGCAATCTTATAGCCAACTCATATAAAGGGCATAAAAAGAAAGTTTTCCTCCTTCACTTACTCTATCTCAAATAAAGGAGATAATTGGAAGAGGCAATTTTGTCTCGATAGGTGATTTTACATATTAAGGGTTTTTGAAGGTACCTCCAACTATAGCACACATATTTGTTAGGAAGTGTAAGAATGACACATGTTCCTCAGTAAAGGTCACCTGCACGATGAAATCGAGTGCCAATAGAATTTCATAAAATCAACTATGAACTGCTTTCGACCAAGAAAAGAAAAAACTAAGAACTGCTTGAATTTTTTGTTACCAGCCATTTAGCAGTAAAACTTCATATCAACAAGTTAAGATGAAACTTAAACAAACAAGAACAGGAAGTAGCAACCTTAATTGGAGAGAGGTCATAAAAGAAGAAAACTCCTGGCAGTGTCTGAAGCTGTCCCAATTCTGCACTCCTGAAGTGCTCTGTTACTGAGAACTACATCATAAACAACAAAGATTCTAAGCGTTACACTGTGTACATAGTGCACCAATAAAACACTACGAAGTTGCTTTCATTTGTCTTAAATGCACCTGATTTGACTGGATAGTGTGCCCGCTCACATCTGTGTATACAGTCGGCACCACCTGCATAACAGATAGCACATCTTCATTTAATGCAAAGATCTAAAGATTTATAGTCTTGCCAACCACTCCAGTAGATTGCAGCTGTAGAGCACTGCCGTTGAAGAAAAAGCATGTTACAGTGAAGAAGGGAACTGGAAAAAGGTTACTTTTAAGATTATTCACTATCTGTTGGAAACATTCTTCGCAGATATCATTGAACATGTCAATCAAGAAGAATAAAGTTGACTCACAACTACGACCTAGAATTTTGAAAGGGGTAGAGACTCAAAAAACTACTCCATTTTGAAGCTACATCTGAAATATGCGCTTTCGAGCTTACTCACCAAAAGAAGGAAGAAAAAAGCGTGCAGATCACCAGCGAGTAGGTGGATAGTGACAATTAATAGGCATTTTCATGGCTAAATGGTTAGACCAAGAGGGAAATCTTCTGGTCAACGCTATGTTAATTTTTTGCTTCATTGCCCAGGTCATCCTTTGATCTGAACCGGCAAGAACTTGGAAGGGAATGCAACAGAAAAGGTAATATATGGACAAATTAAGATTTACGCTACACCAACACCACTTCAATGAGAAAAGGAATATAGATTCATTGAAACAGCTGAAATTACAGCAAAAAAGAGGGTCCACAAAGGCAATAGCAACTCTTGAAAAGCAGAAGAGACACTACTGAAGCAGCAAGATGACTTCAGAACATGTACCAAAATGCTTTATGCCATAATAGAACCCTGAGAGACTATGAAGCTACATTACAGGCAGAAACTCGCGAGTTCTTCAGATGCCTCATTCCATTCATACTAATGCGTGATACACTCCAAGAGTGAGTCGTCATCATCAAACAGGTAACAAGTAATATATGCAGTCCTTGGCCTCGTTTTGAGATTATAAACATGAAGAGCAATTCTCCATACCACGAGACTGACCAAAATAGATAAAGCAAGCGGTATCTTCTATCTCATGAAGACGAGTGAACATGTAACCAGGATAGGCAGTGATAGAAGTAATGGAAAAGTCCGACATATTAAATGATTGCTAGTTTATGGCATTTTCAGAAGACAGGCTGATGCACAATTTATTTCTTTTTCACTCCACTAATATCCTAGACATATTGAACTAGGACATCACAAAAAGCAAAAGCAAATGGCACATATCCAGCCCACAGGTTATAAAAGACAACTCCAGGTCATCTCCAACCATAACATTATCTTCCACAGTAATATCAAGTCAAAGGCTAGGGTACTACATATCATGGACAAAGGCACTCAGAATTACAAAATTGTCAAGACATCAGAGGTGCAGTACTGACCTTTATAAAATACTGATACATTCCACTCGGTGTTTCTTGCGTCCATTGCACACTGAAATGGATAAACATGAGACAGAGCAGCATAGTATAGGTCATGCATCACGAGTTAAGAAAATATAAATTTTATGAAAGTTGGCTGCATGGACAAAAAAGATGAGCTTACTTATCAAGTGGGTTTATGACACCAGGGAAATAGTCTCCAAAAGATAGCCTGTTGATCTTGTGACTAATCTGTATTGTGTTAAAAAGTCTATAAGATGCTTGCAAATATAAAACCAATGTGTTCAATATAAATTTTCTAATTGAGCATGTCAACTGCTAAGGTAACTACACGTAGTAAAAATTTGGAAATAAAAGGCATCACTGCAACTTACATTAAAGCTATCCTTCTGAAATGCCAGTAAATCGTGGACATGAACATTGGATTGTTGAAAGCTTTTTCCAGGAGCAAAATGAAAATTCCCCGCAACTTTATTAACTTCCAGAAACCCATAGATGTTACATCCTTCACCATCCTCTTCTTTAATCTTTTGTAGAAAACCTTCTCTTTTGCACTGCATGCCACAGAAACACCATACAAGCAATGTTATATAAAAACATGCAATTACTACTGACAACCATGAACCAGGAAAGAGACAATCGCTCATACTTCAGAAAAAAATCAACTGTAGAGTAAAGATAGAAAAGAAAATCATCTGAGAGGAAATTCCTGAAGTTGGACGATCCTAGCAAGACCAAAATAAAAGCAAAAGCTGACTGATTGCAATCAACAGTCTCCCAATCCATCAACACCCAGTCGACTTGTTTTCGGATATAAGTTGATAGATTAGTAATTCTTAGAGGCTCCATTACGCAGGAGTATGGACTAGGGAGCAATTCACATGAGCATACAGCATTTTCGCTCCTACAAATTTCTTGTCACTTCTATAAACAGAAGCGTGAAGAAGAATACACTTATTTGAAAGCGTCATCACTGAAGCCCCTTTTTTTGTTGCTGGTCATTACAAACCCTTAGTACTTTGGGAATTCACTTCAATAATGGTTAAAACCATAAATGGCTTATGGTTTACTGGTCTAATCAAACTAATGTCCATGTACCATCGTCACAAAAAATTGCTCATAAGCATGGTCGCGAGCAATAAATTCAAGGTCCATGTTTCTTCAATATGATTTGACATGAGAAATTTGATGAGGAGCGGAATCCAAATCCTCCTTAATGTCAAAAGGGATAGAAAACATGTGTTCCAGATTTGAGCCATGGGCCTTCCCCAGTAGCACAGTCTGCTCTTTCGCATCAATGGAGTTTGTGGAACATTTTACCAACTTTGAAAGCGCAGAAAAAGCAGGGCCACATCTGAATCTTAAAGCAGAAAAGGAGGAATATTGAGTTGCATGTGGCGGAGGACATGAGTTTCAACAGATTTAAAACCGAAAGCAGGACTCTCAATCCTCAGAGCAGAAAGGAAAGATAATTAATTTGAATGTGGCAGACTACCAAAGACATAAACAGCCAAGGAGAAGTTGGAACCATCTTCTGATCATAGTATTACTTTGCCCATCACAAAAGGGGCACCATTCGCAAGACCATGTCAAAGAGTCATTTCGCTAAAAAGGAGACATATATAACCTCAACCAGTCATCACACGGACTTACTTGATCGATCAAATCTGGATTAGAAAGTGCCCAACCTTTCTTTCGATATGCTTCGCGGACCTCTTCGCAGGAATTACAGCATTCCTCATCTGACTACAGAGTGCAACAAAAAAGAACAAAAAGAAAAAGCATTCATATATCCTAGCATAACAGCAACGAAGTCTTGTCGCATACCGCAAAATGCTGAGTACAGCTGACACGTAAATTTGAACCATATATCACTAGCTAAAGAGAAAACGTACTGTTTCTGCTCCAAAACATGATCCACAATATGTCTCATTGTGCTCAAGCCTCCCACCATGTCTCTGTAAGGGCTTTTCAATCTGCTCAAAAAAAGTGAGTGAGTCATATGAAAGTCACCAGGATGTACAAATACCTGTATAAGCATATTGCCAAATGAAATAGACTACAGAATGCATGCAGGGGAAAATGAAACAGACCACTGGTAAAGAGGAAGGAGAGGAGGATGGTCAAGTCATCGTGCCATCCAAAAAGAATGCTATAGGATCTTAATTTGCAGATTACTGCACGATTGAATTTGAGATGAAACGGTAAAGAGTATTTGCAACTTTCTTAATTAGCAGATAACTGCAAAACTGAATCAGAGATTGCATACCGAGAGAATTTTTGTGGCACCAATTAAATGCAACTAGACTTTAAAATGATTATAGAGCTGATATATGTGTTGAGAAGACACTGAAGCTTAATAATAGAATGACAAAGAAAGCATGAGAGCCTATGAAAAATGTGATCCGTTTGTAACGATTAATTGACCTTCACTAAGATAAAAAAAATTATCATGACAATCCTGAATCTTCTGAGACAATCACGTAAACAGGAGTAATATCCAGCCCAAGAGACGTCAAGCAAACTGACCAGAACATCTCATCTATGCCAGACTGAAGCAACATGCGCATGCAAATCCAACCATAAAATGATTCCAACAGAACACTATAACAGATATGTCATTGCAGTTGCAATTAAAATGGATGAACTTTTTTAGACCAAACTCAATCATGTAAAAGAGACTCGCGGGCTCAGATCAACTAACTTTTAGAAATACGACATGACTCACCTTTGGAGCACCAATTCCGTCTGGCCTTGCTTCTATCACCTGGCCATGAGAATCTAATCTTCTCTTGATTATATCGTGCCTCTGCAGGATAAAGAGGCAGCAGACACACTCAAGCCCATTGAAGTAATGAGAAATAATGAGATTGGAAACTCAGGCTTGCCCGTTAGAAAGACCCGAGCAAACCATAAGTAATTGCTGGATATAAATCATGAAAGGGGTCTGAAAGTAGACTCTAATACATACTACATCAAGGTGTTGTTCTCCACTGATATCCATGGCATCAACGCTGAGCATAGAGCAAGCTAATGCAGGGAACGTGACATCAAACTGCAGCACCAATCATCACAAAGGTAGTGTTATTCAGTCGGTTATCAAGCAACCACTCATCGAGTACGATGAGATAGCAACAGCGTCACTATAAATGATAAACCTTCAGAGCACAGTAATCGCAGTCCTCAAACTTAACTGGAGTACCTTCTTATAATCATCGATTCTCCCAAAATCGAACAAACAATGAGCTACTAACAACAATATCAGTGCCAAGATCAGCCTAATCTCATCGGATACCGTCATAGGAGGCCCAGAAATCTAGATCGAGCGCAAATTCCGTCGAAAAATCGGTGACAAACAGAGCCACGAATCGTACTACCGATTAGACTTCTCTATAGGGAAAGTGAAATGCATTACATTGATGCGTAGATGTTCCCCTCTCGATGTATCCACCACCAGCTTCGTTTCGGTTACAGCATGTAAATACAATCCTGCCACAAAAAAAACAAACGATAAAGAGGCTCGAAATGAAAAAGGCCAACAAGTAACGCAGAAGCGCCTACGCCCCCAAAGCATGGACATATATGCATCTCGATAAACTGAAGCAGCTCGACAACTCTCGATCAATACAATAGCACTGAAGTTCCCACGAGCGCGCGCAGGATAAAAAAGAAAGTAGCATCATCGGTTCACAGCTTGTGATCTGAGTATCAATCGCTAGATCACTGAGTCGTGCATCGAGGTCAGCTGAACCTAACACTGCGAGAAGAACGTTTCGGCGATTCGAGCACAAAATCCGGAGCCGAAAAATCTCCGGTTCATGAACAAGTCGATAGCAGGTGGCCATCTCTAGCGCCAGCCAACGATTCCAATCTCCGGCAACACGGAAATCATCCAGAAGCAACCGAAAAAAAAAGAGAGAGAGAGAGAGAAGCACAAAATCAACATCGAAACCCGCGCAACTGCCGGATTGCAAGACCGGAAACCCCTCAAAAAACGCGAATCCGCGCGGCGGCGGAGGGGAGGCGAGGCGAGGCGATACGTACGGAGCTCGGAGACGAAGAGGAGGGCCATGACGACGGAGGAGACGAGGGTGATGACGCCGCCGGAGAGGGTGCGGCTGTAGAAATCCTCGTTGATCTTGGGATAGGCGTCCAGATTCCGGAGCTTGCTGAATATGCCGTCCATCTTCTCCTTCTGCTACGCCCCGCCCCACCCCCCGCAAAAAAAAGATGAACAAACGAGGAAGAAGAAGGGAGAAGAAGGAAGAAGGAAGAAGAAGGAGAAGGGGGAAATCCTCCGGGCTCCGATGGTGGGTTTTCTCTCCCGCTTTTCCCGTCGATTCCCCTGATCTGTGCGCGCGCGCAGGGGCGAGAAGCTATCGTAATCGGAAGACGGATGCGATCTCCGAAACGAAACGCCTCGTTGAATTGCGGTTGATCCAGTAAAATCCGTAACGGGGCGATTCGATGAAGAAATGGAATGACGGACCCCTCTCTCTCTCTCCTTGTTGTCTTTATTTTTTTTATTTTTCATTTTCTTTTTGGGTTTTGTTTTGTTTTTGTTTTTTTTTTTACTGAGAAAAAGACACAAATGATCTGGAAATTTCGATTCAACGTATAATATGTTTCTTGAACTTTTAATTTGATCGATGCGATTGTTAAAATTTTGATGTATGTTTAATTTAGTTCATAATGTATATCATTCTGTTAATTCAAGTTCAGGGATAAAAATGATATTAAATTTTTTTATATAATTCACGGATTAAATTGTACCAAAAATTTATGGACTTTATTAAATAAATTTAAAGTTCAGAAATTATATTATATATTGGATAAAAGTTCAGAAATCATGTTGAATAAATTAAAATTTCAGGACCATGTTTGCGTCACCGTCCCTTTTCGTTTTGGCAATTTTCCGTTGACAATTGACCCCTTTCTTCGCGCTGTTTACGGAGAAAGTTCTATTTACATGGGACCCGCGATTATGGTCCGAAAGCCCACCCAAGGCCCATGACCCGACTTCTTCTCGGGTCTTTATCGCCCGCGCTGACCATGCCTTTGTGCAAGTTGCCAAGTTCCGTTGACTAATATGGCACACGAGCATGGCCAGGATTAGACACGGTTTTTTGTGTCTGATCTCCAATGCATTCTCTATTGTGTGAGGGTCTCGTCTGAGCTGGGGAGAGGAAACACCCGAGCTGCAAGATCCGCCAATGAAGACATTGTCAACCCCGGCGACATGTTTCGGGCTGATCTGCGCGGTTCTGTGCCCTTCTCTACGGCTGTCAGACTGCCGGGTTGCTCGCAAGCTGCGAGGAAGCAGGATGAGCCCGTGGCTAAGCTCTCTAAAACTGCTTGTACTATTGGTGTTCCTGAACACTGTTCAGCCTGCTCTCAAGGGCAAACGTGAGCATTTACGAGCATATCCATCTTGCCAAAGTTTTAAGAGCAGTATAATTTCATCAAAGCCATACCGAGTCATTGCGCTGGCGATGTCTCCTTTGATTCAATCATGGGTTTGACACTCTTCGGTTTGAAGGAATGAGGGGTGGCCATAGGAGCAGGATGCCCAAGCGTGGTTTCATTTGTTAATAATGGATGTTCCTTGTCTGGTTGGTATCATCCCCATTGGAGATGTACATGGATATGTTGCCCGTTTGAACGTCGAGATCTCATTCAGAATTGATATTCGACTTGCATGTATTCAAGCAATCAACTTCGAAAAATTCCTTCCTTTTTTTTCAATACTTTGGTCACTTCCATGTAACAGTTTTATGTAATCTGCTTGGAGAACCATCTCTATTCACCCTCATAGAGAATATGGATAGGAATGATTTGTGGGGTTACTTCACAATTGCTCGCTCTCTGTCTACATGACATGGAAAACTCATTGGGATGAGCAGGTAAGTTCTTTGAAGTATGAAGCTTTTTGGATCTGATGCACTTAATGAGATTCATGACTGTAATTTTCTTCCAATAGCTCTTCCCATATCACACAGAATCTTAAAAACACTAACTCCTTCCTGCTACAGGTGATTAGGGGCATTCGAACACCTGCATCATTGGCTTTAGAAACTCTGCAAGATGTCGAACCAAAGCACCGGGAATCCTACAGAAGATTGAACAGTGATGACCTCCGACAGATTCGCACATTGGATCAGTATACTATTGCTAGAATGTCATCGTTGCTTCAATTTAGGTTGAATAAGTCATTTTTCGACAGCATTTCCACTGATCTGAATATTAGTCGTAAGTTTATCTTACTATATTGACAATTCGATACGCAATTTACAGAACATTATATTATTACCAAGGTGCTTAACTGCAATAAAGTCAAGGTCAGTTCCCTGTGATACAGAATTTTTCGTTGTCTTCACAAGAATAAGAGGAGAACGAGAAAGCTTGAATCATACACCCGTGCTGGTCTAGCATGATGCTTCTTCAGCCACGAACCACTTAGTAACGCGTGTTTGAGCAAGTGATACCTGCGGAAGGACATAGAGATCCATTGACCTTCACAATAATCAGGAATTAACGAAGAATAGTAATATCCAGCGCACCTGCTTATCCCAATCAGTTTTGTAGGTAATAACGATCAGTACTACAGTCTGAACGAAAGTTCCAAACAACATTCCGATCCACACGCCCTACAAGACAGGTTATCAAGTGTCGGGAATTTCAAATTTGCAGGTGCTGGTCGAGAGCTTCAGCCCATTTTGACACGTCTCACTCATTGATATGCAAATTTGCCAATGCAGACCGACTTAGAAAGGAAATTAGTAGCTCACCTTCACTTGCATGCTTAGAAAATAGGCAAGCGTGACTCCCACGGGAATCCCAACAAGGTAATAGCATATGATGTTGACATAGACTACTATGGCCTGCCAACCAGCTCCAACGGCGACTCCTAATAAACAAACGCTGAGACTAATGTTCAATCACAATCAGGTACCAATGATTTGATATCAATCCACCACTTATCTCTCACGTCATACAATGGATAGCCATCTTTCTCAAATTTTATGAGACCTCACTGAATTCCACAAAAGAGAAACATGAATCCCACGAAAATTTTATGTGATTGATCAAGTTTATGTCCAGTCATGTCAGGGATAATCGAAAACCATCAAGAACTTCTCTAAGGAATATTGTACTTTTATTCATCCGATCAGGAAGGAATAGTGGAGAAGAAGTACCAGAAAGCACTGGTTGGACGCTGTTCAAAAGTATGGAAATAGCCAGAAGTGGTGATAAATCAGCCACAGCATGAGCAACCTCGTCGCTCTCAGTGAAAATATGAGCCACATGCCCCCTGAAGAAGAGGAAGAACACAAAGAGAACAAATCCAATGGCAAACGATGTGAGCACTATGATTATGATGGAGAACTTTGCTGATCTTGAGCTCCCTCTTCCTAGTTCATTGGACACTCGAACGCTGAGAAACATACAAAGTTCAGAAATTTGCAGGTAACGTGCAAGTCTAGAGGAGGAATAATGGTCAATAGGAGTCATGACTCATGTTGTTATACCTTGCTGCAGCCAAGAAACCAAAAGAGATCATGATTTCCAATCCATCGATGTTGAGGCTGCAGGTAATGAAATTATGCTATTTCATTTTAGTGAACAGGCCTTTGATAAAAAAACACTGCAGAGCAGAAAAGAGAGGAAGTGCATGCATCACAATTACCAGATGGCAAGCGCATCGATGGAAACCTCCGCATTTTCCATGTTGCCTGTTAGAAGAACCAATACCGGGTTGTACCACAGCTCGAGACTGACAATTAGCAAAGAAAAGGAATTCAGTGAAAATCTTGCATGAAAAAGAAAGGACACGCGCTATCCACTTCTGATGTGAGATTGCTAGTGATTGCTAGTGTTCAGATTCCACCATTTATTTGACAACAAAAGATAATCACACATTAGAGAATGTAGATACCATATGATTAGACCAACTAAACTAATGTCGATCCACACAGAAAATTAGCAATTAAAACAAAATCTCATGTCTCGCTGAAGAAATGCTGCCTTACCATAGCATGGCACCGGATGAGAGCGAGAGCTTGATCACTGGCCACAAGTCCTTAAATGCCAAACTCGAGAAACCCTTCCAAGTATTTCGGCAACCTCCACACATCACGAACATGAGTTGTCCTATATTAGGAATCCAATATGCCAAAATGGCAGAAGCCATGGCGCCTAGAATTCCAAACTTGCATTTCACGGTCAATAGCCACGAGAGGCAAAGATGGACCCCCACTGAGAATGCCGCTATGTATGCGATGATCATGTTCTTACTCTGTGCTTGGAGAAACATTTGGCAGGTGAAAGATATGATGAAGGCGAAGAGGATCGGGATCAAGCAGAGTGAGATTTCTCCAGCGACCTTTGCAATTTTATCTTCCTGGCCTAAGGCTTTTAAAAGTGGCGCGGTGAAGATAAATAGAGGCACTAGAAAGATGGAGCAGATTGTTAGGACAATCCATGATCTCTGGAGGTACACTCCGAGCATGTGATATTGTTTCGCGCCGTAGGCCTGGCCACATAGGGTCTCTAACGCACTTGCCATGCCGAGCTGCAAGTTCCATGGACAGAAGCGTGTTTTATAAATCATTTCAAAACTCAAATTTCCGAACAACATTATATGAATTACACAATGAAAGGTTTCTCTGACAGGTGATAAAAGCCATGCCTGGAGATGCTTTTAGTGCATTCACTGAAAGTCTTGTTGGTCATGCTCTTTGTCAACAATAACAATTTCACTGGCATTAACATATTCAGAAAGTCAGACCAAAGCATTAACATAGTGCTTTGCGGCATCTATTTTATGTCTTTGAGTATTATTACTTCAGGGACATGAGACAGCTTCCATGAAAAAAATTATCATTCATTATTCAGTGTTGGGCTAAGTGGCACAACAAGTGCTTAAGAAGCATCTATAAGCAATAAGTACAGAGACAAAGAAGTAATCTTTTGCAAATCAAAAATGTCGATGTAAGATGAACAGCAGCAGGATACCTCACTACTTGATTATATGATGTGAAAAAATCAACAGCTGAAGTATTGGAAAACAGACTGCAGAAACATACCAAGACGCCATTTGAGAATCTCAGGAGGACAGCGAAGACGAGAGAATAGGCAGCCAGTTCGGTGGACCCGATGTGGCCGATAAAAGCTTGGCTTATGACATAAATCCCAAAGGTGGAGAATCTGGTGAATATTGCAGGCGCTGCGACAATCCACATCTTCTTGGTCTCCCTCCATATCCTGTCCTTCAGTGGCTCATCCTCACCACCATCACCAACTTCCGCTGCTAACGACTTCTTCAGCAGCTTCTCGGACCCCTCTCCCTCCATTGCCATGACTAGTAATTAGACCTATGTTCACCTTATATGCCCATGATGACGTCACCTATTCCGATCAGCTGTAAGTCAGAAACACAGTGTCAATGAAAATGAGCAGATAAGGAGCGGATTTCCCAGTAGAGTTGCTTTTGGTGTAGACATGCCAAGAATCATGGCTTGGGATGATGAGGACTCACAATAAATCAGTTCATAGTGAGGTATGCTCACGTCACATGTTTAGAGTTGCAGATAGCATCACTGCTTCCCTGACTAGACTCTCTTGACTTGGTTCAGCGAAAAAAAGAAAAAAGACCCTCTTAGCTTGGACAAGGCATACCAACTTATAAAGAAGTAACAGCACCCAAAACTCAACTGCAGATACGTCAACATGTTGGGGTGTGATTCATAGACAGGAAGGCATGGGGGTCATAGGGGGCAGTGCCCCTGCGACGCTTGTACTTTATTGGTGGTTTGATCTTGGGTTAATGAATATCTACCGAGTATATATAAGCTCTCTTCTAACTATGGGTTGCAATAGAGAGGTGATATGTGTCAATTATAGTGGAATTTTTTGTTAGATGTAACCCTAGTTTGAGGTGAATTAGGATAAACCTCGTATTTCAATTTCTCTTTTTTGCTTTTACTTTCTATTTTGTTGTGTTTGTATGCCTAATCTTAACACAATATTCAATAGTCATGAGCCTTAGTTTGTGAAGTGCAAATTCAAATTGGCACGATGAAGACAATCCTGTGCTAGTATAGGGGCAATGATGCCCAACTCAACATATTAACATATTATCACATCACCAGAATTTGGTATAGTGAAGCACATGATTGATGGCTTTCCTACTTTTGTTCAGTTACGTCTAGATTAGTGTAAATTTTGATACCAGCAAGCAGTGTTCAAGTCGAGACGTTGCACGCACTAGAAATTTCTTAATGCAGTGTGGCATGGACAGTCTTAATGGTGAGGATGAAGTGACTCTAAAACTAGTGATGCACATGAAATGAGGATAAGCAAAGGAGTTTTGACTCATTGAAAAGCCAGTTTCCAGCGAAAGTGGCAGAGTGAGAGTTGCATTCTATCTTCTGTTGGCATGTTTATTCATGTAATGTCAAAAAAAGCATCAGGAATCTTGATTCAACCCACGACAACAAATGTGTCTTTCATTCTCTCTAGAGTCCACGAGGTATCAAATTGTTCACATTAGTGTCGCTTCACCGTTTTCACTTGGCTTCACATACATTGCAAAAACTCTTTTGTCCTCTCTGGTTGAACGGGCGAGTTCGCATTGAGAACGACGATGAGAAACGACACGATGGAAGTCACTGTCCGTAGTTGCAAATTGATTCGAGAAGCGGTCATCGTCCGATGGACATATGAATTATGCCGGTACTTCGACGCTGCCGCAATTGAATATTTATACGAGTTACGCAACGGCACATATGACAACCGAGGATATAGATTTTCTTTTGTTCCAAGAGCTGCTGGAAGAGCATTTTAAAATTAGAGGGAGACAAAACTATCGGGAAAAAAATAAATTATCTTCTGAGCGTTCAATTGAGGCGTGG
The DNA here is from genome assembly GCA_024500025.1 of Syzygium aromaticum. NCBI lineage: Eukaryota > Viridiplantae > Streptophyta > Magnoliopsida > Myrtales > Myrtaceae > Syzygium > Syzygium aromaticum. Next base: position 6,566,430 of record CM044890.1, read on the forward strand.
ACAAAACTCACCAGTATTAACGAAATTTATTTTTTCTTGACGTCTCATCAATCAGGTCAAGCGTGTCATCTTGCAAAGAATTTAAAGAATCAAAATCTTTTTGTCGTTTCATATTGTCATCGATCCATGATGTTGAGTAAAAGTCCTGAACAGTGTGGATTATGTCACATATCACAACATGTGGATAGGAATGATTTGGGGGATTACTCCGCAATGCCCCGCTCTTTTCTACATGAACAGTGATGGATGCCGCTGCCTCCTAAAGCAAGGCGATTTTGCACTCTGTCCATGACTACATTTTTTCTACACCCACCTGTTTCATAAGAAGGAACGGGCACCTCTAGGAGAAAATTGACATTTTTGTGATGCAGACTTGATGCACGTACATTGAGCACAGCAATAGACAATGTCTATAGCTCAATTCGTTCGATCGGTTAACAGAAAGCTAGAAAAAGAACACATGACACTGAGAATTGCATACAATCATGTCATCCCTAAAGCATTGGCATTTTGCATAATGTCTAAGTATATATAATCAAGAACCTTGCAGGATCTGTGGAAGAAGTATATGGTGCATTTGGTAATCATTTTGTTTCCGAAAATAATTTCTGCTCAGAAATGATTTTTTCTGATTCTATTCCCGAAAATAATTTCTAAGCATTTGAAGGCATTTGATAATTGTTCAAAATTTCTATTCATGGAATAAAAAAAGAATATAAATGCGTTTGCTAACCGTACAAAATTTCTTTTTATTAATAATATTTTGAAGTTTTTAATATTTCTTTCCTTTTTTTTTCTTTTTCCCCTTCCTTGGCCCATGGCCAGGTTGTCGGAGTTGGCAATCGACCATAGGCTAGGGCCGGTGAGGGCGGCTTGTGGCTTGGGCAAGTGTTGCCCTCATCGCTGCCCTCGCTAGATCCAGCGAGGGTGGCTAGCGGCCTGGGTGAGGGCCGCCCTCGTTAGATTTGGTGAGGGCGGCCCTCACCTAGGCCACGAGCTGCGAGCTGCCGTGGTTGGCCACTGGCGAGGGCTGTGACGCCCTGGTCGGCCCTGGCTTGTGGCTGGTTGCCGGCGGCCGGCGACCGGCCATAAGGCATGAAGAAAATGAAGAAGAAAACCAAGAAGAAGAAGAAGAAAAAAATTCTTTTCCATTTCTGATTTTTGTTCTCAAATCAAGAAACAACTTTTTTTTGCTTCTTGATTTTGTTCCAAAATTGATTTTGGGAACAAATTTATGCAAGGGAATAAAAAATTTACCAAACAGATTTCTGTTTTCTTTTGGTTCCCTAGAAAAAAAGAATAGAATTAGTTACTATTTGGCCAGTTACCAAACGCATTTTTAGTCGAATGTCGCCATGGAAAGCTCCTTCCTCATTTCAAAACCAGCAAATGTTGCAGCTACTAATTTAGGGCATATCAGTCATCTTTTGACATGAGCTTTGCTAGCATTGCTGTCTATAATCAATGACGTCTACTACTCGAGGGCAGAATAAACAAATTGAGCAATTAACATTTCCTACATTCAATTCGAAAGAGAACTGAAAATCCATTCATAGACGAGCAACATAGTAAAACTCAAAATGCTCCAGAAGGAAGGTGTTCCACGTGATAGGAAATTGCTTGCTTTGACGGAATAACGTAGGATTACAGGAGGATAAACAGTGTCGAAATCAAGAAAGTACGTCCCTTCTCATTTTAATTGCCCTTTTTATAGATTTGCTAGAATGTCATCGCTGCTTTAATTTAGGTTGAATAAGTAATGTTTTGACAACATTTCCACTGATCTGAGGTTCCTCCTTTAAAACTAGTCGTAAGTTTATCTTACTAAATGAAGATCCGATAGACATTTTACAGAACACTATATTATCAAGGCGCTTAACTGCAATAAAGTGAAGGTCATTTCCCATTGCGACACCGAATTCTTCGTTGTCTTCACAAGAATAAGAGGCGAACGAGAAAGCTTGAATCATACACCTGTGCCAGCCGTGCATGATGCTTCTTCCGCCACGAACCACTCATTAACGCGCGTTCGAGCTAGTGATACCTGCAGAAGGACATTGAGAGTCATTGACCTTCACAATCAACAGGAATTAACGGAGAATAGTAATATCCGGCGCACCTGCTTGTCCCAATTAGTTTTGTAGGTAATAAGGATCAGTACTACAGTCTGAACGAAAGTTCCAAACAGCATTCCGACCCACACGCCCTACAAGAGGGATTATCAAGTGTTAGGAATTTCAAATTTGCAGGTGCAGGTCAAGAGCTTCAGCCCATTTAGACATGTCTCACTCTTTGACATGCACATTCACCAATGCAGCCCATCTAAGAAAGGAAATTAGTAGCTCACCTTCACTTGCATACTAAAGAAATAGGCAAGCGCGACTCCTACGGGAATCCCTACTACGTAATAGCTTATGATGTTGACATAGGCTACTATGCTCTGCCAACCAGCTCCAACGGCGACTCCTGATAAATAAATGTTGAGACTAATGTTCAATCACAATCAGGTACTAATGATTTGATATTAATCTTCCACATATTGCTCACGTCATACAATGGATCGTCATATTTCTCGAATTATACAGGACCTCACTAAATCCCACAAAAGAAAAATATGAATCCCATGAAAGTTTTATGTATTGATCGATGAACTTTATGTCCACTCATGTCAGTAATAACCGAAAACCATCAAGAACTTCTCTAAGGAATATTATACTTTTATTCATTTGATCAGGAGGGAATAGTGGAGTAAGTACCAGAAAGCACGGGTTGGATGCTGTTCAAAAGTAAGGAAATAGCCAGAAGAGGCGATAAATCAGCCACGGCATTGGCGACCTCGTCGCTCTTAGTGAAAATATAAGCCAGACGCCCCCTGAAGAAGAGGAAGAACACAAAGAAAGCAAATCCGATGGCGAACGATGTGAGCACTACCATCATGATCGAGAACTTTACTGATCTTGTGCTCCCTCTTCCTAGTTCATTGGATACTCGAACGCTGAAAAAAAATACAAAATTCAGAATTGCTGGTAAAGTGCTAGTCTAGAGGAGGAATTAGTGGTCAACAGGAGTCAAGACTCGTGCGATCATACCTTGCCGCCGCCAAGAAACCGAGGGAGATCATCATTTCCCAACCATTGATGTTGACGCTGCAAATAATGAAATTATGCGATTTCATCTTGGAGAACAAGCCATTGATAAAATGTTTTGTAACTCTAGGCATTTCCCTAACGTAATAGAAATACTGAAGAGCAGAAAGAATGGAAGTGCAACAGAATTACCAGATGGCGAGCGCATTGATGGAAACCTCCGCATTTTTCATGTTGCCTGTTAGAAGAACCAACACTGTGTTGTACCACAGCTCAAGACTGACAATTAGCCAAGAATAGGTACTCAGTGGAAATTTGTATGAAAAAGAAAGGATGTGCCACTAGCCACTGATGAAAGATTGCTAGTGATTGCTAGTGTCAGATTTCACCATTTCTTCGACAACAAATGATCGCTGACTTCTAAATCACACATTAGAGCATGTAGATACTAATGTAGATACTAAGTGGTTGGACCAACTAAACTAATGCTGATCCACACAGAAATTTAGCAATTAGTCCGAATTCAAGAATGAAAATCTCATGTTTTGTTGATGAAATGATGCCTTACCATAGCATGGCGCCAGATGAAAGCGAAAGCTTGATCACTGGCCACAAGTCCTTATAGGCCAAACTCGAGAAACCCTTCCACGTATCTCGGCAACCTCCGCACATCACGAACACGAGTTGTCCTATATTAGGAATCCAATAAGCCAAAGTGGCTGAAGCCATAGTGCCTAGAATTCCAAACTTGTATTTCACGGTCAATAGCCACGAGAGGCATAGATGAACCACCAGCGAGAATGCCGCTATGTATGCAATGATCATGTTCTTACTCTGTGCTTGGAGAAACATTTGGCAGCTATAAGATAAGATAAAGGTGAAGAGGATCGGGATCAAGCAGAGTGAGATTTCTCCAGCGACCTCCGTAATTCTATCTTCCTGGCCTAATGCCTTTAAAAGTGGCGTGGTGAAGATGAACAGAGGAACTAGAAAGATGGAGCAGATTGTGAGGACAATCCATGATCTCTGGAGGTACACTCCGAGCATGTGGTATTGTTTTGCGCCATAGGCCTGGCCGCATAGGGTCTCTAGTGCACTTGCCATGCCGATCTGCAAGTTCCATGGACAGAAGCGTGTTTAAAATAATTTCAAAACTCAGATTTCTGAACAACATCAAAAGTACACGACGAAAGGTTCAGCTAACAGGCGATAAAAAGCTATGCATGGAGATGTTTTAGCAAATTCACCCAAAGTCTTGTTGGTCGTGCTCTTCTCCTACAATAACATATTATTGTTTCATTCAAAGCTATATCCACAATGCCAAAGCCTAGAATCAACTCCAAACTCATTTTCCTTTTTGCCTTTCAATTTCTGTATGCCTCGTTTACTTTACAATTTCACTGGCTCCAACATATTCAGAAAGTCGATCAAAATCTGACTAGCAGCTTCCATGAGAAGCTGGCACTGGTGTAGTGCTTTGCAGCAACTATTTTATGTCTTTGAGCACTATTACTTCACATAAGACTGCTTCTACGAAAAAAATCAACATTCATTATTCAGTGTTGGGCTCAATGGCACAACATATGCTTAATAAGCATCTATAAACAATAAGCACAGAGACACAGAAATATTCTTTTTCAAACTGAAAATGTCAATGTAAGATGAGCAACAGCAAGATACCGTTTTACATGATTAAATGATGTGAAAAAATCTACAATTAAAGTAATGGAAAACGTGCTGAAACTTACCACGAAGCCATTTGCGAATCTCAGGAGGACTGTGAAGACGAGAGAATAGGCAGCCAGTTCGGTGGACCCGATGTGGCCGATAAAAGCTTGGCTGATGATAGAAATCCCAAAGTTGGAGAATCTGGTGAATGTTGCAGGTGCCGCGACAATCCATATCTTCTTGGTCTCACTCCATATCCTGTCCTTCAATGGCTCATCCTTACCACCATCACCAACTTCCAGTTCTACCGAATTTTTTAGCAGCTTCTCGGTGGCCTCTCCCTCCATTGCCATGGCTAGTAATTAGAGGCCCAAGACAACGTCGCCTATTCCAATCAGCTGTACACCAGAAACACAGTTTGAATCAAATTAAGCAGTGAGGGAGTGGGTTTCTCAGTGAAAGAGTTGTTGCTGGTGTAGACATGCCAAGAATTATGGCTTGTGTTGATTAGAAGTAGCAATAAATCAGTTTATAGTGAGGTTGTGTGCTCACCTCACATGTGCGGAGTTGCCTATCGCATCACTGCTTCGATATCTAGACTCTCTTAGCTTGGTTCAGCGAAAAAATATAAAGTCTCTCTTAGCTTGGACAAAGCACACGTACTTACAAAGGAGTAACAGTACCCAAAACTCAACTGCAGACACACCAACATTCAAGAGTCATGAGCCTAAAAGTTTGTGAAGTGCAGATCTAAAATGGCATGAATAAGACAAACCTATGCTAATATAGGGCCAATCATCCCCAGCACAATATATTAACCAATTAGATCAGCGTAAATTTCGATACCCACATGCAGGGTTCATGTCAAGACGTGCTTACACTTGGAATTCCTTACGGCAGTGCGGTATAAGATTCTTGATAGTGAGGATGAAGTGACTCTAAAAGTAGCGATGGACATTCAATGAGGTGTTTACCATGAACCCAGAGCAATGTCTCTCTAGCAGGAAAACTCAGATTTGACTGGTTGAAAAGCCAGATTTCACGGAAAGTGGCAGAGTGAGGGCTTGTATTGTTTATTTGTTGGCATGTCTATGCGTGTAAAGCACATCCTTGATTCGCCCCACGACAGCAAGCGCGTCCTTGATTCTCAGTCCCACGTGATATCAAATTGTTCACGTCAGTCACTCCACTGTTTTCACTTGGCTTCACATGCATGAATTCTGGAACGGAAACTCATGTGACGAATTTGTTCATTATTTAGACTCACGTAATTTTTTTTTTTGGTCGAAGACTCACGTAATTTGCTCAATAATTTTCTGCGCAAAATCTCCGTGGGTTGTTGAGTGCCACGTCATAGGCTGATGTGGCATGCATTTTTTTTAAACCCAATCATAAATTAATACGTGGCAATGACATGGACAAAAGTAAAAAAATTAAAAATATGTCCAGATTTTTCTCTCTTTTCCTCTCCTCTTCCATTCACGGCAAGCTCTCTTTCAGTCATGACCGTGCGTTCACACACATCGCTCGCAATCGTAGACCTCCGATGACCTGCCTCTGCTTTATTATTTGTTTATGCTTTTTGAGCATCCAGTCTTCGGTGGTGATGGACCACTAGGGAGATGCCTCTATTGTTTTTTCTTTTTGCTTTTTAAGGCCATGGACGACAAAGGCTCACGGCCATCAATAGCAGCGTCATCGGCCATGGATGAGCTAGTCTCGCAAGCGCCACCGACGCTTGTCCATGGGTGTTGTTCGACTAGATCTGGAGCAGCGGGCAGATATAGATCTGGCAATCTAGGCGCTCGCGGCCAAGCTTCCGTTGTCGGCGTCATCTAGATCTGACATCTTGGCCGTGAACCAAGGTTGGTTTACTCTTTACAGATCTGGAAATCGCCGACGCTCGTCTATTTATGCCGACAATGGAGCTTTCGTTGCGAGCGAAGTCTGCTTTACTCTTCGCGGACGAAGGTTGCTTCATGCAGTGGGAAGCTTTACTACAACCACTACCCTTACCAGGGAAGGTAAACCGCTTCAAATCCATGAGCCCACAAGAGGTTACAAACAAATTGAAGACCAGCAAAACAGTATCATGCTTTTCAACGAGGACAATGACGAGTTCGGATGCCTTAGATGCATTCGGCGGTGGGGGACTAAGTGCGCCATTGTGGATGGAGGAGAGCTCGTTGTGAATGGAGGAGAAGAGGAAGAGAGAGAAAAAATCAAGACAAAGTTTTCTTCTTTTTACATTTGTCCACATCACTGTCACGCGTCAATTTATGATTGGGTTTCGCCAAAAAATGTAGGCCGCGATAGCCTACGACGCGGTGCTTAGCAACCACCGAATACTTTCTCACGTTGGAGAGCTACTTTGTTCGCATTGAAGAAGTACACTGCTCTCTTTCTTCGTTCATTGTCCAAGAAAGTTTGTCTCCTTTTACAGTGATGAAGAAGGGTAGTCTCCATCAACTTGGACAACCGGCCCCTCTCCTTAATTGAGGAAGAAGGGAAGTCTCCATCAACTTGTACAACTCGTGGCGCCTCTCCTTAATTGAGGAAGAAGGGAAGTCTCCACCAACTTCTACAACTCGTGGCCCTTCTTGTACAACTCGTTGTCCCTCCTCTTAATCGAGAAAAAATTTCAAATAAGGACATAAAGTATTCTTGTTTTTTTAAATAAAGATATGGAGTGTTCTTATTTTTTCAAATAAGAGTCTAAAGTGAACTTATATCCTTAAATAATAATCTGAAGTAGTTATAATAGTTTTGAATAGAGGCTTCACCCCTCTGGCTCATCGATCGGCCAAATTTTCCAGTCGACCAAGGGCATTTTCATCTAAAAAATACTTTTAACATAAACTTTAGTTAAATTAAATTTAAAAAAAAAGAAAAAAGAAAAACAAGGGCAGGATTGGCAACTAGCCCTCTTCGCCTGTGGCCGCCGCCCCGTCGCTAGTGTGGGGCGATGGCAATGGCCAGTGAGGGCTGCTAGCCCTCGCCAGAGTCGAGAGAGGGCGGCAACCCTCTCCCACTTAGGCAAGGGCTGGTAACCCTTGCCCAAATCTCAGATAGGGTTTATGCCCTCTCCCAGCTCTGGTGAGGGCCAGCAGCCTTCGCCTTTGGCCAATGACCCCCCCCCCCCCCCCGACGATGGGGCTGAGGCCACAGGCAAGGCTAGGCTTCCTCTTGTTTTTTTTCTTTTTTAACTTTAGTTTTCTTTTTTTTTTCATTTTTGAGTTTGTTAGTGGAAAAAAACTAAAAAGGAAAAAAACAAACAAATCAAAAAATAAAAAAAATTAAAAGATGAAGATGCCCTTGACTTCGGTGAGATGAGGTCCTTTTTTGAGATGGCCATTTCAGATCCTTATTTGAAACAATATTCACTTCAAGCTCTTATTTGAAAAAATGAGAATATTTCGAGTTCTTATTTGACACATGATTTACTTTAATCCCTTATTTGAAAAAATAAGAGTAATTCGGGTACTTATTTAGAATTTTCCCTTTAATTAATGTTGTTGCTCCTTTTGATGCCAAACATTTGGAGTCTTTTTTTAATTAAATACGCAGCCTGCGGTAGTCCTGCGCACGAAGGAAATTGAAGACTGTCTCCATCAGAAGAGAACAAATGCGGGACTAGATATAAACGTGTGCAACTAAATCCACAAATTGAGCAAGATGACTCACGTAAATAATTTTAGATCGGATATTGTCCAATGAATCAAATTCGAGACATAATTTAAGACTTTTGTTCCAAGAGCTTTTGAAATAGCAATTTAAAAATTGAGGGAGAAAAGACTGTCGGGGAAAAAGACATTGTATCCTCCGGGAGCTCAATTGAGGTGGGGACTCACCAGTATTAAAGAAATTATTTGTGTTTGACGTCCCTTCAATGAAGTCAAGCTTCGCATCTTGTAAAGAAATCATTTTGTTTGTTTTATTTTGCAATCAATCCGATGCGAATGACGGATCTTCCCCGCACAAAATAGTTGGCAGAAAAACCGGCTGATCTAGGCAGTTTTTTGCCTTGTCCACGGGGATCAACGCTCCGAATGATAACTATTATGTTTCTATTTTTTTGTTCCAGAAACAAGTTTGGAACATAAATCTGTTTGGTAACCCATTTTCATTTTTCAATTTCTAGAACAAATTTTAATTTCAGAAATAGATTTGGAACAGAAATGAAAAGTAAAAATTTTATATCTTCCTATTTTTGGAACAAAAATGAAAATTTTTTCTCACTGCTTGCCCTTGCTACTAGCCGATTGTCCATCCACCATCCATTGCCGCCCACTTACTAGTCGCTGCCTCTCGCCAAAGGCTGCCTTCCTCCCTCTGTTGCCCATTGTGGGCCACCGCTTGCTGTTCGCCGGCCACCATCTCCCGCCATCACCCCCCTCCCGTCGTCAGTCGTCGCCCGCCTCCTACCGCTGCCTGACGCCGGCCGCCTCCAGCCGCTGTCCTCCACATTGGCCGCATTGCCGTCCACCACCTGTCGTCTGCCGCCACCATCTGCCCATCGTCCACTTGCCAGTCCCTTGAGATGGAGAAATTTTGTGCCATTATCAAATAAAATTTTATTTTAGGAATAGAAATTTTGTGTCGTTATCAAACGTGTTTTTTTGCTTAAAAACTCATCCAGGAACAGAAATTGATGTTTGAAACAGAATTTTGTCATTTCCAGCCCAAACTGTTGAGTTGTTCACAAGCTGCAAGGCAGTTGCACCATTGGTGGTCTTGACTAGTGTTCAGCTAGTTCTCGTAGGCACCAATATGCAGCTAGTTCTCGTAGGCACCCAATCGCGGTGTTCTTGAACAGTGTTCAGCCAATTCTCGCAAGCTGGATTAGGAATTTTCTTCCCAAGTGAGAGAAGCTATGGATTATATTCCTCTTGAAAAATGAGTTATACAAATGAGGGGAGGAGAACCCTTTATATATAAGTACATGACCGACCGTATCCATAAGTCTCTCCTCGATCTAACGGTGGAGGTTGAACCTCCCAACTACCATTATAGTATTGCCTGCCTCAAGAGTATTCTAGAATATCCGAGAAAACCTTAGGAGTTATAATCCTCGAGATCCACTGCTCGTTCATGGGTTAATCACGGTCCTTTGTTCAAAACTCTCATGAACGATCCAATTCTTTGTGTCGTGACACAAGCGTGAACATTTACGAATATATATCCATCTTGCCAAAGTTTTAAAAGCAATATAATTCCATCAAAGCCATACCGAGTTATCACGCCGGCGATGTCGTCTAATAAGTCCTTCGATTCAATCATGGTTTGAAACTTCTCGGGTGGGGTTGGAAGCAAGGAAGGGTGGCCATAGGAGCAGGATACCAAAGTGGGCCTGCATTTGTTAATGTTGGATGTTGTTAGCTGAATGGTGTCGCCATCGGAGCTTTCCATGGATATGTTGCCAACTTGGAGGTCAAGGTATGACTCGGAATTCAGACGTGACTTGTATGAATTCCAGCAATCAACTTCCAAAAACTGCATTCTTTTGGTAGTTCGGCTACTTTCATCTAACAGTTTTGTGTACTATGCTTTCAAAACCATTTCTTTTCACCCTTGCAGAGAATATGGATAGGAATGATTTGTGGGGTTACTTCACAATTGCTCGCTCTTCTCTACATGACACGGAAAACAAATTGGGATGAAATTTTCTTGCATAGATTCCCATATTACACTCACTTAAGAACACTCACCGGTTCCTGCCACAGGCGATTACGGATCGGAACAACTGAATCGTCCACTTCTGAAACCATCCGAGATGTCTAACCAACAAAGCACAGAAGCAGCGCAGAAGACTGAAAACTGATGATGTCCGACAGACCCTATACATCGGATCAGTTTGCTATTGCTTCAGACATATTCACCTCCAAACGCAAGGTGGATTTGTACCCTGTCCATGACAACATTTTTGGTGCACCTGACGGTGTCAAAAAACAAGGTACGAGCAATTCTAGGAGAAAATTGCAGAATTTTGTGATGAAGAGTTCATGCATGTACAGCCTAGCAGTAGACCTTGCCTCAATGCAATTCGTCGGCTTGATTAACAGAAAGGGGGAAGCATATTATTCTTGTCATCCCAAAAGCATTAGCAGTTCGCACAACGTCTAGGTGTATAATTATGAATCTTACAGGATCTATAGAAGAAGCATAGTCAAATGCCATCATGTAAAACTCCTTCCTCATTTCAAAACCAGCAACTGTTGCAACTGCTAATTAGACCATACAAGTCATCTTTGACAGGAGCTGTGCTAGCATTGCTGCCCACAATCAATGACAATGTACTTAAGGCTCAAGCTCGTGTACTAAAACTACTCGCAAGCAGATTACATATATTGAGAAACTTTGACATTACCAACATTCGATTCGAAAACGGGAGAAACAATGTCGGATCATGAAAGTTTGTCAATTCTTATTTCAGTTGGCCTTTTCATAGATTTGCTAGAGTGTCATTGTTCCTTCAATGCAAGTTGAATAACTAATGTTTTGACAGCATTTTCACTGCTCATACGCTTATCTAATTAAATTGACAATTTGCTACACATTTTACAGGACAGTTCCCTTATTAAACTCAAGGTCAGTTCCCTTGCTGGCAATCGAGATTTTTAAATGTGACGCAAAACTTCTTGTTATCTTCAAAAGAATAACAGCAGAACGAGAAAAGATTGAATCAGACACCTGTACCGGTCTAGCGTGATGCTTCTTCAGCCACGAACCACTCATTAACGCGTGTTTGAGCTAGTAATACCTGCAGAAGGACCTTGAGACTTACTGACCATCACAGTCACCAGGAATTGATGAAGAATAGTAAAATCTGGCAAACCTGCTTATCCCAATCGGTTTTGTAGGTAATAACAATCAGTACTACAGTCTGAACGAAAGTTCCAAACAGCATTCCCATCCACAAGCCCTACAATACAGATTATCAAACGTTAGGAATTTCAAATTTACAGGTGCCGGTCATTTTGAAATGTCTCACTCTTTGACATGCAAATTCGCCAATGTAGACCGTCTTAGAAAGGATATTAGTAGCTCACCTTCACTTGCATACTTAGAATATAGGCAAGCCCCACTCCCACGGGAATCCCTACTAGGTAATAGCTTATGATGTTGACATAGGCTACTATGCTCTGCCGACCAGCTCCAACGGCAACTCCTGATAAATAAATGTTGAGACTAATGTTCAATCACGATCAGGTACTAATGATTTGATATTAATCCACCACTTATTGCTCATGTCATTTGGTGGATTGTCATATTTCTCAAATTGCATGGGATCTCACTGAATCCCACAAAAGAGAAACATGAACATCATAAGAATCTTATGTATTGATCAATTAAGTTTATGTCCACTCATGTCAGTGATAATCAAAAACCATGAAGAACTTCGTTAAGGTATAATGAAGTCTTATTCATCTGATCAAGAGGGAATAGTGGAGAAGAAGTACCAGAAAGCACCAGTTGGACGCTGTTCAAAAGTATGGAAATAGCCAGAAGAGGCGATAGATCATCCACGGCATCGGCGACCTCACCACTCTCAGTGAAAATATAAGCCAGACGCCCCCTGAAGAAGAGGAAGAACACAAAGAGAACAAATCCGATGGCGAACGATGTGAGCACTACCATCATGATCGAGAACTTTGTTGATCTTGTGCTCCCTCTTCCTAGTTCATTTGATACTTGAACACTGAAAATATGTACAAAATTCAGAATTGATGGTAAAATGCAAGTCTAGAGGAGGAATTAATGGTCAACAGGTGTCATGACTCATGTAATTATACCTTGCTGCAGCCAAGAAACCGAAAGAGATCATCATTTCCCAACCTCTAATGTTGAGGCTGCAAATAATGAAATTATGCTCTTCATTTTAGTGAACAGGCCTTTGATAGAATTCCTTTATAACTCAAGGCATTTCCCTAACACAGAAGAGCAGAAAGAGAGGAAGTGCATCACAGTTATCAGATGGCAAGTGCATCAAGGGAAACCTCCGCATTTTTCCATGTTGCCTGTTAGAAGAACCAACACTGTGTTGTACCACAACTTGAGACTGACAATTAGCAAAGAATAGGTATTAAGTGAATATCTTGTGTGAAAAAGAAAGGATGTGCTGCTATCCACTTCTGATGCAAGATTGCTAGTGTTCAGAGTTCACCATCCATTTGACAACAAAAGTTGATCGACTTCTAAATCACACAATAGAGCATGCAGATACCAAATGGCTAGACCAACTAAACTCATGCTGATCCACACAGAAATTTAGCAATTAGTCCAATTTCAAGAACAAAATGTCATGTCCCAGTGATGAAATGCTGCCTTTACCATAGCATGGTGCCAGATGATAGCGAGAGCTTGATCACTCGCCAGAGGTCCTTAAATGCGAAACTTGATAGACCCTTCCATGTATCTCGGCAACCTCTGCACATCATGAACGCGAGTTGTCCTATATTAGGAATCCACTATGCCAAAATGCTGGAAGCCATGGCGCCTAGAATTCCAAATTTGTATTTCACAATAAATATCACGAGAGGCATAGATGAACCACCACTGAGAACACCGATGTGTATGCAATGATCATGTTCTTACTCTGCACTTGGAGAAACATTTGTCAGGTGAAAGATATGACAAAGGCAAAGAGGATCGGGATCAAGCCCAGTGAAATTTCTCCAGCGACCTCCGCAATTTTATCTGCCTGTCCTAAGGCCTTTAAAAGTGGCGCAGTGAAGATGAACAGAGGAACTAGAATGATGGAGCAGATTGTTAGGACAATCCATGATCTCTGAAGGTACACTCCAAGCATGAGGTATTGTTTCACGCCATAGGCCTGGCCACATAGGGTTTCCAATGCACTTGCCATGCCAAGCTGCAAGTTCCATTAAACAGAAGCACGTTTTAAATCATTCCAAGCACAAATTTCTGATGAACATCACGAGTTACACAATGAAAGGTTCCTCTAACAGGTGATACAAAGCTAGGCATGGAGATGTTTTTAGCGAATTCAGTCAAAGTCTTGTTGGTCATGCTCTTCTTCAACAATAAAAAAGTATTGTTTCATTCAAAACCATAGCCACAATGCAAGTGGCCTAGGATCAACTCCAAACTCGTTTTCCTTTTAGCTCTTTCGATGTCTGTATGCCTCATTTACATTACAATTTCACTGGCTCTAACATATTCAGAAAGTTGATCAAAAGCTGACTGGCTGCTTCCATGAGAAGCTCGTAACTGGTATAGTGCTTCGCGGCAGCTATTTTATGTCATTGAGCATTATCACTTCTGGGACACGAGTCTGTTTCTATTAAAAAGATTATCATTCATTATTCAGTGTTGGGCTCAACGGCACTACATGCTTAAGAAGCATCTATAAACAATAGGCAGAGACAAAGATCTTAATGTTTTGCAAATTAGAAATGTTGATGTAAGATGAAAAGAAGCTAGATACCATACTACATGATTAAATTCTGTGAAAAATTGACCTACTAAAGTCACGAAAAACATGCTCAAACATACCAGGATGCCGTTTGCGAATCTCAGGAGGACAGCGAAGGCGAGAGAATGGGCAGCCAGTTCAGTGGACCCGATGTGGCCGATAAAAGCTTGGCTGATGACATAAATCCCAAAGGTGGAGAATCTGGTGAATATTGTAGGCGCCGCGACAATCCACATCTTCTTGGTCTCACTCCATATCCTGTCCTTCAGTGGCTCATCCTCACCACCATCACCAACTTCCACTGCTACCGATTTTTTCGGCAGCTTCTCGGTCACCCCTCCCTCCATTGCCATGGCAAGTAATTAGATCTATTTTAGCTTTATATGCCCAAGACAATGAGGAAAAGAAATTTCTGAAGAAAAGAATTTGTTCATCTTCTCATTGCTATGACTTAATAGAGATACATTTTCAAGTTTGGTCTAAACTTCCTCCTAATAATATGGTAACAGGATATTCACAAATAACAAAACGATTCCTTCTAATATGGTGCTAATTTATTCCTAAAATAAAATATTACGACAATTAGCTAATTGATATCTCACGTCAACACTTCCCCTTAAGTGGGTGAAAAAATATCTTTGATACCCAACTTGAAAAGTGAACTTTTGAAGTCCCTCCCAGATACATCTTTAGTTAGCATGTCTGCCAATTGACTGCCAATTGATCACTTGATCTGATGAACGAGATTTGAATGACCCCTTCTTCTAGCTTCTCTTTGATGAAATCACGATCAATCTTCACATGTTTAGTTCGGTCATGTTGTATTGGATTTTCAGAGATACTTATAGCTACCTTATTGTTACAAAAGAGTCTCATTCTTGTCCTTGGAGGGTAACCCAGTTCAGTCATCAACCTTTTTAACCAAAGCAATTCACATATCCCTTTTATAACTCCTTTGAACTCAAGTTGTGCGCTCGAAAGGGACACAACCTTTTGCTTCTTGCTTCTCCATGTAACAAGATTTCCTTCCACTAAAGTAAGATATCTAGAAGTTGACCGCCTATCCATAACATTTTCTGCTCAATCTGCATCACTATTTATGTAATTCTTCCCACCACTCAGGATACCCGTGGAGTTTAAAACAAGTATACTTCGTGTGACGTGAATTCCCACAGTAAGAACACCCTCTAGAGATAGTGGTAGGTTGTTGTGCACCTCCTTTTCTTTGAACATCTCAATTTGGTGTTCCTCTTGTCGTCAAACGGAATCGAGAATCTGCCTGCTCACGTCAAGAGATCATAGCCCCACCTGAGATTCCATGTTCTCCAGATGAGAGCATCACTGTTTGTTGAACATCCTCCCGTCTCACTCGAGCATATGCTTGCTCTACAATGGGGAATGATTGCATCTGTAGTACATTGGCTCTAACCTTGTCGAGTCAATCACCCAGTCCATCAAGGAAGAGATACACTCGATCTTCTTGAACTGTCGAGTTATATCTCGCAATATCATCAGCACACGTCATGAGGTTTGGTCTATGAAAATCGATTTCTCTCCAGAGAGCTTGAAGTTGTTATAGAAGGTTTCGATTGGTCCTCCATTTTGCTTCAATTGCAACACTTGTCGCTTCAGATCATATACTCGGGACGTATCAGTCCCATCAAAATAGGTTGTTGCCACCGACTCCCATACTACTTTTGCCGTTGGCAATCTTATAAAATTTCCGATTAACGTGGGTTTCATTGAGTTTATGAGCCAACCTTTCACGGTGGCATCTTCAATTTTCCACTTTCGAAGAGCAGGGTTAGTTTGGGCCGGCTGTGGAATGTCACCAGTCAAGTATCCCAATTTCTCTTTGCCAGAGACATACATCTTGACAACTTGGGACCACAAGCCATAGTTCATGCCGTTGAACTTAATGGCGATTGTAGGGGCAGAATTTTCTGTCAATGATGGTGGATTCTATTGTGTTGCAAGCTGCTTCATTGCAGCAATAAGACTCTCAAGGATTGTTGTGGCCGTTGACCATTCATTGGATTGTGTTGTTGCTATTTCCTGTCCCTCCATGGCGTACAACAGGTCCTAGAAAGATGAAGATGAAGAAGATCGGACGGGATGAAGTCGACCGGCGTGAGACGACGGCACCGCGACGAAAAACGATGCCGTAGTCGATGATTGACGTACGGTACCCCAAGGATCAAACCCTAGGGCTCTGATATCATAAGGAAAAGAAATTTCTAAAGAAAAAAATTTGTTCATCTTCTCGTTGCTATGGCTTAATAGAGATACATTTTCAAATTTGGTCTAAACTTCCTCCTAATAACATGGTAATAGGATATTCATAAATAACAAAATGATTCCTTCTAATATGGTGCTAATCTATTCCTAAAATGAAATATTACAACAATCAACTAATTGATATCTCACGCGAACAGACAACTCGCCTACTCGAATCAGCTGTAAACCAGAATATAGTTCGAATCAAATTAAGTAGTGAGGGAGTGGAATTCCCATTGAAAGAGTTGCTTCTGGTGTAGACATGCCAAGAATCATGGCTTGTGATGATGAGAACTCGCAGTAAATCAGTTGATAGTGGGGTCGCTCACGCCACATGTTTGGAGTTGCGAAGCGCACTCACTGCTTTGATGACTAGACTTTCTTAGCTTGGTTCACCGAAAAAACAAATATTTCTTTTACCCTTTTAGGTTAAATCAACATAGTGGATGCACATGCAAAAAGGAAAGAACTCTAATACTATGTTAGATAATCTAACCCAAAAGGTCAAATCAATAGGTGAAGGCAGATTGTAATCCTCGTACATATAAAGAGCGTATAAACCTCATTGTCAAGCGATGCGTGTGATGTTTCAACACTTTTTGTTTGCATATTTATGTCAGTAATGGCCAAAAAGCTGTCAGGAATCTTGATTCACTACAAGACAACAACCATGTCTTTCATCGTCCGCGAGTCCCTCACATTTCAAAAATGGTTTACATCGGAGTCACGCTGTTTTCACTTGGCTTCACACACATGAAGTATGAAACGCGCACTCACGTGACAAATTCGTTCATTGGAAAAGCTCGCTCTCTCTCTCTCTCTCTCTCGTCCTCTCCGGTCGGGCGGTACAAGTTACACAACGGTGCGCAAATGCCAACTGAGGATATAGATTTTCTTTTGGTCCAAGAGCTGTTCCAAGAGCAATTTAAGAATTCGAGGGTGAGTAATCAATTCAGGGGCGGACAAAACCCATCAGTCTTTAAAGAAATCAGTCGTGTTTGACGTCTCTTCGATCAGGACAAGCGTCACGTTTGCAAAGGAGTGAGAGAATCATAATCTTTTTGTTTGTTTTATTTTGGCGTCAAATCATGATGTTACGTAAAGATCCACCGGTGGATGGGCGTGGGGTGCAGGGGGCCCCCGACCCAAACATACGTATTTTAAAAAATATGTACATTTTTGTAAACTATATACATATATTGTCTGTTGAATTATTCTAGTACATTTGACAGTTACAAATGATATAATCAAATTTAGAATAGTATATATCTGTTATATATTTAGTTAATCTAATATAGATGGTAATCCGTAATTACGAATAGTGCTTTAGAATTTATATTGTCAATATAACTCGCGATATTAGAATTTCCCATGAAAGTTTACACCTTTTGAAGTTTAAAGTACATGTAGTTTTAGTACTGGGGAAGGGCCACGACTCAAATCTGGAAGACAGATATCCTTCATCTCTTTTGACAGCAAGAATGATTTGCATTCCGCTGCTCTATCAAATTTCTCAGGTCTTTGTTGCCCGTGCAAGTCTGGATGACAATAGGCAGACGGACATTACTGCGACTGGACCCGGTTCTGTGTGTCTGATCTCCAATGCGTTCTAGTTTGAGGGTCTCAAATGAGGTGAGGGAGAGGAAACACCTGAGCTGCAAAATTCACCATCTAAAGTAGTCTTCGGCACACGGCCACAAGTTTCAGGCCGATCTGCGCGGTTCCATGCCTTCTCTACAGCTAGCAAATATGGCGGGTTGTCCATAAGCTCACTTATCTGCTTGCACAGTGTTCGGCCAGTCAAGGCAAGCGCGGACATTTACGACAAGTCAGAATTCGTATGTGACTTGGATCACTACAAGTGATTTGACTTCCAAAAATTGCATTTGTTGGGTGATTCGAGTTTGAACCCGTCGAATAAAACCCGGACCGAATAAAGTGAAAATACATGGACTTCTTGATTGTGGAAATTGAAAAGAATGAAAAATGGGGCACAGAATTTCCTTAAGCATTGGAGTCGGCCAAGGTAATAAAAAAAGGAAAGTCGACCACGGACTTCTCGCAAGCGTCGCCGCTTATAATCAACGACAATTACTCAAGGCTCAAGCTCGTGTGCTAAAAACTACTCTCGAGCAGAATACATATATTAAGCAATTAGCATTTCCTAACATTCAATTCGATCTGCTCCTGGAAGAACAACATATTGACACAGTGTTGAAGTCTTGAAAGTACCGTCTTTTCTAATTTCAATTGCCCTCTTCATAGATTTGCTAGAATGTCATTGTTCCTTTAATTTAGGTTGAATAACTAATGTTTTGACAGCACTTCCACTACTCGTACACTATTCTTATTAAATTGATACACATCTTACAGGACAGTTCCCTTGCTGGGAGTTAAGATTTTTAAATCTGATGCAGTACTTCTCGCTTACTTCAAAAGAATAACAGTAGAACGAGAAAAAGATTGAATTAGACACCCGTGCCGGTCTTGTGTGATGCTTCTTCAGCCACGAACCACTCATTAACGCGTCTTTGAGCTAGTGATACCTGCATAATGACATGGAGATTCATCGACCCTCAAAATAATCAGAAATTAATGGAGAATAGTGATATCCGGCGCACCTGCTTATCCCAATCAGTTTTGTAGGTAATAACGATCAGTACTATAGTCTGCACGAAAGTTCCGAACAGCATTCCGACCCAGACGCCCTACAAGACAGATGATCAAGTTCTAGGAATCTCAATTTTACAGGTGCAGGTCAGGAGCTTCAGCCCATTTTGACATGTCTCACTCTTTGACATGCAAATTGGCCAATGCAGCTCATCTAAGAGAGGAAATTAGTAGTTCACCTTCACTTGCATACGAAAGAAATAGGCAAGCGCGACTCCTACAGGAATCCCCACTAGGTAATAGCTTATGATGTTGACATAGGCTACTATGCTCTGCCAACCAGCTCCAACGGCGACTCCTGATAAATAAATGTTTAGACTAATGTTCAATCACAATCAGGTACTAATGATTTGATATTAATCCACTACTCATCGCTCACGTCATACAATGGATCGCCATATCTCTCAGATTGAATGGGAACTCACTGAATCCCACAACAGAGTAACATGAATCCCATGAAAATTTTGTGTATTGATTGATTAGGTTTATATCCACTCATGTCGGTTATAATCGAAAGCCATCAGGTTCTTTAAGGAATATTGTACTTTTATTCATCTGACCAGGAGGGAATAGTGGAGAAGAAGTACCGGAAAGCACCGGTTGGACGCTGTTCAAAAGTATGGAAATAGCCAGAAGAGGCGATAAATCAGCCACGGCATTGGCAACCTCATTGCTCTCTGTGAAAATATAAGCCAGACGCCCCCTGAAGAAGAGGAAGAACACAAAGAGAACAAATCCTATGCCGAATGATGTGAGCACCGTAATCATGATTGAGAACTTTGCTGATCTTGCGCTCCCTCTTCCTAGTTCATTGGATACTCGAATGCTGAAAAAGCATACAAAATTAAGAATTTTGCTAGTAAAGTGCGCGTCTAGAGAAGGAATTAATAGTCAATACGAGTCATGACTCATGTGATTACACCTTGCTGCAGCCAAGAAACCGAGGGAGATCATCATTTCCCAACCACTGATATTGAGGCTGCAAGTAATGAAATTATGCCATTTCATTTTAGTGAACTAGCCTTTGCTAAAGGAATTTTTGTAATCAAGGCATTTCCCAAACGTAATGAAAAACACCTAAAAGCTGTAAGAGTGGAAGCGCAAACACAATTACCAGATGGCGAGCGCATCGATGGAAACCTCTGCTTTTTCCATGTTGCCTGTTAGAAGAACCAAAACAGTGTTGTACCACAGCTCGAGACTGACAATTAGCAAAGAATAAGAATTCAGTGAAAATCTTGTATGAAAAAGAAAGGATGTGCTGCTAATCACTTCTGATGCGAGATTTCAAGTGTTCAGATATCACCATTTATTTGACAACAAAAGATAGCCGGCTTCTAATTCACCCATCAGGCACGTAGATACCAAATGGTTAGACCAACTAAACTAATGCTGATCCGCACAGAAACTTATCAATTAGTCTGAATTCGAGAACGAAATCTCATGTCTCGGTGATGAAATGCTGACTTACCATAGCATGGCGCCAGATGAGAGTGAGAGCTTGATCACTGGCCACAAGTCCTTAAAGGCCGAACTTGAGAAACCCTTCCATGTGTCTTGGCAACCTCCGCACAACACAAACATGAGTTGTCCTATATTAGGAATCCAATATGCCAAAATGGTGGAAGCGATAGCGCCTAGAATTCCAAACTTGTATTTCACGGTCAATAGCCATGAGAGGCACAGATGAACCACTGCCGAGAATGCCGCTATGTATGCAATGATCATGTTCTTACTCTGCGCTTGGAGAAACATTTGGCAGGTGAAAGATACGACGAAGGCAAAGAGGACCGGGATCAACCAGAGTGAGATGTCTCCAGCGACCTCCGCAATTTTATCTTCCTGGCCTAAGGCCCTTAAAAGTGGCACGGTGAAGATGAAAAGGGGAACTAGAAAGATGGAGCAGATTGTTAGGACAATCCATGATCTCTGGAGGTACACTCCAAGCATGTGGTTATGTTTCGCGCCATAGGCCTGGCCACATAGCGTCTGTAGCGCACTTGCCATACCAAGCTGCAAGTTCCATGAATAGTAGCTGTTGTAACTCATTTCAAAACTCAAATTTCTGGACAAAATCACATGAATTACATGATGAAAGGTTCCTCTGACAGGTGATAAAAAAGATATTCATGGAGATGTTGGCAAATTCACTCATAAGTCTTGTTGGTCATGCTCTTCTTCAACAATAACAAAGTATTGTTTCATTCAAAACCATAGCCACAATGCAAATGGCCTAGGATCAACTCCAAACTCGTTTTCCTTTTAGCTCTTTCGATGTCTGTATGCCTCGTTTACATTACAATTTCACTGGCTCTAACATATTCAGTAAGTTGATCAAAAGCTGGCTAGCTGCTTCCATGAGAAGCTCGTAACTGGTATAGTGCTTCACGGCAGCTATTTTATGTTTGAGCATTATTACTTACGGGACACAAGACTAGTCTTTCGATTTCTATAAAAATGTTGACGTAAGATGAACAGCAGAAAGATACCATATTACATGATTATATTATATGAAAAAATTGACAACTAAAGTAATGGAAAACATGCTTAAACATACCAGGATGCCATTTGCGAATCTCATGAGGACAGTGAAGACGAGAGAATAGGCAGCCAATTCAGTGGACCCGATATGGCCAATAAAAGCTTGGCTGATGACATAAATCCCAAAGGTGGAGAATCTGGTGAATATTGCAGGTGCCGCGACAATCCACATCTTCTTGGTCTCACTCCATATCATGTCCTTCAGTGGCTCATCCTCACCACCATCACCGACTTCCACTGCTGCCAATTTTTTCAGCAGCTTCTCGTTTGCCTCTCCCTCCATTGCCATGGCTAGTAATTAGATCTATGTTCACCTTATATGCCCAAGACAACGTCTCCTACTCCTATCAGCTGTAAACCACAAACACAGTTTTAATCAAATTAGGCAGTGAGGGAGTGGATTTCCCAGTGAAACGGTTGCTACTGGTGTAGACATGCCAAGAATCACGGCTTGTGACGATGAGAACTCGTGCAGTAAATCAGTTGATAGTGAGGTTTGTGTGCTCACATCACATGTTCAGAGCTGCGGAGCGCATCACTGCTATGATAACTAGACTCTCTTAGCTCGGTTCAGCAAAAAAAAAACACAAAAAATAAGACCCTCTTAGCTTGGACAAAGCATACGACTTATAAAGGAGTAGCAGCACCCAAAACTCAACTGCAAATACACACCAACATTCAAGAGTCGCAAGCGTTAATAAGAACCTGTGCAAATATAGAGGCAATCATGACCAGCTCAATATATCGACCAATCATGACTAAAATTTGGTATGGTGAAGCACGGGATCGATGGCGTTCCCACTTTGTTCAGCTACGCCTCGATGACTGCAAGCGGTGTTCTTGTCGCACTTGAAATTTCTTTAGGCAGTGTGGCATGACATTCTTAGTTGTGAGGATGAAGTGAACTCCAAAACTAGTGATGGACATGAAATGAGGATAAGCAAATGTGTGTGTTCGAACCTAGAGCGAAGTTTTTCCAGTAGAAAAACTCAGATTTGACTCATTGAAAAGCCAGATTCCACGGAAAGCGGCAGAGTGAGAGCTGCATTATTTTTTTGTTGGCATGTTCATGTATGTAATGTCCAAAAGGCATCAGGAATCTTGATTCACCCCGCGACAACAATCATGTCTACGATTGCCTGTCGGTCCCATGAGATATCGAATGGTTCACGTGAGTCACTCCACTGTTTTCGCTTGGCTTCCCATACATGAATTCTGGAACGCAGACTCACGTGACGAATTCGTGCATTTGAAAATGAGCTCTCTTTCTTGTCCTCTCCGGTGGAACGGGTGAGTTGGCGTCGAGAACGAGGAGAAACGTCGTGGTGATGGTGGGAGGAATTGTCCGGAGTTGCCAATTGATTTAAGAAGAGGCCACCGCCCGATTTACATGTAAATTATACTATCACGTCCAAGCTGCCACATTTGAATAGTTATACAAGTTACGCTCGATGGTACACATGCCAACTGAGGATATAGATTTGCTTTTGGTCCAAGAGCTGTTCGAAGAGCAATTGATAAATTGGAGGGAGAAAAGACTGTCGAGTAAAAAAACGAAATTTGTCTCTTCTGAGAGTTAAATGGAGGGGTGGACAAAACTCACTAGTTTTAAGGCAATCGTTTGTCCCCTAACGATATATGGCGTTAGTTAATTTGTCAAATTAGCGATCTATCAAGTCTCGTTTGCATAGAATAGACCCAACGAGCAAAGAGCACTAGTCGACTTGACTGCTAAGGATGGTTACAATGTTCATTTGTAATTTAATATTTATGAAAACCTACATTTGTCCCCTGATGATAGTTCGTTGATTAACCCGGTCAAATCAACGGAGATATCTCTCTAAGTCTCGTTTATGAATATCCCTCTCTAATTTATAAAAATAATTTGGAAGAACAAATTAAACAAACTCAGAAAAAAAATCCGGATGATCATTTAAAAAATCCGAATATAATTATTTTTTCGAGTCTCGTTTGCATATATCTGTTAGGATATCGAAACAGTGATTAGGAAAAACAAATAAAACAAGTTTAGCAAAACGCGGTGCGGTCACTCATTTTCTAGGCGACTTGAATACAAAACAACATTTGCTAAGAAGTAAAATATAAATTATTATTTTAGACTGGGCTTTGGATTTAAGTCATTTTGCTTTCTTTTATTTTGCGGGTCGGGTTGGATCGAGTGGTCGGACGATTCGGTTCATTTCGAATATTGACTTTCCCGGGCCAATTCGGGTCGGGTCGGATCTTCCACATCGGGTCGCCCATCTGGGGGCTCTCCATGTGCTTCCGATTCTTTTTATATAGTCGCTCAGCTTCTTCGCGCTCCTCTCCCATCTTCGCATCTCACACTCTCTGAAGACGTTGTTGGTGGATTTTGGCAGCTCGACCGTGCATTCGCCGGCGTGATACTTCCTCTCAAAAGGGTCTGTCGCCGCTGCTTTCTTGTCTTCGAGTGAATGTGCATTGTGGGTCAGAGTTAGACTCGCTAGTTCTGCATTTTCTGATTGATTCCCTGGAAAATTCTGGACAAATTTGTGTTTTTTTTTGGTTCCGTTTCTCGTGATTTCGATTCACTCGGGTGTCTCTTTCTTGGTTGGCCACTTGAAGCTGTCTTTTACTGTTTTCTGGGTTGTTCGGTTATGAGCTTTCACAAATTGCACGCTGAGCGTTTGATGAAACTTGTGAAAGAGGAGACACGCGTAGAAGAAAACTATCTTTGCTTGTTTGATGCGTGATATGCCGTTGAAACGTGGAATGGGAGAAAAACCTTATCGAAACTGAGTTGTGGTACGACGGTTTTCTATCATGACACGCGATTGCTTTGTTCAAGTATGGTTTTCTCTATTCATCACATATATCAGTTGTATGACTGCTTCATGAGATACTTTATCAGTAATCAGGGTTAATATTGTATTTCTCAGCTGTTAATGCTTTTTGTTGTTCTAGTGCAATGGTGTGGGAAGTGAAGGTGCGTTTGTTTCAATGAAAATTGAAGATTTGTAGAAAATTTTCCGAAAGATAATTGGTTATACCGCTTAGAAAAATTAGTTAATGAAAAATATTTTCATTATGGACAACAATTTATGCCTAACTATTTTTGTAGATGATGGAAATACTTCTCATTCATTCATTTTTGTAAGGGATAAGAGTGATGGTTTTTGGAAAATGTTTTTCAAATCTTGAGTTTTCCGTGAAATAAATGCACCATAAGTTACTTATTTACAAGGATCTTGTTTCCATTATCATTCTATTAGTAAGGACCCATCTACAGTCTACTATTCTGCAAACTTAAGGCCTGTGGTTTATACCTCTCTTCTTTTGTAATGAAAAAGGTGACTTTTATACAACCGAAACGTCATACTGGGCCATAACATTAAGGGGGAATGGAAAAGATGAACATTCTATTTTTCCAATTATTTTCCCTTTTATCTGACTTTGGTGCTTTGGTTCTAGCAATTCCAAGTTCGTTATATTGATTCCCCAACTCAGAGATGGTTATCCCACCACCAGCTAAGCCACCAAGAATATTAAACTTTCTCAAGCCTTATGTTCTGAAGATGCGCTTCACTAACAAGTTTGTGAGTGCCCAAGTGATCCATTCCCCGACTGCTACTGTCACGTCTTCAGTGAGCTCGCAGGAGAAGGCTTTGAGACCGAGCATGGACTCAACTTGAGACATGGCCGCAGCTGCGAAGATAGGAAAGATACTGGGAGAGAGGCTGCTGCTCAAGGGCATCCCTGCTGTCGCCATCCACTTGAAAAGAGAACAAAAGTATCATGGCAAAGTTAAGGCGGTCATCGATTCTGTGAGAGGAGCAGGTGTGAAGTTGCTTTGAGAATTCCTGAACTTATTGGTTGTATTTGTTTTAAGACTTGTGACCTTTGTTCGAGGTGATCTTCACATGAGACAGATGGCAATGAAAGAGAGTACATGAGATTTTTATGGTGGAGGTTTCTTATATTGATTTCTTCTTAGTAAGGATGTAAGCACATTGAATGTTTGGGCATGTACACATCTGAGCATGTGTATTGGCATGTTTGGATAGATTATCAGGGCGAGAATGATTGAAAATGATGAGCCTGCTGCTCGACTCTTATTTACTGAAGCCGTTGTATCCATACAAGTTGGTTCAGAGTCCAATTTAGATCATTGATTGCTCCCATTGGGCGCTTTCGGTTTCTGCTGGAGCCTTCTGATATTGAAAGAAAACAGCTGCTTGGGCTTCCCGACTTGCAAAGAACTGGCAATCTTTGTAGCTCCAATAAATGTTCAATTTATACTCTTTACCATATTAACAGGATAAGGCTATGGTGGATAAGGCACAGGGTGCTATATGCAGTAGTTAACGGATGATCAGGTTGATGAATTGTGGCCTAATCATGAAGTAGTGCTATCTGTCCGTCAAATAGAGATTGTGACTTGACACTTGCCTATAAAGCCAGAAGGACTCGGGGTTGAAGCTTTGCTACTCAAGCATAAATGAAAATCATATGCTAGTCGTAATTTTGGCCGAAGAGACAAAGTTTAAAACAAATTGAGTTGACTTTATTAACCGTAACAAGTTATTTTACCAATACAGCAATCATAATCACGTTCGGGGACTTGGCAGTGCATTGGACGTTCATGAACTTACGTCCTTCCCAAGAGATTCAGCATCTAATGTGGTGGTACATGGCATAATTCCTAAGGACGAGGCAATAAAACTGAACTCCTTTGTAAATACCTGAAAAGCTCCAAAGAAGCTACCCATTCATCCTGGAAGATTTGCCCATACAATTACTTCAATCCTTTCTATTTCTCTACAAGAATACAGGTTCAGTCTCAAAATTTGCAGTGAGGAGACATGCGGTTTGCGTCTTTCTCAAGCAGCACGATGCGGGGTTCCATGTCGAAGGCCCTGAAAAACAGGAGCCACAAAGAATGAAATGTGTTTGATTTCGCCAAAAAATTTGTGGGGATTGGAATTTGGAATGATATCAATCCGCTTTCTTTACGGCCGGCAGGATGAGCAAAGCGCCTAGACTTATGCAACTTCATTCTAATGGACAGCACCTTATGCGCAACTCCATCCTTGGATGGGTCCTCAAGTTGATAGAGATTCTCGATCTCTTTCGACCTCTACGACACTCGGTTCCACTCATCCCTTCCGATACTCCAAATGACATTTGTGAGGTATTTTTCTTTTATAGCATCTGAAGTACGAATGAAGATGCAGGATTGGGAGTAGTAGAGGACATCCTTGTATGGAAGCTCAACATCATCACTGTTATTGCAAGCTAATGTAACCGTAAAACATCTGACAAGCACTTTCTTGATTTTAGAGATTTCATCACTTTATCTTAATTGGGAATTGTTGTTGGGATCTCCGTAGCATACGTTGCATATGAAACTGGAAGACCCAAATATCTTGTGAGAACTGTCAGAAGGATGGAAAAAAGGGAAGCCCAATGGTTGAAGAGGCCAAAGCAGAAGGCATTAGATTTCAAGGACCATGAAATCATTGAGAAGATGTCAGTTGAGACCATTCACCATGTAGATCAAGGAATAGAAAAGTCGTCGGCTTGAAATGTCATTCGGAGATTGCATCTTTTACACGCAAGTGAATAATACATCTTGGATTTGTTCCTATCATCACACTTATCTGCAATGTAAACGAGTTATTAGAAATTCAAAGTTATCTTATCGGAAAAATATTTATAAAAGATTGCTCTTCGTTATGGATTATTCAAAATTGTCTACCAATTGGTAATGACCAGAGCCACACAAATGTATGAAATGAAAATTGCCGCCACAGACTTGACTAATATGCCTTCCAAGAAAAGCGGAGAAGACTCTCGCATCGCATTGTGTACGCGAAGAAAAATCATATTTCCATGCTTGGTATGATATTGCAAGTAAAAACAATTAATGAAGTCCAACTTATTAGCACCAAATTCTCAATGCCCAGCTAGAATGGATGGCCAGAAAACGCCCCCACTGTCCTTTGTTGCATTCAGCCAAGGAAGAAATTCAATGTCACTAAGAATTTTCCACACGGTCATCCGCCAAAGACTTTGACCCCAGTAATGTCGTTTCAAGAAGACTTTGACTTCTTAACAACTATAATTAAGTGCACCGCTTCCTTAGAGGCACTGTGCTCGACCAAAAAACATGGAATTCTACCAGTCCCTCTGTTTTCTCTTTTGTCTTTCTGGGCAATTGTTATTAAACCTTCATTTCACAACAGCACAATTTTGTAGTCCTGTCCAAAGTGATGCCTTACTTCAGTTCAGCAATTCTCTCTCAGTTGAAACTGATACAGACCCACACTGTGATCCGAAGACGACTACATGGAAGAACGGCTTGGATTGCTGCTCGTGGGATGGTGTCACCTGTGACGATGTAACGGGTAACGTCATCGGCCTTGATCTTTCATTCAGCTGTCTTCAGGGGACCCTCCGTTCTAACAGTTCACTCTTTGCACTTCGCCGTCTTCAGAGCCTCAACCTTGCTATTAATGATTTCCGTACCTCACCAATTTTGCCTGAACTAAGTCTGTTTACTGAACTGAATCACCTCAATCTCTCTAGTTCCAATTTTTCAGGCCTAGTTCCTGTTGAAATTTCTTACCTTTCTAAACTTGTTTTACTTGACCTCTCCTTTAATTTCGACTCTAATAATATGGATGGGACACCCGGTCTTAAGATCAAAAATATTGGTTTTAAAGCCCTTGTTCAGAATTTCACAGAGTTGAGGGAACTTCACCTTGATTGGGTAGACATGTCTGCTATTTCGCCTAGTTCCTTCGTGAATTTATCATCCTCCTTGACGTGTTTCAGTGTGTCTATGTGCTATTTACGAGGGAAACTTCCGCCCAACATTTTCCGCTTGCCAAACCTCCATGATCTCGATTTGGCTTTCAATTATTATATCACGGTTTCTTTTCCAAAGTCTAACTGGAGCAAGTCTCTTGAATCCTTGACCCTCTCGTTTGCAAGCATCTCGGGCAAAATACCAGATTCAATAGGTGAATCCAAGAATTTAAGAACTCTAGATCTCAGTTTCTGCACATTGACTGGATCGATTCCCTCATCGCTTGCGAACTTAACAAAATTAACGAGGTTGGACCTTTCACACAATGAATTAAGTGGTCACATCCCGTCATTTATTGGAAAGCTTGAACGACTTGTACATTTAGACCTTTCTTTTAACCAATTTACTGGTGTTTTAGACTTGGGAGTCATTTCGACACTAAAAAATCTGCAAGTCCTTGGTCTCACAGTAGAGTTAAATCTAGCTTATAACAGTACGAATTACACATTTCCGAAACTTGAGACTTTGGCCTTGCCTTCCTGCTACTTGACCAAGTTTCCTTTTTTTCTGAGCTCTTTAAAAATGCTAAGAGAATTAGATCTCTCCAAAAACGAGATTGGCGGTCAGATACCGAGATGGTTTTGGGATGTAGGGAAAGGCAGCCTATGGAAGCTTGATATATCTAGTAACCTTATTGGGGGAGGCATACAACAATTTCCTTGGAAAGAGTTGACCATTGTTGACCTTAGTGACAATTTATTCCGGGGCCCGCTTCCAATTCCACCACTCCCTATAGTCAGCTTTCAGGCCACCGACAACGGCTTCAGCGGAGAGATTCCATCTTCCATTTGCGAATTAAGCTCCCTTGTTTTTCTAAACTTGGCTCGTAATAATCTCTCTGGCTCTATTCCACAATGTTTGGGAAATTTAACCAACCTCTTTGGACTAGACTTGAGCGCTAATCAGTTTGAAGGGACATTGCCGCGGTCTTTAGACAATTGTGCATCATTATTCGATCTAAACGTCAGTTTCAACAAAATCAACGATACGTTTCCAAAGTGGTTGCTAGAAGTCCCCGCATTGGAGAGCATCGCTCTGCAGTTCAATGAATTCCATGGCCAAATCGATCCTCCAACTACTCCATTTCTTCCCTCCAGGCTTTCTACTTTTTCCATATCCAACAATAATTTGGGGGGTCAATGGCCCGAAGGATATTTTCTCCATCAGTTGAATCTGCGGACAGTTGATCTATCCAACAATAGATTTGAAGGTCCTCTTCCAATTCCACCACCCGCCACTCAATTCTATTCCATTGCAAACAACAAGATTGGTGGAAAGGTTTCACATTTGATATGCAATGCCACTGAGCTCATAGTCCTTGACTTGTCCAATAATAGTTTGATGGGCAACTTACCAGCGTGCTTGATGAGCTTTAGTGAAAATCTCTCGGTGCTCAACCTTCGAATGAACAGTATTGAGGGTGTAATCCCTAAGAAATTTGCTGAGGGCAGCAATTTAAGGACTATTGACTTTAGTCGGAATCGATTTGAAGGGACATTGCCACTGTCCTTAGTACATTGTGACAAGTTGGAAGTTTTGGATCTCGGCAACAATGGATTGGAGGATACGTTCCCTGATTGGTTGGGAACCCTTCCCAAGCTACAAGTTCTTGTTTTGAGGTCCAACAGGTTCCATGGCTTCGTGAGTAGTCCTAGAGCAGCTCACCCATTTTCTGAATTGCGCATTTTCGACCTTTCCAGCAACAATCTGAGCGGTCCTTTACCCATTAGATATATTATGAAGTTCACTGCCATGGTGAATCAAGATAAAGGACAGGGCAAGCTGCAGTATATGGGAGGAGATGGTTATGAAGATTCAGTCACGGTGACCATGAAAGGACTGGAGATACAGTTGGTGAAAATTCTAACTGTTTTCACGAGTATCGACTTATCGAGCAACCATTTTGGCGGGGAGCTTCCGGTGGATATAGGAAACCTGAAGTCACTCAAAGGGCTCAACTTTTCCCACAACAATCTTACCGGTTATATCCCTTCGTCTACCGGGAACTTGACTGAACTTGAATGGCTAGACCTCTCTTCAAACAAGTTCATCGGACGGATTCCTCGAGAACTAGTGGATTTGACGTATCTTGGATTCTTGAACCTCTCGGAGAATCAGCTCATCGGACCTATTCCTCTGGGAAGGCAATTCAACACATTCAAGAGCGACTCGTTTGTCGGGAATCCGGGATTATGTGGATTTCCATTGCCAAAGACGTGCGCAGATGGTTCACAAGAAATTCCACCAGTAACCATCGTTCAGGAAAATGTTACAGAGCATGGAGGCTGGTTTGAGTGGAGAGCCATATTGATGGGTTATGGGTGGGGAATCGTAGCTGGAGTCTCTCTAGGATACATCGTTCTCGAATCCAGAAAACTTGGATGGCTCGTGGGATTGCTCGAAAGGAAAGGAGCTAATATGAGAAAGAAGTGGAGGAGGAATGCTAGTAGACCTTGTCAAATATGAGAATCTCGACTGTTCATTTTTTGCATTGTAAGATGATGAAAATATGTCAGTTGAACTGCCATGAGACAAATTATATGATTACTATTTTGGCCTTTTTATCATTCAAGTGTAATCTCAGCCTAGTACACAAAGTGAGATCTGATTTTCCTCATCTGCATGACTTTGAAATCCTTGGCTAGCCATATGCCTAAATTTTATTGTTAGAGCGCAAACATATGAACTTATAAAATGGGAAACTTATTAATTCGGATCGTGAATGTATAAAGTCTGTGGCATTGTTGATAAACCAAAAGCATAATGACATACCAAACTCACAGTGCTACTGGCATTATATGTCTGCGTTCAGGTCCTTCTTCGTAAAGTTTTGCGTACTTTTGTCTCTATTGAAACAATCTCCATGCATTGCTCACAAATTAGAAAAAAAGGAAGAACATATCCCCCAGGATATATGGAAAATAACATGTTTTGCTTTTTTTCTCCCGTGCAGCCAACTTCGGGAGTGATTGCTTGACTCATACACGTTCAAAATTCTTTTGTTAACATCAGGAAGAGACGTGCTTGAACTCCAATTGACTGCAATTCGTCCGAGAACAAGTTGATCAACAAAGATTAAGAAATGAACAAGTTGATCAGTCCCATGAGATATCGAATGGTTCACGTAAGTCACTCCACTTTTTCGCTTGGCTTCCCATAAATGAATTCTGAAACGCAGACTCATGTGACGAATTCGTGCATTTGAAAAGAAGCTCTCTTTCTTGTCCTCTCTGGTCGAACGGGTGAGTTGACGCCGAGAACAAGGAGAAACATCATGGTGATGGTGAGAGGAATTGTCCGGAGTTGCGAATTGATTTAAGAAGATTTAAGAAGAGGACGTTGTTCGATTTACATATAAAATATAAGAATAAGTACACTGAGAGTTTTAAAACTTGTCACAAAATTGCAACTCAGTTCAAAACTTTCAAAAAATGCAATTATGCCTTAAAATTTATTACGAAAATGCGATTAAATCCTAAAACTTTCCGAAAGTGTAATCAAATTTTAAAACTTGTCAAATTGATTCAATCAAGTCATTCCGTTGATTACACTTTTTCGAATTTTTAGGACTTAATTACATTTTCGTGATAAGTTTTAAGATTTTCAGTGCACTTATCCACAAATTATACCATCACGTCCAAGTTGCAACATTTGAATAGTTAAACAAGATACACAATGGTACACATGCCAACTGCGGATATAGATTTGCTTTTGGTCCAAGAGCTGTTCGAAGAGCAATTTAAAAACTAGAGGGAGAAAAGACTATCGGAATTTTTTTTTTTTTTTATCTCTTCTGCGAGGTCAATGGAGGGGTGGACAAAACTCACTAGTGTTAAAGAAATCACATGTGTTTGATGTCTCTTGGATTAGGTCAAGCCATGGTTTTTGCGAAGTATTTAGAGAGTTAAAATCTTTTTGCTCGTTTTGTTATGGCGTCAATCCATGATGTAAAGTAAAAAGAAGTTAAACAACATATGGATGGGTGTAGGCGGCCCGACCTGAACCGGATGGATTTTCCCCGCACAAAACGAGCAGCAAAGAAAATGGCGATATATATATATATATTGTATATTCGGGTGATTTTATATAGATGGTAATATGTAATTACAAATGGTGTTTTACAATATAAAACATGAATTTAACTCGTGATCATCCATTTATATTACAATTTTTCATATTTAAAGTACATCTAAATTTATTACGTGAATGAATTTCCATTCGACTTTACATTATTTCACATATCATAATAAATAGACTACCGAAGGTTTAAAATAATTTATGTCTACTATGAACTTATCTTTATCTATACTTCTCTTAGATAAGAAGAACAAATAAAAAACTTAACAAAATAATTGGAAAGTTAATTTGAACAATTTTAGCAAAAAAGTATACTTACTTGATAATCACCATTTCCTATAGTTAACGTAGCTATAGTACAAGTACAACTATTAAAATTAAATTGTGGACCTAACTATTAAAATAGACTCGATGCGCGACAACATTAGTCGAATTGAGTGTTTGCGATCATTGCAATGTTCTTTTGTAATTTTAAAATATGTAAAAACTTACATTTGACCCCTGATGATATCACATTAGTTAACATTGTCAAATCAATTGAAATACTTTTCAAGTTTCGTTTGCATATATCCATTTCTAATATAAAAAAAATAATTTGGAACAATAAATAAAACAAACTTCGCATAATAATATTGAACGATTCGGTCAATTGCAAAATATTGACTTTCCTCAGTCAATTTGGGTCAGGTCGGGTCGGATCTCAAATATCGGGTCGCCCGTCTGGGGCTCTTCATATGCTTCCGAGTCTTTTTATATGGTCGCTCAGTTTGTTCGCGCTCCTCTCCCTCTTCGCATCTCACGCTTTCTGAAGACGTTGTTGGTGGATTTTGCAGCTCGACCGTGCATTCGCCGGCGTGATACTTCCTCTCAAAAGGGTCTGTCGCTGCTGCTTTCTTGTCTTTGAGTGAATGTGCATTGTGGGTCAGAGTTAGACTTGCTAGTTCTGCAATTTCTGATTGATTCCCCGGAAAATTTTGGACAAATTTGTGTTTTTTTGCCCCGTTTCTCGTGATTTCGATTCACTCGTGTGTCTCTTTCTTGGTTGGCCACTTAAAACAGTCTTTTACTGTTTTCTGGGTTGCTCGGTTGCGATCTTTCAGAAATTGCACGCGGACTGTTTGATGAAAGTTGTGAAAGAGGAAGCAGATGTAGAAGAAAACTATCTTTGCTTGTTTGATGCGTGATATGCCGTTGAAATGTGGAATGGGGGAAAAACCAAATCGAAACTGAGTTGTGTTACGAGTTACGACGGTTTTCTATGATGACATGCTATCGTTTTGTTCAAGTATGGCTTTCTCTAATCATCACATGAATCAGTTGTATTCCTGCTTCGTGAGATACTTTATCAGCAATCAGGGTCGATATTGTATTTCTCATCTTTTAATGCTTTTCGTTGTTCTAGTGCAATGGTGTGGGAACTGAGAGTGTGTTTGCTTCACGGAAAACTCAAGAATTGTAGAAAATTTTCCAAAAGATGATTGGTTATATCGCTTAGAAAAATTAGTTAACGAAAAATGTTTTCATTGTCGACAACAATTTATGCTTAACTATTTTCATAGATAATGGAAATACTTCTCATTCATTCATTTTTGTAAGGAATAAAAGCGATCAGTTTTTGGAAAATATTTTTCGAATCTTGAGTTTTCCGTGAAATAAACGCACCATAAGTTACTTATTTACAGGAATCTCGTTTCAATTATCATTCTATTATTAAGGACCCATCTACAGTCTACTATACTACAAGCTTAAAGGCCTGTGGTTTATACTTCTCTTCTTTTGTAATGAAAAAGGCGACTTTTATACAACTGAAACGACATACTAGGCCTTAACATTAAGATGGAATGGAAAAGATGACAATTCTATTTTTCCATTTATTTTCCCTTTTGTCTGACTTTGGTGGTTTGGTTCTAGCAATTTGAAGTTTGTTATATTGATTCCCCCACTCAGAGATGGTTATCCCACCGCCAGCTAAGCCACCGAGAATAATAAACTTTCTCAAGCCTTATGTTCTGAAGATGCACTTCACTAACAAGTTCGTAAGTGCCCAAGTGATCCATTCCCCTACTGCTACTGTCGCATCTTCAGCAAGCTCGCAGGAGAAGGCTTTGAGACCGAGCATGGACTCAACACGCGATGTGGCCGCCGCTGCGAAGATAGGAAAGATACTGGGAGAGAGGCTGCTGCTCAAGGGCATCCCTGCTGTCACCATCCACTTAAAAAGAGAACAAAAGTATCATGGCAAAGTTGGCAGTCATCGATTCTGTGAGAGAAGCAGGTGTGAAGTTGCTTTAAGAACTCCTGAACTTATTGGTTGTATTTGTTTTGAGTCTTGTGACCTTTGTTTGAAGTGATCTTCACTTGAGACAGATGACAATAGAAGAGAGTGCATGAGATTTTAATGTTGGAGACTGCTTATTTTGATTTCTTCTTAGTAAGGATATAAGCATATTGAATGTTTGGGCATGTACACATCTGAGCAGGTGTGTTGGCATGTTTGGATAGAATATCAGGGTCAGAATGATTGAAAGCGATGAGCCTGCTGCTCAACTCTTAAATACTGAAGGCGTTGCATCCATACAAGTTGGTTCGAGAGTCCAATTTAGATCATTGATTGCTCACGTTGGGCGCTTTCGGTTTCTGCTGGAGCCTTCTGACATTGAAAGAAAACAGCTGCTTGGGCCTCCCGACTTGCAAAGACCTGGCAATCTTTGTAGCTCCAATAGATGTTCGATTTATACTTTTTACCATATTAACAAGATAAGGCCATGGGGAAGAAGGCACAGGATGCTATATGCAGTAGTTAACGGATGATCAGGTTGATGAATTGTGGCCTAATCATGAAGTAGTGCTATCTGTCCGTCAAATAGAGATTGTGATTTGACACTTGCCTATGAAGCCGGAAGGACTCAGGATTGAAGCTTTGCTATTCAAGCATAAATGAAAATCATATGCTAGTCGTAATTTCAGCCGAAGAGACAAAGTTTAAGACAAATTGAGTTGGCTTTATTAACCGTGACAAGTTATTTTAGCAATACAGCAATCATAATCACGTTCAGGGACTCGCAGTGCATTGGATGTTCATGAACTCACGTCCTTCCCAAGAGATTCAGCATCTAATGTGGTGGTACATGGTATAATTCCAAAGGATGAGGCAATAAAACTGAACTCCTTTGTAAATACCTGTAAAGCTCCAAAGAAGCTAGCTATTCATCCTGGAAGATTTGCCCAGACAATTACTTCAATCCTTTCTATTTCTCTACAAGAATACAGGTTCAGTCTCAAAATCAGCAGTGAGGAGACATGCGGCGGTTTGCGTTTTTCTCAAGCAGCACGATGTGGGGTTCCATGTCGAAGGCCCTGAAAAAATGGAGCCACAAAGAATGAAATGTGTATGTTTTCGCCAAAAAATTTGTGGGGATTGGAATTTGGAATAATATCAATCCGCCTTCTTTGCAGCCGGCAGGACAAGCAAGGCGCCTAGACTTGTGCAACTTCATTCTAATGGACGGAAACTTACGAGCAACTCCATCCTTGGATGGGTCCTGAAGTTGATAGAGATTCTCGATCTCTTTCAACCTCCGCAACACTCGGGTGCACTCCTCCCTTCTGATACTCCAAATGATATTTGTGAGGAATTTTTCTTTTACAGCATCTAAAGTACGAACGAAGATGCAGAATTGGGAGTTGTCGAGGACATCCTTGTGTGCAAGCTCAATGTCATCACTGATGTTGTAAGCTTACGAAACCGTAAAACAAGCACTTCCTTGATTTTAGATATTTTATCACTTTATCTTAATTGGGAATCGTAATTGGGATCTCTGTAGCATACATTGCATGTGAAACCGGAAGATCCAAATTGCTCGCACGAACTATGAGAAGGATAGAGAAAAGGGAAGCCAAATGGATGAAGAGGCTAAAGCACGAGGCATCAGATTTCATGGATCATGAAATTGTTGAGAAGATTTCAATTGAAACTGTTCGCCATGTAGATCAAAGAATAAAAAAGTCGTCGATCGAATCCCATATAGCTGATCTTAATGGATGACTTTTGTCATGGAAATACGTCCCTTAAGGATCAGCACTAGAAATTATTGGATGTACACTTTAAAGTAACCATGCAATATGTTTGCATCACAGCAATCAAATTGCGTCCGGCTGAAATTAAATTAAATGGATTTTATTTTATTTTATTTTTGGTCATGGGCTTGCGTGCATATGATACACGCACGCCCAAAATGGACACATATTAATGTGCCCAAAATGCACACATGCTGGTCATGCGCTCTTATGTTTTATAAAAGATAAAAATAAATAATAATAATAATAATAATAATAGTGCACACACATGGCCCGCGTTGGGGTGTTAGAACCGAACCGAACCGAACAGTTCGGATAATAAAAATAAACCATGTTTTTCGTCGGTTCTGAAGATTGTATGATTCTGGAATGCGGTTGCGTCAACCGGTTTCTTATTCTCATCTTGCTGCTGCTACACTATCGGATTCCTTTGTGAAACTGTTCGGTGCTGTTAATTAAAAATTTGAAACTTACAATTCTATCCATTTGCTTCTCCATTCTCTTGTTGCGAATTTCTCATCAACAACCAAAGGTTGGATACTTCTTCTTTTTCCCCCACCTTCTCTTTTCTTAGCCCTGAACAGCACTAGATACTATAATTTGTGCATCTCGATCCTCATTTTTATGGTTTCTGCCTCTGTTAGGCAATTTTTGTTGATTTTGGTATGCATTTTCACGTGCGGCTATTCTTTTTCCTGGTCGAGTTGATCATTAATCTTGATTCGAGGCTGAGCCTTGATAATGAAATTGGATGATCCGTATGACTGCGTCGGGCTAATCTGGTTTCTTGTGTTAATCTTGTTTGCTTATCAAGCTGAATTTCGGGAATTTGATCTATTCCTTTCTCCGTGGGATTTCATTTGTGGGTGCAAGCTGTAGTTTATGTGTGTTTGGCCTCGTCATCTTGTTCTAATGTTCAAATTATCAGCAGAGCTCCAGGCTGCTTTTTGGGTTTTGGCTTGATGATCCTTTTTTGTTGAAATGGATGCAGGTCTAACTGTTCTTCTTAAATATCTGTTCTCTCTTTTCTGGGTGAAGAACTTAGAAAAATTCATAGGAAGACACTGAGGTAGATGTCATAGTTGAGTGTTTTGGATGGGCGACATTTTAGGATATTGGATTGAACATTTTTGTTTTGAAAGAAAATGAAGAGGGGCACAAAGATAACGGACGCGAAGGTGTAAAGTTGGTTTCGGAGGTAAATCTTGGGTACATATATAGTATTTTTTTAAAATAGAGTTACGTTATGTAAAAGATAAAATACGTTTGCGGTATCTTTCTAAAATTAAAAGTATCTGATTCCGTAAAAGTCACGGGGACATAATAAAATAAACCAATCCGAGGGATTCTTCAGCAGCAGCAACACTAAGCTTTTGACTTCTGATCAGATGGCTGTGAGCTGTGGAGGATAAAAGAAAAAAAAAATAAAAAGAAGAAAAATCGATCCGAACTGAACTGGTTCTTTGGTTCAGTTCATATTCGGTTCATTCGAGGTTCGGTTCGGTTCGTGCACTCTAATGATTCAGTTCGGTTCGGTTTTTCAAGAATACCAAACCGAACCAAATTATTGACACCCCTAATCTGCAATAATTGCTGACTGTGTGCTGCACATGGTTAGCAGCTGATCATGCGCAGCACACGGTCAGCAATACACACACAATGCACAATCATCATCCCTATTTTTTTGGGCAACCGTTGCTGATCACCGTCTTATGTGCAATCAGCAATAGTTGCTAATCATGCGTAGCACCCGATCACCCTTTTATGTTCGATCAGTGTGCTGCACATGATCTACAACTAAAAGGGTGATCAGCAACAATTGCCAAAAAAAAAATAATAATAAAGGGATGATGATTGTGCAATGTGTGTGTGGGGAGGTAAGAAGTTTCTCTCTTTTGTTGGTCCCGCAATTGAAATAACAAGAGTGCCGAGAATTGTCTTCACGTGATTGTTAGCACAATTACAGAGGTGATTACTTGCGAGTTTTTTCTTTTGTTCGACGTGTGATTTGTGCTGTATGTGAACTAGAGGTCCAACATTGATGGGGCTTGAACTGAAAAACATTTGAATCAAGCCATTTTGGGCACGCTACGAAAGGTAATCCGTTTAACCCCATTTGTTCTTTTGATTTTTATTAAAACACACGAACAACGCCTTTGGATATATATGTATGATTTAATTTTATTTTTTTCTTCCGTTGCGTTTATATTTTATTTTACCTATACATCATGTTCCGTAAACACCAACAGACATTCCGTCATCCCGCCCCAAATTATTGTTGAACTTGCAGGTAATAGTAGATGACGGAGTTGTACCTATCATCACACTTGTCAGCAATAGTAAGCAGGGGTATTAGAGATTCAAATTTTTCTACTAAATAGTAATGACCAGAGCCACGCGTATTTTTGAAATGAAAAATGCCACCATAGACTTGACCAATACGCCTTTCAAGAAGAGTGGAGAAGGCTTCCGCATCGTGTACATGTAAGAAAAACCTGTTCCATGTTCAATATGATATTGCAAGTAAAGATAATTAATGAAGTCCAACTTATTAGCACCAATTTGACAGAGAAATCCGTCTTGCGATTCGGATCGCGAATGTATAAAGTCTGAGGCACGGTTGATAAATTAAATGCATAATGACATGTCAAACTCACGTGCCATTGGCATTTTGCTTTTGCGCTTCAGGTCTTTCCTTGTAAAGTTTTGCGTACTTTTAGCTCTATTGAAATAAACTCTATGCATTGCCGACAAATTTTAAAAAAAGAACGAAGTGCATATCCCCGCGGATATATGAAAAATAACATGCTTTGCTTTTTTTCTCCCGTCCAGCCAACTTCAGAAGCGATTGCTTGACTTACACACGTTAAAAAATTCTTTTGTTAACATCAGCAGGAGACTTGATTGAACTTCAATCGACTGCAATTCGTCCGGGAGCAAGTTGATCGACAAAGATTGAGAAATGAACACAGAATTTCGAGACTTTGATTATTGAAAAATTGTTATCTTCATTGTTTGCGTCTAAATCCCATGTGCATGTAGTTACCAACAATCTGAATCAACAAACGCTTAGAATGACACCTACATCGACTATATAGTTGTCACCGTCACACAACGGATCACTGCAATTCTTGATTGAAGGGACATAGTTATCTTAGATCTTGGTGAGTATCTATTTTTTACCGATTTCTTTTTGCTTTTGCATTGGAATTTTGCATTAATTCTCTTGATCCGCATTACAAAGGGTGTTGAGGATTACATGTATAGTTCTCGGAAGAGACTGCTAGATTTTCCATCTTCCAACACCGACGGACCCTGCATTATTTTCCTCTTGAATGGCATCATCTCCCATTCATGACAACTCTAACATGCCAATTCCTCTACCTAACCCTAAAAATTAAGATTGCCCAAGTGTCCAATTAACTATATTTCATCTCCTCCTCTTGGCACACTCTCTCCCATTTGTTCAACAACCAAGTATCTCACATCCCATTGTCTTCTTCTTCAACATCCCGGATATCTTCCAATAACCACATCACCTAACGCTTCCCAGCGTCTCATCCCCTCTTAACACAGCTCATCGGGATCCTCACAAACTAAATCATTTTTAAAGCACGCGCTACGTGCATGCACGATTCGTTTCTCTTTGTTGGAAAAGGAAAAGAAGAAGAAGACCCAGCTCGCTTGTTTAAGATTCACCAAAAGGTAAACAATACATCACCGCATGCCCACCAAAACTTTTTTGGATCGGCATACAAATTTTTAAAAAATTGTAAAAAAATTGTATATGAATGTACATGTTAATAGGCACATGTTACGAGGGAGGGAGGATTTCGAATTTAAAAAAAAAAAGTTAGAAGTGCAGAAATTGCACGATTTAGATTAAGTAGAAAACAAATAATGAAAGTCAATTTTGCAGGCCTTTTTTATCTTAATATGGGAACAAAACCGAGAGAGGGTGTTTTCTCTTCCTTGTTGCTTGGGCAAAACTCACACTTCAAATGGAGGCTTGTCCTCTGTGATTTTGCATAGAAGCCATGGCAAGCGCATCCTTTGTGAGGGAAAAGGTAGAGAAGGGGGACATTAGCAGCTGCAAGTCACTGTTCATAGGCAGCTATCGAGTTCTCCAGTTTTTGTTAGTGGACAGAATAAAGCCTCAAGATATAACTTCCAGTTTACAATTTTATCCCTGTTTCTTCTGGGAACTTATTTCTTTCTTCTTTCAAGGGATTACATTAGAACCATAAAAAAGCGAGACGGAATTCACTTTTGATTTAATATACAGGCTAGTGTCGACGCAAGTGCGTGATCGCCGGCAGGTAACATTTGAAGAGAAAAGAATCGGCTTTTTGAGGAATTGAGTGGATATACAACATATTGTTATTATAAATGTGTGAATTGAGTGGTCACTTGATGAAGAGAAAATAATGGGTAGTTTTAATTATTATGTAATTTGAAAAGCAAAAAGTGAGACAAATGGTGGTTTTGACTTGTGTAGAAAATGCCGCTAATTCTTTACGTGCAAATCTTGGTTTCTTTCCGGGTTAATTAGTCGTGATTTACTTGGCAATATGGATGGTTCCTTTCCATGTCTAACTCAATTTATCGACGATGGTGAAGAAGTTGTTATTGTGAGCCAAGGTTATTGGGTCAAGATTAGCATATGATTTGGTAGCTTATTTGCGGGAAGGTCAAGATTAGCATATGTTCCGACCACAAAAAAACAAAAACTCAGCATATGCTATGTATATAATATATCAGGGGACGTCATTACCAGGTCAAGATAAACATGACCAGGACGTGTTGTGAGACTTTTTTACATTGTATTTCTTATATGTTCCTGCTAATATCAAACTTCTTCATGTAAATTTTTTTGTTCCAATGTAAATAATTTGAATGGTTGATATAATGTAGAGGCAGAGTATGGTTGTTACCAAAGAAACATAAAATTTGACGTGGACATGGCAAGTGGGCTTCATTGGAGACAAAGCCCATAAGTGGCATTAGGCTTCATCACATCATCAGAGCAGAAAAGTATAATTTGATACTATAAATACAAAATTGTACCCACATTACCAATGTTATGAACCAATTGATTCTGTTTACCATATCAATTATCAAACACCTTTATATCATACCTTGCGGGAGAGTCGCCGAAGATTGCGACCTTTATGCCCACAGATCACGGCCCAACGAGGCTACGGCAAAGCATTAGATGAATGTTTGGACAAACCATAAATTGCCCAATGCATTGTGTGTTATAGAATATTTCCCATACAATGGTGAGTGCTGACACGCTACTTAGATAAATTCTTTTCATGAAACCGTTGTCTACGAGTGTAACATCCACGAAAACCGTAGACCTCTTAAATATCTTATTAATCTCATGGAGTCACGATAGTCTATAAGCTGTTTAGATGGAGGTGATTCTAGAAGGTTGGTTCACTGGGATATTGATTTTAATCTATGCTTCCTAATTTAAGGGATTATGATAGTATTAATATTATTATTTTAAACAAAAGCTCTTAATTTAAGGGATTTCTATAGTTTCTGTTTTGCTTTCCGTAACTATCCTTAATTATTTATTTGCAAATATTGGTACATGGACGATTGCACAAACGCAACGTTTTATACTACTCACACGTTCCAATATTAAAACTCGGATTTTTTTATCCTACAACAATTCTGCTCAACAAATTTCTAAATAATTTTATACTATTTTTTTTTTCATTTCACATGTTTATCACTATAATTTCTTTTAATTACTGAATAATCCAAACATTTCGCAGTATAATGATTTCGCTTAACGTTTTAAATGTCGATTTCTTATGCCCATGCAACGCATGTGCATATTTGCTTTAAAAAAATTGAATCAAATCAGAATTTCACTGGCACCATGCTTTTTACTTGACACCAACGTATTCGCGTATTCTTTATTTTTCTCCCCGCTTGTATTATAGAAAGGCATTTCTTAAATACGTCAAACGTGTTAGGTTTTTGTACATTCTTATTCTACTTTCTTATCATATCAAAATTATTTTTTATCAAACGAAAAAAATATATTGTTCACCCGGCATACAGTGGGACCTAAAAACAAGATTTTGAACCATGGTCGACATCTGCCAATCCTATTGACGAATGAAGCACGAGAGAATCTTCTGAACAGGTTCAAATTGGCGATCAAAAGCACATCGAGTTCTCTTAACTTTATTATGTTGAGTGGGCGTTTCTCTTCCCCTAATTGGGGATTGCAATGTAACAAAAGAGGTCATTCAAATCAAACCGCAGACTGGATCGCCAAATCCCATCGGAAAGGGACCTTGTCTCCCACTTGGATGTCTCGACCTTCCCAAAATCTTTTGGATTTACTTTGTATGGACTCTAGTCAACTCTATCACTGTGTTTCGTCTTATGAATGATATAAAATGAGCTTGTTTCAGACCAAAAAAAAAAAAATTAGACAATGATTAGAAAAATCCCTTTCCCTCCGCATTCTTTGAATGATGTGTTTTCAAGTTCACAGCCAAAAAAAAAAAAAAAATTGTTCTATTTTAAGAGAAAGTGCCTTTTGCTCTTTAAATTCTATTTTGGGAGAAAGTTAGATGGAGTAATTTTCCTTTATCAACTCGGCCGTGTCGACATGAAAGCGTTGTATACTTATCTTCAATGCATATTTAAGAAACAAGATAGATGATGGTACTTAATACGGTAGATAACATATTGACAACCCGTCGCTTGATGTAAATATTACATAAAAGACTTTCCCGATTCAGTGCTACTTTGTTCTCATTTCGAGATTAGAGAAGCTGACAATGCAAGAGTCGTAAAATTTACGAAAATAACAGGGTAAAATTAAAAGTTATCTCAAACTGATGATGTCATTCAGAATGTTTATCCTCCGTGATGCTCTCTTAGGTCTTCAATGCAAAAGAGAGACTTTGTATGTGGAGTTGTACGTTACATGCACTTGAGCAGTGCTCAAGTTAGTTGAGGAGCTCCATTTTCCCTATGATTTCCAGTTTTTGTGCTTTCGAATATGGATAGACGGATTAGGTGATGGCCAGACATTATGCATACTAAGCCAAAAAGTAGTTCAGGCTTTTGTATATAGAGTGACAGAGCCTAAAAATGGGAAAATTATCCAAGGTCTTAAATCTTTTGTATTTTTGCAAATTTAGTCTTAAACTTTTTAATTGTGGCAATTAAGTCATAAAAAAAATTTATATTTTACCAATTGAGTCTATCCAGCTAAATTTGACTAAAAATCGTTGACGTGAATGCCAGTCATCCTATGTGGCAAGGCTGATGTTGACGCAAACTGTGACATCCTAGATTTAACTCACTGGAGGTATTGTTTGCTTTGACCCATCTCATATCGAGCCTTATGGTTTTGTCCATTGGCGTACAGGCAAGCACTTTCCCAGAAGGTTATCCATCCTAATAGTGCTTTGGCCTAAGTTTGCTTAACTTTGGAGTTCCAAAGCAAAGTTTACTGTTACGTCAAAAGGCGCATCCATAAGTTAATTCTAGTTTTCACATATATATCTCAATATCACTCTCCCCTTGTTCGGTGCATAGTTTAGTTCATTCTTACCCCCCTTCGCCATCATAGAAACCTGCCAGGAGCTACTCCTTATCCAGACCCTCTATCCCCGACGACCACACCCCGACCTCATCGAACGGGGTCATTATAGGTCCACCAGCTTCCACATGGTTCGTCCCCGAACCATACA
This sequence comes from Syzygium aromaticum, assembly GCA_024500025.1. Lineage (NCBI taxonomy): Eukaryota > Viridiplantae > Streptophyta > Magnoliopsida > Myrtales > Myrtaceae > Syzygium > Syzygium aromaticum. The sequence continues at coordinate 6,610,848 of CM044890.1, forward strand.
CCTATTGGAGGGCCGCTCTGATATCATATTGTGATATCCTAAATTTAACTCAATCGAGATACTGTCCACTTTGGCCCGTTCTATACCGAACCTCACGATTTTGTCCTTTGGCGTACAAGCAAACACTTTCTTAGGATGTTACCCATCCTGGTAGTGCTCTGGCCTGAGCTTATTTAACTTTGGAGTTTCAAAGTAAAGCTTACCGTTACGTCAAAAGGCGCATCCGTGAGTTAATTTCAGTTTTCACATATATATCTCAGGATTTCTCTTACCCTATTCGGTGTACAGTTCGATTCATTCCTACTCCCTTGGCCATCATAGAAGCATGGTAGGAGCTGCTTCTTGTCTAGGCCTTCTAGCCCCAACGATCACTCCCCACCTTCGTCGGACCAAGTCGTTACACAGACAAATTTTACTAATACTTTAATCCCTCTATTGGCAATCGCCGGGCCTTATCAACAGATGGCGGAGGTTGTGGCCTCAGGTGGTCGACATTTGGACCATTGATTACTCACATTGGGTGCTTTTGCTTTCTGGTTGAGAGCCTTCTGACATTGAAAGAAAACAGCTGCTTGGGCCTCCCGACCTGCAAAGATCTGGTAATCTTTGTAGGTTCAATAAATGTTCAATTTATACTCTGTACCATATTAACAGGATATGGTGGAAAAGGCAGAGGAAGCTATATGCATTAGTTTAACGGATGATCAGGTTGATGAACTGTGGCCATATCATGAAGTAGCGCTATCTGTCCGTCAAATAGAGATGGTGATTGGTGACTCGACACTTGCCTGTGAAGCCAAAAGGACTCGGGGTTGAAGCTTTGTCACTCAAGCATAGATGAAAATCATATGCTAGCCGTAATTTCAGCCAAAGAGACAAAGTTTAAGACAAATTTGTCGAGGTTGTCCTACATCGGTTGTGGAAGGGACTGGTAGTCAGCTTATAAGTGTGAGAGAAAGCCTCACTCTTTGAATTAGCTTTTGGAGAGAGAGGCGCTCAAGACCACTCAACGCTAATATCTGAGCCAAGGTTGCTAATAAGTCCAGATCCCAATAGTCACATATGAGAGTTATGGGTTGTTGCGTCTCCGACCCAGGCCCGATGTGTAAAAGGGAGATTGTTGAGGTTGTCCCACATCAGTGGTGGAAAGAGCTGGTGGTCGGTTTATAAGTGTGAGAGAAAACTTTACTCTTTGAGCTAACTTTTAGGGTGTGAGAGGCCCAAGACCATCCAACAAAACTGACTTGCTATGCATTCGACGTCCACGAACTTCCGTGCTTCCCAAGAGATTTACCACATAGAGTGGTGGTACATGGTAAAATTCCAGAGGATGAGGCAATAAAACTGAACTCCTACGTAAACAGAAGGTTCAGTCTCAAAATGTGCAGTGAGAAGACATGCGCTTTGCGTCTTTCTCAAGCAGCACGATGTGGGGTTCCATGTCCAAGGAGATTTACCACATAACGTGGTGGTACATGGTAAAATTCCAGAGGATGAGGCAATAAAACTGAACTCCTACGTAAACAGAAGGTTCAGTCTCAAAATGTGCAGTGAGAAGACATGCACTTTGCGTCTTTCTCAAGCAGCACGATGTGGGGTTCCATGTCCAAGGCTCTGAAAAACAGGAGCCACAAAGAATGAAATGTGTATGTTTTCGCCAAAAAATTTTCGGTGATTGGAATTTGGAATGATATCGACCCCCTTTTCTCTGTGGCCAGCAGGATGAGCAAAGCGCGTAGACCTGTGCAACTTCATTCTAGTGGACGGAAACTTACGTGCAACTCCATCCTTGGATGGGTCCTGAAGGCGATAGAGATTCTCGATCTCTATTGACCTCTGCGACACCCAGGTCCACTCTTCCCTTCCGATACTCCGAATGATATTTGTGAGGAATTTTTCTTTTACAGCATCTGAAGTATGAACGAAGATTCATAATTGGGAGTAGTCGAGGACATCCTTGCATGGAAGCTCAATATCATCACCGATGTTGTAAGCCAATGGAACTGTAAAACATTTGACAAGCACTTCATTGATTTTAGAGATTTCGTCACTTTATCTTAATTGGGAATCATCTTGGGATCTCAGTAGCATACATTGCATATGAAACTGGAAGACCTAAATGGCTCGCGAGAATTGTGAGAAGGATGGAGAAAAGGGAAGCCAAACGGATGAAGAAGCCAAAGCAGAAGGCATCATATTTCACAGACCACAAACCTGTTGAGAAGATTTCAATTGAAACTGCTCGCCACCTAGATCAAGGAATAGAAAAGTCATCGGCTTGAAATGCCGCCATTCAGAGAATGCATCTTTTACTTGCAGGTGAATAGTAGATCTTGTACTTCTTATCTGCAATGGTAAACAGTGGTATTAGGAATTCAAAAGTTATCTTCTCGGAAAAACATTCATAAAAGATTATTTTCTTCATTATGGATTATTCAATTTTGTCTACTAGATGGTAATGACCAGGGCCACAAATATGTATGATTTGAAAATTGCCGCCATAGACTTGACTAATATGCTTGACTAATATGCCTTCCAAGAAAAGTGGAGAAGGCTCTCATTGTGTACATGTAGAAAAGTCCTATTCCGTGCTTGATGTGATATTGCAAGTAAAAACAATTAATGAAGCCCAACTTATTAGCACCAATTTGTCAATGCCCGGCTAGAATGGATGGCCTGAAAATTCCCCCATTGTCGATTGCGCTAAGAATTTTCCACGCCCAAGTAACCCCACCAAAGACTTTGACCCCAGTAATGTCGTTTCAAGAAGACTTTGGCATCTTAGCGTTTATAAATAAGTGCACCTCTGTCTTAGAGGCATTGTGCTCGACCAAAAAATCATGGAATTATACCTGTCCCTCTGTTTTCTCTCTTGTCTTTCTGGGCAATTGTTATTAAACCTTCCTTTCACAACGGCACAATTATGTCGTCCAGACCAAAGTGATGCCTTACTTCAGTTTAGCAATTCTCTCACAGTGGACACTGATACGTTCCCCTACTTCACAGTCGACACTGATACGCACCCATACTGTTATCCGAGGACGACTACATGGAAGAACGGCTTGGATTGCTGCTCATGGGACGGTGTCGCCTGCGACAATGTAATGGGTAACGTTATCGGCCTCGATCTTTCATTCAGCTGTCTTCAGGGGACCCTCCGTTCTAACAGTTCACTCTTTGCACTTTGCCATCTTGAGAGCCTCAACCTTGCCCTTAACAATTTCCATACCTCACCCATTTTGCCTAAATTAAGTGTATTTACTGAATTGAGGCATCTCAATCTCTCTCATTCCAATTTTTCAGGCCTAGTTCCCGTTGAAATTTCTTACCTTTCTAAACTAGTTTTACTTGATCTATCTTTTAACTTGGGTCTTAAGATCGAAAATACTGGTCTCAAAAGGCTTGTTCAGAATTTCACTACGTTGAGGGAACTTAACCTTGATTGGGTAGACATGTCTGCTGTTTCGCCTAGTTCCTTCGTGAATTTATCATCCTCCTTGACGTTTTTCAGTGCACCTTCGTGCTATTTACGAGGGAAACTTCCGCCCAACATTTTTAGCTTGCCAAACCTCCTTCATCTCAGTTTGGATTTTAATGCCATCACGATTTCTTTTCCGAAGTCTAACTGGAGCAAGTCTCTTGAATCCTTGACCCTCTCGCTTGCAAGCATCTCGGGCAAAATACCCGATTCAATAGGTGAATCCAAGAATTTAAAAACTCTGGGTCTCAGTTACTGCACATTGACTGGATCGATTCCCTCATCGCTTGCGAACTTAACAAAATTAACCATGTTGGACCTTTCCTACAGTGAATTAAGTGGTCACATCCCGTCATTTATTGGAAAGCTTGAACGACTTGTACATTTAGACCTTTCTTTTAACCAATTTACTGGTGTTTTAGACTTGGGAGTCATTTCGACACTAAAAAATCTGCAAGTCCTTGGTCTCACAGTAGAGTTAAATCTAGCTTATAACAGTACGAATTACACATTTCCGAAACTTGAGACTTTGGCCTTGCCTTCCTGCTACTTGACCAAGTTTCCTTTTTTTCTGAGCTCTTTAAAAAAGCTAAGAGAATTAGATCTCTCCAAAAACGAGATTGGCGGTCAGATACCGAGATGGTTTTGGGATGTAGGGAAAGGCAGCCTATGGAAGCTTGATATATCTAGTAACCTTATTGGGGGAGGCATACAACAATTTCCTTGGAAAGAGTTGACCATTGTTGACCTTAGTGACAATTTATTCCGGGGCCCGCTTCCAATTCCACCACTCCCTATAGTCAGCTTTCAGGCCACCGACAACGGCTTCAGCGGAGAGATTCCATCTTCCATTTGCGAATTAAGCTCCCTTGTTTTTCTAAACTTGGCTCGTAATAATCTCTCTGGCTCTATTCCACAATGTTTGGGAAATTTAACCAACCTCTTTGGACTAGACTTGAGCGCTAATCAGTTTGAAGGGACATTGCCGCGGTCTTTAGATAATTGTGCATCATTATTCGATCTAGACGTCAGTTACAACAAAATCAACGATACTTTTCCCAAGTGGTTGCTAGAAGCCCCCTCATTGGAGACCATCAATCTGCAGTTCAATGAATTCCATGGCCAAATCGATCCCCCAACTACTCCATTTCTTCCCTCCGGGCTTTATAGCTTTTCCATATCTAACAATAATTTAGGGGGTCAATGGCCCGAAGGATATTTTCTCCATTGTTTGAATCTGTGGAAGGTTGATCTATCCAACAACGGATTTGAAGGTCCTCTTCCAATTCCACCACCCGCCACTCAATTCTATTCCATTGCAAACAACAAGATTGGTGGAAAGGTTTCACATTTGATATGCAATGCCACTGAGCTCATAGTCCTTGACTTGTCCAATAATAGTTTGATGGGCAACTTACCAGCGTGCTTGATGAGCTTTAGTGAAAATCTCTCGGTGCTCAACCTTCGAATGAACAGTATTGAGGGTGTAATCCCTAAGAAATTTGCTGAGGGCAGCAATTTAAGGACTATTGACTTTAGTCGGAATCGATTTGAAGGGACATTGCCACTGTCCTTAGTACATTGTGACAAGTTGGAAGTTTTGGATCTCGGCAACAATGGATTGGAGGATACGTTCCCTGATTGGTTGGGAACCCTTCCCAAGCTACAAGTTCTTGTTTTGAGGTCCAACAGGTTCCATGGCTTCGTGAGTAGTCCTAGAGCAGCTCACCCATTTTCTGAATTGCGCATTTTCGACCTTTCCAGCAACAATCTGAGCGGTCCTTTACCCATTAGATATATTATGAAGTTCACTGCCATGGTGAATCAAGATAAAGGACAGGGCAAGCTGCAGTATATGGGAGGAGATGGTTATGAAGATTCAGTCACGGTGACCATGAAAGGACTGGAGATACAGTTGGTGAAAATTCTAACTGTTTTCACGAGTATCGACTTATCGAGCAACCATTTTGGCGGGGAGCTTCCGGTGGATATAGGAAACCTGAAGTCACTCAAAGGGCTCAACTTTTCCCACAACAATCTTACCGGTTATATCCCTTCGTCTACCGGGAACTTGACTGAACTTGAATGGCTAGACCTCTCTTCAAACAAGTTCATCGGACGGATTCCTCGAGAACTAGTGGATTTGACGTATCTTGGATTCTTGAACCTCTCGGAGAATCAGCTCATCGGACCTATTCCTCTGGGAAGGCAATTCAACACATTCAAGAGCGACTCGTTTGTCGGGAATCCGGGATTATGTGGATTTCCATTGCCAAAGACGTGCGCAGATGGTTCACAAGAAATTCCACCAGTAACCATCGTTCAGGAAAATGTTACAGAGCATGGAGGCTGGTTTGAGTGGAGAGCCATATTGATGGGTTATGGGTGGGGAATCGTAGCTGGAGTCTCTCTAGGATACATCGTTCTCGAATCCAGAAAACTTGGATGGCTCGTGGGATTGCTCGAAAGGAAAGGAGCTAATATGAGAAAGAAGTGGAGGAGGAATGCTAGTAGACCTTGTCAAATATGAGAATCTCGACTGTTCATTTTTTGCATTGTAAGATGATGAAAATATGTCAGTTGAACTGCCATGAGACAAATTATATGATTACTATTTTGGCCTTTTTATCATTCAAGTGTAATCTCAGCCTAGTACACAAAGTGAGATCTGATTTTCCTCATCTGCATGACTTTGAAATCCTTGGCTAGCCATATGCCTAAATTTTATTGTTAGAGCGCAAACATATGAACTTATAAAATGGGAAACTTATTAATTCGGATCGTGAATGTATAAAGTCTGTGGCATTGTTGATAAACCAAAAGCATAATGACATACCAAACTCACAGTGCTACTGGCATTATATGTCTGCGTTCAGGTCCTTCTTCGTAAAGTTTTGCGTACTTTTGTCTCTATTGAAACAATCTCCATGCATTGCTCACAAATTAGAAAAAAAGGAAGAACATATCCCCCAGGATATATGGAAAATAACATGTTTTGCTTTTTTTCTCCCGTGCAGCCAACTTCGGGAGTGATTGCTTGACTCATACACGTTCAAAATTCTTTTGTTAACATCAGGAAGAGACGTGCTTGAACTCCAATTGACTGCAATTCGTCCGAGAACAAGTTGATCAACAAAGATTAAGAAATGAACAAGTTGATCAGTCCCATGAGATATCGAATGGTTCACGTAAGTCACTCCACTTTTCGCTTGGCTTCCCATACATCAATTCTGAAACGCAGACTCATGTGACGAATTCGTGCATTTGAAAAGAAGCTCTCTTTCTTGTCCTCTCTGGTCGAACGGGTGAGTTGACGCCGAGAACAAGGAGAAACATCATGGTGATGGTGAGAGGAATTGTCCGGCGTTGCGAATTGATTTAAGAAGATTTAAGAAGAGGACGTTGTCCGATTTACATATAAAATATAAGAATAAGTACACTGAGAGCTTTAAAACTTGTCACGAAATTGCAATTCAGTCCAAAACTTTCAAAAAGTGCAATTATGCCTTAAAATTTATTACGGAAATACGATTAAGTCCTAAAACTTTCAGAAAGTGCAATCAAATCTTAAAACTTGTCAAATTGATTCAATCAAGTCATTTCGTTGATTACACTTTTTGGAAATTTTAGGACTCAATTGCATTTTCGTGATAAATTTTAGGGTTTTCAATGTACTTATCCCCAAATCATACTAGCATGTCCAAGCAGCCACATTTGAATAGTTAAACAAGATACACAATGGTACACATGCCAACTGCGGATATAGATTTGCTTTTGGTCCAAGAGCTGTTCGAAGAGCAATTTAAAAACCAGAGGGAGAAAAGACTGTCGGAATTTTTTTTTTGGTCTCTTCTGAGAGTTCAATGGAGGGGTGGACAAAACTCACTAGTGTTAAAGAAAGCACATGTGTTTGATGTCTCTTGGATTAGGTCAAGCCACGGTTTTTGCGAAGTATTTAGAGAGTCAAAATCTTTTTGCTCGTTTTATTATGGCGTCAAGTCAATCCATGATGTAAAGTAAAAAGAAGTTAAATAACATATGGATGAGCGCGGGCGGCCCGACCCGAACCAGATGGATTTTCCCCGCACAAAACGGGCAGCAAAGAAAATGGCGGGGCAACCTCCCTATTGAGTATTGACCCACCTATTTACATATACTTTTGAAATATATATATATATTGTATATTCAGTTGATTTCACATAGATGGTAATATGTAATTACAAATGGTGTTTTACAATATAAAATATGAATTTAACTCGTGATCATCCATTTATATTACAATTTTTCATATTTAAAGTACATCTAAATTTATCACGTGAGTGAATTTCTATTCGACTTTGCATTGTTTCACACGCCATAATAAATAGACTACCCAAGGAGTAAAATAACATATGTCTACTATGAACGTATCTATATCTATACTACTCTCAGATAAGAAGAAGAAATAAAAATCTTAACAAAATAATTGGAAAGTTAATTTGAACAATTTTAGCAAAAAAGTATAATTAGTTGACAATCAGCTCTTCCTACAGTTAACGTAGCTATAGTACAACTACATCTATTAAAATTAAATTGTGGACCTAACTATTAAAATAGACTCGATGCGCGACAACATTAGTCGAATTGAGTGTTAGTGATCATTGCAATGTTCCTTTGTAATTTTAAAATATGTAAAAGCTTACATTTGACCCCTGATGATATCACATTAGTTAACATTGTCAAATCAATTGAAATACTTTTCAAGTTTCGTTTGTATATATCCATTTCTATTATAAAAAAAATAATTTGGACCAATAAATAAAACAAACTTAGCATAATAATATTGAACGATTCGGTCAATTGCAAAATACTGACTTTCCGCAGTCAATTTGGGTCGGGTCGGGTCGGATCTCAAATATCGGGTCGCCCGTCTGGGGCTCTCCATATGCTTCCGAGTCTTTTTATATGGTCGCTCAGTTTGTTCGCGCTCCTCTCCCTCTTCGCATCTCACGCTTTCTGAAGACGTTGTTGGTGGATTTTGCAGCTCGACCGTGCATTCGCCGGCGTGATACTTCTTCTCAAAAGGGTCTGTCGCTGCTGCTTTCTTGTCTTTGAGTGAATGTGCATTGTGGGTCAGAGTTAGACTCGCTAGTTCTGCATTTTCTGATTGATTCCCTGGAAAATTCTGGACAAATTTGTGTTTTTTTTGGTTCCGTTTCTCGTGACTTCGATTCACTCGGGTGTCTCTTTCTTGGTTGGCCACTTGAAGCTGTCTTTTACTGTTTTCTGGGTTGTGCGGTTATGATCTTTCAGAAATTGCACGCGGACTGTTTGATGAAAGTTGTGAAAGAGGAGACAGATGTAGAAGAAAACTATCTTTGCTTGTTTGATGCGTGATATGCGTTGAAATGTGGAATGGGGGAAAAACCAAATCGAAACTGAGTTGTGTTACGAGTTACGACGGTTTTCTATGATGACATGCTATCGTTTTGTTCAAGTATGGCTTTCTCTAATCATCACATGCATCAGTTGTATTCCTGCTTCGTGAGATACTTTATCAGCAAACAGGGTCGATATTGTATTTCTCATCTTTTAATGCTTTTCGTTGTTCTAGTGCAATGGTGTGGGAACTGAGAGTGTGTTTGCTTCACGGAAAACTCAAGAATTGTAGAAAATTTTCCAAAAGATGATTGGTTATATCGCTTAGAAAAATTAATTAACGAAAAATGTTTTCATTGTTGACAACAATTTATGCTTAACTATTTTCGTAGATAATGGAAATACTTCTCATTCATTCATTTTTGTAAGGAATAAAAGCGATCATTTTTTGGAAAATATTTTTCGAATCTTGAGTTTTCCGTGAAATAAACGCACCCTAAGTTACTTATTTACAGGGATCTTGTTTCCATTATCATTCTATTATTAAGGACCCATCTACAGTCTACTATACTACAAGCTTAAAGGCCTATGGTTTATACTTCTCTTCTTTTGTAATGAAAAAGGTGACTTTTATACAACTGAAACGACATACTGGGCCTTAACATTAAGATGGAATGGAAAAGATGACTATTCTATTTTTCCATTTATTTTCTCTTTTGTCTGACTTTGGTGGTTTGGTTCTAGCAATTCGAAGTTTGTTATATTGATTCCCCCACTCAGAGATGGTTATCCCACCGCCAGCTAAGCCACCGAGAATAATAAACTTTCTCAAGCCTTATGTTCTGAAGATGCACTTCACTAACAAGTTCGTAAGTGCCCAAGTGATCCATTCCCCTACTGCTACTGTCGCATCTTCAGCAAGCTCGCAGGAGAAGGCTTTGAGGCCGAGCATGGACTCAACACGTGATGTGGCCGCCGCTGCGAAGATAGGAAAGATACTGGGAGAGAGGCTGCTGCTCAAGGGCATCCCTGCTGTCACCATCCACTTAAAAAGAGAACAAAAGTATCATGGCAAAGTTAAGGCAGTCATCGATTCTGTGAGAGAAGCAGGTGTGAAGTTGCTTTAAGAACTCCTGAACTTATTGGTTGTATTTGTTTTGAGACTTGTGACCTTTGTTTGAAGTGATCTTCACTTGAGACAGATGACAATAGAAGAGAGTGCATGAGATTTTAATGTTGGAGACTGCTTATTTTGATTTCTTCTTAGTAAGGATATAAGCATATTGAATGTTTGGGCATGTACACATCTGAGCAGGTGTGTTGGCATGTTTGGATAGAATATCAGGGTCAGAATGATTGAAAGCGATGAGCCTGCTGCTCAACTCTTAAATACTGAAGGCGTTGCATCCATACAAGTTGGTTCGAGAGTCCAATTTAGATCATTGATTGCTCACGTTGGGCGCTTTCGGTTTCTGCTGGAGCCTTCTGACATTGAAAGAAAACAGCTGCTTGGGCCTCCCGACTTGCAAAGACCTGGCAATCTTTGTAGCTCCAATAGATGTTCGATTTATACTTTTTACCATATTAACAAGATAAGGCTATGGGGAACAAGGCACAGGATGCTATATGCAGTAGTTAACGGATGATCAGGTTGATGAATTGTGGCCTAATCATGAAGTAGTGCTATCTGTCCGTCAAATAGAGATTGTGACTTGACACTTGCCTATGAAGCCGGAAGGACTCAGGATTGAAGCTTTGCTATTCAAGCATAAATGAAAATCATATGCTAGTCGTAATTTCGGCCGAAGAGACAAAGTTTAAGACAAATTGAGTTGGCTTTATTAACCGTGACAAGTTATTTTAGCAATACAGCAATCATAATCACGTTCAGGGACTCGCAGTGGATTGGACGTTCATGAACTGACGTCCTTCCCAAGAGATTCAGCATCTAATGTGGTGGTACATGGTATAATTCCAAAGGATGAGGCAATAAAACTGAACTCCTTTGTAAATACCTGAAAAGCTCCAAAGAAGCTAGCTATTCATCCTGGAAGATTTGCCCAGACAATTACTTCAATCCTTTCTATTTCTCTACAAGAATACAGGTTCAGTCTCAAAATCAGCAGTGAGGAGACATGCGGCGGTTTGCGTCTTTCTCAAGCAGCACGATGTGGGGTTCCATGTCGAAGGCCCTGAAAAAATGGAGCCACAAAGAACGAAATGTGTATGTTTTTGCCAAAAAATTTGTGGGTATTGGAATTTGGAATAATATCAATCCGCTTTCGTTGCAGCCGGCAGGACAAGCAAGGCGCCTAGACTTGTGCAACTTCATTCTAATGGACGGAAACTTACAAGCAACTCCATCCTTGGATGGGTCCTGAAGTTGATAGAGATTCTCGATCTCTTTCAACCTCCGCAACACTCGGGTGCACTCCTCCCTTCTGATACTCCAAATGATATTTGTGAGGAATTTTTCTTTTACAGCATCTAAAGTACGAACGAAGATGCAGAATTGGGAGTTGTCGAGGACATCCTTGTGTGGAAGCTCAATGTCATCACTGATGTTGTAAGCTTACGTAACCGTAAAACATTTGACAAGCACGTTCTTGATTTTAGATATTTTATCACTTTATCTTAATTGGGAATTGTAATTGGGATCTCTGTAGCATACATTGCATATGAAACCAGAAGATCCAAATTGCTCGCGCGAACTATGAGAAGGATAGAGAAAAGGGAAGCCAAATGGATGAAGAGGCTAAAGCATGAGGCATCAGATTTCATGGATCATGAAATTGTTGAGAAGATTTCAATTGAAACCGTTCGCCATGTAGATCAAGGAATAAAAAAGTCGTCGATCAAATCCCATATAGCTGGTCTTAATGGATGACTTTTGCCATGGAAATACGTCCCTTAAGGATCAGCACTAGAAATTATTGGATGTACGCTTTAAAGTAACCATGCAATATGTTTGCATCACGTCAATCAAATTGGGGTCCGGCTGAAATTAAATTAAATGGATTTTATTTTATTTTATTTTGGTCATGGCTTGCGTGCATATGATACACGCACGCCCAAAATGGACACATATTAATGTGCCCAAAATGCACACATGCTGGTCATGCACTCTTATGTTTTGTAAAAGATAAAAATAAATAATAATAATAATAGTGTATGCACATGGTCTGCATTGGGGTGTCAAAACCGAACAGAACCGAACAGTTTGGATAATAAAAATAAACCATGTTTTTTGTCGGTTCGGATATTTTTCAGCTCGGTTTGATTCATAAATCGATCCGAATCAACGAATGAGGAAATTCAACTATAAAAGTAAGCGACGGGGAATGGGTTGCACGCGACCGGGGAGACAAGTCCGAGCGACGGCATGTGGGTGACGGATTCGAGGGTTCTTCGATTCTTGGCGTGGGTGAGCGACGCCGACTGGGTCGCGGGGAAGATTGTATGATTCTGGAACGCGGTTGCGTCAACCGGTTTCTTATTCTCATCTTGCTGCTGCTACACTATCAGATTCCTTTGTAAAACTGTTCGTTGCTGTTAATTAAAAATTTGAAACTTACAATTCTGTCCGTTTGCTTCTCCATTCTCTTGTTGCGAATTTCTCATCAACAGCTAAAGGTTGGATACTTCTTCTTTCTCCCCCACCTTCTCTTTTCTTAGCTCTGAACAGCACTAGGTACTATAATTTGTGCATCTTGATCCTCATTTTTATGGTTTCTGCCTCTGTTAGGCAATTTTTGTTGATTTTGGTGTGCATTTTCACGTGCGGCTATTCTTTTTCCTGGTCGAGATGATCATTAATCTTGATTCGAGGCTGAGCCTTGATATTGAAATTGGATGATCCGTTTGACGGTGCTGGGTTAATCCGGTTTCTTGTGTTATTTTTGTTTGCTTATCAATCTGAATTTCGGGAATTTGATCTATTCCTTTCTCCGTGGGATTTCATTTGTGGGTGCAAGCTGTAGTTTATGTGTGTTTGGCCTCGTCATCTTGTTCTAATGTTCAAAATATCAGCAGAGCTCCAGGCTGCTTTTTGGGTTTTGGCTTGATGATCCTTTTCTGTTGAAATAGATGCAGGTCTAACTGTTCTTCTTAAATATCTGTTCTCTCTTTTCTGGGTGAAGAACTTAGAAAAATTCATAGGAAGACACCGAGGTAGATGTCATGGTCGAGTGTTTTGGATGGGCGACATTTTAGGATATTGGATTGAACATTTTTGTTTTGAAAGAAAATGAAGAGGGGCACAAAGATAACGGACGCGAAGGTGTAAAGTTGGTTTCGGAGGTAAATCTTGGGTACATATATAGTATTTTTTTTAAATAGAGTTACGTAATGTAAAAGATAAAATACGTTTGCTGTATCTTTCTAAAATTAAAAATATCTGATTCCGTAAAAGTCACGGGGACATAATAAATAAACCAATCAGAGGGATTCTTCAGCAGCAGTAACACTATGCTTTTGACTTCTGATCAGATGGCTGTGAGCAGTGGAGGATAAAAGAAAAAAAAATAAAAAGAAGAAAAACCGATCCGAACTGAACTGGTTCTTTGGTTCAGTTCATATTCAGTTCATTCGAGGTTCGGTTCGGTTCGTGCACTCTAATAGTTCAGTTCAATTCGGTTTTTCAAGAATACCAAACCGAACCAAATCATTGACATCGCTAATCTGCAATAGTTGCTGACTGTGTGCTGCACATGGTCAGCAGCTGATCATGCGCAGCACACGGTCAGCAATACACACACAATGCACAATCTTCATCCCTATTTTTTTGGGCAACCGTTGCTGATCGCCCTGTCATGTGCAATCAGCAATAGTTGCTAATCATGTGTAGCACCCGATCACCCTTTTATGTTCGATCAGTGTGCTGCACATGATCTACAACTAAAAGGGTGATCAGCAACAGTTGCCAAAAAAAAAATAATAATAAAGGGACGATGATTGTGCAATGTGTGTGTGGGGAGGTAAGAAGTTTCTCTCTTTTGTTGGTCCCGCAATTGAAATAACAAGAGTGCCGAGAATTGTCTTCACGTGATTGTTAGCACAATTACAGAGGTGATTACTTGCGAGTTTTTTCTTTTGTTCCACGTGTGATTTGTGCTATATGTGAACTAGAGGTCCAACATTGGTGGGACTCAAACTGAAAAACATTTGAATCAAGCCATTTTGGGCACGCTACAACAGATAATCCGTTTAACCCCCTTTGTTCTTTTGATTTTTTATTAAAACGCACGAACAACGCCTTTGGATATATATATGTATGGTCTAATTTTATTTTTTGCTTCTGTTGCGTTTATATTTTATTTTACCTATACATCATGTTCCGTAAACACCAACAGACATTCCATCATCCCGCCCCAAATTATTGTTGAACTTGCAGGTAATAGTAGATGTTGGAGTTGTACCTATCATCACACTTGTCAGCAATAGTAAGCAGGGGCATTGGAGATTCAAATTTTTCTACCAAATAGTAATGATCAGAGCCACGCATACTTTTGAAATGAAAAATGCCACCATAGACTTGACCAATACGCCTTTCAAGAAAAGTGGAGAAGGCTTCCGCATCGTGTACATGTAAGAAAAACCTGTTCCATGCTCATTATGATATTGCAAGTAAAGATAATTAATGAAGTCCAACTTATTAGCACCAATTTGTCAATGCCCATCTAGAATGGATGCCGTGAAAACTCCTCCACTCTCCTTTATTGCGTTCAGCCAAGGAAGAAATTCTATGGCACTAAAAAGTTTTCCACACCCAAGTAACCCCACCAAAGACTTTGACTCCATTAATGTCGTTTCAAGAAGACTTTGACATCTTAGCGTTTATAATTAAGTGCACCGCTGTCTTAGAGGCATTGTGCTCGCCCAAAAAACATGGAATTCTACCAGTCGCTCTGTTTTCTCTTTTGTCTTTTGTCTTTTGTCTTTTTGGGCAATTGTTATTAAACCTTCATTGCACAACAGAGCACAATTTTGTCGTCCAGTCCAAAGTGATGCCTTACTTCAGTTTAGCAATTCTCTCACAGTTGAAACTGACCCGGACACACACTGTGATCCGAAGACGACTACATGGAAGAACGGCTTGGGTTGCTGCTCGTGGGACGGTATCGCCTGTGACAATGTAGCCTGTGACAATGTAACGGTTAACATTATCGGATTCGATCTTTTATTCAGCTGTATTTAAGGGCCCCTTCGTTCTAACAATTTACTCTTTGCACTTTGCCACCTTCAGAGCCTCAACCTTGCTATTAACAATTTCCGTACCTCCCCATTTTGCCTGAACTAAGTGTGTTTACCGAACTAAGGCACCTCAATCTCTCTCCTTCCAATTTTTCAAGTCTAGTTCCCATCGAAATTTCTTACCTTTCTAAACTTGTTTTACTTGATCTCTCTTTAAATTATAAAAAACCGTGCGTGGCACCCAATCTTAAGATCGAAAATACCGGTTTCAAAATGCTTGTTTAGAATTTGACAGAGTTGAGCGAACTCAACCTTGATTACATAGACATGTCTGCTGTTTCGCCTAGTTCCTTCGCGAATTTATCATCCTCCTTGACGTTTTTCAGTGCGTTTATGTACGATTTACAAGGGGAACTTCTGCCCAACATTTTTAGCTTGCCAAACCTCCTTGATCTCAGTTTGGGTTTCAATGATATCACGGTATCTTTTTTGAAGTCTAATTGGAGCAAGTCTCTTGGATCCTTAACCCTCTCACTTGCAAACATCTTAGGCAAAATAATCGATTCAATTGGTGAATTGAAGAATTTAATAACTCTACATCTCAGTTTCTGCGAATTAACAGGATCGATTCCCTCATGGCTTTTGAAATTAAACAAAATTAACCACGTTGGACCTTTCACAGAATGAATTAACTGGTCATATCTCGTCATTTGTTGTAAAGCTAAAGCTTGAACGACTCATATATTTAGACTTTTCTTCTAACCACTTTACTGGTGTTTTAGACTTGGGAGTCTTTTGGACATTGAAATTCTGCAATTCCGTAGTCTTTCAATAGGGTTAAATCCAGCTCACAACAGTATAAATTACTCATTTCCGAAGCTTGAGACTTTGGTCTTGCGTTCCTGCAACTTGACCGAGTTTCCTCTTTTTCTGACCTCTTTAAAAAAGCTAAGAAAATTAGATCTCTCCAAAGACAAGATTGGCGGTGAGATCCCGAGATGGTTTTGGGATGTAGGGGAAGGTAGACTACAGGTTCTTCATATTTCTAGTAACCTTATTGAGGGAGGCATACAACAATTCCATGGACAGAGTTGACTTTTGTTTACCTTAGTGACAACTTATTCCAGGGCCTGCTTCCAATTCCACCACTCCCTATAGTCAGCTTTCAGGCCACCGACAACGGCTTCAGCGGAGAGATTCCATCTTCCATTTGCGAATTATGCTCCCTTGAAACTCTATACTTGGATAGTAACAATCTCTCTGGCTTTGTTCCCCAATGTTTGGGAAATTTAACCAACCTCGTTGAATTAGACTTGAGCGCCAATCAGTTTGAAGGGACATTACCGCGGTCTTTAGACAATTGTGCATCATTGTTCTTTCTAAAAGGCAGTTACAACAAAATCAACGATACTTTTCCCAGGTGGTTGCTAGAATCCCCCTCATTGAGGTGGATCGATCTGCAGTTCAATGAATTCCATGGCCAAATCGATCCTCCAACTGCTCCATTTCTTCCCTCCACGCTTTATAGCTTTTCCATATCTAACAATAATTTGGGGGGTCAATGGCCCGAGGAATATTTTCTCCATCGGTTGAATCTGTGGACGGTTGATCTATCCAACAACAGATTTGAAGGTCCTCTTCCGATTCCACCACCCACCACTCAATTCTATTTCATGGCAAACAACAAGATTGCTGGAAAGGTTTCACCTTTGATATATGGTGCCACTGAGCTCATAGTCCTTGACTTGTCCAATAATAGTTTGATGGGCACCTTGCCCGAGTGCCTGATGAGCTTTAGCAAAAATCTCTCAATGCTCAACCTCCGAATGAACAGGTAACAGGGTGTGATCCCTAGAAAATTTGCTGAGAGCAGCAATTTAAGGACTATTAACTTTAGTTGAATTCGATTTGAAGGGACATTGCCACGGTCCTTACTACATTGTGAAAATTTGGAAGTTTTGGATCTCGGCAACAATAGAATGGAGGATACGTTACCTGATTCCCTTCCCAAGCTACAAGTTCTTTTTTTGAGGTCCAACATGTTCCAAGGCTTCATGAGTAGTCCTACAGCAGCTAGCCCATCTTCTGAATTGCGCATTTTCGACCTGGCCAACAGCAATCTGAGCGATCCTTTACCTATTAGATATATTATGAAGTTTACTGCCATCATGAATCAGGATAAAATAGGGGCAAGCCGCAATATATGGGAGATGATAATTATCAAGATTCAGTCACATTGACCATAAAAGGACTAGAGATATAGTCAGTGACAAAACTAACTATTTTCATCAGTATCGGCTTGTCGAGCAACCATTTTGGTGGGGAGCTTCCCATGGATATAGGAAACCTGAAGTCACTCAAAGGGCTCAACTTTTCCCGCAACAATCTTGTAGGCTATATCCCTCCGTCTACCAGGAACTTGACTAAACTTGAATGGCTAGACCTCTCTTCAAATAAGTTCACTGGAAGGATTCCTCGAGAACTAGCGGATTTGACATCTCTTGAATTCTTGAACCTCTTAGAGAATCAATTACTCAGGGACGGCAATTCAACACATTCAAGAGTGACTCGTTTGTCGAGAATCCCGGACTATGCGGATTTCCATTGCCACAGACATGCACAAATGGTTCACGAGAAATTCCAGTAGTAACCATCGTTCAGGAAAATGGTACAGAGCATGGAGGCTGGTTTGAGTGGAGAGCCATATTGATGGGTTATGGGTTTGGAATCGTAGCTGGAGTCTCTCTAGGATACATTATTCTTGAATCCAGAAAATTTGAATGGCTCAGGGGATTGCTTGAAAGGAAAGGAGGTAATATGAGAAAGAAGTGGAGGAGGAATGCTCGTAGATCTTGTCAAATATGAGAATCTTGACCGTTCATTTTTTTCATTGTAAGATGATGAATAAGTCTGTTGAGGCAAATTGTATGCTTATTATTTTGGTCTTTTTATCATTCAAGTGTAGTCTCATCCAGTTACACAAAGTGAGATCTAATTTTCCTCGTTTGCAAGACTTTGAAATCCTTGGCTAGCCGAATGCCTAAATTTTATTGTTGGAACGCAAACAATTAAACTTATTAAATGGGAAACTTATTAATTCGGATCGTGAATTTATAAAGTCTTTGGCATCATTGATAAATCAAAAGCATAATGGCATATCAAGCTCACAGTCCTACTGGCATTATACGTCTGCGCTCATGGCCTTCTTTGTAAAGTTCTGCGTATTTTTGTCCCTATTGAAACAATCTCCACGCTTTGCTGACAAATTAGAAAAAAAGCAAGAGCGTGTTTTGCTTTTTCTATCCCGTCGAGCCAACTTCAGAAGTGATTGCTTGACTTACACTCGTTCAAAATTCTCTTGTTAACGTCAGCAGGAGACGTGCTTGAACTCCAATTGTCTGCAATTCATCTGGGAACAAGTTGATCGACAAAGATTAAGAAATGAACACAAAATTTCGAGAACCGTGATTATGGAAAAATTGTATCTTCATTGATTGCGTCTAAATCCCGTATGCATGCAATTTCCAACAATATGAATTAGCAAACTCTTAGAGCAACACTCACGTCGGCTGTATAGTTGTTGCTGTTGCACGA
Organism: Syzygium aromaticum; assembly: GCA_024500025.1. Classification (NCBI taxonomy): domain Eukaryota; kingdom Viridiplantae; phylum Streptophyta; class Magnoliopsida; order Myrtales; family Myrtaceae; genus Syzygium; species Syzygium aromaticum. Next base: position 6,629,470 of record CM044890.1, read on the forward strand.
CGGATCACTGCAGTTCTTGCTTGAGGGGACATAGTTATCTTAGATCATGGTCAGTATCTTTTAACAATTTCAATTTGCTTCTGCAGTTGGAATTTTGCATTCAGTGTCTTCTACTATTCTCTTGATCCGCATGACATAGGTTGTTGAGAAATATATGTAAAGTTCTAGTGACATTAAACAACTTCATGTAATTATTTTCCAATTTTTAATGTAAATAATTTGAATGGTTGATACAATGTAGAGGCTGAGTATGGTTATTACCAAAGAAACATAAAATTTGGCGTGGGCATGGCAGCCAAAGCCCGTAAGTGGCATTGGGCTTCATCACATCATGAGAGCAGAAAGAATGACTCGGCACTATAAATACAAACTTGTACCCACGTTACCAATGTTATGAATTAATTGACCATGTTTACCATATCAATTATCAAATACCTCAATACCATCGAGTCGCCGAAGGTCACGACCTTTATGCCCGCAGATTGTGGCCCCAACTAGGCGAGGGCAAAGCATTAGATGAATGTTTGGACAAACCCTAAATTGTCCAATGCATTGTTCATCATATAATATTTCGCATACAATGGTGACTACTACCACGCTACTTAGATAAATTATTTTCATAAGCCCGTCATCTACGAGTGTACCATCCATGAAAACCCTAAACCTCTAAATACCATACTAATCTCATCGAGTCACGGTAGTCTTCCTATTCTACCGTAATCGAGTAATCATCAGCCTATAAGCCGTCTAGACGGAGGTGAATCTAGAAGGTTGGTTCACTGGGATGCTAATTCAAGTCTATGCTTCCTGAGGTGTAGTGGAGTTACTGGTGAGCCTTAATCAATACGGGCTGTCCTTGAGATTGGCTCTTGTTTTTGCAAGAAAAGACCAAGAACAGAAATTTGGCATGGCAGGTATTGCTTTACTAATGAAAACAGGATCTTCTAATTGCCACGCTAGGGACCACAGAATCTACATTCTGATATTATCTATATTATTATATTAAACAAAAGCTCTTATTTTAAGGGATTTCAGTAGTTTCTTGTTTCTTTCCCTAACTATCCTTAATTATTTATTTGCAAATAATTGGTACATGAACGAATGCATAAACACAAAGTTTTATATTACCCCTCACATAATCCAATATTAAAGCTTGGATATTTTTTATCCTGCAACAATTCTGCCAAACAAATTTCTAAATAGTTTTATACGATTCTTTTTTTCATTTCGCATGTCTATCACTAATTTCTTTTAATTACTCAACGATTCAAACATTTCGCGATATAATGATTTCACTTAACGTTTTGAATGTTGATTTCTTGCGCACATGCATTGCGTGTGCATATTTGCTCTACAAAAATGAATCAAATTAGAATTTCACTCGCACCATGCTTTTTTCCAGACACCAACGCATGCGCTCGTTCTTCATTTTTCTTCCCACTTGTATTATAAAAAGACATTTCTTAAATATGTCAAACGTGTTAGGCTTTTGTACATTCTTGTTCTACTCTCTTATCATATCAAAATTACTTTTTATCGTACGAAAAAGAAAATATTATTCACCCGGCATACAGTGGGACCTAAAAACAAGATTTTTGAACCATGGTCGACATCTGCCGATCCTATTGATGAATGAAGCACGAGAGAATCTTCTGAATTTCTCTCCCTTCCCATGATGGTATCAAATCATGTAGTTCGACCTTTCAATTGTCCAATCGACTATGGTGGGCAGATATCAAAATCACGACTAAGTTCGAATTGGGGATCAAAAGCACAACGAGCTCTTTTAACTTTATTATGTCGAGTGGGCTTCCCTTCCCCTAATTGGGGTTTGCAATGTAGCAAAAGAGGTCATTCAATTGGACAATGATTAGAAAAATCTCTTTCCCTCCACCTTCTTTGAATGACGTGTTTTGCGAGTTCACAGCTCATTCTCCAATCATTACGACTTAGACTCAATGCAAAGATGTCCCCCGCCCCCCCAAAAAAAAAAAAATCGTTCCTTTTTAGGAGAAAGTCCCGTTTGCTCTTTAAATTCCAATTCAGGAGAAAGTTAGATTAGTAAATTTTTTAATCAACTCAGCCGTGTCGACATGAAGTCATTTGTCTGATCATGTATCCTTATCTTCGATGCATATTTAAGAATCAAGATGGATGATGGTACTTAGTACAGTGGATAACAAAATGATAACCCGTCGCTTGATATAAATATTACACAAAAGACTTTCCCAAATTAGTGCTACTTTGCTCTCATTTTGATATTAGTGAAGGTCACGCCGGGAGAGCCATAAAATTTTCGAAAATATGAGGGCAAAATTACAAGTTATCTCAATTAGATGACGCCATTTAAAATGCTCATCCTCCATGATGCTCTCTCATTGATCTTCAATGCAAAAGAGAGATGTTATATATAGAGTTGTATGGTACGGGCACATGAGCTGGTGCTTAGATTAGTCAAGGAACTCCATTTTCTCTATAATTTCCATTTTCTCTATAAGTTTGTAAGTGATTAAAAATGGACAAAGGGTAGTATAGACACTTTAAAAGTGAGATGATGGTTGTTTTCCGAGAAAAATGTTAGAAAAGTCATAAATCTATTGTATTTAAGCTAATTTAGTCCTAAACTTTTTGACATTGTGTCAATTCAATCCTTCTGACTAATTTTACCTGGATATTACTAATGTAAATGCTAGCTAACCTACGTGGTACTGCTGGCACTGACGTGGATAATTTTTAATAACATTTTATTTTTTATTTTATTTTTTTTTCTTTCTTTTTCCTTTCTTCTTCCTTTGGCCAGTGACTGGCCACTAGCCATGGCTTGGTGGGCTTGGCTCACCTAGTCGAAGGTCAACATTGCCTACCATAGGCGAGCCCCGACCAGGCAAGGGCTCCCCTTGCCAGATCTAACTTGGGCTAGGTCGATCCTCACTGAGGGGAGCCATTGCCTGTGGCAAGTGACAATGACCCTCACGCAAGTGAGGCTAACCTGCCTGGCCATCAACTATGGCTGGTCACCGGCAAAAAGAAGAAAAACAGGAAAAAAAGAAGAAAATATAATAAAATATAATAAATAATATAAAAAAATTATTAAAAATTATCCACGTAAGCGTCAGCGGCACTACGTAAATCGGCCGGCATCCATGTCAACAATATCCATCCATGTGTGATATTACTTTTATAATGATACCAGAATTCATTTACGTTAAATTAATTTAGTGGTATGAGAATCGTGTAGGTGTAAAAAGGAGGTACAAAAAAAAAAGTTAACTGTCCAAAGTACATGTTAAACACGTGATGACAGCAGCGTCCCTCGCTTTTCTAGTTATTATAAAGAAGTGTTATGGACATTATCGACACCTCGAGAGTAAGATAAAGGGTGTTTTGACTTTATAATATAGAAAGATAGATAGATAATACAGATAACTTGATTATTATGCATAAAAAGAAAATTGATGGCTATCTATGAATTTAGTGATTAAGAGATCCATTATATTTCTACTATGTAAAAAAGGGTAAGATAGGAAATCTAAAAAGCGAGACGAAAGTCATTTTTCTCTCTACCATATAGACAAAATATTCATACAATTCACACTTTTCTTTATATTTATTGACAATAAAGTAAGGTGATTTTATATTCGCACAGCGCTTTTCTTTTAAATGCCAGATAAAGATGAGAAGAGGCGATTACTGCCGTTGACTCGCCTTAAATATAACCACGAAAAATTCCACATCCGCGCTAAAATGTCTTACATCAAGCATGGCTACCGCTAATTTGAACAAGCCCGCCGCCGCCGTCCCTTCGTAATTTAACAGAGAAGGTAGGTGGGTAGTTGAAACCGAGGTCTCCACTTTCACATTGAAAAATGTCTACACGGTGATAATGGCGAATGATGATGAAAACCAGATGATCTCACAGTTGTCACGTTTGCGTGATGCCATGTTTTCTAGTAAATACTCGATTGAACGCAGTCGATTTCAAAGGTGCAACTTCCGCTAAACTTCGTACGAAGATTCTTGTTGAGCACGGCTGTACGTCGGCATTTGTAGAGGTCCCCCCTGAGATTGTTCATCGCACGGCGCAAGTCAAGTTAATTAAGGCTCGGGCAAGTTGCGAAAAAATCGTAACACTTTTTTCTTTCTCTCATTGAAGGTGAGTGCGCAACTATTTAAAAAAGTTTATGCCGCCAAAAAATCATGAATTTTCGATTTAGCAGAAAATAGAATAAGAATTGCCCGGCAATTAGCATTTTGTTATCAATATCCCAAAGGTAATTCTTTTCATCCAAGAGAATTTGGTCCCAAAGTTGATCAACTCGGCCACGTCTTGGTACATTCTAGCTCAAATCTTCTCTTTAGCATTTGGGCATATCGGAAGATTCACGATCTTCAGGATTTCCTCTCCATGGATTAGGAATAAAGTTACCTAAGAAACCTTAAATTGGTGCACAATGTCAGTGGTGAATCTTCTCTAGGTATTGTGTGCATTCCTGAATCCTAACCACCATGCCATATTCCCCATAGGCCTGTGTCCAAATGATACATGAAAATGCTCCAAATCTTTCAGATTTTCTCTTTCGGTTCTCACCAAGATAAAGATATAAAGCAACTTGACCAACTTGCAAGTTTTCGTGTTTCTTTATCATTGGTGATCTGATCTAACAGGTCGACTTGATGGTTAATTAGACGAGACTAATAATTAGGATCTTTTAGAGTTACGAGGCAATTTTATTTCTGCCGGGTTATCAATTAGACAAAATTATCATTGTGCCTTAAGGGAATTTATACCCTTGTCATGCCTTGTCTCGTCATTGTCTGTCATTGCCCAATTAGCTCAAGTTAGCGGAACCACCCGGAGGTTTGTTGCCTTACCTCAGGCAACGCAAACAAGACCTCCGTCTCTCCTCCCGTCCTTGATGAGGACAGACGAAGGTTTGAGGTTCATGACCCCCACGCGCAAGGCTAAGCCTAGGCTAGCTTGGTGACGCCGGACTGGACGTCACAAGCCCAATCCCGACCCACATAAGGCCAAAGAAACGGATACGGTGGGCGAGATGGAGGTGGCGGGGTGCTTGGGGATGGGGCCATGGGTCGGCGGGGCCACACCGAAAGGGGGGTCTCGTGGAGTTGGGGGTGAACGAGCCGCGGTCAGGACTCGTGATCAAGGTTTGGCTTGGCGGTCGTGCATAATAAGGGGTCAAGCACAGTGAACAGATAGACCCAAGGGCAAAATAAGCAAAAAGAAAAAATTAATAAGGGAAAGAAAGATGGAAAAGAGAAAAAAAAAAAAAAAAACAGTGTGAGCGACTTGGGACGTCCAATTTGCTAGTCGCCAATACATTTGGATTTTAAGAGGGTGATTTCACTTAACTTTGAGTACCCTAATCAATTAGGAAAAGCTTTTGAGACATACTTGAGTCAATCAAGTGCATATGCAGCGGGTTCATTATAACCGTCACATCATGTGGGATCACTATGATATTCATATAATTTAAGCGTTATGCTGATCTAGGTACACATGCATCTAGATTCCCTAATAAAGACACAAAGCTTTTAGGGGGGCTCATGACCACTTGATCATGCTTCGTTCTCGCTTCACCTTCTTCAAGTGAAATTGTTCAATTTTGGTGAGTGAAAGGATGAGAGTTGGTGACCCCCTTACCCAAAAAAAAGGATGAGAGTTGGTGACCAGCATTCCCAACCCTTGGGTAGTATCACAGGAGTTCGACACCTCGTTGCATACTTAATCTAAGCCGTTATTATTACCCCAGAAGGATGAAACTGCAGCCATTGGCCCGCCATGGCAGAAAAAATTTGAGTATGACACGATCTAACATGTTCAACTATATATTGACATAACGCATTTTTTGTCGTAACTCGATCGGTTAGCTTGTTGAACAGAAAACTATGACATATTGGTGCAAATTATAAATATGGTTGTAATACATTGACACAAATTGCCAGATAGAGGGAGTATTGCCATTAGAAGCCTCGCAGGAAAGAGAAAATAATTACAGCTTTGTAATTGGGTTTATGGGGGAAAAAGAAAATAGTAAATGCCTTAGGAGTGAAGGGTAGTAGTGCATCATCATTTAGCTACCTGCAACTGCTGTACGACAGAGGAACTGTGATTTGTTCTCATGGATTCATCGCGTGACCATTCATTAGGAGGAAGTGAGTGACTTTATTTGAGGTGAAATTTTGCTTTCAACATTAGCTTCTACTTTTTTGCTTTTAGCATTTAAAAAGCATATGAATAAACATTACCCTTAAAATTAATTTGAAGCTATGTGAAATTTTAATAATTGTTAATTCTAAAACAATTTCAATCTTATGACTTTATGGTTTTCTTGATTGAGGGGCATTTTGTTTCACGATATCATTTATTGAACTGGATGATGGTAAAATTGAGCAATTCCTTGGTTATGCAAAATATTCTCCTTAGTCTATGAAGTCATTACTATTTTTTGTGCAATGTCATTGATGTTACTTGAAATTCAAAATTTTCCGACTTTTAATTTGTTCAAAAGCATCCCTCTTCTTTCTGAAGAATTGTCACCGATTGTTCCTTGATCGTGTCAATGACGGACTTTGTTGATGTGGCGTTAACTCCAGTAAAATTTGTTGTTTTAGAATTATTTTTTCCTTTTCAATTTGTTGATGACGGACTTTGGGCAAGTACTAAAGCATTTGATAAACTGTTTTTAGAGCTCATTTGGGAAATGAATTATTTGGAGTCCCTTAGCACGATACAAGTCCTCTCAAGTTTCGGGCTTTGAGCATTTTCAAAATGCTACTTTAGGGATTGATGATTTTTTTCCTTCCAACTTTGTTTTCGTTAAACTTTCGAAATTTCACTTTTACCCTCAACGTCGTCAGTGAGCAAAATATGACGGATATCTAGCATCAGCAACCCTCATTTGAGGAGGTGCAACCTTCTGCCTTAGGTCACATGAGGGTCGCCTAAGGTCAGGTGAGGGCCATCGTTGCTAGATTTGGTTCGCCTTGCCGGCAGTCTAGCCATGCCTAAACCCTTCGCCTGAGAGCCACCAATGATTCAGTTTTCTTTTTGATTGATTTATTTATTTATTTAAAAATATAACTGAAGTCCTTTGCATGTATAGTTTTTTCCAAGCATTATTTAAACCAAAGTTGAATCCTATTACATTTTACTAAATACTATGTGCATTTTGAAAAATTAACCCAAAGTCAATTGGCATTGGAGCTAAAGCTCTCTCCAAATGCAAAGCCAAAGGCAGCCATTTCTCTCAATTTTTTTGGAAAAAAATTATTAGAGTATTGGCATCACATTAGCCAAAATCAACACCGCATGCAACGGGTAACTAAGAAATCTAATAACCAACTTAGCGCTCGAACAGCCAAATACAACTGAAGCACCAATAGTAGATCTTTTGAAAAGTACATGAACCACCCCCCCGAAAAAAAGGAGAATAAAAGAACGATCTTAAATTTCAATGCAGAATAGAAGAACCACCGGCAACATCAATCCTCGATCTTTTTACTCTTGATAAAACGCAACAAGGTTCAAGTCGGCTCGCTCAATTCGCCTTACAAAGATATGCTCATTTGATGGCACAACACAATAAAGGTGAGTCGGTCAAAATTATTCAGTCCAAAAATTCCATACACATATTCCTGAAGACATAAGAATAACAACACCCCACTTTTTATCCGCCCTCCAAATCACCACTTGCATATCCCACACCAAAAACAAAAAGCAAAAAGCAAAAAAAAAATTGTTATAAAGTAGAAAGAGATAACAATGTACTCCACACAAGATCTTGGAAAGGTGGGGAAGAAGGAAGAGAAGGGGAAGAGGGAGGAGGAAACGAGAAATGAAATTTAAGATATTAGAATTTGTGGAAGTGGGGGGATGGTGGGCAATTGAGTGGGAGGTGGTGGGCAAACGAGTGAGTGGGTTCACCATTACTGCAAGCCCATCCCCATGATTCGTGGGGTCCCTCCCTTCCCCCCATGGAAATCATTGCGCCCCCCAAGCCCCACAGGGCCCCCACACGAATGATGCGTCCCGTCATCGTCGCTGCGGGGGGAGGGGGCCCCCACACCTGACCGATCGAGAGAACCAGCAGCAGCTGCGTCTGGTTTTCCCTTCCTCTCTGCGCGGGGCCCTAAGCATGTGCAACTTGCAACTAGCAGCCCATCTCGGCAGTTTTTTCGGTTGATTCTTGGCGAGTGGTGTTGCCCCTCTCCTCCTTTTTTAGGACCAGATCAGAACAGTGAGCGAATTGCATTTGGAACATCTCCGAAAGTGGGTCGTAAGAGATTATTATTAAGGATCTTTTCCCTCCTTTCGATGTAGGGTTGTGCAGCGAGCTGCATCGTATCAGCATCACGATCGCGAAAGCTTCTTGATTGGACGAACCCTAATCCCCCCCAAGGTTATCCCCCATTTGCTTTTTCCGCCTCCCCCTCCCTTTTCTTATCTCCAACTTGGTGACGAGATGTATTATTCTATGTTATCAAGGGAAATGAAGAGCACTGAAAGGCTTGCGATGCGAACATAGGGGAATGACAGGGATCATTCTCATGCGATTACACACGGGTTTTCAATTATGACTCTCGATTCGAGGCGATAATATGCTTAGGGAGGGATTGAGTGTGGTGACATCTGAGCGAAAGGCTCACACAACTGAAAGGCGGCATCACATCTTGATTTATTCTTCAGTTTCTAATTCGAGATTTGGAGGTGCATGCACCGGCTTTGCTTGATATCCCCGTAAGAAATCATATAAATGACCGCCTTTTGATGTGGGAATTGCATGGAAAGCCACTTTGAGCTTTAAAGAGAAAGGGATCATGCCTTTTGCTTCTGGACATATACTCCAGAAGAAAGAAAAGGGAAAACATGATTGAAGGATCAAAATATTTGGTTCATCCGCTTTTGACTAGATTTTTTTACTTCAACTTGGCTATCTTGCTGACTTTCCCACTGATCTAGAGTTTTAAACTGTTGAATCAATGACTTGGGAAAATATGGGAATGTGTTTATTGATTATGAGATGTATTAAGTTGGTTAAAGTAAATGTGTCATGATGAATTAATACGAGAGTATGTATAGACTATGTAATAACCTATTTAGGGCCAGGATTTATTTATTGCAACATATGCAATCTTAATATAAGATTAATGCTCTAAGTAAATACATATAATGACGATGCCTATTAATCAGGGATTTCACAAATCTTCAGAAAGAATACAATTTCAATTTTTATCATCCCTCAAACATAAGGTGTTCTTTACCAGATCAAGCAAATAGGTGGATGTGCCTTATTCAAGATTACAATTGCCTAATCGCCTGAATGTTTCAACCAAAAAAGAGAATCACCTGAATGAGTACATGCAAGGAAAATAGTGATATGAAGACCATGTTGCCGTCCAAAATGGTAGTAACTCTCGACAAGTTTTATCCATTCATGAACATGCCATTATGGACTATTTGAATAGCACTCCGATCTTCGCAAGAGAGGACTATTGCCTCTGATACCGAGTTCCTATGATCTATATAGTAATCAACGTATACACAATAGTTCAGATGTAGTGGTAGCAAGGGCTCGATATTCAATTCTGTACTTGAGCGAGTAATGATAGTCTTGAAGGATGTTGCCCAGAATAATCTCTCAAGATAAATTCAATGGTCTTCACCTAAATTTCTTTTAGAGTCTTCCCAACTTTTGGGGTCGAGGCAACCTGTAATGACACGGTTTTTTTCAATGTTGTTTCAAGAGTTGTCACCAATCACTTTTCTAGGTCGATGGAAAAAAAGTCCTATGGGTTAAGAGAAGTCAACTAACCACCTAGAAAGATCGACTAGTCTTTTAAGAGTAGTCATTGTTCTTTCTAAAAGTCAGTTACAACAAAATCAACGATACTTTTCCCAAGTGGTTGCTAGAATCCCCCTCATTGAGGTGGATCGATCTGCGGTTCAATGACTTCCATGGCCAAATCGATCCTCCAACTGCTCCATTTCTTCCCTCCACGCTTTATAGCTTTTCCATATCTAACAATAATTTGGGGGGTCAATGGCCCGAGGAATATTTTCTCCATCGGTTGAATCTGTGGACGGTTGATCTATCCAACAACAGATTTGAAGGTCCTCTTCCAATTCCACCACCCACCACTCGATTCTATTTCATGGCAAACAACAAGATTGGTGGAAAGGTTTCACCTTTGATATATGGTGCCACTGAGCTCATTGTCCTTGACTTGTCCAATAATAGTTTGATGGGCACCTTGCCCGAGTGCTTGATGAGCTTTAGCAAAAATCTCTCGGTGCTCAACCTCCGAATGAACAGTTAACAGGGTGTGATCCCTAGAAAATTTGCTGAGGGCAGCAATTTAAGGACTATTGACTTTAGTTGAAATCGATTTGAAGGGACATTGTCACGGTCCTTACTACATTGTGAAAATTTCGAAGTTTTGGATCTCGGCAACAATAGAATGGAGGACACATTACCTGATTCCCTTCCCAAGCTACAAGTTCTTGTTTTGAGGTCCAACGTGTTCCAAGGCTTCCTGAGTAGTCCTACAGTAGCTTGCCCATTTTCTGAATTGCGCATTTTCAACCTGGCCAACAACAATCTGAGCAGTCCTTTACCTATTAGATATATTATGAAGTTTACTGCCATCATGAATCAGGATAAAATAGGGGCAAGCCGCAATATATGGGAGATGATAATTATCAAGATTCAGTCACATTGACCATAAAAGGACTGGAGATACAGTCGGTGAAAATTCTAACTGTTTTCATGAGTATCGACTTATTGAGCAATCATTTTGGTGGGGAGCTTCCCATGGATATAGGAAACCTGAAGTCACTCAAAGGGCTCAACTTTTCCCGCAACAATCTTGTAGGCTATATCCCTCCGTCTACTAGGAACTTGACTAAACTTGAATGGCTAGACCTCTCTTCAAATAAGTTCACTGGAAGGATTCCTCAAGAACTAGCGGATTTGACATCTCTTGAATTCTTGAACCTCTTAGAGAATCAGCTCATCGGACCTATTCCTCGGGGACGGCAATTCAACACATTCAAGAGCGACTCATTTGCCGGGAATCCCAGACTATGCGGATTTCCATTACCGGGAATCTTGTAGGCTCAACTTAATACTTCAACTTGGCTATCTTGCTGACTTTCCCACTGATCTAGAGTTTTAAACTGTTGAATCAATGGCTTGGGAAAATATGGGGATGTGTTTATTGATTATGAGATGTATTAAGTTGGTTAAAGTAAATGTGCCACGATGAATTAGTACGAGAGTATGTATAGACTATGTAATAACTTATCTAGGGCCAGGATTTATTTATTGCAACTTATGCAATCTTAATATAAGATTAATGCTCTAAGTAAATACATATAATGACGATGCCTATTAATCAGGGATTTCACAAATCTTCAGAAAGAATACAATTTCAACTTTTATCATCCCTCAAACATAAGGTGTTCTTTACCAGATCAAGCAAATAGGTGGATGTGCCTTATTCAAGATTACAATTGCCTAATCGCCTGAATGTTTCAACCAAAAAAGAGAATCACCTGAATGAGTACATGCAAGGAAAATAGTGATATGAAGACCATGTTGCCGTCCAAAATGGTAGTAACTCTCGATAAGTTTTATCCATTCATGAAAATGCCATTATGGACTATTTGAATAGCACTCCGATCTTCGCAAGAGAGGACTATTGCCTCTGATACCGAGTTCCTATGATCTATATAGTAATCAACGTATACACAATAGTTCAGATGTAGTGGTAGCAAGGGCTCGATATTCAATTCTGTACTTGAGCGAGTAATGATAGTCTTGAAGGATGTTGCCCAGAATAATCTCTCAAGATAAATTCAATGGTCTTCACCTAAATTTCTTTTAGAGTCTTCCCAACTTTTGGGGTCGAGGCAACCTGTAATGACACGGTTTTTTTCAATGTTGTTTCAAGAGTTGTCACCAATCACTTTTCTAGGTCGATGGAAAAAAAGTCCTATGGGTTAAGAGAAGTCAACTAACCACCTAGAAAGATCAACTAGTCTTTTAATTTGAAAATCGAAATCTAGAGTTCGAGAGTTTAGTTAGCATCCACATTTGCCCTTTGATTATCAATTTCCTTTGATTAAATCTCTTATACGCAATATCACGAGATCTCCCAGTGCAGTTCACACATAGTTTTTTTTTATTTTGAAAGTTGAAAAAATGTCGTTATCTGTCCTCAGGCTAAACCATCACAGACCGATTAACCATAATCAAGTGTGTGATCTTTGTACTTTTAGAATAATATGTCAAGCATATTCAATTTAAACAAGTACTTTCTATTTTAAAAAAAAGGAGCAAAATAACTTACTCATGATTATAGGTTACCCAGTTCAAAACTGGTTTGGTTCCAAGTTCTATCCTGAAATTGGTCTTGCAAGTTCATGGTTCCAAGTTCCCTGGTAAAACTGTCCCCTTGTGAACCAACCTTGACATGGCCAAGTAAGGCAGTTCAGGCCAGTTTGCTGGAAGCACACAACAGAAGCCCAATACTTTCACCTGGAGAGATAGCCAAGAAAAAGCCCAAATCTTAGCCCATCAACATATCCAGTTAAATCCACATTTATTCAAAAGTTTAAGTTAGCCAACTTAAATATATTAACTACTCCACACCGTACACAAATTCTCTAATGTGGGACTTTCTAACACAATTAACGTATGCATCTCAACAACTCCCCCCTTAAGTGTGAACTCGATGTTAGGTATGCTTCTCCGTAATCCAAGTACCTTTTGCATCAAAATATCTCAACTTGAGTCTCCAATGCCTACCTTCATCCTTGAGACCAAACCACGAAGGCTGCCATTGAGACTGCGTTGCTAGTTCACAATGCCCACTGCTCGGAAACTGCATTAGTAACCAAATTCCTTTCTTGAGATATTCGCCAAACATTCATTCACATTGGAGCGGGGCACCAATCAATCATCAGCTCTAATACCATATGCTATAACTACGTAGCAGAAGTATCTATACCTTGACTTGGGGAGATCATCCAGAGAAAACCCAAGTCCGAGCCTATCAATATATCCAGTTTGACCCACTTTTACTCAAAAGTTTAAGCTAATGAGTTATGAGCTAATTTGGATACAATAAATGCTTTACATTACACCAATTCTCCAATACAAGACTTTCTTTTAATACAAACTCACATGCGCAACTCAACTATCTCCCCCTCATGTGTGAGCTCAATGTTTAGTTTTCTCCCCCTTAATTCAAGTATTATTCTACATCAAAGTGTCTCAACTTAAATCTCCACCAACAATCAACTTCATCCCAAGTCTCTTTTTCTAGACCAAACCATGAAGTCTGCCATTGGACTCGCGTTACTACACCGCAACGCCCGCTGCTCAAAAATCGTGTTGGTCAGCAGATTCCTTTCTTGGGATATTCACCAAGCACTAGAATAAATTAAAGGCCCACCAATCTACCATCAGATCAGATATTTATTATTGGGATCGCTCAGCAAAAGTCCAATACCTTCACTTGGGGATATTACCAAAAGGGAGCCCAAGTCTAAACCTTTCAATATGTTCAGTTGGACCCAACTTCGCTTAAAACCTTAAGTCGATGAGTTATAGGATTTATTGAACACAACTCACACACAAATCTCAACACAGTTCCTAGGTTGAACTTGCTCAGTTGCTCACCCCTAGAACCGTTATGTCAATCCTGGGAAGTTAGTTTTTCACGATCTATGAATTACGGTCCATCGTCACATCAATCCATTGAACAAAATCTTCTCTAATCAATATTTCAAAGGTTTCACTTTTTAAAAATAAATTAAGAGGTTTTATGTACTTTAAAGTATAATAGAAGGATACATATGTATCAACAGGAAGCAACCAACTTTTTCACTATTCAAACTCAATCACTTCGCATAATTAGTTTAGTGGAAAGCTAATAACACTGATAATTGACCCGAATACAACAATGTGAACACGACAATGCGAACACAACAAGGAGAGCAAACGAGAACAAGACAACACGGTAGTCTTTGTCGGAATCAAAGATATTGCTCACTTTCTATATCCACCCGATCCGACGATTCATACGAGAGCTAGGTTAACGCTATACAAGTGTGATACGATCTTTTCGAGATGGAGGGGGGGACTAAGGGCAAAAGAGAGAGCCGGCGGTTTTTGTGTCCACAGAATAGACACGTGTACAATTGCTTTCTTCCTTTTTAATATTCTACGGGCCTACCGCGCGTGGGGTGAGATGGGTCCCGAATGGCCAGTTCCGAAAACTAAAGCCCACCATTGTAAGCGCAACAAGATCTCCGAATCACTACACGACAAGAACCTTTTTCGGCGAGGGAAAAGATAGCGACGGTTGTTCACCACCGGCGTTCGTTTTTCTTTCTCCTCCAACGCAGCTCCGATGTGGATTGGTCCCGACACAATTTGATGTGCGTTTACACCAGTTGTCCATTTCATCGATTTCCTCGTCACTTGCCAGCCTCCATTAAGCTGGTGTTTCTTCTTTCTTGGATCCAGGAAAGTTTTGTGTGGATTCAGCCCGTGAGCGATGTGATTGGATAGCACGCCAGCCACGGTAAAAGTAATCATTTGACAACTTATGTTATTTAGGGATCTCGCGTGGGTTTCTCGTATTTTTGAAATGCGATTGACTTGATCTAATAAATTTAGCTTACGCAATACTTGCTCGGAATTACCCGAAAGAACACACGTGGATAAAAGGTTACATGACCGAAAATTAGTCAAATATATTACAGGGAGTTAGATCGCTACACAAGTAATCTTACATGATAATTGATGGCTGAAATGTATTTTCCAAATTCCACCTCCTATAAGAGTGTCGTGTGAATAGAGGGTACGCGGTTTCTTTTTGAAGAAGATCGGATATTAGATGGATGGTAAAAAAAACAATTAAAAAAGATAATTGATTGAATTCATGAATGGTGGATGGAAAATGTATTTATCACCATGAATAACTTTTCAAACCAAACCCATGAAATACACCCACATCCCATGTGATTTGCTGCCTAAGCCTCTAGCATTGCTCTAGAAGAAAGGAAAGCCAATATTTAGGAGTAGAAGACTCAAATTGATGCACGATACCCTAGCTTCTTCGAGAAAGGCTTTTGTTACAAACGTGGAGTTTCTCCTACCGACTTCGTCATATGTGACGTGCGTGCACTTTTTCTAATTCGGGGAAAAAGAAATGGCCACTTCTTGTTCTGCTCGTTACATATTGTCAATTTACATTAGGGTTTGTGGGCAAGTATGTCGCGAGCGTTAGCTTATAATGATCACATTATTGCATCTAATGGGCTGTTGCTCTTGCTTGCCGCCCTTACGTAAGACTGTCGACATTCTAAACCCTAAATTGGTTTCCCCTTCGAAGTCAATAAATTGAAAGTCAAGGTCTATGCTTCTCTTTATTGACCCAAATAAAATAAGCTAAAAATGACAAGCTTTTGGCATCACCTAGATACATGTGCTTCGTTTATAATAGTGACCGTATGCCAATACATGCGTGCTTATAGGGAAAGCCGTTCTTCCTTCGTGTGGGTACTGGGTGCCTGAAAATTCAAAGATCTGCACTTTTTCTAAACCCTTTTTTGGGTCGCCTAACTCACCTTTCTTTGTTGACAAATCTCGAGCTAGCAGTAGTCTCTTCTCGAGCTTTGAAACCATTCTTTTGACAAAGTCAGATCCTGCCCCCGGGTAACTTCTTGGCATCTACGTTTGCCACCGACTTTGACTCTGGGTGGGGGGGCGGGGGGCGGGCGAGGATGCGAATATAAGAAGTCCAAAGAAAAAACCCAAAAAGGAAAAGATGAAAAAAATAAAGGGAGAGAGAAATCCTTTCAAGAACTATCGAACCATGTAATTGAAATTGTTGGATTCTCTCGCTTTATTCTGCACCAAAGAAGCGAATATTGTAAGATACGACGGAAAATATTGGAGATTCGAAGGCTATAGTGGAGTCGGGGCCGGTTTGATTAAATTGACCTTAGGCTCCACCAGCAGCAAGTTGCCAGCTATTCTTTCCCTGCCAAGTGGGGCGTGCACCTATAAGTCTTTTCAACGCGAGAGAACTTTTACCTACAATTAGTTGAAGTGTTGACTCCAAGGGCATAGAGAAGCCGAAAGAACCCATGCATGTCCAGGAAACTTCCCACGTTGTCTTTCCCGTTCGAGAATCTGTAAAATGCATGTAAACCTTCAGTCCTTCAATGCGTTACCGCGATACTTCCAAAATCTACCAAATGGTGCGTTGTTATATCGAGGATAGTCGATCAGTTGTATACCAAGTAAGCACGTCATGTGGTATAAATAGTGTGATATAGTTTTTCATGATACAATATGGGGAGCCATCACGGCAAACCGGTCTGGCCCAAGGAAGGCTAGGGTTAGGACCATACCCTAGCTTGATGACATATAAAAACAGTTTATCAAGGAAAACAATATATGTTCATTTGTCAATTCTACTAGCGTCACCATGATGATAGGGGAAGAGGGGACGCAAACCTAGCATAGATCAAAGCCAAAGGGTTTTAGTCCATCCTTTGGTCCAATACATCAATTGCATCTCGCTATTTTATCGTTCCACGCGGTTATGAGCTCATGTTACCAAGCTCGATAGAAGAACGCTATACGGGAATATACATAGTATAGAGAAATTAAAATATATAGTCAAGGGAAAGAAGAGAAGGAGACAATGCAGGCAACTATGCTTCTCAGGAATCCCAAAAGGCAAAAGGGCTGACAACAGTATTGACTTGACTTCTTGGCGTATAACACGCTCTAGCTACTTTTTTTTTGCTCATCGACTCTAGCTACTTGAAAATTGCACTTCTTCGTTAAAAAAAAAATGTAGAATGTAAGAATTCGTTTTCCTTTGGAGACCCGCAAGTATCATGCATATTTCCCAGCTATCGAGGCACAACTTCGGTCGAAGATCCCATAATGACCTACTAAGTTTTGCTTGTTCGAACAGGTATTTAGTTATAACATTCTGATGATCGTTGACTTATATATGTCATATGGTAATGCTAAGTTCAACGTAACATATCTTTTTTTTTCAAAAGTTTAAATCGTGAAGAAAATATGCATGAGTTCTAAAACCATCCAACATGGAGAAATGGTCATCGAGGAAAAATCAAAGAAGCTAACTTCTAAAACTCAAGTACACTACCAACAGAGTTTTAGGATTGCTGGCAGAGTTGTCTATTTAGAACTACCGCAACAATGGCATGACTATCAGTCCACAGGCGGCCTCCGCCCCCTAGGTTGCATAATTTTCATATGGGTATTAGGTAAAAATTCTCGGGGCAAAACAACATGTTGCATACTGAAGAAACTGGTATCTCTGTCTCCCTTCAATCTAAAATACGTCATCTTTCGTCGTGCAAGAACTCTTCGGTTCTGGAAAAGCCATTGACAGAGCCATACGTAATGTAGCTAACAATTTGAAGATGTAATAAAAGACATAATGAAAACGTCAAGAAGCTGAGTTTTATATGATTGGATACAAGCACCAAATGATTCACAATGGCCGCTGGTTTTGATACAAGCACCAAATGATTCACGATGGCCGCTGGTTTTGACGCTTGCCGCATTAGGGTTAGGTGGGGGCTATTAGTTTCAGCGGCTTTCTGGGGGCGAGACTGAGGCTCTGTGATTTTGGGGTTAAGTTTTTTCAAGACCTGCCAATCAGAAAGGTCTAATGTCTCGGTGCACCACAAGGTTAGGAGCAAGTCTCCTGTTCGAGTGACATTCTTTTCACAACCAAAAATAAAAACTCTAGGGTTTCTTGTATATAAGACGATGAACCAAGAAGAAAGGGCCGGTGACATCTAATTGAATATACACATTTGACAGACCTTTCACTTAGATTATATGATCACGGGACAGAACAAGAGGAAGACATGAGTGCCTACATGTTCAGTGTTATGTTTCAAACTCACTTAAATAATGACACCTTAACAATAATAAAATAATGTCACAGCATCTAGTTTAGTTAGTTTTCTGCTAGGACCACACGATTAAATAACCAATATGGTCTTCTTTCTAATGTCAGGGAAAATTAGCAAAAGACCAAAGAAGTCTGCATCCTCCGACACGAACGATGCAGCCTTGTGAACTTTCGTCTTGCTTTCGTTTTCCATCTCTTTCTCGGACAGCCTCCTTATAATTTTTTTTCCTTTTCAGATGTTGGCTTCAAGTAGTGGTAGTGGGGACTGAGACACATGCTAGCTAAAGTTAAAT
The DNA here is from genome assembly GCA_024500025.1 of Syzygium aromaticum. Lineage (NCBI taxonomy): Eukaryota > Viridiplantae > Streptophyta > Magnoliopsida > Myrtales > Myrtaceae > Syzygium > Syzygium aromaticum. The sequence goes on from CM044890.1 coordinate 6,647,766, forward strand.
GCGCGATCGCCTTTTCCTTCACATGCAAAATTCCATTTACATAGTTATTGACGATGGGTTTAAGCACAAATAACGTCTTTATTCCTGGAATAAACTAAACAAAAAGCAACTGACTTTCTTAGAATTTGTGTAGTAAATGACATGGAAAGTCTGTCCATTGTACTTGCAAATGTAGACGTCTGATTTGGTGAGTAAATGCAAGGAACGTTCGATGCAAGGGAGCTGCCCCGAAAGTTAACGGGTCCTCTAGAAGAAAAGTTCATGGAATGTATGTAATCAAACCATATTCGACAGAGTTTTTTTTTTTTTTTTTGTGCAATCTAGGACAAGACTTTATAGGTCTGGCTATCTAGAGGCTCATTCAACGCCGTGCAAACTTCCTGAACCAATTAACTCCAATAAAAATGTAAGTAGATCCGCAATTAATTTCTTGACTACAATGAAATTAGTTATATGTCGGGTTGACGCTGTTCAAGCCCGATGCCTTCTTTACTTAAGGATATCACCAAAATAGAGCCTAAATCCTAACGCATTAAAATATCCTATTAGACCCTCTTTTACTAGAAAATTTAAATCAATGGTTATAGGCCAATTAATATATATTAACTATTTCACTTTACATCCCTCCAAAAAACTAGGTCGGGATGTTCTAGTCCTCTTTTTATGAGTAGGAGGATGGGGATGAGCGGTCAGGGCAGTTGCTCTTGCTAGACGTTACCATGACGATTTTCATATTAGTTATGGAATTTTCGATTTGTGTTGATAACTATTTGACCCACTGTGAGGTGTACTGGGCCGTCGCTACATAACTTAGCTGTGTGTTAGAAGTTGGTAAATCTTTTCACATAAGGTAACAAATGTTCAAAACTAGGGGTCGGTTCTCAATCTGATCCAATTTGATTTCAAGGTGAAACCAGGAACCGAACCAAGAGGATCGATTCTCAATTTTGAGAACCGGGGACCAAACCAGTTGGTCATCGGTCCAATGAAACTGGTCACTTTTTTATTTTTTTTCCCATCACAACGAGAGAGAGTGACAAATCTCAACATATTGAGGAAAACGATAATGAGTAAAGAATCATTGTAGTGCAACGATAAGAGAAAATCATTGTGCATGGGTTTAATTCACATTTTACTAATTTTTTTGAAGAAATAAAAAAAAAATATATGTAGCCAGTCCGGTCCGATCCGATTCTTCTTTAAAATCGGGAATCATACTAACTGAACACCGATTTCACTTTTAAGAATCGGGAACCGAACCGACACTTTTGAAAATCAAACCAATCCGGCCGATCCGGGTGGTTCCTAATTCGAGCGGTCCATTTTACACACCCTTATTCAAAACAGAAGCCAATTAGAAATTCGCTCGCGGCGATGAACTTATGATATTAGGAAAGACGGTGTTGAGAGACGTTTATGTCACCTAGTGCCGTGCGAGCATGCTTATAAATTGACTAGACTTGCGAACCGAGGGAGAGTGAAGTGCGCGAGTTCTTTCCCCCCACCTTTTTGAACCCATTATTGACACCCCCCCCGACCCCTCTCTTCTCCTTCATCTCCATCGCCTGTTTCTCTCCTCTGTTTCGTTCCTTCCCCCTCGCATTGTTCTCTTCTCCAAATCCTCTGTTTCTCCTCTGTTTCCGACTCCGTGAAGCGGAGACTCCGCTGCCTCATACCCACAAACGTAGATCTTCCCTCTCTTCCTTTTCGTTCGGGAACATGACGCGCGTGGTCGTGCGTGCGGAAATGAAGAAAGGAAAGGTGATGAAGCAGAGTGGCCGGGTTTTGGACCCGAAGCTCGGCGTCAGCTTCATCGATGTGATCCTCAAGGATGGTGGAAACGTGGTGAGAGAGGCTCGAGTGAGCACGTTGCTGGACTCCATGAGAGCTTCCTCTCCTGCACGAGCAAAGCCTGGGAGCGCGACGACAAGAGCAGCCTTTCTCAATGACAAGCAAAAGTCGTGGATCGTAAGTCCTTAGCTAGAGAAATACAATTTGGAATTTTCACCCCCCGGGGGCAATCGCCTCGGAGATATGAAGTAACGTCTCTGACTCTCTGGTGTGTGATTACAGATGCGTCATCCGTCGGCATTGAGCAAGTTCGAAGAGATAACGAGAGCTTCGCTGGGGAAGGAGATAGTGATGTTCCTCGACTACGACGGCACTCTCACCCCCATCGTTGAAGACCCCGATCGCGCTTTCATGTCTCCCAAGGTCATCATCTTCTTCTTCTTCTTTTTCTTCTTGAACTGCTCTGTTTTTCCATTTCCATATTCGCCAGTCAACAAAATTACCAAAATAGGGTGCTTAAGATCATCTCTTTCTTTCCATTTCTTGGTCGATTTTGGGAAACAGATGAGAGAAGCTGTGAAGGACACTGCGAGCTTCTTCCCCACGGCGATAGTGAGCGGGAGATGCAGAGACAAGGTACATTTTTTTATGGGATTTTTAGTTCCCCTTAACAAAATATCCCACTTTTCCCCCGAATTATTTTGAAAACAAAGACATTAAAATCGAATGGGAATTGTATTTTTCATTTGCATAAATCGCGGAATGCAGGTTTGCAGCTTCGTGAAGTTGAAGGAGCTATACTACGCAGGCAGCCACGGCATGGACATCAAAGGACCCCCTAGAAGTTCCAGCAATGGCAACAAAGTAACTTCCATCTCTTCTCACTGCATAGAACCACAATTGCTCAACAGTAAAACCATTCCTGGATCTGCAATCTCTATCACTGTTCAAAAAATTCTTCACGCATTAGTTTTCTGACCTCGTTTTTCTTCCTTCCATCGTTCATCAGGACGGCGAATCGGTTCTCTGCCAACCCGCAAGCGAATTCCTGCCCATGATCGACCAGGCGAGTCTCTCTCTCTTTTTAACCGCAACATTCTCGAGGCTAATGAGACATGCCGGCCAAAAGTTGCAAGATGACTCTCGTTTCTGATCAACTTCATTCCCCTGTTTTTCTTAGCAGGTCTACAAGACCTTGTTGGAGAGCACCAAGTCGATCCCGGGAGCCAGGGTGGAGAACAACAAATTTTGTTTGTCCGTACACTTCCGAAGCGTTGACGAGAAGGTAAAGACACGAAATAGTCAAACGTCGTACCGAGTTCTGCTCGAATCATATGTTTTGTCGCATGAAACTTTCAAGTTTACTTTGGTTTTTTTGCATTCTTTGTTTCGAAATTTTCGTTTTCAACTCTCGCAGAGCTGGGATGCTTTGGCCGAGCAGGTTGAACTTGTGCTCAGCGGGTATCCGAAGCTCAAGCTGACAGCTGGCAGAAAGGTATTGGCCCGTTTTTGCATTTTTTTTTCAGCATTTTCTTTGATTTTTTTATACAAAATATGGTATCAGTCAAAAAAAAAAATGGATAATTTCACGTGCATCATCTTTTTCTATGTTGACTAACTAAATTTTTCTAAGTTCGAACTCTGGAGTGTATTGTACCATGCAATTCTTGTTTTTGAGTGTAAATGTGCAGCAGCCCTTTTTTTGGCCAAGAAAGATATCGAATATCTCTTTCCCGAAACTCCTCACAAAAAATGTTGTTTTTGATCGGTGCAGGTATTTGAGATCCGTCCGATCATCATGTGGGACAAGGGGAGGGCCCTCAAGTTCTTGCTAGAGGCACTTGGTGAGTTGATCGAACTTTCTCGATTAAAAAAAATAAAAAACATAAGCGAAAACGGTGACCATTCTAGTATTTGAAATCAAATTCTTTTCTTAGCATGAAATGAAGCACGTGAGACACTCTCCTCCTTTAGTACAAGAAGGTGTTACATATGTTCAGTACTCATTTTCCCTTGTCTTATCATCTTAGGGTTCGGCACTTCCGGCAATGATGTCCTACCGATCTATATTGGAGACGATCGGACAGACGAAGATGCATTTAAGGTACTCGGAATTATTTCCATTATTCTATTGCGTGTTCTCTTGACATTTTGTACCTAAACACCTAAAATCATGTATCAAGATTTAAATAGTATTAATTGTTATAAACGTGTCTGTAGGTTTTGAGAGAGAGAGGACAAGGAGTAGGAATTCTTGTCTCTAAAGTCCCCAAGGAAACAAGTGCCTCTTACTCTTTGCAAGAGCCCTCCGAGGTAAATTACTTCTCTTCGATTCCTTTCGTGCTCTGAGTCACATCCCATTCTCTCTTTTCCTTCTTTAAGATCACCCTTTTTCCCTTCTCAATCTGCCATATCCTTCTGTTTGTTGAGCTATATGTATGTGTAATTGTTTTGGTAGGTCATGAGCTTCTTGCGCCACCTGGCGGAGTGGAAGCGGCAGTTGCTCCGAGCAACCCTATAGAGCTCGGCAAAGCCTCGCGATATTATCGATTTCTCCATCTCCGAAACTTATGTAATTTCCACGGTGTAGATCATGGATGATACCACAATTGATGAGAATTACGAGTTAATTGTGAATATGTCCAAGATAAAGTATTACGATATTATGTAATTTTTTTTTATTTTGCGGAGTGGATCACGAACGATACTACGATCAATAAGAATCACGAGTTTTTTTAATTGTCGATATGTTCGAGATAGCCTATCATTCGCATTTTCGAGGTCCTTTCAGTGTATGCAAGAACGGTCTTGGCTTGGCATCATGGCATGCCGACCGGTCACACCAGTGGAAATCGCACTTCAGAGAGTAATAGTGTTACTTTGCTTCAACTGGAATTTTTGGGCGCTAGCTAACTAATTTTGGAATTTACATAACATCATAAGTACCTAAATGCATACTCGGGCATATAATTATAATTACTTGGTGTTAACCACACCTGAAAACCTCCTCACGTAAACCCTAGAGCAAACGAGCTGGAGATCGGGAGGGAGCGAGATGATTGATACATTTTTAACATATTAGTTCAAAGTCTGGTTAGGGAAAATTTCTTCCGACAGAAGATGGAAGAAAATATAACCCTCATTTTCTCACCAAAAGTCGAAATGAACTTTGGCAAAAAAAAAAAAAGCCAAAGGAGAACATTGACCTTAAAAGACTAAACTTAAAGACAAAAAATTGAAGTTAAGGTACTAAAAGGAGTTTTTTTTTTCCTAAACCCTTATTCTTTACAACTATTTTTCCCAAAAATAGGCACTTCAAATCTCACTTGCCTATCGAGAGCACTTTGTGCCGTGTAAATTTAATTTGATAATATTTATAATTTTATAAATAATTCAAATAATCTCGTTCTTGAAGAAAAAGTGCAATTGTCTTTAGCAGAATAATGGAAGTTACAATAATAATATGATTTGTAGATATATAATAATTCGGTGCATATTATGTAATTATGAATAATATCTCAATAAGTAATAAATTGCAATACTTGTGACATAGAAATGTATTTATTAATGCCTAATGTTGTGTAATTTTATATATTGATTGTAAAAAATTTCGTAACAAGTTTAGCATAATAATTGATTACTCGATAGAACATTACACATGATAACTTTTATGTTTTAATGGATTTTTTTATGCATGATGTAAATCTATAATGAAATTAAAAATGCTCAGAATTTGTGTATGTAAGTGTAGATTAGTTTATCATCTTTAAATACTCATCTCACTGATACTGATAAGCCTAAAAATTCAAAAATTTAAATAACCTAATTACAAGCAAACTCAAATTAGTTAAGTTGTCCTACAAATACTCTTTATTATTTTACTGAAGAAATTGAGATCGATTGAAAGAAAAAGAAGTAAAAATTTACCGAATTACATAATATATTCCTAAGTAAAATTCACTAAAATAGAGCGATCAATGGATACAACAGATAGACGAAAGATAGATGGCGAGGAGATGATGAGCAAGAGAGTGCAATGCTAGTAGCGACGTCGGTAGGCTACATGGCTGTACCAATGGCAATGGTGGCTGGTCATGGGAGAAAGAGAGTGACAAAGGGGGACTAAATTAGGGTTTGGTGAAAAATGTGTGTAATAATCTGACTTAGGGATGTGGTTAATGTATAATCCTTATCAACCCTTTATAAGTTCATTCCGTACCATTGTTGCTTTGATGTTCTTAGTAAAAGTTCCATCTCTTGGCTTTCAAAGATTTGGATGGGGATCAAAGCATATTAATCTAACACACTAAACCATCCCAAAGTTATCGAGTTTGACTTTTTGATGAATCAATCAAAATGTACGTAATTTATCTCATGGTAGTCTCACGTTCAGATGTGCCAAACTGCCGACAGCAAAACCAATTTCCAAACTCCTGGCCGACATCAGCGTGTTACTTCCAGCTTTCACACATGGTCACATGGATTCACCCTTGTCTCAGACAGAGAGATGAAAAGGGGACGGCGCAATTAAGAAAAGCTTAAACCAGATTGGGCAGAGTGTTTCTTATTATTGCGGTAATACTTTTTTGCTCTTTTAAACGCCGGAAAGCAGAGGGCAGCTGAAGAAGTGTGGCAGCCAAGTGGGTGATTAACCTTTTGTTTAACAGAGGAATCCCCACTAAATCATGTTTAACGTGCAATGGAAAGCCTAAATTGGTGGAGACCAGGCCGATCTGCGATCAAGAAACAAGCAACGCAGGCAGGAACCATTGGCTGGCAAGATTTCGGAGAGCCCACCTTCATATGACTGACGAATCTCATAGTCGTTCTCTAATGGACGAAATTCTGTAGTTTAATGTGTTCGTTTTCCTCTTTTTCTTTGAGAGTGTTAGGTGGTGAAAGGGAAACCCACTATATGTCAAAAGGAGAAGCCATGGTTGAAGAGGAGTTGGAATCCACTCAAAGTGATTGATTCACTTGAAGAAGACATTGATATTAAATGGGGACATGCAACATGCTTCGCAGGCCATGAAAAATCAATACTACTCTTGGAGACGTGTAAAGAGAGCTTCCCACTATATTTATAGATATAAAACTCTTAATGGGTATTGTTACTGTAAACTTTTGCGGGCGAAGAAGCGATTCAATATCTATTGTGATACACTCTTGAGTGCATGGAATATTATAATAAGAGACAAATAAGGAGTCTAAAGAAATTTAAACCCAAAAACTCATAATCTGATGATGTGAAGCAAAACTCTGTGATTACTGTCAATCCATACGAGAACTTAAATCGACAGATGAAGATCTTAAGTTAATATATGGAGGATTTGATTTAATATATAAATGCTTCTAAACAATGGTTAAACAGTAACAACTGGATTCTGAAAATGAAATGAGCGATTTGGTGTTTTCGTTTTTTTTTTAATTGATTTATGTGTGAGTGAAGATGTCGTGCACTTGATTCAATGCCCAATTAAATATTTCCACGTAGATTCCCTGTACACTGTCAAGCTTAACAATATCGTTAGCATATCCATTACCAAAACCCTATTAGACATCTGAGTCCATCATTGGTGCACTCAAAACTGAACCATTAAAGAAACCTCAGAACCCAACAATTATTGACGGAAAAGGGGCACTTCCCAAAGAACCAACTATTCCTCACTAACCACAGCACCAGGAAATTTAATTGGCAGGTGTTTGCTCAACTCAATAATGGCTCATTATTACACTTAAAATGTACTTTAGATCTTCGATGCACTCATAATGTCATTGATTTCTCCAGCACGAATAACTTCCTGCCCCAGATGAACCACACATATAATGAAAGGAGCTTAACTATGATCAGAAACTTTGGAATCCATGCCCTAGGTTTGTGGAATATATTCACCACCAAACCCTAACTGTCAGACAGTATAATGCAATCTTTTTGCGAACGTTTGTGGTTCTGTAGCACGTTTTCTGTATGGAGATGCTCGCTAGAGAGAGAGAGAGAGAGATGTATCTGTCTTGCTTCGAGGGCCGAGCTTAGGGTTTTGAATATTTGTGAAATTTGAAGGAGAAAGTTGACAAGATGGATCCATTTTGTTGTCCTAAATTAGCTTCATCAAGAATAAGGATGCGTTTGGTAACTAGTCAAATAGTAAATTATTTTATTCTTTTGTTTTTAGAATCAATTTTGAAACAGAAATCTGTTTACTAAATTTTTTGTTCTCAGACACAAATTTGCACAAATTTATTCCCAAAATCAGTTTTGGAACATAATCAAAAAACAAAAAAAAAGTTGTTTATTGATTTTGATAACAAGAAATAAAAAATGGCAAAGAATTTTTTTTTTTTCTTCTTCTTCTTGGTTTTCTTCCTGGCCCATGGCCAGTCGCTAATCGTCAGCCACTGGCAACTAGCCATAGGCCAGGGCTAGTGAGGGCATCGTGGCCCTCACCCAAGCCACTAGCTGCACTCGCCAGGCAAGGGTCCGGCCCTCCCCGGATCTGGCGAGGGCAGCGGCAAGGACCGCGATGCCTTCACCGACCCTAGCCATGGCCAAGGAAGGGAAAGAAGAAAAAAAATAAAGGAAAAATAAAAAGGAAAGAAATATTAAAAAAATTCAAAATATTATTAATAAAAAGAAATTTGGTGCAGTTACCAAATGCATTTCTACTGTTTTTCTATTCCAAGAATAGAAATTTTGAGTAGTTACCAAACGCCTTCGAATGTTTAAAAATTATTTTCATGAATGGAATAAAAAATAATCATTTTTTAGCAGAAATTATTTCTGAAAACAGAATGGTTACCAAATACACCATAAGAGTCTTCCTATGTTTCCATGAAGAAAAGTTTTCTTAGCCCCGGAATTGGTTGATTTAAAGATGAAATGTTCTATTTGGAAACAGCAAATACTGGGTTTAAATCACATCTTCTATCCACGCTTGTGACCAGTGGTTGAAGCCTTACTCAATACAAGTGAATCGAACGATTTACATGTATTTATGAAGATCAAACATCAAATTGAAAACTCCAATATCCTATGTCATTAAAAAGGGAAAATGTTTAACTTGGACAGTATTTATTTTCCTACATTTCATCAGTCACGAGGAGAATAACTGTTTACGGGAATCTTTCAACTACAAAGACTACTTGCGGGAAATCTCTTTTACATCGATGCATGCTCTGTTTATCTATATTATATTCGGCATACGCACTGCCTTAAACAGCATGAATGTAGAACAGTAGCAAAAATTGACAAAAAAGAACAAAAAAATTAAGGAATCATGGGCCACTTATCGACATTTTCAGTGCTTGGGGAAATTCAAGATCTCAAAAATGGAGTCAGTTCCCAATTACGAGTAACCAAATCAACTGATCATCGTGTTCCCTCTTGTGTTTTTCAATCTGCTACCAAGATTAGACATGCGGACAGCACCCTTAATCTGTGGTTTGCACCTTGATATAACACTTAGAAATTGTCTCAACTTAATGCCCTTATCACATATTTATTCTTGTTTATTATAGCATATGCTCAACACAATCAATGTAGAAGCCCGGGTTACTGACTGTAATGATGCTTAAACTAGAGCAGTCTGAAACTCCGAAAAGAACCCCGTGACCCAAAAGGTGAAACAATCTGATCCTTTTGGGCCTGGCATTTCGGGCCACAACTTCAAGTGCAATTTGAGGCTTGGGCCGGTGTTCGGGGCTCGGGCATGGAAAGAAGATCTTGGGATGATCGGAAATCAACAGCTGCTCAAGGCAGATAATTTTCTTAACGGGAAGGCCTTTTTGTTGATCATCTTCGAGCTAAGCTAGGAATACCGTTGTATCATGTTAAAGTGTGGTTCATACTATCTATTAATAGGAAGGTACAAGGGTCCTATTCCTGGGTAAGTGAGAGGGGCTTCGGAGGGCTACCACGGTGAGGGATGCAAGGGGCAGAGCCCTCTGGCCATCAGAGGGCTTTCATAGTTTGGACTCAGATCCATGAATAGTTACTGAGTATATATAGTTTACTTCCCTTGTCATTGAAAGTTGTAATAAAGATGTGGGAGGTACTAATTATAGTGAAATTTATTGCAGGATGTAACCTTAGTTTAAGAGTGAACCATGATAAAATCTTATCTCTCGATTTCTCTTTCTTGAGTTCATTCTCTATTTCGTTAACATTTCATGACAATCAACCTTGTGGTCCATGAATAGCAAGATCATCTCTAGGGTTAAGGTCGATATGTCTCGTAGATTAGGAGAGGAGAAGCTGACGCTCACACAATACATTGCTTGTTTTGCAACTAGAGACATGCCTGGAATCATCACGAATTCGCTTCTCAGTGTTACTGTTCCAAATGGCCATCTCGCATCGAACAGAAATCACAGAAGCCATTAGATACAGATTGCGTGGAATGCTTGATAGTACGTATCCATACGGCAAGAAATAATGAGGAAAACCAATCGAGGAAACTATGTCGAAGAAGAATACGATGGCGAAAACTTTCCGTATGCATTTGCAACTACCATTCAAATGTCAAAACCTCATTCAAATGTTTAGAAGAACTACCATGATCTCCGGCAAAGCTACAGCCTCGTTGCCCTTAGTGTTCGGTACGACATTGTTGGGAAAGTACACGAGTTCCCTCGGCTAATGTATCTACCTCAAAGTTACACGCAACAACAATGTTCACATCCTGTTTCCTAAACAATCTGACCGTCATCCTAGCCGGGACTTTAATGGCTAGCGAGAACGCCAAATTCGGCTTCGATTTCGTGCCCTTCATACTTTCCTCGATCTCCTTCGATGATCCATCACTAGAACCGTGAAGGACTAATTGAGATGTCGTCGTGTTCTTCTTACTTTGATAAAAGGTTGGAAATGTCCCGGCCGCGACTTCCTTTTGCTCGAATGAAAGGGAAGTCTTTCCCCCTTCCTTGTACAAGATCCCGCTCCTGGCATTCGGGTTCTTAGCCTTCGCCCTTATAACAAACTCATGTTTGAAAATACCTTGGCTAGAGCGCAATGTCTTCTGGACGAGGAAATGATCGATGGAGAAAACGGGGTCCTTGGTCTTAATGAAAATTGAGGTAATGCTCGCAAGAACCACAAGGACGAGGAGGACGGCGATGAAGATCAAAAGCGGACATAAGAAGCAGCAGCAACAGGACCTCTTGCTCTTGGCAATGGGAGTGCGGTAGTGCTCGACGATAAGGGCATTTTCGGGCGGGGGAATGCGGTAAACCTGGTCCTTGGGCACTTGGACGACGTAAGTGCCCATGGGGAAGACTTCGCGCTGCTCATTAGGCCTCAATGGGTTGGGGCCGGGGCTGTGGTCGGGGTCGGGGTCGGGGTCAAGGTCGAGCACAGGCGGCTCATGGCTAATGGCTTCAGTGCTGGAAGAAGGGTGATCCCGCTCCTCCATGAGAAGATGGGGAGCGGTCGGCAAGAGGAGGGTTAGGTTGCTGTTTGGAATTGGGGGCTAAGGAGGTACAAACGGCGGCAGAGGCAAGCGTGATGGTGGTGGTGGAAGAATGGTAAATTTTGGAGAACGGAGAGAAATCAGGTGGGAGGGTTACTCTGTTGGTTTTGGACTGAATGAGAGGTTTGAAGTGAATAAGCCTATAATTGGAGGGTGTTTCAACTTTAAAGAGGCCAAAACGTATGAACAATAACTCAAATCTAATGGTTCCTCCTACATTAACGCAACAGTCAAAAGAGGAGTTAGTTAAAAATAAAAATAAAAAAAAGCTACATTTTCCATTAGCAAGGATAATTAGAAGATTTCCTTAAACTTGATACTTTGTTGAACTTGATACTACTCTAATCTAATCTCATGCTAATATAGTTTTACGTCATTTTATGGTAGGATTATGGATAGTTGATCTAGGTCGATTATATGGATAATTTACATCCATAAGAAATATATCGACTGAAGTAGATATATGCATCTAACCAAAAAAAAAAAAGAATTAGATATCTACGAGAAATAACTAGACTCGTTGAAACGATTATCATGCTCATGCATGTGGTTTTACTACGTATAGGTTATTGTTCAATTTGCTTTTAACATTTGACATTGAAATGGTCGAGACTAAATTTAATAATAAAAGTAATCTAATAAATCAAATAATCTAAGAAATTCAAATATGATAAGTGAGACATTATAAATTGAATCGTCAAAAGACAAATATAAAGTATCATTTTAATTCAGCATAATTATAGAGTCTCGACATGTCACACCCCGACTCCTACAAGGCTACAAGTATAGGGGAAATGACACCATTGTCCTTCTATTTGTTGAACACAGTCTCAAACATAACAAACATTAACATATTATTGAACTATATATTTATCTCCATCTTTATATTTGATAAAACAACGATCTGGTTATAAGATCGCAATTTTAAAATCCATAAAAAAGTATATGTATACATCTCTCGACTAAGCAAAACCCAACAACCATTTTCAGATATATACATCTATCTCGACTCATATCCAAAGGTCCAACTATCAAAAGTTTGCGGCGGATTGCGCTCTCTGCTACTTTTCGCTAGTTAAAGGACTCTAAAAATATTAAAGATGAATGATATAAGAAATCACAACCTACTGAGTAGTACAAATTTCTTTTAAGCATATCGAGCATTTGTTGTGCATATTCATAAAATAATATCATAAGTCAAAGTGAGTTATATTACTTACAACTATATGTGTATGTACATATAAAAAGTATTCATTTCATAAAAAATATCAAAGCAAACATCAACACATTAGTCCATTGATCAATCTAATGCTTAACATTAAACTATGACAATGCTTATCACCTTAACTTGGCTTACCAAGATTCCCTCTTAGCTAGGTCTCAACAAATATCAGTTGGTGGCTAGGCTCACAAAGACGTCTTAAAAATAGTTTGCATACTCCCAACCCCTCAATGGGTTTGGAACATAGTGACAATGAGCATCAAATCATTTACTCATCCTCCAATAACTCACAAATAAAATCTAGAGTCCATCTCACAACTCAAATTCATTAACCATAACATATTGATTTTCACAATTCAATTCATCAAGCAGAAAACATTTCATAAATCGGTAATCTTTCACAATTCTTTTTGTAGAACCTTTCGCAAACCATTCACAAGTAATCGGCTCAAGTTATATTCAAAAGGTACTTTGCCATTTCAAATAATTAAAAGGGTCGTAAGCACCCAACCCGACTTTATAAAATAAATATGACATTTACACCACTTTTCTTTTCAAAGAATTATCAAACCATGTGATGCGTCTTTCATAACTCATACCATATCTTATCCATATTACTTCCAAGACATGATTTTATAAAGTCAAAGAAGATATATGCACCCCTCACCTGAGATTGCAAAACCAAACAGCAAAAAGCTATCTTGAGCTAACAAACTCTAATTCCTATCAATGAAACAAGAAATGAGTATCAAAATCAAGTAGAGAAATATCTTAACTAAGACTTGACTAAATTAAGCTTTTTCTATGACTAAAAAAACTTTGACACGCCAACAAAAAGCTCGCCCAAAGGCAACTCATAATGATGTCCACTATAGCGTGGCAACTTGTGCACCGAATTTAGTCGCACTATAACTCTCTCTAACAAACTTTGATTCAAAGGAGCTTATTATCAAAAGAAAACTCTATTAAAGTACTAAAAAACTCTAAGTTACGCTGACCCAAAAGACAGCCGGAGACAAGTGAAAACCATCGCTTAAAATAGTAATTTGTAATTGGTTTTAACAGAGCGCACATGCATTTTCAAAATTTCACCCCGGCCAAACTATAACTCCAAATCCACTTCTATAAAATCCCACGGCTCAACAACACTTTAAACTTTCATTATTACATGATTTTGCAGCTAAACAACTCCTGTATTGGACCCGAAAAACTGCAACCCACTCTAATCCGAATTTACAGTTGAACTAAATAAATTCCTTCAATTAGATAAAAAAAAGGGTTCAGATCCTTACAAAGCGCTACAAATTGGAGTTAATTTGTTTTGTTAAGGCCTCCATTGGGTGCATGCGATGAATCTCTCTCTCTCTCTCCTTCTCTCAAGCTGCAGATATTCAGACCCAAAAAAAAAAAAGCTACAAATATAACTGAAAATGGGCTTCAATGAGATTGGGCTTGGGCTTAAAATTGTTCTCCTCTTCTAAATAAAGGGTACGAATCCTCGTAAAGTCCATTTGTTGCACAAACAATCATTCATTTTATCCAATAAATTTATAGACTCAAACTTATCCCGTCCATCCTGTAACAATTTCGATCCATTTTCTAAAGTAATTCAGTCCCGCTTTTTCCTTTCCTCATTAAAACCCCTATCTTACTCTATGTTTATATTAAAAAAGCTTTTGTTTTTTTGTCTTCCTTTTTCGACCAAGAGTGACCTATCTAGGTCGGTAGTCAATATGCAAAACAATCAAATAAAGAAAATAAACAAGAGGTCGGTTGTCACTAGTCAAATACGTTCGAGACATCGACAAGCACAAGCCTCTCCAAAGTCCACACACAATCAAATCAAATCCGGCCATGGTGATGGAAATCGGGCTTTGAAAGAGACAAACATCTGCTGAAACGTTTTTACAAGTTGGTCCTCCCCAAGAACCATGAAAATTCAAAATCGCAGACGAGCACCAAGATTCGGATTTAGGCCGCACTTCATCGACATTTCAGGAGCAAAGAAGTTTCTTGATAAGATTGGGGATCGTTCGCATGCATCTTCCACGTTCATTACCCCAAAAACGAGTTTGACGAGTGGCCGTGCGTATCACACAAGGCAAAGGTCAAAAGAAACGGATCGGTTCGACCCCCCGTGAGAACCGGTTTCGAGCCTGAATTAGTCCACGAAAATCGCTACGTCGCTGTCCTAATTAATAAGCCCCGGCATGTTTCTGGGGATCTTAATTGAATTCCTTATGGTTTCTTGGTGAAGAAGGGTTGCAATGATTGGCTGGTCGCTAGTGACGATGATTGATCGAAATCATTATGATAATCCCAACCGGTGGCGCGTCCAATTCGTCATGTTCTCTTGCGGGGAAATTATTCCCTTTCTGCCTGATAGATTCAAAGGAATTTTAAGACGTATATGAAAAGGAAAAGAAGAGGAAATGCGCCCCTTTTTATTATAGGATTTCATTGGAAAGAAGCAGATAATGTCACGGTGAGACGAGTCCACTCGACCTAAAACGGATGAGGAACGACATCATGTCCAGCTATCAATTCGAGATTGTAGTGTTCATTTAGGTTGGATTCTCTTCTTGTTGGACCCAATATGGGTCCCCAAAAATCTTTTCTATTTACCACCAATTTGCCCATGGATCTCGCCGACACTAATGGGACATAAGCTGTATGTACCATTTACCTAATCGATACGATATGACAAATCGATAGGGTACAATAACATTGACGGACGGTTTGTGTTAAATGGAATGGCGATAACGCGGACTTCCGTTTAGTGAGGAAAGTGAGAACTAGGTATGAGGTCGGCAATTTGGCCTAAAATTATATTAGCCCTCACGAACTTGACTTAATGAAGTAATCTAGTTGTTAATCATAATTTAGGATGGAATTGTCTTTCCTCGTCAGTACGTAGGGAGGACCTATGAATTGATTCGAGACAACTTATTATACGAAGTAAAGGTTGACCATTGATTTCATTCTCTATGAGATTAAAACCCGACATCATTCGGATCATCCAAAATGAAACTCAACATTAATCAAATCTCTCTTGACCAACGGCGCAAGTGCACACACATTGTTGCTGACAAGTGGCGAACAAAACCCTAATCAATACTTACCCAAGCGGATCTATTCTCCCGGAGAAAACGAGGAAACTTCCGCTGCCTTGAGACCACAACCATCAACATTTGTTTTTATGCTTTGCTCCATTAGTTTAGGCATTGGATGACCTCTCTCGTTCTCTGTCGCTTTCGTTTCTATCTTGGGAAACATTTCTTTTTATTAATAGTTGGTGAGAGGCTGGCAATTGTTCCTGCACCAGACGGACAACCACCCTTCAACGATGCAAGACAATTCAACAACAACTATTCACATCTCAAGACACTCTTGATTACATGTTACAACATGAAAACATCCAACCTATTGAACAAGTTACGTGACTCTCTTATCTAGTTACCCGACAAGCACGTCCTAAGAAGTTCGTTAATTCAATTCCTTGAAAAAAATTTCAAAACTGGAAAAATTGAAGAAAAACGTCTAGAAAGAGGGGGGAAAGCCATCAATAGCTCCCGTACCTTTTGCTTCGATCTTTCCAAAGCCGGCAACCACTGTCCTCGTCCGTCCGATCCCCAAAAAGCCACGTGGGCCCCCCCTCCGGTCAACGGTCAAACTCTCTCCCCCCTATAAATCCATAAACCCCTGCACGCACTGCGCAGAGACCACCACCATCACCATCATCTTCTCTGCCTCCGTCTCCCAAGAACATCTCGCATTGGAAAAAGAAGATGGACTGCTTCGACTGCCTGCCGGACTACATCATCATCGACATCTTCAACGCCGTTGCCGACGTCAAGGCCCTCGCGTGCTGCCGCGCCGTCTCCCGGCGCTTCCACTCCCTCGTCCCCCACGCCGACGCCCTCCTCCTCCGCGTCGACCGGGTCCTCCCCGACCCGGACCCCGACTCCCCCTTCCTCTCCCTCCTCCGCACCCTCCTCAGCTCCGTCTACCACTTACTCTCCCCGCACCACGCCGCCGCCCCCGAGCCTCCCAACTACCCGACCCGGGTCCTCCGCGGGTTCGCCCGGATCCGGGATCTGGAGATCGAGCTGCCCGCCGGCGACCTGAGGCTCGAGAAGGGCACGGTGGTGAGGTACAGGGCGGTGTTCGGGGAGCAACTGCGGAGCTGCGTCATCCTCGGGTTCCGCCACGGTCGCGGAGGGGGCGGGGCGGGGGAAGCGCAGGACGGCTTCGGGGAGGGGCTGAAGGAGCGGGTGGAGTGGATCTTGAGCGCGCTGGCGGGCGCGTCGGCGAGGTGCCGTTACTTGGCGAGGGAGGTGGCGAGGGAGCATGCGGGGCTGGCGCGGCTGACGGTGAGGGACAGGGACGGGGAGGGCGAGGTGGTGATGGACGAGCTGGGGTTGAGGGAGGCTGCGGCAGCGGCGGCGGCGGCGGAAGCGGCAGGATCACACGGCGATGGGCCGAGGAAGCTGGTGGTGCCGACCCTCAGGATGTCAATGCGGCACGCGAGCACGGTGGAGATTGCGGGCGGCGGCGGCGGCAGGGTGCGCCTCGAGGGGCCCATGCTGGTCGTCGTGAGGCCCGACGAGGACGGCGGCGCGGCGGAGGACGACGCTGAGCTGGCGCTGGAGGCGTTCGGGGGCGGAGCTGACGGGGAGGCGGTGAGGGCTTTGCTCAAGAGCAGGAGTCATCAGCTGGAGATGAATCCTTTCTAAAAAAATAAAAACAAGACTGTATAAAATATGTAATTTAAACATTTTTTTCTTCTCTTTTTTCCTCCATTTTTGGGGAGGCCATTCTTCTTTCTAATTAGAAATGTATAAAATAATTAGTATAGAGTGTCTTTTAGCATAGTTTTTTTATCAGATTGATGTCCAGATTTTTATTTATAATAATCGAAATGATGACATTCAAGGATAAGTTCCGACATATGATTTAGAAAACAACTAAGTTCCAAATATGTTCGACTTTGGCTAAGACATTTGAACGTTGTAATTCGCTTTGCGTGTGCACCGACCCAACTTGGCAATAAATAAAGACAAATAATAATTATAATAATAATAGCATTTAGTTGTCTTTTTCAACGGTAAAGCCAATCTTTTCTATACATGTTAAGCGTTCAAATCGCATATTAAGCTTGAATTTTCGAAGATAAAGTTCTCGATTCAATTTCATATTGAGAGTTTTTGCCTCGGAAATTGTGCACTTTAAAATTGTTTCTTTGCATGCGGTACTCGCTAGCGGACTTAAAGGGACCCGGCGTAGGTTCCAAAGTTGCCCTTGAAATTGAACAAGAGGTTCCATAAAGAAAACCATATGCTTCTTCGGGAAAAATTATAAAAATAACACTTTCACAAATTTCCAAATCAAGTCCCTCCGACCAAATTTAGTTGACGTTGTGACCAGATGACGTATTAACTATGCGGATGTCACGTGGACAGGTGGAAAAATTTAATTAATGTAAACAACGCCGAGATGTGATGTGGATAAATTTTAACTACTATAGATGCTTATGTGCACGTCGCTCTACAACTTTGTTCGATTGCCATG
Organism: Syzygium aromaticum; assembly: GCA_024500025.1. NCBI lineage: Eukaryota > Viridiplantae > Streptophyta > Magnoliopsida > Myrtales > Myrtaceae > Syzygium > Syzygium aromaticum. Next base: position 6,665,814 of record CM044890.1, read on the forward strand.
TCCGATGGATTGGGTTGGATTTGATGTCGGAAGAAATTTTTTGCGAAAGGAGAAGTACTTAATTAGACAAATTAAAAACACAAAGACTTGATTTGAAAAATCGTAAAAATATGGAGAGGAGAAGTGCAGCTTTTCCGTATAAACATTCCGAAGGCCACAACCAGGGTACAAAGTAAAAGAAACAAAGGCCAAAAGGCCCAGTCTTCCGGCATCAAGCTCAAGCCCATGAGGGAAGCAGGGGCTTGCAACGTGATTAGGATTAGGAAGATGTTTAATCAATGATAAACAAATATTGATGGGATCCAAGTAACCTAATCATTACTTTAAACATGGAAATTCCTCTTTGATCTTTCAAGCCCACACCCACATTCGATTTCTTTCTTTAATGGTCTCCCTAAAAATTCATAAAGTACAACCTTGTCGACATCTAATTGATGTTTACCTGAGCCGCAATATATATCTTAATGTCACCGAAAATTCTTACTTCTCAAATTGAAAGTGCGTAGTTATCTCGTCCCGTGTCATTTATTATTAAAAAGCTTTAAAAAAGAGGGGCTTGCAATGTTATTAGGGCTAGGAAGATGTTTAATTAATGAAAAACAATTATTAATGGCATCAAAGTGACCTGATCACAATTTAAGACATGGAAATTGCTCTCTTCTGATCTTTTAGGACCTCACCCACATCCGAATTCTTTCTTTAATGGTCTCCCTAAAAATATATATATATAGTGCAACCTTGTCAACATCTAATTGATGTTACTGGAGTAGCAATATATATCTTAATGTTGCAAAATATTCTTACTTCTCATATTGAAAGTGCGTAGTTATCTCATCTTATGTCATTTATTATTAAAAAGCTTAAAAGCATACCTAATGTCCTTCATCAAAATCTGAAATTCAAAGAATCTTGGAGATTTAGGGGGGACAAAGTACATAAATATCAAAGTGGAAGTTTCTTAAATTATAGACTATAGTGTAACGTTAGAAAGTTTTGGGGGACCAGGAGTCCCTTCCAACTCCGTCCTTGAGTTGCAGTGGTGATCAGAGTCGCAAAGAGAAAGACAAAGGAAGCTTGACATCGAATGCTATGGTGGGAGCAGGCAGCCGTAAGAACCGCGATGAAGGCAGCTGCGAGTGTGGCGGAGAATGGGGAGCGATGACTAAAAGGGACGCCGATGCCCTATTAACTACATTGATCCACAATATTTGGTTTTGTTTTGTGGTTTCTTATCCTGAATTAATTGGGAGAAAAGAGAGCTAAGAGTACGTGATCGGAGTTAGAATTATACATAAGTTGTGTCTTTACATGAGTTTATGTGTCATATGCTAGAGAGACTTTTTAGAAACGAAATGTTGCCTGACCAGATATGAATGGTAGGCTTGCCTTTATCTGTCTGCAAACCTTTTTCCCTTATAGCCTAAGCCGGTCCCCATGGTCCACACCAGACACAATACCATGCCAAAGGGGAAGAGTACAGTTGAGTTCATCACATCAGTAGGGTTGAAATTACACACAAAAAAGATTAAACAAGAAGGGGAGAGAAGACTCACTCTCTCTCTCTCTCTCTCTGTAGCCATGGTAATGATGCTTTACTTAGGAAGAGGGAGAGGAGGCATTTCAAACATGGAGAGACTAAACAAAAGGAGGAGAAGTGTGGGAGAGATGGGTGGGGTCGGCATATTTTACTCCGAGGCTCTCGAGTGCATTTTACCAAACTTCATCATTACCATCCCTCAATTACTCCCCTCTTGTCCCACCACGACTTTCGGTCGCCCTTCTTTTTTTCCCTCCCTTTATCACATTCCCATTGTCCGTTTGTTCGTCTATCTGCACTTCCCATCACTCCCATATGCTCTGATTCAAGGGCATTCTATACATAACTCCTTTTTAACCAAATCTTGCTGCTCTAATAATGAAATTAGGGTTTCTTGGAGTTGATGTATGCATCATGCACGGGGGGGTGCACTAGTGAGCGGCAAGAGTCTACAAAACCGGTCTTTCAATTTCATCCCGACTTGGTGGTGTGGTATGATTGGATCTTGAAGCAAGCTCGTGGGTCTCTACCTTCACCACTTCATCTCTCTCTAATTCAAAATTGCTTGGAAAGCATTAGAATAAAGTGGAGGGTGAGAAAGAAGCCTCTTCTCGTGACCCCCACCAAACCAATGGGGACAAACAGGAGTCTGTTTTTGAACAAAAAAGAATGGAACCAACACGTACTAAAAGGAGGCAAAAGGCACTAGAAAGCTGGTCACTCCTCCCTCTTCCCTTTCTTTCAAAACACCACCACGTCAGAAGAGTTTCCCTCAGAGTAACCAAAGCACGCAGTCCATCGAGCACAAGATCTGAGGAGACAGATAATTCATCCGTAGAAGAAGGAGGAGGCGGAAAAGAGAGAGTAAGACTACTTGGCCTTGGCCATGAAAGGCAAAGAGACTCCCAAAGTAGCTCAGTCAACAGATCTGCTAGTATGCTTCCCCTCGCGGGCACACCTGACGTTGATGCAGAAGCCCATCTGCAGCCCGGCAAGGCCGCCTTCGGAGACGAACAAGTCCTCTCGCCGCCGTCACCACCAGAGCCGCCAACAAATCAAGAGGCCGAGCACGAGGCTCGGCCAAGCGAGCCCTCTCTTATGGGCCAAGAACAAGCAAATGGAGCCCGAGATGGCGGAGCCGACCTCGCCCAAAGTGACCTGCGCCGGGCAGATCAAGGTCCGGCCCAAGGCTGCCGCCGCCGCGGGCGCGGCTTGCAAGAGCTGGCAGTCCGTGATGGAAGAGATTGAGAGAATTCACAACAGCAGGAACAAGGTGCAGAAGAAGAGGCCTGGCTGGATGGAATCTCTGGGGCTCAAGAAAGAGATCATGCAGTTCTTGACATGCTTGAGGAGCATAAGGTTTGACCTCAGGTGCTTTGGCTCTTTCCCTGAATCGGAGGCCACTAGTGATGGTGAGGCCGGGGAGGATAATTATGAGTACCCTCTGGGTGCGGATGGAATTGATGGAAAAGAGACTTCGAGGACAATTTTCTCCAAGTGGTTCATGGTGTTGCAGGAAAACCAGAGCAACGTGTTCAGAGAAGAGAGGAGAGAAAAGGAGAGGTCTTTGGTCGATGCACCGCCAACTGCTCCTCCACCAAATGCTCTCTTGCTAATGAGGTGTAGATCCGCTCCTGCAAAAAGCTGGTTACGAGAAAAAGAAGAAGAAGATCATGATGAGGGCGAGGAAAAGGAGGAAAAAGAAGAAGAAGAAAAGGGAAGGAGAGAGAGGATGAAGAAATTGAGTATATTGATCGAAGAGGAGAAGAGAGAGCAAGAAGAGCAGAGGGAGGGGACAGAAAAGATGGCGGTGACGAGATATGGCACTGATCTCCGCAAAGGCTCATCTGACATTACAAGAGAAAGATGGGCTAGTGGTGGGGCGAGAGATATGCTACTGTCAAGGAGCATAAGCTGGAAGAGGTGAGGTATGCGAACAAGAATGGCAACACTTTTTTCTTGCCTAGTGGCTCTGTTTTTTCTGCAATCTACTTTGTCACAGTCACACTTTTTTTTCCTTTCAGTCTTTCTTACCCTGTAAATTACTTTTCTGATGTGGTCGAGTTTTCCAATAATCAGTTCTTCCAGTGATCCATTCTCTTGATTGTAGATTGAGTTTTGGGGATATACAAGCTCTGTTTTTAGTTGTTCTCTGACTCTCTCTCTCTCTCTCTCCGCTGTACATTCCAAAACGTGTCAGTGTCTCGATACATCCCTGGTTACATCATTATTATCTTCTGCGAGATGCGAATATGAAGAGCACAACACGAACTCTTCCGTTACATCCACGAAGTACGATGGAGCAAGATTCAAACTCGAGCTGTCCCGAGAAGAATGATCTTCGAAGAAGATACCGTTCACCGTGCAGAGCAGAACGCCCGAGGAATTATCCGTAGAGGCTATACAGATGATTCAAAATACACTGATAGCTTACCAGTTTGAGAGTAGCCCGCTAAACCCGGTAATCCGTTAGATGCCTCATAATTAGCTCCTTGCATAGCCCACCGTTTTCCAGGGAAGACGCGACTTTCGCTACAAGTCCTCTTCAATCAACTGTTCGAGCTGCGTTTCTCACGGGCTCATCGTTTTGGTCTGAGAGTGGGTTCGACTGGAGCCAGTATTTCGGCCTTTTGAATCGGGCCATGTGATTGCAGTGCGATCTCGGATTGCGACTTCAGACGCACCGATAGCGACAGTGTTGCACGATCATCTAAATGGCGATAATTCATCGCAATAGGTTACCTCAATGCCAGTAAGTTCATAAGCGGGCACGCAAGTTTCTAATGGAAGACCAAACTGTGGATAAAGATTGCAACTAACCCCACATCGTATTCCTATGTCCCCTTATGGTGCCCAAATACTAGGCAGGACAGTAGATATCCCGGGTGTTTGTCGTTGTAGCTTAGGGTTTACGTAAGAGCTGTCCCGTGCGTGAGCCCTTAGAAAAAAAGGACTCCCCTTTGTAATTTCTTGTAAATGTCTCGGAACGTTGCACAACTATCTAAAAATGAATTTATTCATAGAGCACGTGGGTCTTGTTGAGAAAAAGTATTGTAAAAGCAGCTGAAATTCGACCGGTCGAGGCGGCAGGCACTTCCACGATCCTCCCGCCGAAAATTTAAAACTTTAATGGTTCGTCGAAAATGATGGGAGCACATGCTATCTTTCAGATTTAAAATTAATATGGATTGTACGTGGTTCTTGTAGGGAAGATATTAAGGCCTGGTTTGGGGGGTGGGGGGCGGCTGTGGTAATCGGCGCTCCAGTATTCGTTTGACGCTGGCTAGGGAGATTTTCCACTTTCGGTTCGAGTGAAATGACTCAACACGCCCACCTAGCTTCTACATCCACGGGAGCGGGTCAGAAATTTGGTTGACTTCCAACCATGTTGGATGTTGGCTAAGATTGAGCAAATGCATGGGCTTTTCTTTCACCGTGGATAGATCGGCTCGGCTGCTTAATTAAGTCACGTTATTCGACATTTCAAGATACTCAATCGGCCGTAGATCTATTTGTGCAAATGTCAATTCGATCCTAAATTTTTCGATTTTGCCAGTATAGTCCTAGATTCTGTGTGCAAAATTCTAATACAATCATTCTGGTCAATTGCTACTAAGGGTGTGCAACTAGAGGGTTACCACCTGAAAAACAAGTTCGAGAACTGACTCCTGTTTGAACTAGTCCGAGAATCGGTTCTATTTTTTGGGAATTGGTTGGAACTGGTTCGGTTCCCAGTTCCAAGTAAAGACTCACCTAGACTGGTTTTGGAATGATTTTAAAAGAAGAAGCCATAGATCATACTATTACTATATTTTGGATTGTTACTTTTGGTGAATAGTATTTTTTATTGCTCATCTTAGGGATTGTTGCTTTTGGCGAATAATGATTTTTACTATTCATCTTTTACTTTGAATCATTTCATTACTACTTATTTTACTAGAAAAAAGGAAACGAGAAAAAAGAACAAAAGAAAAATAGGTTCTCGAGTGGACCCTAAAATGGAACCGAAAAAAGAGAATAGGTTCCAAAACAGATTTCAAGACAAATATGGTGGATTTCAAGTTCCAAAAATTGGAAACCGGTTATAACATGGTAGGTTTTAGGTTTTAGGTCAAGAACCCATCCACCCTAAAACCGATCATCTCTAATTGTTGTCGGAAATCATAGCATCTAGCTATCATTGATGGTCCTATGAACCGACCTTCCTACGTGATACGTTGATGTGGATTGCCATGTGGGCGATTTTCGGCAGCAATTAGCCAAAATGGCTTCATCAGAGGTTCGTGCAAAGGTCTACAAGTACATTGGTCTAACTAAAAAATTTAAGACTGAATTGGCAATCATGCAATAGTTTAATGATCGATTAGATAATCTTTCCCGATTTCTCCATTATACAATCCAAAAAATGCATAAATTTTATCTACCGCAAAATTCCGTGCAACTCAACCCTCACATCTTCATTTGACCCACTTATCAATAGTTAAAGTTTCACCCTGCCAAATGATGATATGATCGACCTACTTCATCCCGTGTTTGAGGTGATTTTCAATTTTATTAGGCTTGTCATTTGCAAAACGAAAGGGCCAAAAGCCCATAGACCGTTTTCTGCTTATAAGTTGTTTTAACAAAAAGCATATTCCAATTATTTAAGACTCCGTTCATTTCACGGAAAATAACTTTCAACAAAATATTTTCCAGATTTTCAAGCGTTCGTTTTATGGAAAATGCATTAGCTATGGAAAATATTTTCCCTCGTGGACAAAAGACCATCAAAAGTGAGGAAACCCCCTCATTCTTTCACTATTCATTATTATTATTTTTATTTTTTTAAATTCTAATTTTTAATTATCTTTGTTTCTTTTTTCTTTTTCTTTTCTTTTCTTCTTTTTTCACCTTCTTCTCCGGTTGGTCGCCGACCACAGGCGAGCTCGAGCCTTGCTGCCCTCAGGCAACGCTCGAGCTCACCTATGGCCGATTGCTGACCTTTGCCATGGCTGGCGACCGGCCGGAGAAGAAGGTGAAAAAAAAATGGAAAACAAAAAAAGAAAAAGAAAAAGTTAATTAAAAATAATTAAAAAAATCAATTTTTAAAAAAATAAAAAAATATTAAAAGTAGTGTATGAAGGATTGGTTTTGCATACCGAATAGCTAAAAATATTCTCCGGTTCATTTTCAAGTCTCAATTGAACACCGAAAAATATTGTCATTTTCCTTTTCAAGTCTCAGTTGAATATTGGAAAATATTGTTGTTTTCTTGGAAAATGACTTTCCGGAAAATATTTTTCGAAAACGTTGCATTTTCCATAAAACGAACGGAGCCTAAGTAACAAAAGAATTGCACCGAAAGTCCTAAATTTCTGCACAAAATAAAGATAAGTCATGCGAATAAGTCTTAGAACTTCCTTTTTGACTATTTGTATTCTAACACGTTTAAATTGATCCAGTCAAATACTTCTAGGGATTGTTCTTGCTAGAAATTCACATTTCGGACAAAATTTAAAGTATGGCCCCTGTGATTTTCTCTTGTGAACGAAATCGCCCAAACACTCGATTGAATCACTTTAAAGATCTGTAGCACTTATATGATTTATAGTTACTCACGGATTGGGATCCTATAAAATTAGGAATTAATTACACGATGTGCAACTAATTCCTTAATATGTCGATGAATCACCTTATGTGCATTTTGGATGAGGACAAGACCTACTCTTTCATTTTTTTTTCTATGTTCTTTTCTTTTCTATTTTCCCCTTTGGCCTTTCCCTCCTTATGCCGGAGAGATCCGAGACCTTTGCAGCTCACTCCTTTGCCTGCCACGGTCATGCCGTTGCTACTAGCCTTTCGAGTCGCGAGACGCCACCGACCTTGCAAAACCCCCCTGCATCCGCCCCCTCTCTCTACGAAGGTAGACCACTGCGAGCGGCGCCAAAGTCTAACCTAAGTCTGGCTTTGCTTAGGCTCCATCAAATATGGCATCCTAAGAGAGCACTTAGGGTGGCAATAGGTTAAAATAGGAAATAGACACTGAAAGTGTCATAATTTTCATACGATATTCACTTTAGCGCAAAAAATTTTCAATGAACCACTTAAGTGCCATGGTGAAGGAAAAATAATTAGTTAAGTGTCTCCGGTGATAAATTCTGACAAAAAGTCATAAGTGGCTTTTTTATAAAAATGGAAATAATCTTGGCCTTCCATATAATCGGAGAGCTTCATGTGGACCGTTGATATCTTTTCTTCTTCTTGAAATGCTTGGATCCTTGTCTCAACCCCACAAACCCACAAACCCTAAATTGGAAATTCTAAATAGAAATTCGATAATCCAAATTTAGATTTCCATAATCGACTCTTCTTCGTCTTCTTCTTATTACTCATCGAGAGATTGACCTTCTTCTTCGTCGTTTTCTGTGGAGCGAATCCAAAGCAAAGCTTCTTTGGAGTGGCGAAGGAGTCGGAATCGATGGGGGAGGTGGGAGCGAGGGAGGAGTAGAGACCAGATCGAGCTTTGTGAGGAATCGAAGCTGAATGACGACGATAACTCGCGGAGGAGGTCTTGCGACATCATTGGCTCTAGATACTCCACCACCTTGCAGTCGTTTGCCAATCTACTGAGGCTTTCTTCTTCATCGATGTCAACTCTATTCATGCCGTTGTTTTCTACTGCGAATGCGATTTGTTTTGCCCCAAATTGCCTTGGTCGGAATTAGGGTTTGAAGAAGAGTGGAAATGGTCGATTTGTCCAAATTAGGGTTTACATATGGTGCAAACATGTTCAGCGATATTGTTTAGTGTGATTATGCTGACTCAGAGCGCCGGCGAGCCACATGGATCAGAAAAAAATGTTAAAATATTGAAACTTGGATTTTCAAAGTCCCAAATCGAATTAAGCACTTAATTGATTTTTTTTAATCAAAGTGACACTTAAGTGATTTGTCGAAAAGTTTTCGTGTTAAAGTGAGCATCGTATAAAAATTGTGATATTTTTAGGATCCTTTCCCCATTAAAATGTGACGGTGAGAGACAAGAGGCACGTTCGGTCGGTGTGGTAGCTATGTGCAATGACCACCCTAACCACACGAGATCCACATCTGTTAACGTACTCGCCTGTCCTTAGAAATTTACCAAAACTTGCCAATCAATTCAATGCGGAACAGCAGCTGACGAGCCGTGGATCCCATAAACATCATGGACGTGCAAACATGGGCCATCAAAAGACAAGCTGCCGCATGAAGCCAGCCACCTCCCACGAAACTTGTCCATCCACGAAGCCTCAACCCACATGCCTTGCGCAAGAACATCAACTTCGAAAGACTCCCATGAATCACGAATACGTGACAGGCAGCAAAAATTTAAATGAGACTGGTTACGAATTTCCCAATAATTCCGTGTGAAGTTATGCAATGTGTGCACAGTCATGGACAGGGAGAGACGTGAGAGGATGCGGATCTTGATCTTTTAGGGTTCGGGATTTGGTTTCGTAGGGTCGGCCAATGGCCATTAAAGTGAATATAATAACACGTACCATGACAAGGACGTCTATCCCCCGCACAGTGTCGATCTGCTTTCCCCCCTATTATTTTACACATCCTCTTCCCCCCCTCCTCCTCCTCCTCCTCCTCCTCTTCCCTTCTTCTGTCCTTGCGCACGGGCTCCAATCACGTAAGAGAATTAAACAAGTGTTTTCCTCCGGTTACCATAGTCGTATCGAACTGCGATGTGGTTCAACCGATCTATCCTTCCCACGCATTTCTTAAGACGATACATCCTCGGAGAATATTTTAAATCAGGGAGGAAGACGCGAATAGGATCGCGCCGTTGCAACGATCGCGCGGACTTGTGACGTGTCGGGATCGATGTTTGGGGTTTAAAATATTCACCTATGCGGAAAAGGGTGTGTGCCTGATCCCGAGTTATTAAAAGATTAGGGTTTCGAAATCAAGCACGAAGCCAGAGACCAGGACACGGACCGATGACTGTTTATAGCAGAAGGGTATGTATTTTCGTGTCTGAAATTCAGTAGGCGAGCGTGGGTGAATGATTCCCCTATGTTGATCAATGATTGTAGCTACGAAATTTTCGTTTCTTGAGTTCTGACTCGGTCAAAAGCTGAGGTAGCCAAGGAATCCCCGCGAATTAACTAATTAATTGATTTCTCCTTAATGTATACATATGTGTTAATCTAAATTATCGTCGCCGTGCAATTACACAGAGAGCATGCACATATAGACACATGCTCATTGGTACGTAAAACATGAAACGCCCGGCGCATCTCTATCCCTCACGCCGAAATCCATCGTGTGGACACGTGGATGGTGCCTCCAAAGCTAGGTATAATTAAAATTTTAATCAAGAGATTTATTATTAAGCTTTAAGCATCTAAAAGGGCCGTCCAAAAAGTCCATCTTATTGGTGTGAACACGCACGAAAGGAGAACTTTTTGCAGTACCATCCCATGTAATAATGCTAAGTATATAAACAAAAACCGGCCGTCCAAACTAATCTATAAGAGGAGATGAAGTTAATTCTCAACGAGTGGTCAGTTTCTGTTTTATCATGTCATCGAAGATAATGAGTTTTTTTGTAAATTAAATCTTTTAATATACTTAGCGTTGCTCCAAACCAGAACATGGAGGGGGGGTGGATTCTGGTTCGCCTCTAATGGCTTTTTGCCAAAGCAATTCTGTATTCTGATTCATGTACGACTCCATCAGCAGTGCGTAAAAAAGGCTTCGTTAAATTCCACATTTACCTATCGCTTTCTTGCTTTCGCATTCACACATCAAATCTATCTCCCTTCCTCTCCCTCTCAGAGTTTGACCCGTTGCCAGCCACCAGCATCTCTCTCTCTCTCTCTCTCTCTCTCCCTCTCTCTCTTCAGGATACAAAACGAGAGAGAGAGACCCCACAAGCCCTTTGTGTGGAGGATCGATTGATCTCGTCTTAGTGGAAAACGTTGGTTGCAACCTCCTCCTCCTCTTCTCTCTCTCTCTCTTTCCTTCCCTTTCTTTCTTTTAGAGCCGAAACAAAAAGGTTAAATAAACTTTCCCTTTTATCTTTCTCGCTCTTTGTCCCTGAAACCCTAGTTCAGCTCCAGAGGAAGAAGAGCCCAGAAAGAATATCAACACGGTCACGCACCGCTTGACGTATCTTGGGTCTCTTCTCCCTTCTTTCCACCGGCAAGAAAGATCTACCCATTTTCGTTTACCATCTTCACTTGGTTGTCCATTCTATCTCCAGCTCGAAAAGAAGTCAGCTACAGAGAGAGAGAGAGAGAGAGAGAGAGAGGGAGAGAGAGAGAGAGGGAGAGGGAGAAGTGTAGATCAAGGCAGTTAGAAGCTATAGCTTTATGGGTTCTTTTGCTTCGTCTCCATTGAAGTTAGCAAGCAGATCGGCATCTCTTTTCTTTGGTCAGCAGTTGCTTTTGCAGGGTCAACTCTTCTGGTAGTCTCTCTCTCTCTCTCTCTCTCTCTCTCTCTCTCTCTCTCTGCTATGGATTCTGGTAACAGTGGGAGCATGCAATCTTCGAGCGGCGGAGACGAAGATTACGATGACTCGAAGGCTGAATCGTCCCCGCCGGTTTTATTAAATTCTCCTCCGGCTCATACCAACAATATAGGCTCCTTCTCTAGTTCACACTCTCCATTTCCCTATTTCCACCAAAACAACCACCTACCCTCTTTATATGATTCTACTTCCACTTTTGTTCCCACCTACACTCACCCAAACCCAAATCTCGCCACCGCCCATTTCGATCTCGGCATGTTCCGAGCGGACCCGAGATCCGACACTGTGCCCGGACCCTCCTCGTCCAGCCAAGGCATGTTGCTTGCACAAGGGTCAAGCCAAGGACAGCCATACCCAACTTCATCATCATCCTCGTCTCTACAAGCGCAATTAGTCCATGAAGCACCGCAGCTTGCGCGGGATGATCGGGCCAAGGCCGCAAGGAACCCCCGGAAGAGGACTCGAGCATCGAGGCGCGCCCCGACCACTGTCCTCACCACCGACACCACGAACTTCCGGGCAATGGTGCAAGAGTTCACCGGGTTCCCCGCCCCGCCCTTCTCAGGCCCCCGCAAGCTCGACCTCTTCGGCGGTGCCAGCTCAATTGGGCCGCTTTTCCATCCTCTCCGCCCCTCAGCTCAGAAGCTTGACGCCAACATGGTCAGCAACACGATTAGCCACCTCACCACTTCAATAGCAAACAATTTCCGAAACACTGGTTGCCATAGCGTCCCTCCATCCACTTTCCAATTGAACGTACAAAAACAGCCTCAAAACCCTCTCACCCTGCAAAACAACGCCCTCACATTCCCTTCTCTCACACATGACCCTCTTGGTGCGCCAACTATACTACCGGGTTTCGGCTTGAATTCTCAAGGAAACATGGGAGGAGCAGTAAATTCTTCGGATAAAGAACTCGCCATGAGCCCCGCAAACTTCAACCCCAACTGGCAGGACGGCCTTGCGAGCCACGAGAACACGGTGAGGACGAACGAGGGTGGTTGGAGAGAAGGAGGCAGGTCGAATGGAGGGAAGGAATTGGAGCAGTTGAGGCCCTTCAACGAGACCAACTATGGGAACTCATCGCAGAGCTTCAATGGGCGCAAGCTCAATTATTCAGCTTCTTCTTCATCAGAGTTTCACAATGACAAGAGCCTGGACAGCAGCAATGCCTCTGCAAGGGGTGAAGGAAGGGTCGATTACTGGATTAGTCCCACTGATTAGGCCTCCACATAGAACTCGAGAAAGGTAACATTATTTAGCGAATGATGACTGATGAGAATGATGCACCGAGTCCAGAAATGGAGGGGGATGAATTGCAAATATTGTTCTCATGATGAGGATTCGGTGATAGTGATTGTAATGATGAGGCCAAGATTGTTTTTCTGAGCCGTGTTCCTGTTTACATCAAACAGTATCTCTCTTCCTAGTTTTCTGTATATTCCTTTTGGGGTCTCTCTCTAGAAATAATTAAGGACGTTATCACACAATTTCTGCCAATTCCCTTTCATTCCAGAACTCATTTTCTTCTTTGATTCAGTTGCTAAATTCCATTGATTCGCTCTTAGTTGAAGACAGAAGTGGACTTTACATGGAAGTATATATCTAGCTGTTTGTGCTTCTCCACTTCAAATATTACCGGAATAAGCATCTATTTAAAATGATTCAGCCAGGAATCGGTATACTAAACGTTGTTTAGTTGCCTGTGAATTTTTTCTTTTTTTGGTGAATCAGGGAAATATGTAGGCATGAAGCGAAAATAAAGAGGCGTGGCCTAACTTGGCCTCAATATAGTGCTTGATTTTTAACTTAATGTTTTGCCTACTGCTGCTAGCCATGCACGAAAAATTTATCCTAGTGAAAAAACAATGTCCTCATACTAATTCTCGTAGTAATAATCTATATCAGTAATCTGCGCAATTCCACACCAAACAACATATTTTTCCTACCGCCGGTTGAAAATATAAGCCCTTCGAAATTATGTGGAGGTAGCTTTTCTAACCATAACATTTGACTGAAAATTACTGACGTTCGATTTTCACTGGCAATGAGCATAGACATGGGGATGAATATTTGATCTTTTAGGTAAGTGTCCATTGTGATTGATGGTGATCAATTCCAATTCCTGCCTCCAATTCCAAATCTTGAATCTGCCCTTTGTCAAAATTGGTTGTTCAAGCTCACCCTGAAATGATGTTGAATGATGTTGAACGATGTTTGGGAGCGATGCGAGAGATGTGAAGTCAAACCAAAAGCCCCCCTTTTTCCCCATCAATCTTTCAACCTTTTTAAGATTAAAAATTGTGAAAGAGTAGTTAAGCTGAACTTAGATGTTATAGTATACATGTCTTTAGATGCTAGAGGTGTTCAAATCAAATGAAATTCTGACTTGAAACTCAATGAGTTGTAAAAAAAATCAAAAGATAGAACCCCATAGACATTAGAGTTGCACACTTGTAGCTTCTTAAATAGGTGCTTTAACTTTTGCACGTATTAGGTAATATCACTCAAATTGATGCAACTCAAAAGATAACAACATCCAAACTTCTAAGGAATATAGTGTACCAAACAATCTCTTTTTCTATAGCAAGTCGGTATTTGCCTTTTCTTATAATCCAATGGTATGGTCATGGAGATACAGTTATTTAGAAATTCATGAAACACATCACAAATTCTATGAACCGGTTAAGTTAATACCTTCAGCCCGTATATATAGAGTATTAGAGTCACAGGAAGCGCTACATAATTAGAGCATCGAAAAGTGGTAATGAAGAGTAATTTTTCTTTAAAACAAGTCATGGAGATATAGTTATTTAGAAATTCATGAAACACCTCACAAATTTTATGAACCGGTTAAGTTAATACCTTCAGCCCGTTTATACAGAGTATTAGAGTCACAGGAAGCGCTACACAATTAGAGCATCGAAAAGTGGTAATGAAAGTAATTTTTCCTTAAAACAAAAAAGTCCCTAATTGGGATGATAAAGGCTCATTCTATGACATGGTTTTGCTTCCACCCATTGGACTCGGGTCAAATTCAAAAATTGTATTTTCGTTGATCTATCAAGTTAGACTCACCATATGTGTCATGCGAAAAGAGATCAATGTACACAACAATTGGCAAATGAGTGCACGCATATATTTAAACTGCTAGCATGTGAACTGCACGCCATATATGACATACATAAAAGATTGTGCATGCTTCACTTTGGGATGCACGAAATTTTCTATTCATATAAAGAAAAATACATTATACTAAATTGAATTCTTGATCGAATGAAGAAGGACGAAAAACGCCGACTAAATGCATGAGATGACCAGTCACGAATGCGACCCTTTTGGAGATATTGTAAGACACGAGGACAAAAGAGAGGATTTAGTAGCCATGTAATTAGGATATGGTGAATTTCTTTCCTTTATTTTTTTTTGTTTTTCTATGATTCTTTTTCATAAAAATTTGGGGGAAAATATTGGGTGGGCCAAGCCAGAGAATAATAATTTGGTGCTTATCGATGATGTTTGTCTTTCCCACATCTCTTCTATATTTTCCCTCCGTTGGTCCACCCTTATCTGTCCGAGAGGACTAGCCCCTCTCTCTCTCTCTCTCTCTGCCAATAATTTACTATGGTCCATATTCATATATATGTATAATTTATATATCATTACAAACTTTTAAAGATCGTCTTAGCACTGTAACAAAGCAAGAATATCATTTGATGCACTCCCCACCAAAGAAAATATGAACAATCACCATCGTGCCAGGTGCCATTTATCTCGTGCGTATGAACGATAACGTGGCGGCGTTCGCCAATAATGACCTGCCATTTGTGTCGTTTTAGCAACATTTGAATGCCGACATGTAAGCTGTATCTAATTGCCACGTGCGACACGTTTTGATTGTTTTTCAATTGTGATTGACTTGAATCAAATGTGTGTGTTCACTTCTAAATTTTCATAACCGGCTTCAAGTAATTCATTTGATTAATTATTTATTAAAAGATCGATATTGATTGCAATAATCTACACAAAAAAGAGAAATTGTCAACAAATAGTGTATTCTCACTAAATTAATCTCTTTTGCAAGCATTAATTTGCAGTAAAAACATAGAGTGCTTTCCCCAATCTCAATTAATTCCATATTTTCACTAAATACATTGGACTAAACATTTGACATAAAAGTTCCATTTTTATTTTCGCTAAATGCAAAGAGGTTCTAATCCACTGAAATTTGTAAATATAGAATTTTTACCTTTGTTACCACTAAAGGATTTTGATATACTTTCTAGTGTCGGTTAGATTGTTAAGCGTTTTGAATATTTTCCTTAAAGAGAATTAATCCAATTTAATCAACTTGAAAGTTATTATCAGATTAACACTTTTTTTCTTCATATATATACAATTATTTACTCGATCCCCACCCACGTCGTGGGTTAACAAATTAAGCATTTTCTATAATTAGTCGTTACATACAAGTCCTTACCTAAATTTTTTATTCGATAGTAGATGAAAGAAAACTTAAGAACAATAAATTTGTATTCATTAAAAACTTCAACTGCGCTCGCATAATGAAATTATAATTACAGGACTGACATTAATGTGTGGGATGATGAGATGTGACATTCCCACAATAATCACCGTTTCTTTAAATATATAATAAATGGAATATCTTTTGCTATTTCGAATAGGGCGGAATACATACTTAATTTTCTTCTTTTTCCAAGATGATTGGTTCACTCTATAATCAAATAATGTCTTCGTTTCAAGGTTCCTAAAGGAGAAATCATCGTCCATTGATGATTAGTCCATAACGTGATTCCATCAATTCATGCTTGAGATAATAACACAAATGGTTCATAAACTTTAACCTAATATGCAATTTGATCAATGAACTTTTAATTTATTCAGTGTAATCCATAAACTTTTAATACATGTTTAATATAGCCCCCGAACTAACAATATTGACAATTTTCATGTAGTTCGAGTACAAAATTGAACATGTACTAAATGTTCAAGAATCATATTAAATAAATTAAAAATTTAGGGGTCACATTGCATATTAAATCAAAGTTCATGGATCATTTGTGTCACTATCTCTTTATGCTCTTAAAATCGCCGACGCCGATCCGAGAATGGAGAATCCATTCTACTAATTGCGTAAGCCATGATGAAAGCATCTTGTGACCCGAAGTGAGAAAAAAAGGAGTCTTGTCCAAGGATGGACCATGACCAAGAAAATGAGCCATTGAATTCGAATGGTAGACTATCCTCAGCAGGCAATGTTAGACCAAGCCAAAAGCATTATTTGTCTTTGACTATTCTCTCGTTCTCTCTCTCGAAACTCCAGCTCGGGACAACATTTCAACTGCAAAGAAAAATTGGGTTTTGTCTGGGGGATCCCACGTACCAAACATGTGTCCGTAACATTAAGTGGAGTTGAGGAAAAAACCCAAGCTCCAATGTTGTGGTTTTCCCCGTCTTAGAGAGGACAACATTACGTCCCTGTACCCGAAAATTTGACCATACTCGGCAGAAATATTGACATTGTCATTGGAACTGAGGTTTTGGCTCCTAATTTTTCAAATTTCGGGCCATTTCGGTCGCGGGCACCCGTTTGCATTGAATACGAATCACGATTCGTATGCGTGCGACAGTGAGATGATGATCTAACTCCGTAGACAACCGAGGAATCTACGAACGGCCACGAATAATTTTGAAATCACGTGTGAAATGTTGGCCCTACTTGAATGGAAATGAGGGCCATCGATCAAAACCGAAGACCATGCCGGCGAAAGATTTGGGAAGCATAATGTCGATTTAGAAATTAGGGATCGAACTTGGCCAATGAAACGGTGGAAACTCTCCTCCCGTAAAATGTGACCCCATATCGATTGTGTATTCATTTCTTTTCGGGCAAGTCGTATATTACATGTCCGGAAGACAAAAAGGGAAAAAGATGGGCCTCGAGTCGTGGGGTAGGTATATTGATCATCCAATTTCCAAGTAATTAAGGATAAACTAAGCAAAAGGACATGGAGGCGATCACTAATTTAATCCCTAATCCATCCTGGTTGGCATCTCAAGTTGCCATCGAAGTTGCGTCTGCGTCATCCTCTTTAGTTAGGTAGCCCACTAGAAGAAAGTTCCTCGATTAGAAGCAACAGCTTTTAACCACATGGTTTCTTTTTTTATTTGAATCGTTGCAAAACTCATTATTTTAAAGAATCCGGAGACGAGTTTGATGGGGTCGGTCCTCATTTAACACCAAACTCACGTCTTGGAAAAATCAATCTTGTTTGGTACAAGCAAGGTTTCATTCATAACAAAAAAAAAAGGAGTTGATTTGCTTAATTAAACTTTCTGTTAGTTCCGTTCACAGAAAAATTATCCAATATGTTCTAAAATTATTTTAAGAATGTCAATCTAGTCATAAACTTTCAAATTGGGCTAACATAATCCTAAACCTTTGGACGATTTTCCAACGTAGTCCGTCCGGCCAATGTAGGCCAGAAATCGTTGATATAGCAATTCACTCAGCGCTAGCCATTCCATTTACTTTAAAACTCTCTTCCTATTTCTTGCATACCCTTGCCAGGCACAGGCGAACGCAGCCTTCGCCATATGTAGGCGAGGGCCGCAACCCTTGCTTAGGTTTAGGACTTTTTTTAACAATCTTCTCCCGTTTATATCTCATGAAACGTGATGGGGATTTTGAGATGCGACACCATCTTCGAACATGAAAAGCAGCATAGACGAAGCTAAAAAAAATGAAATTGATTTTCAACTGGTGACCGAGCTAACAAATTATTTTTTTAAGTAAGGGAAGGGACAGCCGTATTTCATTAAAAATTTCTCTTATCCATCTTCAGTGGCGGCATATGCTTCAGTTTTCATTTAAGAATCCTGCTTGAGAATTATAATAATAAAAGATGCCAATATTGGTTGAATGACACTATAGAGTGATTCGTGCTCATTTAAAGAGGTTGATGAATTTGAGAAGACCATGCAAAGAGGCGATTAGGTTCGATAAGATTCTACCAATACATGAATGTATAATCTATTTGAACCTAATCTCTCTTTGTACTATTCATCTGCTTAATGTTCAGCTATCCCTTGTTAGGTGTGGAAATAGAAAGAGCAATAGAAAAAAACAAAACATTGTTGGATTGTCTAACTTGCCAAACTCCAAGCACATTGTTCTACCCTTTTCATCCCTTTCAAAGAATTTTGTGCAAAAACCTGCACATCTTTCTGTGCTTGACATTTCACAGCAACTGGGTCCTTCCTGCTGTCCTGGGAATATCATGTTTTGCCTCCTCATGATGTCTTTGGATGGGAGATATCAAGGAGCCCCACTTGTCCTGTCTCCCACTAAACATGTCTCTGCTGCATGATGCTCCTGGATATTATCTCCTTTCATTTGTCGAACTAACTCCAGGATCCACATGTTTTTGCTTAGGGCAGGTTTAGCCCATGTCATGGGACAACACCCAAGTTTTGAAATAAGCAAATTTAACTTCTACACTTATTGTTCATCAGTGCAGTTTGGACAGTGCTGTAAAAAGTTAAATCCACTGAGAGGTTAAAAGTACTGGCATGTACATAAATTTTAAGTATGATCACAGCATTCATTTCATGATTTGAGGAACGGAAGTTAAAACTGTTAACGCACTAACTTGTAAAGATTTAAAAGTTTCCCCTCGAATCTTTATTTAGTAACATCCAAGCTGGGTTGTGTCTTAACCTTCATGGAGAAAGAAGGGAGCGATTCACCATCGACTTCAATCTCGGGATCAAACCAAAGCATTTAACTCAGCGGCTGCTCGCTCTTTGATGTAAGAGGTTCACTAGCCGGTGGATCGATGAAGAATCCCTCGAGTGTCGCCCTTTTTACTTTATCGGTGATTTACCAACCACTTGATACAGGTCTCCAACCTTATTCTCAGAGCCATGCCTTGCATTCATCATGATCATTTGAAAATGATCTTCACTCATGTAGATGCTTTTCATGCTGCTCTCCCTATTGATTCCTATTGATCAGAAACATCCAACAGGATAAGGACTAAGGAGTTTAGGTACCATGAAAAGCTGCTCTTGGGAACGAACCCCAGTACAGCAATTTCACATTTTGACGTCTCTCGACAATGATATCTTCCCCTCTCAAGCGCGGAAAAGTGAGTCACCCAGAGGTCCCCCCTACCATGGAGGAAATTGGTACTTTCTGGTCAGCAACTTGCGTTGCGTCCAACCAGAAACTGTGCTATTCCAAAGAGAGTTTGTCGTTCTAATAGGGGATCATACCTTCTGTTTTTTGGTGGGTCCTCATGATCCGACGGTAGAAATCACTTCTGTCCGGTGCCATATGATCTCGGATTTGAGTGATCTGCAAGCAATGTTCACTCGAAAGACCACCCTTCCGAAGAATCTGAGAAGCCCTCGAATCTCTTCATATCGTGTTATAGAGTATAATCGAGATGAAACTCATCAATCACTATAATATTGCATCCGCACGACACTGCATCGTGACCTAGGCGTATCTAGTGAATGCCATCCAACGGAGGTCATCATTTCGCGCTGTAGGATCACATCCACACGAGACTACGCCGTGATCTGAGCGTTTATAGTGGCAAACATCCGAGGCCATCATGTCCCCCGAGATTTATGACTAGATACTCTATACAAATGAGCGGCTCCTTCGAGTGCCATCCCAAATAAGAGGCGGGGCCGATTCGGGGGACGGCAACCGGTTGCGAGGCCGGCCGAGGCACGAGCGGAGCTTCCGGCGGGGAACGACCGGATCACGACGGTTGCACCGGACTAGGCGGGGATGAGAAGGCATTCCTTCCATCGCAAGAGGCGATTTATAGATATTTGACCATTTTTTTTTTTTTACCTTTAATGAGCCGAAAAGAAAAAGATATTCTTGGTAATTCGTATTTTACCAAACTTTATTCTTGGTAATTCGTATTTTACCAAACTTCCTCTCGTGAATAACGACTTCAGTTCATTTTGATTCAGCACGGCAACTGATTCGAAAATGAGAAAAAGAAGAAGAAGAAATATGCCAAAAATTGAGAAAGCCCCATGAACTTTATCCATTATTAATATTATTTTTATGCAAATTATATATTGCATTAAATGCATTATAGAAACATGCCGCTTGGAACAGCTGACACGCAAACTTTAGCAGGGAATATCGTTTTCCGCCGACTCCTTTAATGTCTTTATCTTTATCCGAACATATTATTATTATTATTATTATTATTACAAAATTTTGTATTTATCTCACTTTTGAATTTTCTAAATTTCCTTATTATCTTTACAAAAAAAAATTCCTTATAATAACATATAGGATTAATACCACGAAAAACCTCAAACTAGTACACTTGTGATAAATTAATCCAAAACTAATTTTTCAATCACCAAAAGCCCTAAACTAGTACACTCATGATAAATATACAAAAAAAAATGATTTTTTTACCCCAAAAACCCCAAACTCAAACATTTGTGACAAATTTATCATTCTCCGTCCACGAAAAATCATAAACCGGTACACATATGATAAACATAGAAGGTTAAACCCCAAATCAGTACATTCGTCAATCATCACGTGTCATCTAACTCAACAATTTTGATAATAACAATTAACAGAAACTAATATATATTAAATTTATCATAGGTGTATCAATTGTGGCTTTTGGTGGTCAAAAAATAAGTTTGGGGTAAATTTGTCGTAGGTGTACTGGTTTGATATTTTTGGTGGTATGAACACTATAACATATATGTGAAGTAATTTCTAAAAAAGTTTTCCCTCGCATTTTATCATTTTAGTTGTTTTGTCATTTTTTTTTCAAACGTTATTTCGTGTGTTTCACGTTACAAAAAAACGGAATATGACGTCAGCGCAAAATCCAGATTCGGACTCCTTCGGCCGGGCCCAATTCGCCGTTTCGGACCATTTCACCATTGCCTTGCAGAAGAAGGAGGCGGCCGGCGAAATCCAAAGTCAAAACACTTCACCGCCAATCCGTCGCCACTGCCGCCGCCGCGCCGGATTCACGGGAGCGGCGCGGTTTGATCACGCGCGCGCGGGCTGACGGCGGAGGCGGCGACAGGAGGGCCCGCGATGCCGCCGACGAGGACGGCGGCGGCGGCGATCAAGATCAGGCGCCTCGTGTCGAGGATGGAGCCCGAGACGCTGACCCTGGTCCTGGTGAACCTCGCCGGGATCATGGAGCGGGCCGACGAGTCCCTGCTGCCCGGCGTGTACAAGGAGGTCGGCGCCGCCCTGCACGCCGACCCGACCCGGCTCGGCTCGCTCACGCTGTTCCGGTCGATGGTCCAGTCCCTCTGCTACCCGCTGGCCGTCTACCTGGCGGCGCGCCACAACAGGGCTCACGTGATCGCCCTCGGCGCGTTCCTCTGGGCCGCCGCCACGTTCCTCGTCGCGTTCTCGTCTACTTTCTTCCAGGTATGCGCGTGCTTGGGTTCGGTACGTTCTTGATTCGTTGGATCTGTGTTTGAATTGCCGGTTCATGTATGGGGTTGTGTGGGGTTTTGGTTCTGGAATTCCTGTGTGTTCTGGTAGACAAGTTCCCAACTTTTGAGAAGGAAATTGGATTGCCTTTGGCTATTGCTTCTTTCTGTTTATGTGCATGGAGTGGTCCGGCTTCTATATCACAGTTGGGAATGTAAATGTAGTCTAACAATGATAGATGTTCAGCTAAGGATTTTAGCTGAAACTACTGATGAATTAGTGTAGGAAATTCGAATGTACACGATTCTCTTCGTGAGCTGCCATCAAGAGAAGCATTTTGAGTCCTCCAATGAGTCATCGGTTGATCTAAGTTTGATCTCTTATGGGTATCTGTGGTTGCTGAGTCACGAGCAAGAAACTTTGGGGGGGCAGAAAAAGATAAATATGAAGACAGTAACTTTTGAAACGGCTGCGATTTCCTGCAGTTGGAGTCTGATAACTAGGTGGAAATGTTACTGGAGACTCGGAATCCATTGTAATCAGGTCACTCCTTTCCTGGTAAAAGGAATGCAAGAAACTATTTTTAAGTGGTAGCTTAGTAATTTGTGCAGGGAGCACTATCTTTTTGGTGCAGAGAACATGGTTTTTGTTGGCCGATGATGTGAGAATATGGATTACAGCAGTTGTAGTCGGGTTTAGTAGCCTTGGGGGACATACGTCAGTCTATTGTAGGCAAAGAAGGGAGAAAAAATGGACTGTTTACATGCTACGACTCGGCAGCTAGGGTAGTTGGAAATCTTAATTTCATTTGGAACTTGCATCATTGGGAGATAGAGACAGAAGAAGGGTATTGTTGCACGGGGTTCTGAGTTGATTGTTCTAGGCAGTCTATATCTCAGCATGATAAGTTAATTAAAGTGATGTTAACTCCTATGAAGGACAACATCTAAAGGACTTTTATTGCAGCTCTTTCTCTTTGGTTGCCCAGGAAGTCATATTGAGTAACTATATCCTCCAAAATTGAGGGCTATGTGGGTTAGGACCTTCTGTAGCAGTGTTAAAATATGAGAGCCTTGGAGCTTGCTGTATATCTGTTGGTACTCCTTCACAAAGGGGAGATCTGGTGAGAAAGAATATGGTCCTGACCTGAGGGGTTATGGACTTGGAAAGGACACATACTTACTCAAAACAATAAAAATTTGCTTACCTATCATGCAATAACCTTCCGGATAAGAAAGGAGAAAGAAAACCTCAAGATTTCGCAAGTGTGTGGACTGGGTTATTTTCTATAATATTTTTTTCTCATACAGAGTTGCTTATTCTCAATGTTTGATACAGCAGGCACTGTAATTTGTGTTCTGGCTATTAGAGATCTTGTAGATACTTTCTTCTGGCAAAGATGTTTTATACCATCCGGTCGACACCCATGGTCCCCCTGTTTATGAAATTCCTGTTTTGATTCTTACTGATGGAAGGTTTTATATTTAAAAGATATAGCTTCATAGACTATGAAAAGATGTTTGAAGTCACATGAAACTTCTATTCGATTGAAGGAAAGTTCCAAATATGTTCATGAATCAGCTGACTTAATTAATCACACTCACCATTTGTTCAGGTGGCAGTATCAAGAGCTTTGAATGGCATTGGGCTTGCCATAGTAGCACCTGCAATCCAGTCCCTTGTGGCTGATTCGACGGACAATAACAACCGGGGTATGGCTTTTGGATGGCTACAACTGACTGGCAATCTCGGTGCCTTAGTAGGTGGGCTATTTTCTGTGTTGATAGCTCCCACGACATTCATGGGGATCCCTGGGTGGAGAATTTCCTTCCATTTGGTTGGACTAGTAAGCATCTTAGTTGGAATTCTAGTCCGCCTCTTTGCCAGAGATCCACATTTTGCTGATGGCTGCGCCAAGGTTACCGGGAAAACTTCAAATAAATCATTTTGCTCAGAAGTGAAGGACTTGGCTCAAGAAGCAAAATCGGTTATAAAGATTCCATCGTTCCAAATAATTGTTGCACAAGGCATAACAGGTTTATTCCCCTGGTCAGCTTTATCATTTGCAACAATGTGGTTGGAGCTGGTTGGGTTCTCCCATAATAAAACTGCATTTCTCATAGCACTTTTCGTGATTGCTAGTTCCCTTGGGGGACTTTTTGGAGGTAAAATGGGAGATTTTCTTTCCAGATGTCTACCAAACTCTGGAAGAATAATTTTAGCACAGATAAGCTCAGCATCAGCTGTCCCACTTGCAGCAATACTTTTGCTGGCTCTTCCAAATGATTCATCCACTGCGTTTGTCCATGGCTTAGTTTTGTTCATTTTGGGCTTCTGCATATCATGGAATGCTCCGGCAACAAACAAGTTAAGTTCCAAATCAGTCCTCCTTTTTTTTTTACACAAATTACTGAGCACACAGCTGCCTTAAGTATTTGATCGAATATATAGAGAGATATTATATAAATGCAGTAGCTTGTTCATTCCATATCTGAATTTCTTGAGAGATGATTAAAGCACGGGTTTTAACTGATTTGTCTTTTGAAATGAGATATCGGTACAGGGTGCAGGCAGTGCTCGTACGATTAAAAGGAACAGTGGTGACTGGGCAGCATTAGAAGTTTGTTTTAGCTTTATTTGCTTGGAATTTAGAAACTCGTGTTTCTCAGTTTATGTGATAGTCTGAAAGAATTTCAATGATGCTTTATTATTAAACATGGAAACAGGATTATGAATATCTAATTTCCAAAAATGTGAAAGATTAACAGTGTATTTAATTGTTACATTACTTCCTGAAGATTGCAAAATCAACACTGACTCCAGTCTATGCATTGCAGTCCTATTTTTGCAGAAATAGTCCCTGAAAAATCCCGAACAAGTGTCTATGCCCTGGACCGATCCTTCGAGTCCATACTATCATCATTTGCTCCTCCTGTAGTTGGAATACTAGCCCAGAATGCGTATGGTTACAAAGAACTTCCTGGAGGATCTAGTGCACCACAGGAGATTGCGACTGATAGAGAGAATGCAGCCTCACTGGCCAAGGCACTGTACACAGCTGTAGGCGTTCCCATGTTCCTCTGCTGTCTCATCTACTCATTCCTCTACCGCACGTACCCACGAGATAGAGAGCGGGCTCGGATGGAGGCTCTAATAGAATCAGAGATGCAACAATTAAACTTGGATGATATGTCCCCTGATGGAGCAGATACTGGTGATCTAATTGACGGATCAGATATTTATGGTAGGGAGAGGAGTGTCATCGATGTTCACTATGAGGGGGAGGATTCTACCGATATTGAGGATGCTGATGAAAAGATGTTACTTTACCGTCAATTGACGTTAACTAATCTGGGTGAGTAGTCACACGACACAGCTAGCTGAAGCCGGCATCATTTTTGAAATTGAAGATCTTCAATGGGGCAGTTAATGGAGGAGAGGGTTTTTGATAGGTATACTCGTATAAAACTTATGTAACTACAATCGACAAGCAGAGACCTTGCAAGAGTTTTTGTATTGTACAGAGGGAGAGGTTAATGTAGAGATTAGAGGAGCTACATTTATGAGTTTGCGGAGGTCAAGCTGTGGTCTATAGTAGCTTTGCATTCTCGTCTTAACAGGGAGATAATGCAACAGCAGCTAAATGGACACAGCGGATTTCGCTCGATAGACATGTATATCATCGTTTAGAGGGAAAGAATTGTTCCGTTGTTCTTTGACAATTTCAGGTTCCTGATTTGCATCGCATCGACCCCAACAGGACTACGAAAAGTTGTTTCACTACAAAAGTGAAAAATCCAATCTCAGGAGTATAGTTTGAGACCCCAAAAGCAAAGACACTGCAGGAGCAATGAACCTGTCTTTCAACTCATTCATCAACCGTCGAATGGGTGGTATTTGCAAATCAATAATTTAAGAGGGCAGTCTTTATTCAATCATCCTGTGCTTTGTACAATAAGTCGTTGTATATACGCATCTTCATCTGCCCGAACTCCCTCGCCAACAATACGGGAGATTGACTATTGTGTTTGCTCCGTTATTTGAAGTAATCGATGAACTGACATCTGGAACCTCAGCTGGGTTTGGAAGCCGAGATCATCATGAATCGCTCATTCCTCACAAATTTAACGTCGATAAGCCCGCAGGTTCTGCAAAGTTCTTCTAGTTCGCCTTCAGATAGGAATAGGCGGCCGCCAGTTATTTCAGATAACTGCAATGCGAGACAATAATGATGATTAAGAATCGGCTCAATAAATGCCATTGTTATTCCCCAAGACAAAGGAAGCATGCGTGCCCCAGTCTATGGATCCAAATGTTGAGAACCTGGTTCTTTTGTTTTGGGAGAAATTTATGAAACAAACCCAGCCTTCTGCTCCCGACAAATATTGTTTCAACTGTACATACCAGAAGAGAAAACATGTAGTTTTGAGAAGTAGAGCTGAATAGAGGGACAGGACCTGAGCCAAAACCCAAGTACCTGGCGGTAAGTCCTCAGAAGAGGAGGAAATAACGCAAAAGGACCATCAAGCAAGGCCGTAGTCGCAACAAAAACTCCACCTGGCCGTAAAACTCGACTGATTTCAGCAACCTGAGAAAGCACCACGACGCAATGAATTGTGAGCATATGACAAAGAACTAGGAGATTTTAAACCGAGTGATGCTTCCCAAGGTAGGATTAATTAATGAAGTGCATATAGTGAATAAAAGGTTCAACGTATGTGCGCAGCAAACATTAACTTTTACCAAGTTTGAAAAAACTGGAGCCATGCTCTTTTGACGATTTTACGCAAAGTTTGGAATCAAGCATGCCAAACAAGACCAATGTTATATCATCCCTCTTTGTATTGATCTAGATAACTCATGGGGAACAGGAACCGTAAAGAACCAAAACACTCGCAGCTGTTGTTGGTGAAGGCCAACAATGTATAGCAGCACCAGCATGCACCAGCATGCACAGCATGTCAGCTCTGACCAATTGCAAGTTCCTACAAGTAGAAAACTCAGTCACAACCGACTCGCCTAGCGTAATTTATTGAGACAACAACATTCTAAGAGAAATTTCTAACGTTACAGCAACAAAAAATACAAGCTTCAATCATCATTTGAGCAGGAATAAGAGTCGGTCCCCTCACTCTTTCAAAAAATTCTCCTCCCCCTGAATGAACTCGTTACACTGCAACATATTATCAGAGGAGTCCAGAGCGACAACGAGAGAGAACAGTCCACTCTTGGCAAATAACCTTGAAAACAGACTGCTCCCGCAACTTGCATCAACGACGTTTCCTCCCAATACTGGCTTGAGGAATCCCATAGTCAATTCAAACTGCACTCAAAATCTCATGGTCAGTAGCTCCACACGAAGGGATCGGAGAGGAGTACCGTACACGTTAGATACCTAGCTCCAGCCTAAGTTCAATGACATCGAGTCAAATGTGCATCTGTTCGATGGCATAGGATCTTTTTAGTAATTTTTCCTGGTCGATAACCACTGTTTTCTGAGAAAACCTTTTCCAGGATGGCTACTCCATCATATACCAAACTGAGGGCATCTAGATGACCGATTGCTTCCAAACTGAAACCCCTCAAAACAATTGACACCACCACATATTAAAACAATCTTTCGAATGACAGCAATACACAAACCAGTTTTGTAACAAATGGCAGTGACAAGCATACACGAAGCAACAGGAATAATAAAGAAAAGAGTGAAACTAGCCTCTTTCTCCGGACCTGGAAAACCAGCCAAACTTGCAAGATTTTGACGCCATCCCCTCTCGTAGAGATAAGATACCAACGGAGTCCTGATGCAAAATTCGATCAGCGACACGTGACCCAAACGACCATGACTTATAGCAAATCCAACCAGACGATGCCACTGGAGGGAACCTGATCATTTTTACCCAACAAATCGGTCAGACTCCAATAAATAACTTCTCGCACCTGAAAAGCTCGGTAGCAAAGGGCATGGGTTCGCCACATCCCTTAATTCCAC
This sequence comes from Syzygium aromaticum, assembly GCA_024500025.1. Classification (NCBI taxonomy): domain Eukaryota; kingdom Viridiplantae; phylum Streptophyta; class Magnoliopsida; order Myrtales; family Myrtaceae; genus Syzygium; species Syzygium aromaticum. The sequence continues at coordinate 6,693,321 of CM044890.1, forward strand.
CGGCAGTCGTAAGATCAAAATGCGTTTCATTGCCCACATAGGTCTTCTTACAGGTGCCACACTGCAGAGCAGACCCGGACGCAGAATCCCTGCAGCAGAAGCACGATGGGATGAAAACAGCGAAAAAGACATTCATGGGGCGAACCATCATACAAATCCGCGCAACTCACACGGATAAAACCAGATTGCCAGGGAACGTTAGCGGCTTATAACATACGGGACAAGCCAGTACATTCTGGTTACTGCTGAGTTTCCCCTTATCCACTGTAGATGCCTGCACAAAATGAAGTTCGGTTTTTCAATCGACAGGACGCAAGACAGAAGGAACACATCTGAAGAAAAGAAAAGAACAAAACAGGAAAAATGGAAAGCTCGAGTTCATTGAACGAGACTCCAACTCGGGTGGGCATTGCCATCCCGGACCAAGAGCGCTTCACTGCTCAGTCGCCCGTTTAGGTTCATTAGTTCAGTCCCCAACTCTTTCCCTCGGAGTAAAAGTAAAAGTCCGCGACATAATCGAAAAACACGTCCGTGCCTACTACAATCACAAAACACGTACCGCCGGCGGGGGCAGCGTCGGCAATGGCGGCTTAGTCTCGACAAAAGCCGAGGAGGAGGAGGCTGCTCTCACTTCCAGCGCAAGAACTGGGCGTCCGAAGCTTGTCTTACCAGATATCAGCAGGAGCCGCCTTGAGCTCCCGAGTTGGCACGGCCCGAACACCCTCGCCAAGTTGCAGTGGCAAATGACACTCGCCATGGAAGCTCTCTCTCTCTCTCTCTCTCGGACAGACACAGACACGCACGCAGAGAGACACAAATGGCCGGTTCCGACGGTGGTGGAAGGAATGCGTGAGTTTATATGCAACGAAGGTGGCTCCGTACGGAATCCTCCGGATGTTTTTTTTTTATATTTTTAAACTGAATTTTGCGTTTTTCTTTTTGGCGGTATAACGGTCTGAATGAACGGAACAAGTGCAGATGCCGAATTCCGAGAAAACCGAAAAAAAAACATAGGAAGGAAGAACTGCAAAATGAAGTTTAGGTCCTCAACTTTTTCTTTAATTTCACAGGATCCCAAAAAGCATAATCAAATCGGCAGCCAAAGGCTAAGAAAGCTTCTACATAGGACCACACCGGCTCCGGGCTTATTTGCTAATCAGGGTTGCTGTCGGAACGATGAGGATGTCAGATTGTCCTAATCTCCATATAATAGGAGATCTGATTGAGTTGTGCGATAATTATAGTTACTAAATCAATCACTGTAACCTATTGTATTGCTCTCTGTTAAATATAATGAATCCCCCCTCAAAGGTAACAAGATTAATTGAGGATTTATTACCGTGGATGTTAGGGGTGAGCATCAATTTAGGGTTGACCTTGGACCGATCCTAGACCGGCAACCTAACTAGTCCTAATTCGGTTTCTAGGGGGATTGGGTTGGTCCTTGGTCCTGGGACCCCTCAACCCTGCATTATGCGGGTTGGTCCTCGATCCTTAGACTTTAAGGTTGGTCAAACCCTATATATATTATATATAATTATTATATATCATATAATATATAATATATTTTTGTTTGCTTTAAACCCTACCCTAGCAACTATGGCTATGTTATATGTTTCTTATGCAGTTCAGCCGTGTAGAATTGTAAATTAGAATAGTAAAAACCCACTGTTTTTTAGTCAAAAGAAACCCACTTAACCGGTTAACCCAGCCCTCATTTGACCAAAAAAAATAGAAACCCTCCTCTTCCCCTCTCGTCACCTCGCTTTGTTCGCTTGTCGCTTGCCTGGGAAACCCTATTCCTTAACTCACACTGCTGGCCTGGCTCTCGGCTTTGTTCGCTCACCTTGCTCGTTGCTTGCCTCGCCCTATTCACTCGCCTCGGCCTTGCTTTCACGTGTTCGTTTTTGTGGTTCGTTGCTTTTAGCAAATGGAGATTTTTGTTGTTATCTTATCTTAGATTTATGTTTGATACGTACCGGATTTATAGTTTGGTTGCTCAATGTCGCATTGTTGATAAATATGAAATTTGAAAAGTATGTTTGTACTTTCAATGAATACAAAAAATGAAACAAAAAAAAAAAATAATCAGTTGGTCCTGGGTTAACCTTGGAACCAGACCAAACCCGTAGGGTCAGTCCCATCCTCGGTCCCAAGCTCAACAAGGTCGGTCTTCAATCCCAAAAATTGAGGACCAATACTATGCGGGTTGGTCCCAGAGATAGGAGCAGAACCAGCCCAATTCAGACCATGCTCACCCCTACTAGACGTAAGCTAATTATTTTCTTGGTCGTCTGAATCACGTTAACCATTCAGTATCCCTCTTCTCTTCTTTTTTTTTTTTTTTTTATCTCTCTTTTATACATGATCACCATTAAAACATGGTATCAAACCAAAACACGATCCTAAGGTCGTCTCAATTGTCAATGTTTCTGCTTGTCTGTTGGTGACTGAGAATCTGAGTTCTTCATTGTTGTCGCAATAGTGCACTGTCAGCAGCCCGTCGTGAATTATTCCTACGATCTTATTCTTCGGACCAATCCCTCTTGGTGATTTCTATAGCGAACAACGGTTCCGCAATTTTTGGATCTATTTTTGCGGTCGTTTTGGTTTGTGCAGAGGGTGATCATGGATGCTTGTCTCCATGGGATTTTTTAATCAACATTGTGCTTGACTGTTTTTGCTCTTGGGGAAACTGCACTAGCGTGGCAGCAGGTCAAAGTGCAACCTTTGTATCCTTTGAGTAGACGTGGCAGCATTTAGAGGTGTTGTGTCTTTGTGGCAGCACTTGGATGTCCTCTAGTTTGATTGTATCCAGTCGGTAGCTACGACATCTTCGCCACACCTACTCTTTCATTGACTCAATTGGTCCGGATAAGTTTGCTGAACTTTGTGCTCTTTTTCTATCTAGCACCATGGCTGATAACAATAAATCTATTTCTGAGATATCTAATAAATTTCAACTATTATGTAAAATTGCATAGTTATTTGCCTTAGTCCAGAGCTGTCTCTATAGCTTGGGTAGATCAAAATTGGATTATGTGAATGGTCTTATCACAACACCAACATCAACACATGCAAAATTCCCCAAGTGGCAGGGAATGATATTATGGTCATAATTCCATGGAATCTCAAATCTATGAGACATTTGCTTATTCAAAGACTCCCAAGTCCCTATGGAAATCTTTAAAAGATATGTATGGCAATGTTGATAATGCATCTCGTGTCTTTGAATTGCAATAGGAGCTTGCTCAATGAGCAAATACCTAAGCAAACATTCATCGAACATCCCGGTAATCTAAAAAGGAAGTGGGATAAATTGCGACAGTATCGATCACTTGCCCAAATTGTTGAGATTTATGCCCAACATGAAGAGCAAGGTAAGATTTTCCAACTTGTGGCCAATCTTAGGCCTGAATATGAAGACCTTAAGAGGCAGATCCTAATTAGTTCTACTCTTCCCAATTTAGCCATTGTTTGTGCTATTGTTCAAAGGGAGGAAACTCGCCGCGTATGATGGCTCCTAATTCCAAGAAAGGGGGAGATTCGATTGAGAGTTCTGGCCATACTACTCGTTCTGATGGGGATCGCTTTGGTTCTAGCTAAAGATCGTTGGCAGGAATTGTATCCTCACCTTCACCCTAATAAGGGTAAAGGGGGGAATGCTAAGGTTGCAGCTCAAGCTCAAGACTTAACATTTGACTTTAAAGCCTCTCTGAGTAAATTTGCTCTTAATTGCAGCATCTTATCCAATCCGATGGCATAACACCTTTCGTCTCGGATTCTAGCTATCTGGCTCAATCTAGTAATTCCCTAGCTTTTATGAATTTGTCTCGCAAAAATTCTTTTGTTGTTAATTCGGGTGCTAATAATCATATGTGCAGTACCTGGATTATTTGATTTTTGCGTCATTTCTGAGGGTTCTCATGGCCCCATTTCTGTGGCCAATGGAACTGAGGTTTCGATTGAAGGACAGGGCACCATTAATTTATTTGCAGCTGCTTGTGATGTGTTATTTATGCTGGCTTTTTCTTCAAATCAGTTATCCGTCAGTAAACTTACTAAAGAATTGGATTGCAATGTTATTTTTTCCCATTCAAAGGTAATGGTTCAAGACAAACTCATAGGGAGGACGATTGGTGAAGGCCGATTTCAGCAAGCTCTCTGTGGCTGATTTTCCAAGTGAGGCTTTGGTTACAAGGACGATAAGGAGGTTTACTTCACAACTCTTAACATTTACACACGAGTCACCCCTAAGATAATGTGTTGCATAATTTGAATTCCCGATATTTCCCCTGATTCGAGTTATTGTGAAACTTGTCATTATTCGAAACAGCATAAACTGCATTTTACCTCTAACATGTGTTTCGCAAGAAGCACAAAAAGTGAAAAATCCAATCTCACGAGTGATGAAAATGACTCAGTCTGAGACCCCCAAAGCAAAGAGACATTGCAGGAGGAATGAACCTGTCATTCAACTCATTCATTCACCGTCGAATGGGTGGTATTTACAAATCAATAAATTAAGAGGGCAGCCTTTATTATATCATCCTGTGCTTTAAACAATAAGAAGTTGTGTATACGCATCTTCGTCTGCCTAAACTTCCTCTGCCAACAATATAAGAGATTAACAGAGGTGCCTGTAACTACTTGACTATTGTGTTTGCTCCATTATTCGAAGTAATCGATGAACCTGCATCTGGAACCTTAGCTGGGTTTGGAAGCAGAGATCATCACGAATCGCTCATTCCTCACAAATTTAATGCCGATTAGCCCACAGGTTCTGCAAAGATCTTCTAGTTCGCCTTCAGATAGGAAGATGTGGCTGCCAGATATTTGAGTTATATTCTACAATGAGAAATAAAAATGATGATCAGGCATGGGCTCGACAAATGCAGTTGTGTTCCCCAAGACGAATGAAGCATGCGTGTCCCATTCTAGAGGTCAAAATGTTGGGAAAATAATTCTTTTGTTGTGTGAGAAATTGACGGAACAAAACCCACCCTTCTGCTCCGGACAGATATTGTTAAACTGTACATACCAGAAGTGAAAACAAGCACTTTGGAGATGTAGAGCTGAATAGAGGGACAGGACTCAAGTCAAAACCAAGTACCTGGCGTAAAGGCCTCAGAAGAGGAAATAGTGCAAAAGGACCATCAAGCAAGTATGTAGTCGCGACAAAAACTCCACCTGGCCGTAAAACTCGACTGATTTCAGCGACCTGAGAAAGCAACACGACGTAATGAAATGTGAGCCTATGACAAAGAACTAAGAGATTTAAACCCAAGTGATGCTTCCTAAGGTAGGATTAATGAAGTGCATACATTGAATAAAGATTTACTCCTAAAAAGTTCCACTTGTTGTGCACAGCAAACATTCATTTTTACTAACTATAAAAAACTGGAGCCATGTCCTCAATATTACACATTTTGGAACTAAGCATGCAGAACAAGACCAGAGTTGAATAATCCCTGTTTATATTGATCTAGACAACCCGTGTGGAACAGAAACTGTAAAGAAACAAAGTACTCACTGCTGTTGATGGTGAAGGCCAACAATGTAAAGCAGCACCAGCATGCACAGCATCAATAGAACTTGAAGCAAAAGGAAGTCTAGAGATGTCAGCTCTGACCAATGCCAAGTTCCTACAAGCAGAGAGCTTTGTCAAAAGTGACTCGCCTAGCATAATGTATCAAGACAATAACAATCTAAGAGAAATTTCCTATCAATACGCAACAAAATATACAAGCTTCAATCATCATTTGAGCTGAGTAAGAGTCGGTCTCCTCACTCTTTTGGAAAATTCTCCTCCCCCTGAATGAACTCGTAACACTGCTTCAACATATTTTCGGAGTAGTCCAGAGCAATAACGAGAGAGAACAGTCCACTCTTGGCAAATAGTCTTGAAAACAGACCGCTCCCGCAACTTGCATCAATGATTTTTCCTCCCAATACTGGCTTGAGGAATCCTTTCGTCAATTCAAACTGCAGTCAAAATCTCAGGGTCAGTAGCTCCACACAAAGGGATCAGAGAGGAGTACGGCATGCATTAGATACCTAGCTCCAGCCTAAGTTCAACAACAACGAGTCAAATGTGCATCTGTTTGATGGCATAGGATCTTTTTAGCAATTTTACCGGTCGGTAACCACTTTTTTTTCTAAGAAAACCATTTCCAAGATGGGTACACCTTGCAATAGAACAGTCTTGCAGGGCATCCATCATCTCCCTAACTGAGGGCATTTAGATAACCGATTGCTTAAAAACTGGAACCCTCGAAATTATTGAACACCACCACATGTTAAAACGATCTTTCGAATAATAGCAACACACAAACCAGTTCTGTATCAAATGGCATTGACAAGCATACACGAAGCAATAAGAGTAAAAAAGAAAAGAATCGAACTAACCTCTTTCTCTGGTCCTGGAAAACCCCCCCAAACAAAATTTTGACGCCATCCCCTCTCATAGAGGTACGATACCAACGGAGTCCTGATGCAAAATTCGATCAGTGACACATCGCCTGAACGACCATGACTTATAACAAACCCACCCAGACAATGCCACTGGAGGCAACATCCTCAATTTTTACCCAACGAATCAGTCCGACTCCCAATAAATAACTTCTCGCACCTGAAAAGCTCGGTAGAAAGGGCCATGGATTCGCCATATTCCTTGGTTCCACTGGCGGCCGTAAGATCAAAATGCGTTTCATTGCCCACATAGGTCTTCTTACAGGTGCCGCACTGCAAAGTAGACCCGGAAGCAGAATCCCTGCAGCAGAACCACGATGGTATGGAAAACAGCGAAAAAGACATTTACGGGGCGAACCGTCTTACAAAATCCGCGCAACTCACACAGACAACACCAGATCGCCGGGGAACGATAGCGGCTCATAACATATGGGACAAGCTAGCACATTCTGGTTACTGCTGAGTTTCTCCTTCTCCACAGCAGATGCCTACACAAAACGAAGTTGGGTTCTTCAATCAAAAGGAGGCAAGTCAAAAGGGACAGACAGACCTGAGAAAAAATAAACCAAAAGGAAAGAAACGGAACAGGGCGAGCCACCCCATCACAAAATTTGAACAAACATGTCATCGACAAAAGTCAACTGCCCCCTGTACGCAGTTCATTGACTAGAAAGAAAAGCGCGAAGGACGCCGAAACCACTGTTCTCTTCTATCAGGACAGTAACACAATTCAAAGCCTTCTCGCGAAATTCGGCTCTTCCCTCGTTTCCCCATTTTCCGAACGAAACGGCGCCTTTGCCGGAGGCACGCAAACAGACAGAGCTCAAAGTTCGTGGAACAAGACTCCATCTGTCCAGAGGGCATTTGCTTGCCATCCGACCCAAGAGCGCTTCACTACTCGGTCGCCCCACCCGTTATAGGTTCACGGTTCAGTCGCAACAACTCCTTTCCTCGAGTCAAAAGTAAAGCCCCCGACACAATCACAAACACGTACCGGCGCCGGCGGCGGCAGCGTTGGCGGCGACGGCGGCGGCGGCTTGGTTTCGACGGAGGCCGAGGAGGAGGAGGAGGAGGAGGAGGAGGAGGCTCTCACTCTCGGCGCGAGGAGTCGGCGCCCGAAGCCCGTCCCGCCGGATTTCGGCAGCAACCGCCGGGAGCTCCTGAGCCGGCTCGGCCCGAGCACCACGCCGCAGACAGCGCTCGCCATGGACGGACGGACGGACGGACGGACGGAAGCGCGCACGCAGAGAGAGAGACGACGAGACAGTCGGCCAGTTTCGACGGTGGGCCGGAAGGAATCCGGCGAATTTATAAGCGGAGAGGAACGTGGGTGGGGGCAAACGGAATCCTCAGGCGGAGACGAAACTGCGAGCCACAGATCACCCGAACCGCGTGTTCTTTTTTTCTTCTTTTTGTCAATTTTTTTTCCCGTAACGGAATTTTGTTTTTTTCGAGCATTAACATGACACAAACAGTCCCTGAACTTTGACTCAATGTGCAATTTGATCCATGAACTTTTAATTTGTTCAATATAATCCTTGAACTTTAACCCAATGTTCAATATGATCCATGAACTTTCAATTTGTTCAATGTGGTACATGAACTTTTGGTACATGTTCAATATAGTCCCTGAACTTTACAAAAATGTTCAATATAGTCCTTCCATTAATTTAAGTTCATGGACTATATTGTATATTTTTATATATTTCAGGGACTAAATTGAACATTTACTAAAAGTTTAGGGATCAAGTTAAACAAATTAAAAATTTATGGCCCACATTAAATATTTGGTTAAAGTTTATGGACTATATTGAACAAATTAAAAGTTCATGAATCAAATTGCACATTAAGTTAAAGTTCAGAGACTGTTTATATCATTATCTCTATCCGTAACTGAAAACCGAAGCTCACACCGTCTGGATGATTAGAACGAGGAGAAGTTAACGTTTTGTCACGGAAGTGCAAACTGAGCTTTAAAATTAATTCTTAAGGTTAAATCCTTCCGGCTTGTGGTTTTCAAGTTGCTAAAACAATAAAGATGGGGCAAAAACAATGTTATTTTGATCCGTAATCTGATTTTTTAATCTAAATATCACTTAAATTATGTTCAAAGATCAAGTAAATTAGAAAAAGGAAAAAAAAAAAAGAAGGAAGACAGCCAAAGCCAGGCAACTATGACGCCGCCCCACTATCGTCCAAATGGGCCGGCGATGGTGGGGCGAGGGTCGGGTAGCAGGAGTTGGGTGGCGATCCTCGCCCAATTTAAACGACATCATTTCAACCTAATTCTTCTCGTTTTAGTCACATCAGCGCCGTACATGAAAGAGAAATCGATTAATAAAAAAAGAAGTGACGTTAGGAATTTCCGTTGGCCAAGTTGGACGGAGTTAGCAGAAATACTGGATTGCACGAACATGATGGATTTTAGGACGTGATTGCACTTTCTAAAAAGTTTAGGACTCAATTGCACGGTAAATTTGAGGACTTTTGATACACTGTTCCCTAAACTTTAGCTACTCGGCTTTTTCCATCTGCATTTCAAGCCTCTCGTCAGCAGATTTCCCCAAAAGAAGAGCATCTATTTAGGGCCGGGCCAGGCCAGAGCAGACCGACTCCACACCAGGCCCATTTTGCTAAAACAGGGCTACATGGACTCACGCGGAAGATGACTCCGTCCCCACGCGCTCCTCGGACTCGAACTCCAACTTACCCTTTTTTTAGGGGCCATTTGGCTCATGAGATACAACGCCGCTCGGCAAGGACCGTCGGTCCTCTTTTCTCTCTTGTTTTTCGTCTCCAAAATGGGTCTGCAGCCAGCCGTTTTGCCCTTGATGTTTCGCGACCGAGCCATATTAAGTTAGCCTAGCACCAAGAGAGAAGGCCACGAAATAAAGGAATGGCCACGATCATCGGGAATCCTTCCTTTCTCGAATTCGTGATCGATGGGCGATTCTCGCATTTTTTTTTTTTGGGGGTGGGTGAAATTCCCGTCCCGAGGCGCCGTGTTCGGTTACCGATAGTGATGTCCAAGTACCCGGTGTAGTTCGGGCTCTAGTATTTGTCTTTCTTTAATGTAAAGAGATACGTCATAGCAAGTTCAAATTGCAAAGTCCGTGATTTTCCCTTCTTTTGGGCCGAGACTGTGCTGAGAGCGCATATGAAATTTTATTTAATAAATATATTTATGGTGCAGTTTAGCCCAACAAGCCCGTCTAGCTCAGTCGGTAGAGCGCAAGGCTCTTAACCTTGTGGTCGTGGGTTCGAGCCCCACGGTGGGCGCCGCTGTCTCTTTTTACAACACAGCCCGTGTGTGTTTCTGCATTTTCTTCTACGTTTTTATTGTTATTTTTTTTTTAATTCCAATACCATAGCAAAAGTGTATGAGGAACTCAGCAAGTTAATTTGAGGATTTAGCTATTAAGTTACCAAAAAAAATATATTAAGGAATTTGATTAGAAAAGGAAAAAACGAAGAGGATTTATAGTTTGATTTGTCTTTTATCGTACATATGACCAGTTTATTCATATGAAAATGCGTAATTTTATCTGAAGACAATACGAAATATTGTTTATCTTAAAAACTAACTCTGTAAATGGTCGATCAACTTAATAAATCAATTATTTAGGCGGCAATTGATTTGTCAAACTATGACCATCCATTCTCCACTAATGGTTCTTGAACAATTACAAAACCTACACGAAAGAATACGGTCGATTCATTTCCATTTCTCAAGTTTTCATGAGAACCCATTCAATAGTCATATATTTTTAAATACCTATAAGACCCGGCTTTTCTATTCAAATATAGTCATTCTGGCCAATTTTTACTGCAAATCGATGAAGCGACAGTGTGCCACGTAAGGTCGGTGATGGTTGGACTGTCACATTAATGCTTTCCGACAAAAAGAATGACTCCATCGGTATTTAGCACGAATATTTAGAAATAAATTAACAAAATAAAAAAAAAAAGCTCATAATTGAATTGGCATTCATATGATTAATTTGTGATTGATTGGATAATTCTTCACTTCGGACAATAAAAAGGAAATGGATCCCAAGGATGTAACATCAATCAAGTATGAGGTCTCCGTGCAAAATAATTGCAATCTAGCTGTGGCAAACCATGCCCTCAACTTTCGTTATCGGGTCAATTCGAGCTTTGGACAATTAATAATAATGGGGTGGTAGAAATTGACGGGTAGTTAATTAAATTATTATTTCATCTGCTACCTAAAATCCCTCCTCCCCCAGATGCCACGTGTGGTCCCGAGTGGCCAGTACCAAAAGAGGCTTCGAAATTTCATCATTTCCTCTCTCTATTGACCTCGCTAACAATGATGGCGTAGCTTCGATTCGATATCTCCTACACGGTTTCGCTTTTTTTTTTTTTTTTTTGGTTTCTTCCTCCTCGCACGTGTGACGTTCTCCTGTCGTCTGCCGACAAAGTTGCTAGTGTCACGGCGCCGTCCCCTCCTTCTCCCGCCGTCACGGCTCTGTCCACGTGCCTCGTTCCCTGTTGACGTGAAATGACGGTCGACTTGCTAAAGAGGCTATTATTGATCCTTTCTTGATCTCGAAGCGATAAATGCCGAAAGATGAACGACGGAAAATGTTAGCAAATGATAACCCACCGAGCGTGGAAATATATGATAAAAGATGGATATAAAAGGTCTAAATGATGTAAATAAGGGATTTGAAAAGATTTATATAAATTATTAAACGAATGTATAATTTAATATTTTAATATTGACTCCGTTTCTTTTGTTTGCGTTTGCGTTGCACAAATAATTACGCTCTATGTAAATGTGGCAAACGATAAGTACGAGGAAAAACGAATTTAGGATTCTTCGAGTAGAAAAAAAATGATAAATTTGACATATAATTCGAGATGTGTTCACAAGAGCTGCTGTGCCAAACTCCTGAAGAGTTTCCAAAAGTGCTGAGCGGTTTTATTTTTCGTGACTTGAATTGATGAGGCTTGATTTGATGAATCTCGTAGCGACTTGATAGAGAATATTCGCGAAACCATTGCACGCGATATTACCCGTCGTCATGGCACACGACTCGTCAACTAATGATCGGGATAATGATCTCGGCGCACCAGAAACACTTATGTTATTATTATATTATGTGGTTTTATTAAATTTATGTAACCACCATACTTTGTAATATATGGAGGGATCGAAATCATAACCTAGGAAACACAAAACTCATGACTTGACCCCGAGGAATGTCGAAAAAGCTGTTCGGTTGGGTACGTTCCACGCTTGCGTGGGTCATGCGATTGCAATTTTTTTGTTATTAAGATTTTCGCACCTACTGCTACTTTCTTTAACCAAAAAGATAATGGCGGATTTAGCCAAAGTCACTTAGAAAGTACGTGTGTCCTATAACATGATGCAATTAATAATGGCATCGGGGTCACCTACGGAACGAAAGGGTCGTATGTTATGAGGGCATCATTCCAAAAGGGTGAATTAGTAAATGGTTGGGTGTGGATTGTGTCGATCGAAGAAGTCGAAAGAGTTGAGTAATTAACAAGGATTTTGTAGAGAGCGACGATCATTAGGGTGATTGATCGAAAGTAATAAATATGTTTCGAAAGCATTTTTTAATACAACTTGAAAAGGATAATATATTTTTAAAGTTCAATGCGTTTTACGGTACGAACTTGTAACGGTGATCGATTTAGAGCTTTTTCAAGGGCACCTCGGAGATTGTACATATGTATACTTGGACCTAAAAAGGCACATACTTTTAAGGGCGACGGAATTATGATTAATATTCCCGCTCATCAACACGAAATTTCAGGAAATTTTCCATGGTAGCCCCGCCTCTACTTATAAGTTTACCTAAAAAAAAAATAGAAAATGAAAAATATTATATGCTTTAAACAATTACAAAAATTATGAATCACTTAAATATCAATATTTGTGCGTGCATCGTATAGGGTTTTAGCCTTTAGGGTGTTCAAAATCTCCTAAAGGTGAAATTTCAATCCCTATTGTAGAAAAAAATTGAATAAGAAATTATATGACTACTTTATATATATATATATACACACACACACTAAAGGAAATCTTATGAGAAAAAGAACAACAAGAAAGAATTTGAAAAGCCAAAAAATTCTAATAAAACTTTATTACATGCTATAATCGCGGAGAGAAATGAGACACTTCCAGATATTGCAAAATCAGCAAAAAAACTTAAATGAATTAGATTTAGATGGAAAAACTCTCAATCAACTTAGCCAAATTATGGCTTAGATTGATATCAATTCTTCTGATGAATCTAAAAACGGTATATATATATATATCAAGACATGCAAAGCACAGAGCATTTATTGAGATGGTGTATCATTTTTAAAAGTCACACCCATCCATATTAGTAATTAAGCATATTTTTTCGCAATTAATAATTAAACGTTTGGAACCTTTTGGCCATTCGAATAATTTCCACCGAGTATAGCAATCTCTACTCCTACCGCACTAGGTAATTACCGAAGACATACAAATCAATACTCCTCAAGGCGATCTCTTCATGTCGACCAAAGAAAAAAAAAAAAAGGCGATCTTCATGCTTTGCTTGGGAGGGGAGAAAGTTCAGTAAGGGGGAGAAAGTTGTGAATTATTCTTCGTCCCCGACCCTCGTTTTCGGTGTTACTCATCCCACGGCTTCTCAAACAAGACTTGAAGAGAACGCGACGAGACGATGAATCGTACCCGAGCATCGCGAGGGGGAGAAAAGACGAGTATCGCTTACGCAGCTTCTTGGGATTTCACTCGTATACTTGAATGGCTCCAAATGAGCATAAGGGTAAAAGGAAAAGAGGGAGGGTTTGCCTCCTCTTAAGAGCTGGGAACCGAGTCCCATGCTGGGGTGTGAAGCTTTTCTGCACATGCCCTCACTTGATGGTGGGATTGCTTTCCCAGGTGGAAAGTTTGAATGTTAGGGAGAGGTTGGCATGATGGTTCTGAATTTCCCCAGCAAGTCACATGGGTGCCTAAGAGAGAGAGAGAGAGAGAGAAGGAATTCTGTGCCTGGAAAAGGGTCATGAGTGAGAACCTCTTTTGACTAGTGATCACCTTTGTTGGCTTTGCCCTCCCATTACTTTGCATCAATCCATGGAAATCTCCTCCACTTACCCAATATGGCACCATCAACCACACAGAAGAACAAATGAGGCATCTATGGAGACAACCGGCTAAAGTACTTCTCTCGCATGTTCTAACGGTCGGCGACGAGATGGATTGCCGAGTTGATTTAGATTCTTAGACTGCAACACGATCGTGATTACACAGCTCGCGGGATCAATCTTGAGTTTTCTTGCATTGGTTTTATTGACTTGCCGTCCGGCCGAGAGTTATAGAAAATGGTCGGATGCCTTAAGAGGCCGGAATGCCATCCCTAAAGAGGTTGCAAATGTTTTCATGTGCGTGAGAGTTAAAGTATGTTCAATTCTTTCTTTTTTTTTTTTTTTGAGAATGAAATGCTTTTCAAGGTCGAGGGTCATATTTATCTACATAAAATAGTAAAACAGACTTTTGGACATTAAATGCATTAAATTTGATGGAAAAGCTTTCTTCATCAAACTCGATACTTAAAGAAAATAGAAGACATTCAAAATGAGGGAAGAGTTACATTTCGATGGAACAAATCCAGACCCTTGTTTTTTTTTTTTTTTTTGTGTGTGTGTTTTGCTTTTCGTACTCAATGAAAACCTAGAGGTCGATTAATAGAAATGGTATTTTGAATGGGAGTACATCACAAGCTGACGTCCAAGAATGAATATATGGATACTGTGGGTTCTCCCAATCGCGACAACGAAGGAAATTAAGATTGTCCTAATAGAGCTTACCTTCCAAGAAGAAATTGATACTAATTCGCTTCGGGTTTAAAGTTCTCTTTTTCACTAGACAAGGCTGAACAGCGCTCTTTTTATGAGCAAACGTCCACCGCTTCAAGATCTCTGTCTTGGAGGAAAAATTCGAACAACTATTGGGTGACAAAATGCAATGTGCTCCTCCCTATTGCTTCTTTCTTGACCAATCGATTCATTGTTGCAAGGAGAGTCGGGCTTATGCCCTCAGCTGCTCTTACTTCGTTCAGGGTATTGATCCTAATCACGAAGACGATAATGAATTTTTTTTCTTTTCAAATAAAACTTCAAGAGTTCTGCCAAGAAGATGAAAGGGGAATATCATTTGACATCTCAACGTTTACAAAAGTATTTAATATATTATTTAATGACTATGAACAATAATTGTGGAGTAAGGAGAAAACATTCCGAAAATTATCTAGCTATATGATAATTTACATATATTTAGTAAAATTAATTTGGTTACCCGCATCATAACGGATTCTATTATTATATTAATATAAACAGGATGTGCAAAGAAAACTACGAAAAATTATGAATGACAATAAATGTGAACGTGAATGTTTGTGTTTGAATCATTTGAAAAGTTTCAGGAGTTTGGCATCAAATTAAAAAGGGTCGCGCTTCTTCCACTTCCACGGTAGCTAAAGCACTATATATCACAGTATTTTGATCGTATTAACATTTATGGGTCCTACCTTTTTTTCAAAGTGTCCTATTTTTTTTTGCTTGTGGTATCCCGTTTATTTTCTTCTTTATTTTGTTGTTGGTTCCATTTTCCTCCTCCTCCTTTACTTCTTCACATTCCCTCTTAATTCGGATCGTGGTTCAAGCCTTCGCACTATTTGTAAAAATAGAACACTCTCTTTTGTGGTATGCCTTTGTCACTTGTTGTTCAGAACACATCACACTCATCAGTTTTTGAATCTTTTACCGGAGTTTTATACCTACAAACATAATAGGAATACCTTTTTAGTCCTCTCAATCAACGGCGATGGCAGTTCGGCAACTGATGTTGACACAAGTCATGCGCCCAACAAAGCATATTGCAATAGCAAATAGTTAGTGTTTATTAAGAAAAAACAACAAGCGATCCACTTATGTAGCGAGTTAAAATGCAGTAGAGAATTTTATTCCAAATTCGCTAAAACTAAAGATCTTGTCACACCATATTCAAACTTCAAGTTTAACGAACAAAGAAACCAAGTGCAGGAATAGAGGTATGAGATGCAAAGAAAATCTTAATGATCGACCCTCACTTTTTCTCAGTAACGATTAAACTCAAATTGTGATTTCAAATTTTCAATTCCGCTTGCATAGCTCATTGCATGAAAAAACGATCTATTATTGGCATGAGAGTAGCGTTTTAGAATGAGAGAGAATAGAAAGAGAAATAATGAGAAGAAGGGTAGTGGCACAAGAAAAGGGAAAGAAGAAAATTAAGAAAATGCCTTAAAAAAAAGTGGGACCCACAAATATTACGATTGTCAAAACATTATAATACGGAGTGTTTTAGTCGTAGCGGGAGTGGAAAAAACATCACCTAAAAAAAAAATCACATTTCAGGTGTTATAAAAGTAGAAAAGAGACAAAACCAAGGTCGCACGCATTGTTCAATGACATGGTCGAATCTCATATGAAGATTTTTTTTTTTAAATTCCATTTTCCTCTGCACTTTTACTTTCTTTCTCGACTATAGAACATATTAATAGACATCGAGCTCCGAAGCGCCTAACAACCGTGTTGATTAATACCGATACCATGTCGGCCGTAACCCGCACCATAGAAACCCCGACAAGGGATTAAAATCCCATTCTTATTTTTTTTTTAAGAGTAAGAGAGTCCTGGCAGGATAGGAACATCGCAACATCGAAAGAGGGAGCAATGCTGCGTAATTTATTCCATTCTTTTCGTCGCGCAACCTACCAAATTTCCTGGCATCGTGCGCAAATGAACGAGGCAAATGGACGCACAGGGATTGACCGGCGGCAGCCGGTCCAAGCACCCATCCGGAGACAAAACCTCGTCCCACCATGCATCATCGGGAACGCGATGATGACGTCGATTCGTCCCCCGAACGGCCGGTTAAACCGTTCGGGCCACCGGCATCTGGCGGTCGCCGCGCTCCACGTATGAAGAGGACCATCGGATCGGTCGCGGATGAAGGCCCGCATCATCCAAATCGCATTCAAAATTTCAAAAATCGTTCTCCTCCTTTTCTTTTCTTTTCCTTTGTTTTTCTTGGCTAGAAATTGAAAAAAAATAGCAAATGAACAGCCGAGCGCGGCGCTCCCCAAATTGCCCTCGACGTTCGGCTCGAGATCGCCGCGGATCGTTGGCCCCCGCACCCGACGGGAAGACCGCGAGGACATTCTCGTCATTTCGACACCGTATTTGAAAAAACGACATTTATCGGACGACACGAGAAAACAGAAATTCGAAAAAAGAAATTTGTGCTCTTTGCTGTTTTCTCCCCCGTCGTCCTCGCACGCAACAGGAACAGAGTGACCCTTTCGAGACTTGCGTTTGAAGAGAGAAATATCTCTCTCTCTCTCTCTCTCTCTCTCTACCCTCCTGGCCCTCCTTCTACTACTACTTCTTCTTCTTTCGTTCTTGCTGTTCGTTTGCGCCGTCTCTGCTCGTGCGCGAGCTGCCTCGGCTTTCGAGCACCGAATTCTTCCGGTTGATGTCCTTGGCGGGGTGAAAGGGGGAAGGGGGAAGGGGGGGGGGAGGGAGGGGGACCGAAAGGGACAGAGGTTTCTGATGGAGAGGAGCACTCCGGTGAGGAAGCCCCACACTTCGACGGCGGATCTGCTGACGTGGTCCGAGGCCCCGCCCCCGCCGGAGGACTCGGCCCGACCCGGGTCCGGCCCATCCCGCCCCGGCGCGCGTCCCCATCAGGTAGCCCCTCCGTCTTTGCTCCCTTTTTGGGTTTCCGGCGTTTTTGGGTTAGCGTGCAAATTTTTCTCCTTTTTTTGGGTTTGGACTGTGCGAGAATGTGACGGGATTTCTGGGTCTTTTTTGTTGCTTGGGTTGTGTGTGGGGCGGGGGGAACGGTAGCCGTCGGACGGGATCAGCAAGGTGGTGTTCGGAGGTCAGGTGACTGATGAAGAAGTTGAGAGCTTGAACAAGAGGTGAGATCCGATTTCATTTCGCTCCAAAATTTTGGTGAGCTCGGCTTCGTTCCAATCGCCACTCTCATGTAGTGGAAAGCACCTTTGCAATCTGTTTCTTTTTTTTTTTTTGAATAAATTGCGTACGGATTGCATTCCTCTGCGTTTGCCACCGTTTTGGCATATATCTTCTCTCCATTTGCAAACTTTTATTGTTCTATTTGTTTAAATTCTTTTCCTTTCGAATTTTTTTTTTTGATGTTTTATTGCGGTTTCGGATGTTGAATTCTGGGTTCTATGAGTTCAGTTAGATGCGGTTGATCTCGTTGGCTTGCTTCTTGTGGGTACATAATTGCACCAGAATTTTGACACAAGCGAGAAGATTACTTCTTTCTGGGTGAACTAGAATATAATAACTTAAACGCGCGGATCTTTGTGATGCAAGGTAGATTGGAATTTAGATTTCTATCTTTGGATTTGGATTTCTCATTTCCTTATAGGATGCCCCCTTTTTTTCTTCTTAGAACAAACCAAACGAAATTATCTTGTGAGTAATTTTGGGTTGATGAGGTACGGCATTTAATCAGCCAAGAATTGAGATCCGAGTGATGATTGACAAGTATATCTACTTTGAATGCTATAAGAACTATATTTGAATTATTATGTAGAGGAAGGAGAGGAGAAGGTATGAGAGGACAAATACGCAAAGTTGGAAACTCTAAGATAGGTAAAGAATAATCAAATGATAGTTGTCATATCACCAATATTGTTCTCCTTGCCATTTTACTACTCTCTCTCTCTCTCTCTGACTTTTACTTCAGATTGTGCCAATCTCACATTAGTCCTTACAAACTTATCTAACTATTTGCAAACACACACACATTAATCCTTACGATAAGTGCGAGTACCAATTATAGTTCAGCATCATGTGATTATAATACTTAAGTAAATTTTACTTTCTTCCAGTAAAGGTGGAACAACTTTAGTCGTCCATAGTAGCACATATTTATAACTTTGGAATGTGACATGAAGTTTGATTCTCCACACTAGCGAGTGGAAGAAATTTCACGTCTTTTAGGCCACCCAACTGGGCTTCGGTTGGCATCTTATTATAATATTTTGTATTAGAAAAAAAGGCTGGAAAGGGCGACTGACATCTACAACCCCCCGAGGTTAGCATCTTTTTGGATCCATGAGGTTAGGAGGTTTTAGCTGGCTTGAGGATATAATTACCTAAGGTGGCTTTCTTGTTATATAAAAAATTATGGTGGTAATTTCTAGTCTAGCTTAATTCCAACTGAATGGTTCGAATGTTCCTTTAATACAAATTACTTCATGAAGTTCATAAAAGAAGTTTTGGAATTAGGCAAAAGCCTTTCCTTCGAGAAGATGAGCAAACTCTAGTTTGCCAGATCAATTAGTTTTCATGGGCATGGTAGGACTCAGCTCTGAGTTACCTCAGGCTCAGAGGAAATACAGTCGATATACAGGATTGCTACCCCATGCTCATATCTAATCATTGTCTTTTTGGTGTTGGATGCCGCAGGTATCCAATGCCATTTGAGATAAATTAAATTTGGCTAAACATGCTTTATACTCATTCTAAAATCTTCATTTCTCTTATCGTGAATTTTGAATAGATTATAATGTGCACCTGTCCGGTTTAAAGAATGAACTCGATCTACAAGTTCAGCGTTAGGCAATGAATTCTTAATATATAGTGGCCACCGGCAATTTATGATTATGCAAAAAATGCAAAATATTATATTTCCCCAATAAGTTCTATGAGAATGTTTGGGCATATCTATATGTATATATTCCCATTCATTCATTCTTTCTTCTTTCTTTCCTTCCTTTTTTCTTTACATTGAGGCCGCTTTTTTGCAATACATTGAGGCCGCTTTTTTGCAACTTCTAGGAAACCGTGTTCGGGTTACAAAATGAAGGAGATAACTGGAAGTGGCATCTTTTCGGGTAGTGAGGAAAATGATCCGTTAGAGTCTGGCAATACTACTCCAAACAGCAGAACAGGAATCAGAATGTACCAGGTACTTCTGTTTCTTCTTTTCCCTTTTTTTGGCTGAGACAAATGTACCGAGTCCTAATTATCCTTTTGAATATTCGAAGTTCTGTATCCGTAATCTTAAATCTCCATGGTGATTCCTAATTTACTTTGACTTCCTCCTTAAAACAAAACTAGCAAGCCCTTGCTGGAATCAGTCACATCTCCTTTGGGGAGGAAGAGAGTGTTTCTCCGAGAAAACCTACTACTCTGCCTGAGGTTGCGAAACAACGCGAATTGAGTGGGACGCTGGAAAGTGAGTCAGACGGGATGTTGAAAAAGCAGATCTCTCATGCTAAGACCAAAGAGCTTAGTGGGCATGACATATTTGCACCTCCTCCTGAAATCTTGCCCAGGACGGTGCCTTCACTCTCACCTGCAATGCATCAAGACATGGGAGAACCTGCACCACGTAATTTACGCACATCTGTCAAAGTTTCTAATGTAAGTGACTTTGTTGTGTCTGTCCCTACTCTTCCTTGTCTTAAGAACGTTAAAATAGTTATGTGGCAACTGATACAGCACGTCAGTTGAAAGTAACCACCTCCCCTCTTCCTTTGTGGCTTTGAGCCTGGTTATTACTATATTCAATGAAGACATGCTATTATTGGTTGTCGCACTCAGATATAAGTCGATCACATGACATTTGATACTCGTTGAAGTATTTTCTCATCGAGTAGGGCTAGCAAAGCGATATGTGAGAAACTTAAATGGAATTAACCAATGATTATCCATGGTGCGTCTTGGAAGCATAGTGATGTATTTGATTCTTTCTCTAAATCATTGTTCTGAGGTCTTGGATCTAGAATGACCTGACTCTAAAACTTTTATATGAATCAGCCCGCTAGAGGACAGAGCAATATAATGTCCACTGAGGAACCTGTGCTGAAGACGGCGAAGAAGATCTATGACAAGAAATATACTGAACTTTCAGGAAATGACATCTTCAAGGGTGACGTGGCTCCATCATCTGCGGAGAAACCACTAAGTGGGGCGAAACTGCGCGAGATAAGTGGCAATGACATTTTTGCTGATGGTAAGGTAGAATCTCGGGACTACCTGGGCGGCGTGCGCAAGCCACCTGGCGGTGAGAGCAGCATCACATTGGTTTGATAAGATATGACTCGGACCAACTATTTCACGTAATAGTCTTGTGTCTGGATTTTCTTTTGGTTCTCACTGTGAACATTTTCTGGTATTACTCTCCTTTCATTAAGTTCATCAAGGGATATGGCAAACCTCCTTCCAGTATTTAACATGATTGGCTAGAGATGTGACCAATGTGCTAATTGGCACTATGTATTCGTACTTGTTTCTGGTTTAGCGATTGTCCTAATCTTCTGCAAGTTCATCTACTGCATTGAATGGTTGTGTTTTTCCGTTCCATCTTCTTACTCAGTGTATAGTGTTAATCTTGATTTCAATACATATCATAGGGATACAGTGAAACCGATGCAGTGACCATCGATTGCATTCTGTATTCATGCTGTGCTGCCGAATGATTTGTGGCAGTTTTTATAAGTCTCGCATAGGATGTGGAAAATTCTCTCGTCAAAATCCACGTCGAGAAAATCAATCATATGAACACATTAAATTTCATTGTCAATGTTCTCTGTTATTGGAGGACGCATGTTTATGCTCCTTTTCATTTGTACCAAGTTCTTGTCGTCCCTACCAAAGGGATAGGACCGATTTTAAGCCGTAAAGGATAAGGTTTGCTAGGAATGGGATAGTTTTTCTTTGCTGTGGCCCTGAGGCCCGAGCTACTTCTCCAATTTTAGCGGCCATCCTCCACTGCGAGACTGCTAGGCCGACCAACTAAGGTCTTAATTCGATAAGACGTTATCAATGCTTGCTCGACGCATTCTGCCAAACATGACAGCTACAGCAAACAAAGCCTTACTCAAGTACCTTTAGGAATGGTTTTGGTCAAAATTTACTTGGATCATGTCATGTCATAACTTTTCTATGGGGAGGCGTGAGCAGCGTCGGCGATCTCCTCGGACGTTAGCATAGGAGTTCTACATATACGGAGTACTGTCATAACTTTGTGTTCATAGAGATTTCTCCGAAAAGGTCGAACTGTTATGCCTGGTTTAAATCATGACAAGGGCATGCTGAATTTCTGAGAATGGAGTAAGGGCCGAGCAATATGAGAAAAATCAGAAACACCGGAGGTTTTAGACATCCTTTCCGATGAATTAATATCTTCAGTTTATGCCCTCCGTATCACATCCAACTTCTGAAATGTACTCTTACTATTTTCTTTTTGGTCTCCTTTTTTCTTTTCTTTTCTTTATCTTTGCCCTCGTATTTCCCATTTTCCCTTCATCTTTCCTTTCTTTTCCTTCCTTGACTGATCCTCTGTGCACAGTTGAATCGCCGTTCATACAGTACAATTGTAGTAATTATTACTTAATAAAATTACAATATCCATTATTGTTTAATTAATATAAAATAATCATTACATAAGCAAATTGTAATCATGATTAATAGCAATACTATTCCAACAATTGGTAGAGTTAAAGGGAGGAAAAGATAAGAGAGGACTTTTCAGAATACTCTATTACATGTAAGCAATTATAGGCACATATACGCGATAGCTATTATATATAACAGCTATTATGGTTTTGTCTGTAATGGGAGGCCTTTACAACATTTACTACTGCAAGCAGATATTGTAATGAGTCAAAGACGTGTAATGTAGTAATCATTGCCACAATTAACGTGTCCTTTTGCAGCTTCTGAATCTTCGCTGGTGCTTCATCATATACTACAGTCATCTACGAAGATAAAAGGCACCATTAGAGATGATCAATTCAATCGCCAGCAGCTATAGCTCCTCTTGCATTTACATATTACTGGGTTGTCTCCACCTCCGGAATGACCACATTAGCGAGCGGCCGAAGGAGCCGATAGCACCTGAGAAACTATGTTCATGGATGGCCTGAGTCGTGGATTGGTGGATAAACAAGCAATTGCGAGCTTGAAGATGACTAGAAGTTCATCCTCAATGCTAGGCATTGGAGCTGGTAGGCGTGAATCCAGCATATTTTCCAGGACTGTGGCAATCTCCTTATCCGATGCATCTGATAGGGATGAGATGGTTTCGCCTGGATGTTTTCCATGGATCACCTCTATCGCCACGACCCCGAAGCTGTACACATCGCATTTCTCAGTCACCGTCATCGTGTAAGCAAGCTCTATGCATAAGAAGAAAATGCATTAGTACTAGCGGATTATCACTTTCTAAGCCCACCATAGAAGAACAGTAGATATCCATCGAAATACCTGGTGCAATGTATCCGTATGTCCCAGCGACAGCGCTCCAATTCGACGTGTCTAGCTTGAGAAGCTTGGCTGTGCCGAAGTCGGATACATGGGCCTCATACTCAGAATCAAGTAAGATGTTGTTGCTTGATATGTCTCGGTGAACAATGGGAGGCACACAGTCATGGTGCATGTAGGACAGAGCATGAGCTATGCCTCTCACAATATTTGCCCTCTTATCCCAACCCAATTCTTTCACTTCTCCCTCATCGCTCAGGATTGCAGACAGGTTTCCTCTTTCCACATACTCATACACCAAGAACGAGTGTTGGGGATGTGAACAGAAGCCATGGAGTCTCACGATGTTCCGGTGTCGTATTTCTGTCAATGCCCTTATCTCATTCTGAAACTCCTTCTGATTCGTTTGCCCGCTATCAGACATCTGATGAAGCTTCTTCACAGCCACCACAACCCCTGATCTTAGCTTTGCTCTGAAAACTCTTCCATATCCTCCACATCCAATGCAGTATCTCTCATTAAAATCCTCAGTCGCTTCAATGATTTCTTCGTGCAATATCCTTCCATTGTAAGTAGATATAGAAAACAATTTCTCTCTCTCGTGTGTTTGCTCCACTTGTCGGTGTTTCTTTCTTCTATGCAAAATGTAGTATATTCCGATGAAAGAAAACAGGAGAAATGCTCCGAGGGTGAGGAAAACAATGAGAAACACTTTCTCATGAGTGTTGGAGTTTTTCTTCCGCGTCCCTGATTGATTACAAGGCTGAAGTCCATCAACATTTCCACATAATCCGGCGTTACCTTGTAATGCTTCTGTTGTAGCCTCTTGGAATGCCGTGGTGTTTGGAACCGGACCCTGGAACTCATTGTAGGATATGTCAACCACTGCCAAACCTGGCATATCCTCGAAAATCGCGTATATAGGGCCCGAAAGATTGTTGTGTGAGAGGTCAAGTTTCACTAGACTTTGCAGACTGCTGAATTGTGCTGGAATCTCACCGATCAATGAGTTATTGTTCAAGTCTAGCTCGGATAAATGAGTCAGCATCCCTATCTGGCCAGGAATTTCTTGGCTTAACCGGTTGTTGCTCAAATCCAAGAGGAATAAGTCTGCCAACTGCCCGATACTCTCTGGCATAGACATGCTTAATCTATTCCTGGACAAATCCAGTCTTTGAAGACCAGATAGTGATACGATTGCGGGACTTATACTGCCGGAAAGTTGATTCCTGCTCAAGTTCAACCTCACCAAAGAGGTCAATTTTCCGAGTTCCTTTGGAATCTCGCCAACTAAACCATTGGAAGAAAAATCGAGTCCTTGCAGTTTAGTCGCATTTCCGATCTCATGAGGCAAGCTACCGGTGATGTTGTTCCCAGCAATTCGTAGATCCCTCAAATGCTGACAACTTCCCCAGTTAGCCGAGATTTCTCCGTAGAAATTGTTGAAACTCAAATCCATGAAGTCCAAGTTCGGGTAGACACCGAAACTGTCGGATACATTTCCAGTGAGTTGGTTCTCCTGGAGGCGTACCCTGAGTAAGCTTGTGCAATTTCTCAAGCTTCTGGGAATGAAACCTGTGAGGTAGTTGCCAGCCATGGTGAGGTTAGAAAGCGATCCCCCCCGGCACAAGTTATCTGGTATGAAGCCGGTGAACTGGTTTGTATCTAATTGTAGCACCACCAAGTACATCAAGTCCCCTAGAAATCCAGGAATAGAACCGGAAAGTTGGTTCTCACGGAGATAAAGATATTCCAGGTCAGTCAAATTACCCAGAGAAGAAGGAACAGGACCGCTAAGCTGATTTATACTCAGCTGCAAATCAATCATAGCTCGGAGGTTTCCTAAGTCATCAGGAATGTTACCAGAAAGCCGGTTGCCATACAGATAGAGAAGGGTAAGCTCTGTCAAATTGCCTAATGTTGAGGGGATTGAACCGGTCAGATTGTTGTAGTTTAGGCTGAGTTGACGAAGATGTTTCAAGTTCCCTAGCTCCAGTGGGATAGAACCAGTAAGTTCATTATCAAATACGTGCAATTGGGTTAGTTTTGTCAATTGCCCAAAAGTGGGAGGAATTGGCCCTGCTAGGGAGTTGGTATCCATGTAAATCTCCTCCAAGTTTGTCAAATTCCCCATTTCACGAGGAATAGAACCAGAAAATGAATTATTATAGATGTATAGTCTAGCGAGGCTGCTCAAGTTACCCAGGGAAGAAGGAAGGGATCCATCCAACTGGTTTGAGTACAAGGCGAGCTCGTTCAGCAAACGCAACTGACCTATTTCATCAGGGATAGAGCCATTCAACTCGTTAGAGATCAGGTGTAGCACCTCAAGCTTCGTGAGATTGCCAATCTCCCTCGGTATATTCCCGGATAATTGATTAAAGGAGAGGTCAAGGTAGGTGAGATTGGTCAAAAGACCGACTTGAGGCGGAATACTACCAAAGAGTTCATTTATGTACATGTCTATATAGGTAAGATACGGCAGAGACGAGAACGGGAACTCGTCAAGTGTACCTCTGATCTTTGAACTGGTGAGATTGATTCCCATCACGCTTCTGGCCAGGTTACATGAGATGCCGTACCAACTGCATGGGCTCGCTGCCGTTGCGTTGGCGCCAGTAGCATTTTGAGGAGGGAGAATCCATGTTGATAGAGAAGAGGTGGATTGGTTTTGGTTTTGAAGGCTGGATTTCCATTTGAGAAGGGCTTGTGCTTCTAGTGTGGAGGCAAAAGCAGGAATTGCACCTTGTGGAATGATAGCCAAAAGCACTATGAAAAGGGTAAAGGAAGCTGGAAGATGCACTGGTGTCTCTAATTCTGGTGAACCCATGATTTCTTTTGTTTGTTGTGGAGGTTGACAATCGACCATGGGGCATATATGAAAAGCTTGGTCTCTCCATTTCTGTCATTCTCTTAGTCCATTCAAAGAACGCCAATTTTCTAAGATTTCCAATTTCCTGCTCGTTGAAAGCTTCTGATTGGGATGGTTCAGATGTCATCAATCGGGCATGTGAAATCGGGAAATAGTCTCACTGTGTATAGAGTTCCATATGGTTGGAACTTGGAACGACGTATTTGAATTTGCCTCGAAGCTTCCTAAACTCTGTTCTCATTGCTTGCTACAATCTCGGGTTTTCCTTGAGGTGGGGGTGCCAATAGTCAAATGCTGCTATTTTAAAAATGGTAATGCGTGCATCAGCTAACATTAAGAGGGAAGAAAAATGAAGCCAGTCACTATCTTTGTGCTCAAACTCTGTGATTGTGTGCTACCGAGGGCATTTGTTTAATTGATTTCTTGGGGAATTCTCTGACCATTGCTTGATAAATCTTCTTAATACCAAGTGGATCTGCTTTGGATGCTGTAAATGGCCTAATGCTTCCTTCTAGAAGCTTTTGGGACGGGATTGCATTTGACAGGGAGAGGTTGAAGATGGATATAGAATAGAGGACCTCCACGTTGTGTTAGCATGCAAACACTTTCTAGCTTTGCACACATCTCCTGCATCTAATGAAGGAGAAATGAGAGGGGATTACATGGGCTAAGGCTTGGTAAGGTAAATGGGTAGAGCTCTTACAAGATAATTGGTAGAAAGAAGAGCGAGCAATCGCAAGCTTAGTCATAGTCACTGTCACACTCCAAATCTGTATTTAGAATTTGGGGAACGACCCCCATCCTTTCCTAAAATGAAGCACCAAGCTTTTAATTAAATAAACCGGTTTTCGGAAATGTATCAATCGGATAAAACCTTGCAATAATGAAAATAATCATGAGATCCAACATATCATGGATGTACCAAGCTCGAATTTCTTTTAGAGCCAGCATAAGAAGCTTAATAAAAATAGCAAAATAAATCCTAAAAGCCGTCCCCATCCACGCCCTCTCTGTGAATCCATTGCTCTCCTCTATTCTTGGAATCTGAGACGGTAATAAAAGGAGTGAGCAAAACCCGGGCTCACTAAGTGATAATCACTACTTTTATGAAATCAAGTAGTGAGCATCCTTTTTACTTGGGAAGGAGGAGATGGAGAGTTCGAATCTCTACTTTATCAAGAGGGACTAGAGGTGGGGACGTGTAATTTTAGATATGGATTTCAAATTTCACGCTCTGCAAGAGGCAGGATAAAAGTATGAGAGTAAATTGAAAATTAGAATATGACAGACTAAAAAAAAAAAGTAATGAACAATGCAATGGCACAATAGTAGCCATTTGCAGGAATTGCACCTCGTGACATGACTAAAAGGCATTGCGAGGAGGGCGACGGAAGCTAGAAGATGTACCACTTCCCTCTAAACTTTTTGGCGAATCCATGATTTTCTGGTGCGGTTTTGGAGCATGATGATCAACACAGAGGCATATATACAGCCTTTGGCTGCTCTGTTCCTGTCATTTTCTTTAATCCCTTTCATCAGAGGCCAGCTTTCAAGGATCTCATCCCATTCCGGGATTTTGAACGCTTCTGACTATGATGTTTCAGCTACCGACAATTGTCTGGTTTGTTTATGCAGAGTCTCATGGATGCAGAAGTAAGTGGTTGACTTGACTCCACCTTGCCAAACTTTGTTTTCTTTGTTTCTTTTCTTCTTTTCAATGTGGGACACAATTGTTTTGCTTGCTAAATTACCGACCTTTGACTATAGGAATTCATGCATCATCAGGCATTAATTAGACAAAAAGATATGGGAGAGTTGATATCTCCATTTTGACTTCTAGAACGTAGCACCAATACTTTGACCACGAGCATAGGTTTCTTCAAGACTTTGGCATTCCTCACATTTATAATTCCAGCTTTTACTTTTTGTTTAATCTAAATCTTGTGATTCAGTAATTTTAATATTTTTTTTTCAATCTAAAAGCCCTAAGACTCTCACGATACTCAAATGTTGACATATACATCCGCAAATAATTTTTTTTTTTGTAATTTTCTCAAATTTGAATACAATTTTGAATTTTGACCGAAAAGCTGAAAGTACTTTTTACCTTGACATAGGAGTAAACAAACATGCATTAACGGGAATTACCATTACACTCAAGTCATTCAAACACTCTTAATTCTCAGCCTCCAATTACACATAAGAACATCACACAATGTTTATCTCTTGTAATTTCTCTCAAAATAATCTCTTAATTTTATAGAGAAGTACCCAAAATCTTCGTGCATGATTTCTTTACTAAAACACTCTTCAATTTGAGCATGTTGTAATCAACAAGAAAAGTCAATTTCCTTTAGTTTCCCCTTTTGCTCTTTGCTTCATCCAGTTTCAACAAGTCAACTACAATGTCCAATTCAGATTGTCTCCCACCCAATTTTGAATCGGATTTCATTCACGGATTCAAACTTGAAATGTATTTAAGCAATTTTAGGGTGCATTTGTTTAATTGAAAACTTCATGATAAAAGAACTTATTTTCCATGGAAATTATTTTTATTTTTTGGTGATTGAGTAAAATTGATTTCCTTATTGCTAGTAAGGGGAAGTCATTTTCCTCCAATCTTAGCTTGTTGTTTTAAGTCCATGAAAAACTTTTTTCGTAGATCGATTATTTTTGGGAAATAGTTTTTTTTTCAAACAAATAGACCCTTAATGCCTGTTATGTACGTGTGAACATTTTTAACCTTTTCGAACGTATGCTCTGTGAGACGTGCTTTAAAGATTGGGAATAGACTTCTGTACATATCTAAGACTTACAAGTGAGTTACCCGGGTAATCGTATGGATATGAATATTCTCAATCTAATCTAGGGTTGAGTTGCAGTTAGTCAGCTAAGCAAGCAATTATAAGTTACTGATCGTCTGTAGTATGTCCATTATCATTAAGCAAAGGAGGGTGAATGTGCAGGTGTAATGCATACTTCGAGATGAAGTTCTTCCTAATAAAGTCAGACTGAACTAAGCTTTATGCATCAGCAAGTATTTAACTAGTGGAACACATGTTTGAGGATGCTATTTGGCATAATGAAGAAGTTGACTGTAGGCACCAGATGGTTCTTTCTTGACATTGCGTCTTGCGTGTTGCCTTTCTACTAAGAAATGAAGCACATTCAAGAATTAAGATTGAATTGACCCAACTGCCAGAGAAGGTTGGGGGAACATAACTCACTGCCTCGCTACACCTCGATTCGGATAGTTGTTACTACATTTTCCCCCCTATTACTATTCAATTCACAAAGTTTTCTGAAACTATGATTTTAGTATGTCGATTGTCACTTAGATTGATCGAGGGCAGCATCAAACATTGGTCTACAAAATTTCCTATTTCAAATTCGGAAAGCTCTGAGCTCTCATAGACTGTTTTCCGTTTTCCAGATAAAGTACAAGAGGATGTTTTTCTGACATGTTTTGCATAAGGCAATATAAGTTCACTATTCTGAAAAAACAGAAAAGATGGTGGATGCCTGATAGTGAGCTACAACGTAAATGAGTTCTACTTGTGTTTGACAATGGAGTGAGGCCGAGCGAAAACAGACCAGCATGATTTGATTCCCCCAAGATTTTGGACGGCAGGATATCGTCTGCCTTCTCACTCTTGATGTATAAGGTAGTAAACAGAACTTGTATTCTTTCTGAGACAAAGCATTGGACTGTTGAATCTCCTCTTGAGATAAAATGATGATCAGTGATCTTCCTAATTTAAGCACTTGATTTTAAATTCGAAGTTCTTATGAAAACGAAGTCCGTATTCCCTCTAGTGCCATATTCTTTTTGGAAGAATCAAAAGCTACTGAACTTCTAATAAAGACTCATGCCAAAGCAACATGCTTGTACCACTCGGAATATGAACCGATTGAATGTACTCCGGGTTACGTTACACAAGTGTAGTAAGTCACTCGAAACACAAAATCATGGCAGATGGCCGCCATTAAAAACAATTTGTTTCTGATTGAATGCATTCTGAAATGATGCATGATCGAAACTCTTCGGCATGTATAAATGGACTAACAACTGACAAGATTTTAGGTTTTGTTAGTTTCGCAAAAAACATTTTTGGAGAAAACATTGTCCGGCATTTGAATAGCTTAGGAAAATGCATTAACGGAAAATCTATACTCAAATTATGGAAAATGATTTCCTCTTTAAAAAATTAGAATTTTCCTACATATGATTATATATCGGTGCTTGGATCAAAAACTTTGAATTCAGGCACACAAAACCCTAAGGCTTGCTCTCAAGTCCACGGTAATGAACTTCGGCCGAGTCCACCAAGGTCCATCGAGGCGAAGCTTAGATCCAAAGAGGTCGGGTTTGGAACCCCGATGCTTGAGCCCAAGTCTATAGAGGTTGGGTTGGGGACACCAATACCAGAAGCTAGCCTAGACTTCAGTATTGTTGCTCAGCTCCTTGACACCTCGGCCCGGTCCATAAAGGCTAGGCGCGAGACCTCGTGCTCATGCTTGTGCTCAGATACCCAGTGCTCGGGCACGGGTCCACTAAGGCCGGGCTCAAGTTCACAGCGCTTGGGCCCGAGACTCAGTGCCTAGGACCGAGTCCATCAAGGCGGGCCCATGTCTATCAAGGCTAGGCATGGGTCCATTGAGGTTGAGCTTGAGCCTTGCAGTGCATCAAGGTCGCACCCGAGATCTCAATGCTAGTGCCCGAGT
This sequence comes from Syzygium aromaticum, assembly GCA_024500025.1. NCBI lineage: Eukaryota > Viridiplantae > Streptophyta > Magnoliopsida > Myrtales > Myrtaceae > Syzygium > Syzygium aromaticum. The sequence goes on from CM044890.1 coordinate 6,723,730, forward strand.
CCATCGAGGCCAGTCCTGCATTTGATGAGGCCGGGTGGGACCTCGATGCTAGTGCTCAGGTCCTTAGCGCTTAGGCTCGGGTCCATTGAGGTCAGGTCCGAGACCCTGGCGCCTGCGCTCGGGTTCGGGACCCTAGCGCCTGCTCTCGGGTCCGAGACCCTGGCGCCTACGCTCAGGTCCATCGAGGCCAATCTCAAGACCTTGGCATCTGCGCTTGGGTCCATCAAGGCCAATCTCAGGACCTTGGTGCTTGTGCCCCTGTCCATCGAGGCTGAGCATGAGTCCATCAAAGTCAGGCCCAATACTCTAGTTCCCTTGCTTGGGTCCTTGACACCCACACTTGGGTCTATCGAGACCAGACCTAGAATTGATGCTCAAGAACTAGGTACTTACGCTTGAGTTGAGCTCCATTGAGGCTGAACCTAGGGCCTTGGTACCCATGCTCAGTTTCCTGGGTACGCCCGAATAAGGTATGTTTATTTAGGAAAATCAAATCAAATTTTTCTAACTAATTGACGGAAAATATTTTCTAGTTCATTTTCAAGTTTCAGCCAAATAATGAAGAATGTTGTCATTATCTTGGAAAATGATTACCTAAAAAACATTTTCCAGAACTGTTACATTTTCTATCAAGCAAACGGGGCCTTATAAACTTCATATAAATGTTCCATTCCAATTTTACATAAACACCTTGCTTTCAAGATGATAACACTAGATTCATCATCAACATTACATTAATATAAAAGTCACATTTGTCTAAACTATAACTTGACGTGGATACTTACCTTTCACTACCACGACACTAATCTGATTAAGACTACATACAGAAACAGTTTGAGATCTCAGTTGACAGCTGTCATCTCTCTACAAATGAAACTAGATGCCAGTAAGTTCAGGTTTTACTTTTTCCAGAACGAAAGGTAGTTCTATATTTACTTGAGTATGAACGAAATGTAGCCCTCATCGTCATGCTGATATGGATTAAACACAAAGTTCTTGTCGCCAGTGAAAATATATCTCCTAAATGCAAATAAAGTAAGCACATCAGTGAGCGAGACAATAGAATAAAAAAGTTCTGAGACTTAATGAACTAATTTAAACGACTCTAATTTTCATTTAAGATCTTAGACCTTCTTGCATGTGATTGACAGAGCAGCATCGTTTATCAGACGTTATCTTCTACAAATTGATCCAGTAAACGACTTGACGCTTTTGCATGTCTCACAGGATCAGTGGCTGTCTGTGAATTTTGGACACCATGGAAAATGGTCGAACGAGCAGATAGCACCTGAGAAATCATTTCCATCGACGGCCTGAGTTGGGGATGAGCAGATACGCAAGCCAATGCAAGCTTGAATGATGCCGAAGCGTGAAAGAAATTAGGCTAAACAGAAAAATCGAAATGATAATGGGGAACAAACTATTCTCTTTATTAATTAACAATCAAAATATCCAAAGTCTACTCAAACGAAACCCTAAAACAAGCTTATATATCCCCAAACCTAACCCTACTAGGATTAATAAACATCAAAACGCAAAATTATGAAACTGCCATATACTAAATTAACCCATAAAAATACTAAAATAATAGAAAAACTCATCTAAACGATCCCGAATCGCGAAAATCCATCGTTAGTCACAGCCAATAGTAGTGAGTGTTGATCAGCATGCCGTTTCATTTTAGCCGATCAAATTTAAGCTTAATCCGAGATCGTTGACTTTGAGTCCGTCGGTTCGTCTAGTCGCATAACGACTCCGCCGGTTCCCTAGATGTATCATCCTCCCCTACTAAAGAAAGATTCATCATCGAATCTGCTTCGTCTTCATCGTCATCAATCTCTTCAGGATCTTCTTCCTCTTCAGCGTAGTAAGGTGACAAATCTGCTACATTAAAAATTCCGGATACATTATACTTACATGGCAAATCGATTTTGTAAGCATTGTCACTAATTCGCACAAAAAATCTGAAGGGTCTATCAGCTCTAGGTCGAAACTTGCCAAACCTACCCGCTGGAAATCGTTCTTTCCTAAGGTGAATCCAAACTAGATCACCTTCCTTGAAGATGACTCTTTTCCTGCGTATATCTACGCGCTGCTTATACTTCACGTTCTGCCTGTTGATCTGATTATGGATCTGGGAATGCAGCTCTTTAATATGCTTTGCCTGTTCTTCAGCTTCCGAACTAAATTGCTTCAGAATTAATATCGGTGTGAGATTCAATGGAGTAATTGGATTACGCCCATAAACCACCTCAAAAGGAGTCTTGCCTGTAATTCGGTTCTCAAATCTATTATATGCAAATTCTGCCTGAGGCAATGCCAAATCCCACTGTTACAGATTATCTCCAATCAAACTTTGCAGCAAATTCCTTAAGCTTCGATTGATAACTTTTGTTTGACCATCAGTCTGAAGATGATGACAGGAACTAAACTTCAAACTTGTGCCCATGTACCTCCAAAGAGTGTACCAAAAGTAACTCACAAACTTCACATCACGATATGAGATTATGGACTTAGGAATTCCATGTAGCTTAACAATCTCCTGCAAAAACAATCGAGCAACTTGTGAAGCATCATAGGACTTGCTACACGGGACAAAGTGGGTCATTTTCGAGAAGCTATCGACAACCACCATTATTAAATCCTTACTCCCCTGTGTTCTTGGCAAACCCAAGACAAAGTCAAGACTGACATCCTCCTACAGTGCAACTGGAACAGGTAGAGGCATATACAGTCCAGCATTAGTACTCTTGGTCTTTGCCATGTGACATACCTTGCACCTATCTATAAAACGTGTCATGTCACGCTCTATCCGAGGCCAATAAAAATGTTCACTCAACAAGGCCTTCGTCTTATCCACGTCAAAGTACCTAGCTAAATCGCATGCATGTCCCTTAATAATAATAGATTCCCTCAAAGAATATTGAGGAACGCACAATCTGTTACCTTTAAATAGGTAACCCGCCACGATATGAAATTGCTGAAAAGGCTCCGTTTTGCTCTTCTTCCAGATATCGCCAAAATGAGGATCATCAACATATAAATCTTTAAAAGTATCAAAGCCTAGAATTTTTACCTGTATTGTAGATAGCAAAGATTATTTTCTGCTCAATGCATCTGCCACACTATTTAGCACTCCCGCTTTATGTTTTATGGAAAAACTAAAAACTTGAAGGAACTCCGCCCACTTTGCATGCCTTGCGTTCAATTTGTGCTGCCCATTGATGTATTTCAAGGCTTCATGATCAGAGAATAAGATAAACTTTTTCGCAATAAGATAGTGCCTCTAATGCTCCAAACTCCTCACAATATCACAAAATTCTTTATCATAAGTTGAATACTTCATTTTCGCCTTATTCAACTTCTCACTAAAGAATTCTATAAGTTTAGATTTTTGACTCAGGACACCCCCAATACCAACACCTGAAACATTCAATGCACCTAAAAAATCTCATTAAAGTCAGGAAGCACGAGAACATGTGCTTTAGTCACCTTATTTTTTAATAATTGAAAGGTAGCTTCTGCCTCCTTAGTCCACACAAATTTACTTCCTTTTAGACAATCTGTCAGAGGTGCAATAATAGTACTGAAATCCCGAACAAATATCCGATAAAAAGATACAAGCCCATGAAAGCTACGTACCTCATAAATATTTTTCGGAATCTCCCAATTTGTAATAGTCTCAATCTTAGCTGGGTCCATCTGAATGTCCTCCTTAGTTACTATATATCCCAAAAAGGTCACACGATCAATTAGGAAGTGACACTTCTTGGTATTAGCATATAATTTCTGCTCCCTCAATGTCTCGAACACCCTTCTCAAATGTTGCAAGTGTTGATCAGTCGATGCACCGTAAACCAAAATATCATCGAAATATACGACGACAAACTAGCCAATAAAAGGACGAAACATCTTATTCATCAGTCTCATAAAGGTGCTCGGCGCGTTAGATAACCCAAAAGGCATCACCATCCACTTATACAGACCATCTCGAGTTTTAAAAGCGGTCTTCCACTCATTTTCAAGATGCACTCTAATATGATGATATCCACTCCTCAAGTCTATCTTCGAAAAGATAGTCGCTCCATACAACTGATCAATTAAATCATCAAATCTTGGGATAGGAAAGCGATACCTGATCGTGATCTTGTTGACAGCTCTGTTATCCATGCACATTCTCCATGACCCGTCTTTCTTAGGAACCAACAAAGTTGGCATTGCACAATGGCTTATGCTCTCTCGAATTGTACCATTTTCTAATAGTTCATGCACTTGCCTCTGCATCTCCTCATGCTCCTTAGGTTTTGTGCTGTAAGCTGTCTTATTAGGAATAGCAGTTCCTGGAACGAGATCTATACAATGCTGAATGTTCTTCATGGGTGGCAATCTAGGTGGCAATTCCTTGGGTATGACATCAGCAAACTCCTCAAGTATAGGCAGAACTTGAGTTGAAATTTCTGGATTATCAAGATTATGCTCCATGACTACAACATCAAAAAGCTCTGGAGCATTCATCGCCTCCTCCTAGAAATCTTTTGGAAAGCAGATTACTTTTCCTTTCTTTTCTCAAATCTGAAGGATCCAAAGTAATGGTCCAACCATCCTTCCTGAAGGTATACGTATTTTTGAATCCGTCATTCTATGTTTTTCTGTCAAACTGCCAAGGTCTTCCTAACAGAATATGACAAGCATCCATTAGAACAACGTCACCCCACACTTCATCAGTATATTTCTTCCCAATCGAGAACTGCACTAAACACCTCTTACTCACTTTTACCTCATTCACCTTCCTAAACCATGACAGCTTATATGGTTGAGGATGTTAGACAATTTTCAACTCCAACTTTTCTACCACAGTGGTAGATATCACATTCTCGCAACTTCTCCCATCAATTATCATACTACACACATTTCCCCAACTAGTGCACTTAGTATGAAAGATATTATGTCTGAGCCATAATTCATCATCTACCTCAGCAATATTTAAAACCCGACACACAACTAAAGACTCACCAGAATCGGCATAGACAATGTTCTCTTGATCTGGATCTACATCTTCTTGCTCTCCATCAGATTCATTATAAGTCGGGTTTTCATCAAAAGTTGGATTATCTACAAGTGTTACAAACTGTCGGTTCGGATAATCAGTAGCAAAATATTTGAGTCCTTGACACTTGAAACATCGTTTGCCTGCAGCTCCTCCCCTACTAGATCTAGCACTACTCTGCTCTCCTTTTGTTGTAGATTTTGAACCAGCGCCCTTAACTGTCGCCGGGGTTGAAGAACTCCGTGCTTTCCCTCGAGACTCTTTATTTGACCACTTGAAACTGCTACTTGACCACTTAAAACCGCTGCTAGACCATTTGGACTTACTACTCTTTCTTTTAAATTGCCCATCTACCTTCAGGGCTAGTCTGCACACACCCTCATATGTTCAATACTGTTGTAATTGGACAACATCAGAGATCTCATATCGCAGCCCTGCTAAATATTGAGTAATCGTCTGCTCGTCTTCCTCCACCACATCACAACGCATCCGCAAGTGATCAAATTTTTCTGTAAATTCCTCAACTATTTTATCACCTTGCTTGATGTTATGATACTTGATAAATGCCTCTTGCCTATAATGGATAGGCACAAATTTTTTTTGCAACAACTTTTTCATCTTCTCCCAGTGATCCACCTTCGGCTTCCCCTCTCTAGCGTATTGCTTTTTCACGTGTTCCCACCAAATCGAAGCATGTTTTTACAGCCTAATAGTCACTAACTTCACTTTTTGCCCCTCAGTTAGGTCTTTAAGATAAAAAATCAGTTCTACCGTATGTAACCAATCGATAAACTTATCAGGATGAGCCTTACCATTAAACTCGGGAATCTCGATCTTCATCTCGAAATTTTGAGATGAGCGCTGATTTCCAGGTCATACTCCTCAATTCCGCCCTTGGTTTAGAACCCTGAAAGGGTTTATGTCCTCCTCTTCATCATCGGATGGATCCTTAGATTTTGCTTCTTCTTCGGATTAAGTGTCAAGCCTTGCTCTGCAAGATGTTGCTCCAAATCCTGGATTCGCCTTCTTTGTCCCTAAATTTCTATATCTCGCAGGTCTCTCAGATGCAGCTGTTCATCTGCATTAGGAACGACTCCACGCCCCCGGCCTCCATGAGCACGCTGTCTTTGACCACCTCGATTCTATTCAGCCATTGATTCAAGTAACCTAGGCTCTGATACCAATTGATGTCGAAGTGCTAAAGAAATTAGGCTAAATAGAAGAATAGAAACGATAACGAGAAACAAACTATTCTCTCAATTGATTAACACTCAAAATATCTAAAGTCTGCTCAAACGAAACCCTAAAACAAGCTTATATATATATCCCTAAACCTAATCCTACTAGGATCAATAAACATCAAAATGCAAAATTATGAAACTGCCCTTTACTAAATTAACCCATAAAAATACTAAAATAATAGAAAAACTTATCTAAACAACCCCGAATTGCGAAAATCCATCGTTAGCTACAGCCATCGGCAGTGAGTATTGATCAGCACGCCGTTTCACTTCAGCCGACTAAATTTGAGCTTAATCCAAAATCGTTAACTTCGAGCCTGTCGATTCGTCTAGTAGCATAATGGATCCGCCGGTCCCCTAGGTGCATCATTAAAGGTGGTCAAAAGTTCAGCCTCGATGCCTGTGGTGGGTGTAGGCAGGCATGAATGCAATATATTCTTCAAAACAACCGAGATCTCCATGTCGACCGGACCTAATAGAGAAGAAATGCTGTCACTCGAATGTCTTCCTTTGATCACCTCGATGGCCACTAGTCCAAAGCTATACACATCACGTTTCTCCATCACCTTCATTGTGTAAGCGAGCTCTGCACAAAGAGGGAGGTATATGTATTGGCACAAAGACCGTGCTTTAGATCAACCTTTGGATCAAGAGTTGATTTTAGAAATTTACCTGGAGCTACATATCCATATGTGCCGACTACTGCATTCCAGTCTGATGTATCCAGCTTAAGAAGCTTAGCAGTGCCGAAGTCAGAAACATGTGCCTCGTACTCGGAATCAAGCAGAATGTTGTTATTTGAAATAGCTCGATGAACGATTGGAGGGTCACAATCATGGTGCATATAAGATAGAGCACAAGCCATAGCCTTTTACGATATTCACCCTCTTGTTCCAGTCCAACTCTCTAGCTTCTTCTTCATTGCTCAAGATCGTAGACAAGCTTCCTCTGTCCAAGTACTCATACACCAAGAATGAGTTGTGGATGCGAGCAAAAGCCCACAAGTTTTACAATATTGCGGTATCGAATTTCCGTCAATGCCCTGATCTCATTCAAAAATTCCCTTTGATCTGTTTGCCCACCATCAGCCGTTTGATGGAGCTTCTTTACAGCTACTATTTCACCTGATCTTACTTTGGCTTTGAAGACACTTCCATAGCCTCCCCTTCCAATACAGTAAATCTCATCAAAAGCCTCGGTGGCTTCCATGATGTCTTCATATAAGATCTTTCCATCGTACTTTGATAGAGAAAAGACTTCAGTTGTCTTGGGTGCTGGTTCTGCGGTTGGATGGAACTTCTTTCTACGGAAAATGAAGAATATTCCAATGAAAACAAACAGAAGAACTGCTCCTAGCAGAGGAAACACAATAAGAAACACTCTGTGTCCCGCCGGAGATTTATCCCTATTTACCGCCGCTTGATTACAGGGCTCAAGTCCTTCAACATTTCCACACAGTACACTGTTACCTTGTAACGCTTCTTTTGTTGCATCTTGGAATGCTGTGGTGTTGGGAATTGGACCCTCAAACTCGTTGTGGGAGATGTCAACCTCCGCCAAACCTGGCAAACCCTCGAAAATCTTTTATATAAGGCCACAAAAGATTATTGTGTGAAAGGTCAAGTTTCACTAGGCTTTGCAGCTTGCTGAATTGAGCTGGGATCTCACCGCTTAACAAGTCATAACTCAAGTCTAGCTCGGATAAATGAGTTAGCATCCCTAATTGCCCTGGAATATCTTGGCTCAACTGGTTGTTGCTCAGATCAAAGAGGACCAAGTTTGAAGAAAGCCCTATAGTCTGCGGGATAGACATGCTAAATCTATTCCCGGACAAATCCAATTTTTGAAGAGCAGGTAGCGATACAATCTTGGGACTTATTTGGCCAGAAAGTCAGTTCCTCCTTAGATTTAAATTCACTATAGAGGTCAATTTTCCAAGTTCTTTTAGAACCTTGCCGACTAAACCATTGGAAGAAAGATCAATTGCACGTAGTTGAGTCGCGTTGCCAATCTCAGGAGGCAAGCTACCGGTGATGTTATTTCCAGCAATTCTTAGATCACTTAAACGCATGCAACTTCCCCAATTTGTTGAGATTTCTCCATAGAACTTGTTGAAACTCATGTCGATAAAGTCCAAGTTGGGGTAGACACCGAAGGCCTCGGATATATTTCTAATGAGCTAGTTTTCCTCGAGGTGTATTCTGACTAAGCTAGTGCAATTTCTCAAGCTTCTAGGGATAGAACCAGTTAAGTTGTTGTCACTCACTGTGAGGTTTTGAAGCAACCCACCTTGGCACAAGTTATCCGGTAAGGAGCCGGTGAATTGGTTGGTATCCAATTGCAGCACCTCTAAGTTTGCTAGATTACCGAAGGATCCAGGAATCGAACCAGAAAGCTGATTCTCGCGGAGGAATAAATATACTAGGTTGGTCAAGTTACCCAAAGATGAAGGAATTGGGCCAGTGAGCTGATTTGTACTCAGCTCTAAGTCAGCCACAGTGCAGAGATTTCCTATCTCATTAGGAATGTGACCGGAAAGCTGGTTACCGTAGAGATGAAGAAAGGTAAGCTCTGTCAAATTGCCTAATGTCGACGGGATTGAACCGGTAAGGTTATTATCGTAAAGGCTCAATGTGTTAAGAAGGTTCAAATTCCCTAGCTCCAGGGGGATGGAACCGGTAAGCTCATTAGCAAATAGGTGCAGCTCTGTCAATTTGGTTAAATTCCCCAAAGTGGAAGGAATCGGTCCTGTCAGGAAGTTGGTGTCCATGTGGAGCACTTCCAGATTTGTCATATTTCCCATTTCAGGAGGAATATAACCAGAAAGGGAGTTGTTGTAGACATACAGTCTAGCTAATTTGCTCAAATTACCCAATGAGGAAGGTATGGATCCGTGCAACCGATTGGAATACAACGCAAACTCACTGAGCAAATGCAACTGCCCGATTTCTAGGAAAATCGGGCCATTCAAATCATTGAAAACCAGGTGTAGGACCTCTAGTTTCGTTAGACGGCCAATCTCTGGCGGTATTATGCCTGAGAACCGATTGAGAGAGAGGTCGAGATAGGTGAGATTGTTCAGGCGGAATGCGGCCAGAGAGACTATTTATGCTCAAGTCCATGTACATGAGATGAGACAAAGATGAGAATGGAAATTCCTCAAGCGTACCTTCGATATAGGTGCTGGTGAGATTAGTCCCGATCACAATCCCCGCACGATCGCAGGAGATGCCATACCAAGCGCATGGACTCACGGTCGAATCGGAGCTAGAGGCATTATGAGGAGAGGGAGTCCACGAAGAAAGGGAAGAAACCGAATGGTTGCCAAGACTGGACTTCCAGCCGAGGAGGGCTTGTGCTTCCGCAGGGGAAGCATGAACAGGAAGTGGAATGACAAAGGTAGCAAAACGGGCAAGGGCAGCCACAAGGCTCAGGACCCTCTTGAATTCTGGCGAAGTATCCATGGATTCTTATTCTTCTGTTCTTCTTTTTGGTTAAGGGAAGCTGGTTTTCTTTGTTCCTGAGGCACTGAGTGATGCTTGAGATGCTTGTGAATACTCGCCTTCCTATCGTCTTCCATTACAATGGGAATGCAATAACAATCATTATTTTAAGGAAGACTAAGAAAAGTTAGTGGATATAGCTTGGCAGTCAGCATCCGAAAGCCGACTTAGACGAATTTTTGGTTCCTTCAAGACTTTGGAGCTTTCTTCCATTCAGTCTTCCTTGGCGACTTTCTGACTCGGATCCGTCCCTGTTTCGAGATTTGGTCCCCACCATAGTTCGAAATCCAGAGAATTTGAGAGAGAAGTCGCTGTGGAGAGTGATCAAATCCCAAATTCGTTTCACACATGATGCAGTTCTGAGCGCGCAAAAGGGAAGTCTTCTAATGAAGTCAAATCTTGCTCCGGTTGACCTCATTCCTGCAGAAATTACAGCTGATGATCGAGCTAATGCGTCTAGACCATACCCACTTGCAAACTCATATTAATCGAAAGGAAAATTGAAGAAGAAAAATCAAGATCGTCTTTGGCCTGCTTGTTCGAGCCCTTTTTGGCAAACGATAACGTGGTTGTGGAGGTCCCCTTTTTTGTTTTATTATACTTACAAGTAGAAGTAGGGTTGAGCAAGATGAACCGCCTAAACCGGAACCAGACCTGACTGGACCGATCGGTTTGGTCCGGTTCTTGGGAATATCGATTCGGTTCCCGGTTTCTAAAAGTGGAACCGGTTCCCGAATCTAGGGTGGGAATCGGACTGGACCGGACTAATTAGACCAGATTGATAAATATATATTTTTCTAATTTTGTCATATATATTTATTTTTAAAAAATTTTGAAAAAAATATAAAGCCTAGTGTGATTTCCCCAATTTTCTCTTGCCTTTACTAATAAATGATTTATCACGCCTCGAACCCTGCGGGCATGCAACACCCCTTTTCGGTCGTTGAGATGCGACGTCCCAGGATTCGTCGCCGATCCTTCATTTTATCTTTTAATTACGCATGCGGAAGTGATCACAACAATCCCCGGACAACAACAACAAATAGTGATGGTTAGGAAAATAAATCACAACAGTTAAACAACACTATTTTGATTTTTACTTGATTAACCCCTGAGAACATTCTTACAAGCCCACTTCCGGCGTTTCCACCAAAAAGCCAACAAAAAGAAACCAAACTGGAGTCAATCTACTCCACCAACAGATCAATCCCAAAAAGCCAGTTTCCAAATACCCTGAACCAACTGGGTGCATCAACATGTTAAGAACCTGAAAAAAATGTTAACAACAACAAATGAGACGAAAGTCTTAATAAGTTAACTGCCTAAGCTCCGTTTAGAAGGCCAACTCGCACGGGGTCCCTAACCAAGTAATACAACATCAACATTAATATCATTAAACAACCATAGACATCCTTACCTCGCCTTGGTACACTCGTTGATAAAATGAATATGTTACATACTTGAAGCATTTAAATAGATTACCCATGCATCAATGCATCACAGGCGCGCATGTCTCGATTATAAGATAGAATCCACTTGGGCAAGTCCCATACCATGCCTAGTAGTTTCTATCATATAATCAAACACTATGCATCACACATATTCCAATTATTATGCACCATCGGGGCCACTACATATCAAGCGATTTGCAGCAATATGACAGTCTTCCGGTAAAAACTAGGCTTCGTTGTGCCTCGTCGAGCACGATTACGTCAAACGATACACAGGATGACGACATTCCAGTACGGCAACATCAAACGATACACAGTAAGATGGTATCCCGTAAGGAGCATCGAGTCCGGCCTTGGGCCGCGACAAGGCATCAGAGGTATTGGCAATCCAAATAATCTCCAGGCATTCGATAAATCGGGCATTGTCAAGTGATACACAATAAGACAGCTCTGACGTGTGACTATACAAGTACACAAACATTCCGGCCAATTATTATATTTTCAATTAGCCCATACGTCCATAAATAGTGCTCATATAATACCGCATAACAAACTAAGTGGTCACACATGCAAACAGTCAATCAATTCTTGCAAGCTTCGATGCCAAACACGTTTATCAACCACAAAATATCACTATCATTTCTTGGCATAACAAAATAATAGTATAATTCCAAAAATCTCATAAATTTTCTTGAAAACTTTCATTCAAACAATTTGTCATATAATCAAATGAATACGACGATTCACGGCATAATCGTCACTATTCAAGCTAGAAATCATAATTTGAAATTAAAGATTTTCCGAAATAATAAAAAACCAAATTCGAAAATTAATTATTTACTAATAATATATTAACATTTAAATCCGAACATAATTTATTTTCAAAGATTCAAAAATATTTTCTCGAATCATAATCATTCAAATCATTTTCTAAATACGCCAACTTATACTATGAAAACCAATATTGACATCACAATTTGATGCTATAAATTTTTCGAAAATCAAATATTATTATTTTCAAAAATTAATTATTTAATAATAAAATATTAATATTTAAATCCAAAATTTATCATTTAATAATAAAATAATATTTAATTTCGAAATAAATTTATTTAATAAAATAATTAATAATAATAAAATAATTGAAAACTTATAATTAAAATAGCGATAACTTATCAACAAATATACAATAGCTTATCACGTAACTAATAATAACCTATCGAATCAAAATCGATAACCTATCGCTAAAATGCCAATAACCTATCACTAATTCTACTTAAATAATTAATAAATTAACCTAAACATAATCTAAACTACCATAAGCAAGTTTAATACTCTAAACACAGGATTAGGGGTTGACTTACTCGGCTAACGATGTCGTTAACACGAGAACAACGGCAGTGACTAGAGCAGTCTGCGGTGGTTTCCGGCTTAAGCTCGGCGGCTAGCAGACGGACGATGAATGGGCGCGGCAAAAGGGAGCAGCTGCTGGTGTGGCTGCTCCGGGGGCTGTTCTCGGCGAAAGTGGCGGCGGCTAGGGGTGCTAGACAGTGGCGGTGAGCAGTGGTGGACGTACGGCGAGTGACGCAACTCGCACCCGACTGGAACAGGCCGGCGACGGCTATTGCGGGCAACTGGGTAGAGCTGTTCAGTCTGGGAAGGGGCTGAGGTGGTGGCGGACGGAGCAGCGGTAGCGGTTGGTCGAGGCGGAGTTAGACCGGCTGAAAGTGCTGCTTGGGCGGACCGGCAACAGATAATCTCGGCAACGGACGGCGACGCGGCTCGGTCGGGGCGACGATGCTGCGGGGCGGACGGCGGGCAGTGGCTAGGCTGGTCGTCGGCAAGGGGCGGTCGGCGTCGGGTAGCAACAAGCAGAACCCAGAGGCAGTCGGTGTTGGGGAGGGGGGGAAAGAGAGAGAAGGAAGAAGGAAAAGGGAAAATGAGAAAGAGAGGGTCGGTGGGGTTGGTGAGGGGAGTGAGGGGGGTGTCAGGCGCAGCAGAGAGAGAGAGAGAGAGAGAGAGAGAGAGAGAGAGGATGGTCAACATCGCACTCAAGTGCGATCCGACGGCCATGATTCAAAATCGAAAGCGATCCAACGGTCATCGAAAATCCTAATTAATAATTAGGAGAAAAGTGCCAAAAGAAAATAATTAGAACACACTACGAGAAAGGTCTATCGGTCCAAATCCGCACTCGGTTAAAATTTCATTTTTCACATATCCCGGGCAATATCAAGACTGGCCACAATAATATCGACACTGTTCAAATAAATTCGTTAAAATGGTATTCTGTAAGGAGCATTGAGTCTAACCTTGGGCCGCGACAAGGCATCCGGGGTATCGGCAATCCAGATAATCCCCAGGCATCCGATAAATAGGGCATTGTTAAGCGATACATAACAAGACAGCTCTGACGTGTGACCACATGAGCACACGAGCACACAAGCATTTCGGCCAATTATTATCTTTTCAATTAGCTCATGCGTCCATAAATAGTGCTCACACAATACCGCATAACAAACCAAGTGGTCACACATGCAAACAGTCAATCAATTCTTGCAAGCTTCAATGCCAAACACGTTTGTCAACCACAAAGCATCACTATCATTTCTTGGCATAACCAAATAATAGTTTAATTCCAAAAATCTCATAAATTTTCTTGAAAACTTCCATTCAAACAATTTGTCATATAATCAAATGAATACGACGATTCACGGCATAATCGTCACCATTCAAGCTAGAAATCATAATTTGAAATTAAAGATTTTTCGAAATAATAATAAATAAATTCGGAAATTAATTATTTACTAATAATTTATTAACATTTAAATCCGAACATAATTTATTTTCAAAGATTCAAAAATATTTTCTCGAATCATAATCATTCAAATCATTTTCTAAATAAGCCAACTTATACGGCGAAAACCAATATTGACATCACAATTTGACGCTAGAAATTTTCTGAAAATCAAATATTATAATTTCGAAAATTAATTATTTAATAATAAAATATTAATATTTAAATCTGAAATTTATCATTTAATAATAAAATAATATTTAATTCCGAAATAAATTTATCTAATAAAATAATCAATAATAATAAAATAATTGAAAACTTATCATTAAAATAGCGATAACTTATCAACAAATACACGATAGCTTATCACATAACTAATAATAACATGTAGAACCAAAATCGATAACCTATCGCTAAAACACCGATAACCTATCACTAATCCTATTTAAACAATTGATAAATTAACTTACACATAATCTAAATTACACTAAGCAAGTTTAATACCCTAAACGTGAGATTATGGGTTAACTTACTTAGCTAACGACGTCGTTAACACGAGAACGACGGCGGTGACTAGAGTAGTCCGCGGTGGTTTCCGGCTTGAGCTCGGCGGCTAGCGGACGGATGACGAATGGGCGCGGCAAAAGGGAGCGGTTGTTGGTGTGGCTGCTCCGGGGGCTATTCCCGGCGAAAGTGGCGGCAGTTGGGGGTGTTGGATAGTGGCGATGAGCTGCAGAGATGAGCAACGGCGGATGTACGACGAGTAACGCAACTCGCGCTTGGCTGGACCAGGCCGGCGACAGCTGTTGCGGGCAACTAGGCAGAGCTGCTCGGTCTCGGAAGGGGCTGAGGTGGTGGCAGACGGAGTAGAGGTGGTGACTGGAACAGTGGCTCGTGGCGGTTGGTTGAGGCGCAGTCGGATCGGTAGAAAGCGCTGCTCGGGCGGATCGGCGATAGACGATCGCGGCAACGGACGGCGGCGCGGCTCGATTAGGGTGACAGCGGTGTGGCTCGATCAGGGTGATGGCGCCGCAGCTTGGTTGGGGCGACGTTGGCGTGCGGCGGACGGCGAGCGGTGGTTGGGTTGGTCGCTAGCGATGGGCGGTCAGCGCTAGGCAGCAACAAGCAGAAGCCGGAAGTAGTTGGCATGGGGGGGGGGGGGGGGAAGGAGAGAGAAGGAAGAAGGAAAAGGGATGAGGAGAGAGAGAGGGTTGGTGGCGTCGGTGAGGGGAGTGAGGGGGGGTGTTAGGCGAGAGAGAGAGAGAGAGAGTGGTCAACATCACACTTAAGTATGACCCGACGGCCACGATTCAAAATTGAAAGCGATTCAACGGCTCCCGAAAATCCTAATTAATAATTAGGAGAAAAGAGCCAAAAGAAAATAACTAGAACACATTACAAGGAAGGTCTACCGGTCCAAATTCGCACGCGGTCAAAATTTCACTTTTCACATATCTTGGGCAATATCGAGGCTGACCACAATAACATCAATACCGTCCAATTAAATTTGTAACGAAACTCCGACAAATTCAATACCAAAGTTTGGACTTTAAATAATGGCTAAATTCAATCGAATGCGATTCTAGCGTAATCTCAATTTTAAAAATAATAACCGAGAGTGATCAGTTCTCCAGCGAGATTTTAATATAAGTACACTGACGAATTACATGTTTTATAAATCTAAAAAATGGGTCAAAATTCAGAATGTCACATGATTGGTTCCATTGGAACTGGCCCAGACCATCGGTCTGGTCTGGTCTGGTCCATGGTCCCAAGACTAGCCGATCCCCGGTCCTAGAAACTAGGAGCCGGTCCTTCCAGTCTGGTTTCTAGTTCTTGGATTGGACTGGACCAGACCGGGAACCGCTCACCTCTAAGTAAAAGAATATTCACGATCGCGATTTAGGGTCCGCTTGTTTGAAGGAAAACTGTAACAGAAATTTTTTTTTCCAACTTTCCGATGTTTGGACAATGGAAAACTAATCAATTTACAGAAAATGTTTTTCCATAAACTGAAACCAATAAGTTTTTTCGACAAGGGAAAATAACTTTCTCTTCTACCAAGGAGGAAATCACTTTCCATAAATCACTAAACAAAAGAAAATTAATTATTTTACTTGAAAATGGTTTTGATAAGAAGTATTTTTCTTTATCGTAAAATTTTCAGTGAAATAAATGCACCATTATTTCAAATGATTTATATTTTTGAGCTCATGCGCTGTGATTATTTTGTAATTTATGAAGTGCTTGATGGCCCCAATACAAATATTCCCGTATGTTACACGGGGTAATGGTTTCGTTGTTGGATTATGAATGTGTGTACACTTTGATTATGTCGAAGTTTAATGACCATCACTGGAATCTAAACAATATAAGAACTTATCACTGGAATCATTTTGACTTTAGTTTATTGCATTTATTATTTTTATAATAAATCAAATTAGTGAGAACCATTGCCTTGCTTTGATTAAATAATCTCGCGGCCGCAAGAAAAAGATGGACATTTGTTTTTAGTTGGTTATTTCTTTCAGTATGCTATTTTCCATAATCAAGTGAAAAAATTACTGGGAACCAAAACCTGGTTGGATTGAGTATGAGTTGGATCTAGGTGGAGTCGGATATGAGTCCCTAAAATTGTATTACATAAATATGGGATTGTGTGAGTTAAATGGGTTAATTTGAGTCGAATCAATTTTCGATTGGACTCAACTTGACTTACTAGTTTGACAAGTCTATATAAAAGTTGTACGATTATCAATTTTAGATAAGCCTAAGAGACAAGGTCTAATAAATACCCATGCCATAACGACTTGCACATTGCACTCGGAATAGGAACTGGTTGAATGCACTCTCTCAAGAGTGAGTTACACCAAACACCATATTGGAATATTGGCTTAAATCGTTTGACAATGCGTTCTAGATGCTCTTTATATTCTTGTGCTGTTTCTGCACCAATTAACTTAAGCTTTTGGGTTGAATTTTCTAGCATGGTATTAGGGCCAGGCTATTTCTTTTGCTTATGGGCATTCATGTGAGAGGGAGTGTTGAAATATCGTCTCACATCGCTTGATAACGCGTAACAAACAAAATTATGATTGATGGTTGCAATTAGAACAATTAGATTCTTATTGAATGCACTCTGAAAAGATGCATGATTGAAACTCTTCTACATGTCAGAGGATTCTTTTTTTGGGTAAGGGACATGTCAGAGGATTTTGTATCCACACAAATCCAAAATGAACCTTATGAAAGGACTAACAATGGACAAGATTTCAGAGACTTCATACAAATGTTCCGTTTCGACTTTACATGGACCCTTCACCTTGAAGATGACAACGCTAGATAGACAAGCAACTTTATGCTGATACAAAAGTCATATTTTCTAACTCTAACTTGACATGGATACATAGCTTTCACTGCGACGACACGAGTTTGATTAAGACTAGACACAGAAACAGACTGAAATATCTCGAGTTCAGCTGTTCTCTCTACAAACGAAACTAGATGCCAGTGAGTTCAGGTTTTGCTCCTTCGAAACCAAAAGGCAGTTCTATACTTACTTGGGTATGAACGAAATGTAGTCCTCATCCGGCTAAACACGAAACCTTGTGTCCGGTCAAAATATTTCATCCGACTTAGCGTCCCTAAATCCCCCGGAATATCTTGGCTCAACTGGTTGTTGCTCAGATCCAAGAGGAACAACTTTGAAGCAAGCCCTATAGTCTGCGGGATAGACATGCTAAATCTATTCCCGGACAAATCCAATTTTTGAAGAGCAGGTAGCGATGCAATCTCGGGACTTATATGGCCAGAAAGTCGGTTCCTGCTTAGATTCAAATTCACCAAAGAGGTCAATTTTCCAAATTCTTTCGGAACCTCGCCAACTAAATCATTGAAAGAAAGATCAATTGCACCCAGTTGAGTGGCGTTTCCAATCTCAGGAGGCAAGCAACCGGTGATGTTATTTCCAGCAATTCTTAGGTCACTTAAATGCATGCAACTTCCCCAGTTTGTTGAGATTTCTCCATAGAACTTGTTAAAACTCATGTCGATAAATGTCAAGTTGGGGTAGACACCGAATGACTCGGATATGTTTCCAGTGAGCTGGTTTCCCTCGAGGCGTACTCTGACTAAGCTTGTGCAATTTTTCAAGCTTTTAGGGATAGAACCAGTTAAGTTGTTGTCACTCACTGAGAGGTTTTGAAGCAATCCACCTCGGCACAAGTTATCCGGTAAGGAGCCGGTGAACCAGTTGGTATCCAATTGCAGCACCTCCAAGTTTACTAGATCACCGAAGGATCCAGGATTCAAACCAGAAAGCTGATTCTCGCGGAGGAATAAATATACTAGGTTGGTCAAGTTACCCAAAGAAGAAGGAATTGGGCCAGTGAGCTGATTTGTACTCAGCTCTAAGTCAACCACAGCGCGGAGATTTCCTATCTCATCAGGAATGGGACCCGAAAGTTGGTTACCATAGAGATAAATAAGGATAAGCTCTGTCAAATTGCCTACAGTCGACGGGATTGAACCGGTAAGATTATTATCGTAAAGGCTCAACATGCTAAGAAGGTTCGAATTCCCTAGCTCCAGAGGGATGGAACTGGTAAGCTCATTAGAAAACAGGTGCAGCTCTGTCAATTTGGTTAAGTTCCCCAAAGTGGAAGGAATCGGTCCTGTCAGGAAGTTGGTGTCCATGTGAAGCACTTCCAGATTTGTCATATTTCCCATTTCAGGAGGAATAGAACCAGAAAGGGAGTTGTTGTAGACATATAGTCTAGATAATTTGCTCAAATTACCCAATGAGGTAGGTATGGATCCATGCAACTGATTGGAATACAACGCGACCTCACTGAGCAAATGCAACTGCCCGATTTCTAGGGGAATCGAGCCGTTCAAATCATTGAAAACCAGGTGTAGGACCTCTAGTTTTGTTAGACGGCCAATCTCTGGTGGTATTATGCCCGAGAACTGATTGATAGAGAGGTCAAGATAGGTGAGATTGCTCAGGAGACTGATTTGAGGCGAAATGTGGCCGGAGAGACTATTTATGCTCAGGTCCATGTACACGAGATGAGACAAAGATGAGAATGGAAATTCGTCAAGCGTACCTTCGACATAGGCGCTGGTGAGATTAATCCCGATCACGGTCCCCGCCTGATCGCAGGAGATGCCATACCAAGTGCATGGACTCACGGTTGAACCGGAGCCGGTGGCATTATGAGGAGGGGGAGTCCACGAAGAAAGGGAAGAAACCGAATGGTTGCCAAGACTGGACTTCCAGTCGAGGAGGGCTTGTGCTTCCGCAGGGGAAGCATGAACAGGAAGTGGAATGACAAAGGTAGCAAAAAGGGCAAGGGCAGCCACAAGGCTCAGGACCCTCTTGAATTCTGGCGAAGTATCCATGGATTCTAATTCTTCTGTTCTTCTTTTTGGTTATGGGAAGTCGGTTTTCTTTGTTCCTGAGGCACTGAGCGATGCTTAAGATGCTCGTGAATACTCCCCTTTCTATCGTCTTCCATTACAACGGGCATGCAATAACAATCATTATTTTAAGGGAGACTAAGAAAAGTCAGTGGATATAGATTGGCAGTCAGTATCCGACAGCCGACTTAGACGAATTTTTGGTTCCTTCAAGACTTTGGAGCTTTCTTCCATTCAGTCTTCCTTGGCGACTTTCTGACTCGGATCCGTCGCTGTTTCGACCCCACCATAGTTAGAAATCCAGAGAATTTGACAGAGAAGTCGTTGTGGAGAGTGATCAAATCCTAAATTCGTTTCACACATTATGGAGTTCTGAATGCGCCGAAGGGGAGTCCTCTTATGAAGTCAAATCTTGCGCCGGTTGACTTCATTCCTGCAGAAATTACAGCTGATGATGGAGCTAATGCGTCTGGACCATACCCACTCCCAAACTCATATTAATCGAAAGGAAAATTGAAGAAGAAGAAAAATTGAGATCGTCTTTGGCCCGCTTGTTCGAGCCCTTTTTGACAAACGACAACGTGGTTGTGGAGGTCCGCTCTTTTGTTTTATTGTACTTACAAATAGAAGAATAATTCGCAATCGTTATTTAGGGTGCGTTTATTTGAAGGAAAACTGTTACTGAAAATTATTTTCCGACTTTCGCGTGTTTGTATGACGGAAACCTAATCAATTTATAGAAAGCATTCTTTCATAAACTGAAAACAAGAAGTTTTTTCGATTGGGAAAAATAACTTTCTCTTCTATCAAGAGGAAATCACTTTCCGTAAACCACTAAATAAAAGAAAATTAATTATTTTACTTGAAAATTGTTTTAATGATAAATATTTTTCTTTATCGTGAAATTTTCAGTGAAATAAATGCACCCTTATTTCAAATGATTTATATATTTTGAGCTCATGCGCTGTGATTATTTTGTAATTTTTGAAGTGCCTGATGACTCCAATACAAATATTCCCGCATGTTACACGGGGTAATGATTTCGTTGTTGGATTATGAATGTCTACACTTTGATTATATCGAAGTTTAATGACCATCAATGGAATCTAAACATTATAAGAACTTATCTTCCTTTTATTTATTAGCTTTGGGATTCATTTTTACTTTAGTTTATTTCATTTATTATTTTTGTAATAAATCAAATTAGTGAGAACCATTGCCTTACTTTGATTAAATAATCTCGTGGCCGCAAGAAAATGATGGACATTTGTTTTTAGTTGGTTATTCCTTTCGGTATGCTATTTTCAATAATCAAGTGAAAAAATTAATGGGAACCAAAACCTGCTTGGAATGAGTATCCGTTGGGTCCAGGTGGAATAGGATGTGAGTCGCTAAAATTGTATTACATAAATATGGGATTGTATGAGTTAAATGGGTTAATTTGAGTCGGATCCATTTTTCGATTGGATTCAACCTAACTTACCAGATTGTCAGGCTATTTCTTTCGCTTATGTGCATTCACGTGAGAGAAAATGTTAAAATATCATCTCACATCACTTGACAACGCATAATAAATAAAATTATGGTTGATGGTTGCGATTAGAATAATTAGATTCTGATTGAATGCACTCTGAAAAGATGCAAGATTGAAACTCTTCTGCATGTCAGAGGATTTTTTTTTTTTTTTGGTAAGATTGCATGTCAGACGATTTTGTATCTACACAAATCCAAAAAGATCCTCATGAAAGGACTAACAATGGACAAGATTTCAGAGACTTCATATAAATGTTCCGTTTCGGCTTTACATCGACCCTTCACCTTCAAGATGACAACGCTAGATAGACAAGCAACTTTATGCTGATACAAAAGTAATATTTTCTAACTCTAACTTGAGATGGATACAGAGCTTTCACTGCGACGACACGAGTTTGATTAAGACTAGATACAGAAACAGACTGAAATATCTCTTGAGTTCAGCTGTTCTCTCTACAAATGAAACTAGATGCCAGTGAGTTCAGGTTTTGCTCCTTGGAAAACAGAAGGCAGTTCTATACTTACTTGGGGATGAATGAAATGTAGTCCTCATCGAGCTAAACACGAAACCTTGTGTCCGGTCAAAATATTTCTCCTAAATGCAAACGAAGCTAACACATCAGTGAGCGAAACAACATATTAGAAAAAGTTTGAGACTTAATTTATTAGTTTAAAACGACTGTGCTTTTCATTAAAGATCTAGACCTTCTTGCATGTGGTTGACAGAACAAAATCGTTTATCAGACGATATCTTCTACAGATCGATCCAGTGAACGGCTTGAACTTGTTGCATCTGTCCCGGGATCAGTGGGTGCCCCTGAATTTTGAACATTACGGAAAATGGTTGAACAAGCTGAAAGCTCATGAGAAATCAGTTCCATCGACGGCCTGAGTTGGGGATTAGCAGATAGGCAAGCGACTGCAAGCTTTAAGATGGTCAGAAGTTCATCCTCGATGCCTGGTGTGGGCATTGGCAGGCGTGAATCCAATATATTCCTCAGAATTGCTGAGATCTCCATGTCAACTGGAGCTAATAGAGTTGAAACACTGTCACCCGGATGTCTTCCTTTGATCACCTCGATGGCCACTGTTCCAAAGCTATACACATCACATTTCTCCGACACCTTCATTGTGTAAGCAAGCTCTGCACAAAGAAGGAGACATATGTGTTAGCACGAAGACGTTGCTTTAGCTATATGGACGGATCAAGAGTCAATTTAAGATATTAACCTGGAGCTACGTAACCAATTGTGCCAACGACTGCACTCCAGTTTGATGTGTCCAGTTTGAGAAGCTTAGCTGTGCCGAAGTCAGAAACATGTGCCTCGTACTCCGAATCAAGCAGAATGTTGTTACTCGAAATATCTCGATGAACGATTGGAGGGATACAATCATGGTGCATATAAGATAGAGCATGAGCCACGCCTTTTACGATATTCACCCGCTTGTTCCAGTCCAACTTTTTAGCTTCTTCTTCATTGCTCAAGATTGTAGACAAGCTTCCTCTGTCCAAGTACTCATACACCAAGAATGAGTGTTGTGAATGCGAACAAAAGCCCTTAAGTTTCACAATATTGCGGTGTCGAATTTCCGTCAATGCCCTAATCTCATTCAAAAATTCCTTTTGATCAGTTTGCCTGCTATCAGCTGTTTGATGGAGCTTCTTTACAGCTACTATATCACCTGATCTTAAATTGGCTTTGAAGACACTTCCGTAGCCTCCGCTTCCAATACAGAAAATCTCATCAAAAGCCCCGGTGGCTTCTATGATGTCTTCATATAAGATCTTTCCATCGTACTTCGATAGAGAAAAGACTTCAGTTGTCTTGGGTGCTAGTTCCTCAGTTGGATGGAACTTCTTTCTACGGGAAATGAAGAATATTCCAATGAAAACAAACAGAAGAACTGCTCCTAGCAGAGGAAACACAATAAGAAACACTCTGCGTCCCGCGGTAGAGTTTTCCCTATCCACCACCGCTTGATTGCAGGGCTCAAGTCCTTCAACATTTCCACACAATCCACTGTTACCTTCTAACGCTTCTTTCGTTGCATTATGGAATGCCGTGGTGTTGGGGATTGGACCCTCAAACTTGTTGTAGGAGATGTCAACCTCCGCCAAACCCAGCATACCCTCGAAAGTCTTGTATATATGGCCAGAAAGATTATTGTGTGAAAGGTCAAGTTTCACTAGGCTTTGCAGCTTGCTGAATTGAGCTGGGATCTCACCGCTTAACAAGTTACAACTCAAGTCTAGCTCGAATAAATGAATTAGCATCCCTAGATCCCCTGGAATATCTTGGCTCAACTGGTTGTTGCTCAGATCCAAGAGGAACAACTTTGAAGCAAGCCCTATAGTCTGCGGGATAGACATGCTAAATCTATTCCTGGACAAATCCAATTTTTGAAGAGCAGGTAGCGATGCAATCTCGGGACTTATATGGCCAGAAAGTCGGTTCCTGCTTAGATTCAAATTCACCAAAGAGGTCAATTTTCCAAATTCTTTCGGAACCTCGCCAACTAAATCATTGAAAGAAAGATCAATTGCACCCAGTTGGGTGGCGTTTCCAATCTCAGGAGGCAAGCTACCGGTGATGTTATTTCCGGCAATTCTTAGATCACTTAAACGCATGCAACTTCCCCAGTTTGTTGAGATTTCTCCATAGAACTTGTTAAAACTCATGTCGATAAATGTCAAGTTGGGGTAGACACCGAATGACTCGGATATGTTTCCAGTGAGCTGGTTTCCCTCGAGGCGTACTCTGACTAAGCTTGTGCAATTTCTCAAGCTTTTAGGGATAGAACCAGTTATGTTGTTGTCACTCACTGAGAGGTTTTGGAGCAATCCACCTTGGAACAAGTTCTCTGGTAAGAAGCCGGTTAAACGGTTGTCATCCAATTGCAGCTTCGTCAGGTGCATTAGATCCCCTAAGGATCCAGGAATTGAACCTGAGAGCTGATTCTGGCGGAGGAACAAATATACAAGGTTGGTCAAGCGGCCCAAAGAAGAAGGAATTGGGCCAGTGAGCTGATTTCTACTTAGCTCTAAGTCAAGCATAGCGCAAAGATTTCCTATCTCTTCAGGAATGTGACCGGAAAGCTGGTTACCGTAGAGATAAAGAAGGGTAAGCTCTGTCAAATTGCCTAATGTTGGCGGGATTGAACCGGTAAGATTATTATCACAAAGCATCAAAGAGCTAAGAAGGCTCAAGTTCCCTAACTCTAGGGGGATGGAACTGGTAAGCTTATTAGCAAATAGGTGCAGCTCTCTCAATTTGGCTAAGTTCCCCAAAGTGGATGGAATTGGTCCTGTCAGGAAGTTGGTGTTCATGTGGAGCACTTCCAAATTTGTCATATTTCCTATTTCAGGAGGAATAGAACCAGAAAGGGAATTGTTGTAGGCAAAAAATGTAGTTAATTTGCCCAAATTACCCAATGAGGAAGGGATGGATCCATCCAACTGATTCGAATACAGTGCGACCTTACTGAGCAAATGCAACTGCCCTATTTCTTGGGGAATGGAGCCATTTAACTCATTGGAAACTAGGTACAGGACCTCCAGTTTCGTTAGACGGCTGATCTCCGGCGGTATTCTCCCCAAGAACCGATTGATAGAGAGGTCAAGATAGGTGAGATTGCTCATGAGACCAATTTGAGGCGGAATGTGGCCGGAGAGACTATTTATGCTCAGGTCCATGTACATGAGATGAGACAAAGTTGAGAATGGGAATTCGTCAAGCGTACCTTCGACATAGGTGCTAGTGAGATTTATCCCGATCACGCACCCGGCCCTATTGCAGGAGATGCCATACCAAGTACACGGACTCACGGTCGAATTGGCGCGGGTAGCATTACGAGGAGAGGGAGTCCAGGAAGAGAGGGAAAAAACCGAATGGTTGCCCAGACTGGACTTCCACTCGAGAAGGGCTTGGGCTTCTGCAGGGGAAGCATGAGCAGGAAGCGGAATGACAAAGATAGTGAAAAGGGCTAGGGTAGCCACAAGGCTCATGACCCTCTTGAATTCTGATGAAGAATCCATGGATTCGTCTTCTACGTCTTCTCTTTTGTTTCAGGTAAGTTGGGTTTTCTTTTCCCGAGGCAACGAGCGATGCTTAAAAAGGCTGTGAAAACTCTCACCTTCCTATCATTTTCCATGATAATGGGAATGCAACAACGACAACTAACTAGTGAAGACTCTGAAAAGGTACGTTCTGACTCGGTCAATCCCTCTTTCGGAATTGAGGCCCACCCCCCAAATGAAATCCAGAGACTTTGACGGGGAAGTCTTCGAGGAAGTGATGCGAGGTCTTTCTTGTTGTGTGCGAACACTCTTAACTTTCCACACGATCAAATCCTAATCCGTGCCACACATTTTGCAATTCAAAGCGCAAAAGGGAAGTCGTCTCACTCGGCATTCACGAAAGCCAAATCTTGACGCGGTCGACTCCGATCTTGCAGAAATGACAGCCGATGATCATGTTCGAGCAAAGGGAGAGGTGTGGAAATGGATTAACAACCTGCTCTTTAATTGGCGGAGTAGCGTTAGTTAAAATCTAAAAAAATGAGCTGGGCCCGCTTGTTTGAGCCATTTTGACAAAACGTGATTGTGGAGGTCTGCTCTTTAATTCAGTTTTAACTTACCATTTAAAAACAGTGCGCCAGGATTATACGTGGGAATTTTGAAGTGCTCTCGATGGTTCCAATAGAGATTGTCCCGCACGCTATTCCGGGATAATGATATTGTTGTTGGATTATGAAGTGTGAACTTTTGCTTATGTCAAAGTTTAATGACCAGCAGTGAAATCCACGCATTAATAAGAACTTATTTTCTTAAAGTCTTAAAACTTGTCACTAAAGTACAATCGAGTCTTAAAACTTGCAAAAAATGCTATCAGTTGAGTCCTAAAGTTAATACCGTCAAACTTACTAACAAAAAATGCTGACGTGGTTTATTTAATATTTTCTCTCTCCTACTTGGTGATAACGTTGCTTTAGTATGAATCATAAGACTAAAACGACGTTGTTTTGCCCTAAATTTGATTTTTAATGCGAATTTTATTTAAATTAAATTATAAAAATAAGCTTTAATAAAACAAAAGCAAGAGTACAGGCGAGGAGGGCTGCAAGCCCTCACCGCGGCCGTTGCTGCTGCCACCACCTCACCAACGTCGGGAGGGGCCGGTGACCCTTGTCGGGCGAGGGCCTGCGGGCCCTCATGTACCGTTGGCGAGGGTCGCCGATCTCGACCATCCCCCACCCTTGCTGTCCCCTCCCAGCAATGGTGGGGTGGTGATGGGGAGGCCCTCCTTGCCTGTCCTCCTCCTCCTCCTCGTCCTTTTTTTTTTTTTTTTTTTTTTAAACTTATTTTTAGAATTTAATTTAAATAAAATTAGTATTAAAATAATTATAAAAAAGCCACATCATAGCCATGTAGGATATAAAAAATAATAAAAAAGTTACATCAACATTTTTCGTTAACCAAATTGAATGGTGTTAACTTTAAGACTAGATTGAACCAATTTGATAAGTTTTAGGGCTTGATTGCACTTTTTGTAGGTTTTATGACTCAATTACACTTTTGTGACAAGTTTTAGAATTTCTAGTAAACATATCCCTTTCCTTTATTTATAAGCTTTGCGTTTGTTTAACTTTAGTTTATTGCATTTATCATTTTTGGCGATAAATTAAATAGTAGGTAGCATTGCATTGCTTTGATTGAAGAATCTAACTACCGCAAAAAAGAGCAATCGATGTCAATTTTTTTTTTCTTTAGTATGTTATTTTCCGTCTTTAAAGGGGAAAATTGCTAAGAATTGGTGCCTGAATTGAGTTGGGTATGACTTGGGTTCATGTGAGATTGGGTATGGGTTGCCAAAATTATATTATAAAAATATTGGCTAATTTGAGTCAGATCCAATTTCAACCCACCCAAACTTGACCTAACCCTTAAGTGGGAAAATTACCGGACAATCTAAGAGCTTGTTGATCCTAAATGGATGGAGCGAACCATAATCAATCATTATATTACAAACTTTAGCACAAAAACAATAATTATAGCACAACAAGTGTCGTGTGGTGTGGCCTAAATTTTCTTAAGATCTATTATTGCTTTAGATAATCACAAAGGCGCTTCATATTTTATTTTTATCGCTTCTCTCCTACCTAAATGACCATAATTTCCAAAGGTACCTCAAATCCAAACAGGGCACAAATGTATATGGGCTCAAGCTGCTAATGAGCTAACCCCGTTTACCTATTCTTAAAAGCTAGTAATTACTTCATTGGAATAAAACTAAGGCTTCGAAAGGTATCTCTAACTTGGAAGAAAGATAAGCTTTCAATACGGTCAAATACAACCTATCATTCTGTCGCAACTTAGGCCATTCGAGACGATAGTAAATTGAAATCATATGTTATATTTGAACACAAGCATTTATTGCTCCGAGAGCACAACATATGATGCTAAGGCCCCAACCGACGCCAGGCTGCTTTCCTCATCCAATTCCTGCCGTACAACAATTTGGGGCACCAGAACCTCAAGCGGATGCATTCAATCAGGCCTTCATGGCGATCTTTTTGGTCCCATCCTTTAACTCCATATCGCCTTGAATCTTCAGAAAACCACCATAATGTCAAGCTACGTACTAGCTATTATATTTCTAGGTTAATCCTTCACTTTCAGATACGAGAAGACTCTCGTAAAGAATCGAGAGAAAGGGAAGTAGCGTACGGTTGTGGAGTTTGAACAATTCACAAGACCATTAGTGCTATATCTTTTCACAAAATCACTAGTGCCGTGACTTTTCATCACCGTCGCATGTTAGAATCCGGCAACTAAGGCATCAGCTGCATGTAAGGCAAACGGATCGAACCCAATTTCAAGCAGCTTCGTCAAGACTCAAAAAAATAGCGCACGGTCACATTTTCAAGCAACTTTTCATCACCGTCGCATGTTAGAATCCCGCAACTAATGCATCAGCTGAATGTAAGGTCAACGGATCGAACCCGTCTTCAAGCAGCATGGTCAAGACCCAAAAAAATAGCACACGGTCGAGGGTTCATTGTTTTTGTGTTTTATGTTCCAATGCCTGCAAATGATGGTTACTGGTGAGAGCTTCGCTGGAGTTGATGTCACACTTACCGATTGTTCGTAAAACATTCGAGTTTATCTTCACATGGTGGTCTTACTTCATATCCTCAGTTTCCGTCCACTTCGGTAAGTCGTAGTAAAGGGGGTAACGTCTGACGAATGGCTATGGTCGAAGGTCATAGCCGATGGCATGGGTCTTGTGATGAATATAGGAGATTGATTGTTAAGTATATACGTTCAATAATTTGGTGTTCTGGTGTGATAAGCTCCGGATGTTGATGTGCTTGTATCGCTAATAAATCGTTGTCAACAATGGAAATGATTTCTATTAACCAATTATTTCAAGTGATTATCTTTTAAGAGAATATTTTCTAAATTACTTATTTTTCGCGAAACAAACGAAACATTAATGAACATTGAGTTTAATTAGTTAATGGATTTGGGCTTAGCCTGGTTTGATAAATATGAGTCTAGTCTGCTGGTTCTAGACTTAGCTCCGCTCGGTTGTCATTTGGCTTGCTCATAATTAAGTCCTAAATGTGTCCATGGTTTCCAATCACTTTTAGCATGTTTAGGTTTCGTTTCTATAATTAAATTGTGGACTGTGTTCGATGAATACTCGCTGGTCATTCATCATGGAATGTGATTTGAATTAATCTCAAGGTAATTTGATGATTCTGATTGCTATTGATGGCATGTTACTATGCGGTTAGTTTTCTGTTTTTCTTTTCCCGAGGCAACGAGCGATGCTTAAAAATGTTATGAAAACTGTGAAAACTCTCGCCTTCCCATCATTTTCCATGATAATGGGAATGCAACAATGACAACTAACAAGTGAAGACTTTGAAAAGGTACGTTCTGACTCGGCCAGTCCCTCTTTCGGAACTGAGGCCCACCCCCCAAATGAAATCCAGAGAATTTGACAGGGAAGTCTCTGAGGGAAGTGATGTAAAGTCAAGGTCTTTCTTGTTGTGTGCGAACACTCTTAACTTTCCACACGATCAAATCCTAATCCGTACCACACATTTTGCAATTCAAAGCGCAAAAGGGCAGTCGTTCCACTCGGCATTCGGGAAAGCCAAATCTTGACGTGGTTGACCCGTTCTTGCAGAAATGACGGCCGATGATCACGTTCGCGAAAGGGAGAGGTGTCGAAATGGATTAACCATCTACTCTTTAATTGGCCGAGTTGGGTTAGCTAAAATCTTAAAAAAGGAGCTGAGCTCGCTTGTTTGAGCCGTTTTGATAGATTATAACGTGATTGTGGAGGTCTGCTCCCTAATTCCGTTCTAACTTATCATTTAAAAAGAGTGCGCCGTGATTATTTGTGGGAATTTTGAAGTGCTCTCGGTGGTTCCAATAGAGATTGTCCCGTACATTATTCCGGGATAATGATATTGTTGTTGGATTATGAAGTGTAAACTTTCGATTATGTCAAAGTTTAATGACCACCATTGAAATCTACACATAACAAGAACTTATTTTCCTTAAGCCGTAAAATTTGTCACCAAAGTACAATTGAATTATAAAACTTACAAAAAATGCAATCAAGTCCCAAAATTTGTTAAATCGGTTCGATCGAGTCTTAAAATTAACACTGTCAAACTTATTAACGAAAAATGCTGACGTGATGTTGACGTAGCTTAGTTTAATATTTTCTCTCTCTTACGCGGTGATGATGTCGCTAAAGTATGAAACGTAAGACTAAAACGATATCGTTTTGGTCCAAATTTGATTTTCAATACTAATTTTATTTAAATAAAATTATAAAAACAAGCTTTAAAAAAAGGAGGAGGATAGGCGAGACGGGCTACAAGCCCTCGCTACCGCCTACGAGGCCCTCGCCTGGCCTTGTCCAAATCGGAGCAAGGCCAGCCTCGTTATGGCCTTGCCAGCCGCAGGCGAAGGTAGCCTTGCCTGTGGTTAGTGAGGCCACAGTTGCCTTCACCCGCGTCTGATAAAGCCATGGCGAGGTTGGCCTCACCTAGATCTGGGCTAGGCTGCCTTGCCTACGGCCCCCATGCCTCACCGAGATTCGGATGAGGGCCACAAGCCCTCTCCCGCCATTGCGGGGGAAAAAAAAGAAAAGAAAAGAATTCAAAAAAAATAAAATATTATTAAAAATTTTATACCATTAGCGACGGCTGTAGCTAGCTAGAAGTGCTGAATTGACACAAATGCAAAAAATTTAAGATTGAATTGGCACAATTATAATATATTTAGGACTTTTTTGGGTAATTTTCCCCAATAAATGTCATATGGTGTAGGCCAAATTTTCTCAAGATCTATTGTTGATTTAGATAAAGACAATGGCGCTTCATTTTTTTTAATCGCTTCTCACCTTCCTAAATGACCATAATTTCCTAAGGTACCTCAAATCCAAACAGAACAGAAATGTATGTGGGCTCTAGCGGCTAATGAGCTAATCCCGTCTACCTATTCTTAAATGGCTAGTGGGAATAAAACTGAGGCTTCGTAAGGTATCTCTAACTTGGAAGAAACGCAAGCTTTCAGTATGGTAAAAAACAACCTATCATTCTGTCGCAACTTAGAATATTCTAAAGATAGTAAACTGAAATTATATGTGGTATTCGGTACGAGTATCAGAACCGAACCGAGATACGAATTGAACCGAACGGTATCGAAAATTTTGTGCATTTCGGTTTTCGGTTCGGATACTCAAAACAAACCATTCTTCTTCTTTCGGTTTGGTTTATTTCGATTCGATTAGAATCGAACCAAACTGAAAATACACCCTTGCTTTTTACCCTGAAAGGCTTTTAGGGCTCTTCGTCGTCCCGCCCTTCCTCAGCCTTACTTCCTAGATCTTCCGGGCTCGTTTCGTCAAGAAGAGCTGGGACACTATCAACCTCGTCCTTGTCCGCTTCGCCATTATTTGCGGGTTCCTTAGCAGATCCAACCACAGCGGAGATGCTGGGTCATTGAGCTCGTACCCGAGGTCAGACTCGCGGAAATCGTCGTCGTCGTTGTTGAACCTAGCGACACCGTACAAGTGGTACGATAGCCACGACCGTCGGGGCTCCAATCGGGGTGAATATGGGTTCTTCTCGAGTTCGTCTGGGAGGATGAGAAACAGTAGCTTGTACCTGGATCTGAGGGACGCTTGATTTACCTTCATGTCTCTTCTTCCCTCTGCTTCACCAGAGGGATGCGGAGGTGGAGGGGCTGAGGGAGAGGGTGGGCGAGCTGGTGGATGGCCTTGAAAGGGAGAGGGCGGCTTTGAACGACGTGAGCGGCAAGAGGGATTCGTTGAAGGTGGAGTGCGTGGGCTTGGTGGAGAAGGTGAGGAGGTATCTGGAATGGAGCTTCGAGAGGTTGAAGTTGCAAAATGAAAAGTTAGCCAGGGAGAAAGAGGAAGGGGAGAGAGCGATTGAGGCAGCGATGAATAAAAAGAAAAAGAAAAGAAAAAAGAAGTAGAAATCGAAAACTAATCCGAAACCAAACCAAATCAAACCGAACCAAATCGGTTTTTTGGCTTGGTTTCAATTTGGTTTGAGCGAGTTTTGGTTCAGTCCAAGGGGCACTCTTAATGGTTCAGTTCGGTTCGATTTTTCAAGAAAACATAACCGAATTGAACTGTTTACACCTCTAGTATTCGGACACTCGTATTTATTGCTCCGAGATCACGGCATATGATGCCAAGGCGGGCCTCAACCAACGCCAGGCTGCTTTCCTCATCCATCCAATTCCTTGGCGCAACAATTTGGGGCACCAGAACCTCAAGCAGAGGCAGAGGCATTCAATCAGGTTTTCACGGGGCTCTTTTGGTACCATCCTGTACACCATCTCACCGTGAATCTTCAGAAAACCACCACAAATGTCATGCTACGCTACTAGCTGTCATATTTCTAGGTAAATCCTTCACTTTCAGATACGGGGAGACCCTCGTAAAGAATCAAGAGAAAAGGATGTAGAGCACGGTCATGGAGTCTGAACAATTCATAATACGAATAGCGCTATATCTTTTTACAACATGACTAATGCCGTGATTTTCATTACCGTCGCTGGTTAGAATCCTGCAACTAATGCATCAGCCGAATGCAAGGTCAACGGATCAAACCCATTTTCAAGCAGCTTCGTCAAGACCCGAAAAAATTGCCAAAAGTGGAAGGATGCCAAAGTGGAACACCTACCGCTGTGAGAATATAAAAAAACTATATGGCACTCTTAGCATATCAACTTTGGAGGTGGCTACTGGATTATGACCAAAAAATGGCAAACCAAGTGTGCAGGATCTCACCAGTACAGTTAAACATCTCATTGTTCATATGCAATATGCATAGATTAAGTTGACACACATCATCTATGACATCCCTAAATTAATTCACTCGAGATATTGTCCATTTTGATCCGTCCTATACCGAGTCTCACAGTTTTGTCCTTTGACGTATAGGCAAGTACTTCCAATGAGGTCACTCATCCTGATAGCGCTCTAGTATAGACTCACTTAACTTTGGAGTTCCAAAAGTTACATTTACGTCAAAAGGCGCTTCCATAAGTTAATTTCAGTTTTTCACTTATATATCTCGTAATCGCTCTTCCCATGTTTGGTGAACAATTCGGTTCATTCCTACTCCTTTCCCCATCCTAGAAGCCTGCCATGAGCTACTCCTTGTCTAGGCACTCTAGCCCAGCAACCACTCCTCACCTTCGTCGGACTAGGTCATTACGAGCCCACCAACTTCCGCCTGGTTCATCCCCAAACCACACACCTATTGAAGGGAGTCCTACTCTGATACCATTTAGTGACGTCTTTGGATTAAGGTATCTATAGCTTGGAAGAAAGATAATCTTTAAATATGGTCAAATATAATCTATGATTCTATCGTAACTTAGAATATTCGAGATGATAGTGAATTAAAATTACATGTTATATATGGACACTCGAATTTATTAATCCTAAATCACAAGATTTGACACTAAGACCACAACCAACTATATTTGACATTTCCTTGTGATTCATGGAATTAACCATCACAGAACTTTGTTCTTTTTTTGGTGCACAGTAAAATAGAATCTCGCATTTAACGTGTCCTTAGTTAATTGACTTTTTTATGTCAGGATGTACCCTCACGATTGTTGTTAAATCGAGACACGTATCGGGGATCGATTCTTGAAATTTCTCGGGATCGAATCGAATTATAAGATTTGGTCAAGTATCTAAAATTGGTATTTCAAGACAATTATGAGTTTTGTCAATAATACAATGAAATAAGAACGTTAAGTGAGATTTATTATAAAATATGAGCTTAAAGAAAAGAGAATTTTAAATAAATAAGAGAGACCCAGCCCAGTATACTTCCTCGTAGGGGTGATCGATTCCCGGTCCGGTTTGGTTCTAAGGTGGAATCGGGAACTGGACCGAAAAAACTAGTTTCCAATTTTGAGAACTGCCGACCGGACCGGTTGGTTCTGGGACCGGAAACTTGGACCGCCGGTCCGGTCTGATTCCGATCTGGTCTAATGGAACCGGTCACTTAGAGTTTAGTTTTTTTTTTTTTTGGTTAAACACTTAAGGTTTGATTCACATTTTACTAATTTTTGTCAATGAATTTATGTCAATAAAGTTCACATAGGGTTTAATTCACATTTTACTAACATTTATCAATGAATTTATGATAATGAAGTTCACTTAGAGTTTTTTTTTTTTTGGTAAGGTAAGTTCACTTAGAGTTTAGTTCATATTTTATTAATCTTTTTAAAGAAAAAAATAACAAAAATATATATTAAATAGTTGATCCAGTCCGGTTCTCCCTTGGAACCAGGAACCGGACCGTCCGAAAACTGGTTCCACTTTTAGGAACCGGGAACCGGGCCGATAATCCCGAGAACCGGACCAACCTTGCAGTCCAGTTCGGTCCCGGTTCGGGCAGTCCAAGTTGTTCACCCCTACTTCCTCAGCCCAAATAAGCTTCAAGAGTCTTCGTGTTCCTCTTACCGTTGCATTCCTGAAATAGAAGAAAAGGAGAAAGCAGAGCCTTGACGAACCATGAGAAAGAAGAGAGGGAAATCGAAAAACAATGATTAATGTCGGAATACGACTTTTGCGTGTGATTCGTAAGTGTTTCCCTGTTGTTTTTCCCTCTTGCAAATTGGTTTTTTGTTTGAGGAGTTAAAATCGTAGTCCTAGCTATGTTGGCTTCGCCGGTGACGAGGAAGGGATCCATCCAACTGGTTTGAGTACAAGGCGAGCTCGTTCAATATATTCAACTGACCTATTTCATCAGGGATAGAGCCATTCTACTCGTTAGAGATCAGGTGTAGCACCTCAAGCTTCGTGAGATAGCCAATCTCCCGTGGTATATTCTCGGATAATTGATTAAAGGAGAGGTCAAGGTAGATGAGATTGGTCCAAAGACCGACTTGAGGCAGAATACCGCCAATGAATTCATTTATGTACATGTCTATATAGGTAAGATACGGCAAAGACGAGAACGGGAACTCGTCAAGTGTACCTCTAATGTTCGAACTGGTGAGATTGATTCCCATCATGCTTCTGGCTAGGTTACATGAGATGCCATGCCAACCGCATGGACTTGCTGCCGTTGCATTGGAGCCGGTAGCATTTTGAGGAGGGACAGTCCATGTTGATAGAGAGGAGGTGGATTGGTTTTGGTTTTGAAGGCTGGATTTCCATTTGAGAAGGGCTTGTGCTTCTAGTGTGGAGGCAAAAGCAGGAATTGCACCTTGTGGAATGATGGCTAAAAGCACTGTAAAAATGGCAAAGGAGGCTAGAAGATGCCCTGATGTCTCTAATTCTGGTGAACCCATGATTTCTTTTGTTTGTTGTGGAGGTTGATAATCGACCATGAAGCATATATGAAAAGCTTTGTTACTCCGTTTCTGTCATTCTCTAAGTCCATTCAAAGAAGGCCAATTTTCAAAGATATCCGATTTCCTGCTCGTTGAATGCTTCTGATTGGGATGGTTCAGATGTCCACACAATCTGACCAATATGTGAAAACGGGAAATAGTCTCACTGTCTATAGAGTTTCATATGGTTGGAACTTGGAACAACGTATTTGACTTTGACTCGGAGCTTCCTAAACTCTGTTCTCTCTACTTGCAACAATCACGGGTTTTCCTTCAGGTGGGGGTGCCAACAGTCAACTGCTGCTATTTTAAAAATGGTAATGCGTGCATCAGCCATTATTAAAAGGGAAGAAAAATGAAGCCAGTCATCATCTTTGTGCTCAAACTTTGTGACTGCAGCACACATAATTCGACTGACGGCATTTGTTTAATAGATTTCTTGGGAAATTCTCTGACCCCTGCTTGATAAATCTTCTTAATACAAAGTGGATCTGCTTTGGATGTTGTATATGGCCTAATGCTTCCTTTCTGGAAGCACTTGGGACGGGATTGCCTTCCAAGCATTTGGCAGGGAGAGGTTGAAGATGGATATAGAATAGAGGACCTCCACGTTGTGTTTGCATGCGAACACTTTCTTGCTTTGCACACATCTCCTGCATCTAATGAAGGAGAAAAGAGAGGGGATTACATGGGCTAAGGCTTGGTAAGGTAAATGGGTTGAGCTCTTACAAGATAATTGGTAGAAAGAAGAGCGAGCAATTGCAAACTTAGTCATAGTCACTGTCACACTCCAAATCTGTATTTAGAATTTGGGGAACGATCCCATCCTTTCATAAAATAAAGAACCAAGCTTTTAATTAAATAAACCTGTTTTCGGAAATGTATCAATCGGATAAAACCTTGCAACAATGAAAATAATCATCAGATCCAACATATCATGAATGTACGAAGCTCGAATTTCTTTCAGAGCCAGCCTAATAAGCTTAATAAAAATAGCAAAATAAATCCTAAAAGCCATTCCCATCCACGCCCTCTCCATGAATCCATTGCTCTCCTCTATTCTTGGAATTTGGGACGGTAATAAAAGGGGCAAGCAAAACCCGGGCTCACTAAGTGATAATCACTACTTTTATGAAATCAAGAAATGAACGATGCAATCACACAATAATACCCATTTGCAGGAATTGCACCTTGTGACATGACTAACAAGCATTGCAAGGAGGGCGACGGAAGCCCGAAGATGTACCACTTCCCTCTAAACTTTTTGGCGAATCAATGAATTTCTGGTGCGGTTTTGGAGCATGATGATCAACACAGAGGCATATATACAGCCTTTGGCTGCTCTGTTCCTGTCAATTTCTTTTATCCCTTTCATCAAAGGCCAGCTTTCAAAGATCTCATCCCATTCCCGGATTTTGAATGCTTCTGACTATGATGTTTCAGCTACTGACAATTGTCTGGTTTGTTTATGCAGAGTCTCATGCGTGCAGAAGTAAGTGGTTGACTTGACTCCTCCTTGCTAAACTTTGTTTTCTTTGTTTCTTTTCTTCTTTTCAATGTGGGACACAATTGTTTTGCTTGCTAAATTACCGATCTTTGACTGTAGGAATTCATGCATCATCAGGCATTAATTAGACAAAAAATATGGGAGAGTTGATATCTCCATTTTGACTTCTAGATTGTAGCACCAATACTTTGACCAGGAGCATAGGTTTCTTCTAGACTTTGGCATTCCTCGCATTTATTATTCCAGCTTTTGCTTTTTGCTTTATCTAAATCTTGCGGTTCAGTCATTTTAATATGTTTTTTCCAATCTAAAAGCCCCAAGACTCTCACGATACTCAAATGTTGACATATACATCTGCAAATAATTTTTTTTCGTAATTTTCTGAAATTTGAATACAATTTTGAATTTTGACCGAAAAGTAGAAAGTACTTTTTACCTTGACATATGAGTAAACAAACATGCATTAACAGGAATTACCATCACACTCAAGCCACTCAAACACTCTTAATTCTCAGCCTCCAATTACACATAATAACGTCACATATTGTTTATCTCTTGTAATTTTTTGGGAGACAATATCTTAATTTAATAGAGAAGTACCCAAAATCTTCGTGCATGATTTCTTTACTAAAACACTCTTCAATTTGAGCACGTTGTAATCAACGAGAAAAGTCAATTTCCTTCGGCTTCCCCTTTTGCTCTTTGCTTCATCCAGTTTCAACAAGTCAACTACAATGTCCAATTCAGATTGTCTCTCCCACCCAATTTTGAATAGGATTTCGTTCACTGATTCAAATTCGAAATGTATTTAAGCAATTTTAGGGTGCATTTGTTTAATTGAAAACCTCATGATAAAAGAACTTATTTTCCATGGAAATTATTTTCATTTTTGGGTGATTGAGGAAAATTGATTTCCTTCTTGCTAGTAAGAGGAAGTCATTTTCCTCCAATCTTAGCTTGTTGTTTTAAGTCCATAAAAACTTTTTTTGTAGATCGATTATTTTCAGGAAATAGTTTTTTTTTCAAACAAATGGACCCTTAATGCCTGTTATGCACATGTGAACATTTTTAACCTTTTCGAACGTATGCTCTGCGAGACGTGCTTTACAGATTGGGAATAGGCTTCTGTACACATCTAAGACTTACAAGTGAGTTACCCGGGGAATCATATGGATATGAATATTCTCAATCTAATCTAGGGTTGAGTTGCAGTTAGTCAGCTAAGCAATCAATTATAAGTTACTGATATGGTCGTCTGTAGTATGTCCATTATCATTAAGCAAAGGAGGGTGAATGTGCAGGTGTAATGCATGCTTCGAGATGAAGTTCTTCCTAACAAAGTCAGACTGAACTAAGCTTTATGCATCAGCAAGTATTTAACTAGTGGAACACATGTTTGAGGATGCTATTTGGCACAATGAAGAAGTTGACTGTAGGCACCAGATGGTTCTTTCTTGACATTGCGTCTTGCGTGTTGCCTTTCTACTAAGAAATGAAGTGCATTCAAGAATTAAGATTGAATTGACCCAACTGCCAGAGAAGGTTGGGGGAACATAACTCACTGCCTCGCTACACCTCGATTCGGATAGTTGTTACTACATTTTTCCCCCTATTACTATTCAATTCACAAAGTTTTCTGAAACTATGATTTTAGGATGTCGATTGTCACTTAGATTGATCGAGGGCAGCATCAAAAATTGGTCTACAAAATTTCCTATTTCAAATTCGGAAAACTCTGAGCTCTCATAGACTGTTTTCCGTTTTCCAGATAAAGTACAAGAGGATGTTTTTCTGACATGTTTTGCATAAGGCAATATAAGTTCACTATTCTGAAAAAAACAGAAAAGATGGTTGATGCCTGATAGTGAGCCACAACGTAAATGAGTTCTACTTGTGTTTGACAATGGAGTGAGGCCGAGCGAAAACAGACCAGCATGATTTGATTCCCCCAAGATTTTGGACGGCAGGATATCGTCTGCCTTCTCACTCTTGATGTATAAGGTAGTAACAAACAGAACTTGCATTCTTTCTGAGACCAAGCATTGGACTGTTGAATCTCCTCATGAGATAAAATGATGATAAGTGATCTTCCTAATTTAAGCACTTGATTTTAAATTCGAAGTTCATATGAAAACGAAGTCCGTATTCCCTCTAGTGCCATATTCTTTTTGGAAGAATCAAAAGCTACTGAACTTCTAATAAAGACTCATGCCAAAGCAACATGCTTGTACCACTCGGAATATGAACCGATTGAATGTACTCTGGGTTACGTTACACAAGTGTAGTAAGTCACTCGAAACACAAAATCATGGCAGATGGCCGCCATTAAAAACAATTTGTTTCTGATTGAATGCATTCTGAAATGCTGCATGATTGAAACTCTTCGGCATGTATAAATGGACTAACAATTGACAAGATTTTAGGTTTTGTTAGTTTCGCAAAAAACATTTTTGGAGAAAACATTATTCGGCATTTGAATAGCTTAGGAAAATGCATTAACAGAAAATTTATACTCAAATTATGGAAAATGATTTCCTCTTTAAAAAATCAGAATTTTCTTACATATGATTATATATCGGTGCTTGGATAAAAAATTTTGAATTCAGGCACACAAACCCTAAGGCTTGTTCCCAGGTCCATGGTAACGAACTTCGGCCGAGTCCACCAAGGTCCATCGAGGCGAAGCTTAGATCCAAAGAGGTCGGGTTTGGAACCCCGATGCCTAAGGCCAGGTCCACAGAGGTTGGGTTGGGGACACCAATACCAGTGGTTAGGCCTAGACTTTGGTATCGTTGGCCCGGGTCCATAAAGGCTAGGTGCGAGACCTCGGTGCTCATGCTTGTGCTTAGATCCCCAGTGCCCGGGCTCGGGTCCACTAAGGTCGGGCTCAAGTTCACAACGCTTGGGCCCTAGACTCGGTGCCTAGGACCGAGTCCATCAAGGCCGGGCCCGTGTCCATCAAGGCCAGGCATGGGTCCATTGAGGTCAAGCTCGGGCCTCGGAGTGCATCAAGGTCGGGCCCGAGATCCCGATGCTAGTGCCTGAGTCCAACAAGGCCAGTACTGCATTTATTGAGGCCGGGTGGTACCTCGACGCCAATGCTTAGGTCTTCTGCGCTTAGGCTCGGGTCCATTGAGGTCAGGTCCGGGACCCTGGCACCTTTGCTTGGGTCCATCGAGGCCAATCTCAAGACCTTGGTGCTCGTGCCCCTGTCCATCGAGGCTAGGCATGAATCCATCAAGGTTAGGCCCAAGACTCTAGTTCCCTTGCTTGGGTCCTTGACACCCACACTTGGGTCCATCGAGACCAGACCTAGAATCAATGCCTGAGACCTAGGTACCCGAGCCCGAGTCGAGGTCCATCAAAGCTGAACCTGGGGCCTTAGTACTTGTGCTCAATTTCCCGGCTACGCCCGAATAAGGTATGTTTATTTAGGAAAATCAAATCAAATTTTTCTAACTAATTGACGGAAAATATTTTCTAGTTCATTTTCAAGTTTTAACCAAACAATGGAGAATATTGTCATTATCCTGGAAAATGATTACCTAAAAAACATTTTCCAGAAATGTTACATTTTTCGCCAAGCAAACGGAGCCTTTCAAACTTCATATAAATGTTCCATTCCAATTTTTCATAAACACCTTGCTTTCAAGATGATAACACTAGATTCATCATCAACTTTACATTAATATAAAAGCCACATTTGTCTAAACTATAACTTGACGTGGATACTTACCTTTCATTACCACGACACTAATCTGATTAAGACTACATACAGAAATAGTTTGAGATATCAGTTGACAGCTGTCATCTCTCTACAAATGAAAGTAGATGGCAGTAAGTTCAGGTTTTACTTTTTCCAGAACGAAAGGCAGTTCTATATTTACTTGGGCATGAACGAAATGTAGCCCTCATCGTCATGCTGATATGGATTAAACACAAAGTTCTTATCGCCAGTCAAAATATATCTCCTAAATGCAAATAAACTAAGCACACCAGTGAGCGAGACAATAGATTAAAAAAGTTTTGAG
This sequence comes from Syzygium aromaticum, assembly GCA_024500025.1. Taxonomy (NCBI): domain Eukaryota; kingdom Viridiplantae; phylum Streptophyta; class Magnoliopsida; order Myrtales; family Myrtaceae; genus Syzygium; species Syzygium aromaticum. Next base: position 6,764,182 of record CM044890.1, read on the forward strand.
ACTTAATGAACTAGTTTAAACAACTCTAATTTTCATTTAAGATCTTACCTTCTTGCATGTGATTGACAGAGCAGCATCGTTTATCAGACGTTATCTTCTACAAATTGATCTAGTAAACGGCTTGAAGCTTTTGCATGTCTCACAGGATCAGTGGCTGTCTGTGAATTTTGGACACCATGGAAAATGGTCGAACGAGCAGACAGCACCTGAGAAATCATTTCCATCGACGGCCTGAGCTGGGGATGAGCAGATACGCAAGCCAATGCAAGCTTGAAGATGGTCAAAAGTTCAGCCTCGATGCCTGTGGTAGGCATAGGCAGGCGTGAATCCAATATATTCTTCAAAACAACTGAGATCTCCATGTCGACCGGACCTAATAGAGATGCAATGCTGTCACCCGGATGTCTTCCTTTGATCACCTCGATGGCCACTATTCCAAAGCTATACACATCACATTTCTCCGTCAACTTCATTGTGTAAGCGAGCTCTGCACAAAGAGGGAGGTATATGTATTGGCACAAAGACAGTGCTTTAGGTGAACCTTCGGATCAAGAGTTGATTTTAGAAATTTACCTGGAGCTACATATCCATATGTGCCAACGACTGCACTCCAGTTTGATGTATCCAGCTTAAGAAGCTTAGCAGTGCCGAAGTCAGAAACATGTGCCTCGTACTCGGAATCAAGCAGGATGTTGTTACTGGAAATATCTCGATGAATGATTGGAGGGTTACAATCATGGTGCATATAAGATAGAGCACAAGCCATGCCTTTTACTATATTCACCCTCTTGTTCCAGTCCAACTCTCTAGCTTCTTCTTCATTGCTCAAGATCGTAGACAAGCTTCCTCTGTCCAAGTACTCATACACCAAGAATGAGTGTTGTGGATGCGAACAAAAGCCCTTAAGTTTCACAATATTGCGGTGTCGAATTTCCGTCAATGCCCTAATTTCATTCAAAAATTCCTTTTGATCTGTTTGCCCGCTATCAGCTGTTTGATGGAGCTTCTTTACAGCTACTATATCACCAGATCTTAATTTGGCTTTGAAGACACTTCCATAGCCTCCCCTTCCAATACAGAAAATCTCATCAAAAGCCCCGGTGGCTTCTATGATGTCTTCATATAAGATCTTTCCATCGTACTTCGATAGAGAAAAGACTTCAGTTGTCTTGGGTGCTAGTTCCTCAGTTGGATGGAACTTCTTTCTACGGGAAATGAAGAATATTCCAATGAAAACAAACAGAAGAACTGCTCCTAGCAGAGGAAACACAATAAGAAACACTCTGCGTGCCGCGGTAGAGTTTTCCCTATCCACCACCGCTTGATTACAGGGCTCAAGTCCTTCAACATTTCCACACAATCCACTGTTACCTTCTAACGCTTCTTTTGTTGCATTCTGGAATGCCGTGGTGTTGGGGATTGGACCCTCAAACTTGTTGTAGGAGATGTCAACCTCCGCCAAACCCAGCATACCCTCGAAAGTCTTGTATATATGGCCAGAAAGATTATTGTGTGAAAGGTCAAGTTTCACTAGGCTTTGCAGCTTGCTGAATTGAGCTGGGATCTCACCGCTTAACAAGTTACAACTCAAGTCTAGCTCGAATAAATGAATTAGCATCCCTAAATCCCCTGGAATATCTTGGCTCAACTGGTTGTTGCTCAGATCCAAGAGGAACAACTTTGAAGCAAGCCCTATAGTCTGCGGGATAGACATGCTAAATCTATTCCCGGACAAATCCAATTTTTGAAGAGCAGGTAGCGATGCAATCTCGGGACTTATATGGCCAGAAAGTCGGTTCGTGCTTAGATTCAAATTCACCAAAGAGGTCAATTTTCCAAATTCTTTCGGAACCTCGCCAACTAAATCATTGAAAGAAAGATCAATTGCACCCAGTTGAGTGGCGTTTCCAATCTCAGGAGGCAAGCTACCGGTGATGTTATTTCCAGCAATTCTTAGGTCACTTAAACGCATGCAACTTCCCCAGTTTGTTGAGATTTCTCCATAGAACTTGTTAAAACTCATGTCGATAAATGTCAAGTTGGGGTAGACACCGAATGACTCGGATATGTTTCCAGTGAGCTGGTTTCCCTCGAGGCGTACTCTGACTAAGCTTGTGCAATTTCTCAAGCTTTTAGGGATAGAACCAGTTAAGTTGTTGTCACTCACTGAGAGGTTTTGAAGCAATCCACCTCGGCACAAGTTATCCGGTAAGGAGCCGGTGAACCAGTTGGTATCCAATTGCAGCACCTCCAAGTTTACTAGATCACCGAAGGATCCAGGAATCAAACCAGAAAGCTGATTCTCGCGGAGGAATAAATATACTAGGTTGGTCAAGTTACCCAAAGAAGAAGGAATTGGGCCAGTGAGCTGATTTGTACTCAGCTCTAAGTCAACCACAGCGCGGAGATTTCCTATCTCATCAGGAATGGGACCCGAAAGTTTGTTACCATAGAGATAAAGAAGGGTAAGCTCTGTCAAATTGCCTACTGTCGACGGGATTGAACCGGTAAGATTATTATCGTAAAGGCTCAACATGCTAAGAAGGTTCGAATTCCCTAGCTCCAGAGGGATGGAACTGGCAAGCTCATTAGAAAATAGGTGCAGCTCTGTCAATTTGGTTAAGTTCCCCAAAATGGAAGGAATCGGTCCTGTCAGGAAGTTAGTGTCCATGTGAAGCACTTCCAGATTTGTCATATTTCCCATTTCAGGAGGAATAGAACCAGAAAGGGAGTTGTTGTAGACATATAGTCTAGATAATTTGCTCAAATTACCCAATGAGGTAGGTATGGATCCATGCAACTGATTGGAATACAACGCGACCTCACTGAGCAAATGCAACTGCCCGATTTCTAGGGGAATCGAGCCGTTCAAATCATTGAAAACCAGGTGTAGGACCTCTAGTTTTGTTAGATGGCCAATCTCTGGCGGTATTATGCCCGAGAACTGGTTGATAGAGAGGTCAAGATAGGTGAGATTGCTCAGGAGACTGATTTGAGGCGAAATGTGGCCGGAGAGACTATTTATGCTCAGGTCCATGTACACGAGATGAGACAAAGATGAGAATGGAAATTCGTCAAGCGTACCTTCGACATAGGCGCTGGTGAGATTAATCCCGATCACGGTCCCCGCCTGATCGCAGGAGATGCCATACCAAGTGCATGGACTCACGGTTGAACCGGAGCCGGTGGCATTATGAGGAGGGGGAGTCCACGAAGAAAGGGAAGAAACCGAATGGTTGCCAAGACTGGACTTCCAGTCGAGGAGGGCTTGTGCTTCCGCAGGGGAAGCATGAACAGGAAGTGGAATGACAAAGGTAGCAAAAAGGGCAAGGGCAGCCACAAGGCTCAGGACCCTCTTGAATTCTGGCGAAGTATCCATGGATTCTAATTCTTCTGTTCTTCTTTTTGGTTATGGGAAGTCGGTTTTCTTTGTTCCTGAGGCACTGAGCGATGCTTAAGATGCTCGTGAATACTCCCCTTTCTATCGTCTTCCATTACAACGGGCATGCAATAACAATCATTATTTTAAGGGAGACTAAGAAAAGTCAGTGGATATAGATTGGCAGTCAGTATCCGGCAGCCGACTTGGACGAATTTTTGGTTCCTTCAAGACTTTGGAGCTTTCTTCCATTCAGTCTTCCTTGGCGACTTTCTGACTCGGATCCGTCGCTGTTTCGACCCCACCATAGTTAGAAATCCAGAGAATTTGACAGAGAAGTCGTTGTGGAGAGTGATCAAATCCTAAATTCGTTTCACACATTATGGAGTTCTGAATGCGCCGAAGGGGAGTCCTCTTATGAAGTCAAATCTTGCGCCGGTTGACTTCATTCCTGCAGAAATTACAGCTGATGATGGAGCTAATGCGTCTGGACCATACCCACTCCCAAACTCATATTAATCGAAAGGAAAATTGAAGAAGAAGAAAATTCGAGATCATCTTTGGCCCGCTTGTTCCAGCCCTTTTTGACAAACCACAACGTGGTTGTGGAGGTCCGCTCTTTTGTTTTATTGTACTTACAAATAGAAGAATAATTCGCAATCGTTATTTAGGGTGAGCTTATTTGAAGGAAAACTGTTACTGAAAATTATTTTCCGACTTTCGTGTGTTTGTATGACGGAAAACTAATTGATTTACAGAAAGCATTTTTCCATAAATTGATAACAAGAAGTTTTTTCGATTGGGAAAAACAACTTTCTCTTCTATCAGGGAGGAAATCACTTACCGTAAACCACTAAATAAAAGAAAATTAATTATTTTACTTGAAAATGATTTTGATGATAAATATTTTTCTTTATCGTGAAATTTTCAATGAAATAAATGCACCCTTATTTCAAATGATTTATATATTTTGAGCTCATGCGCTGTGATTATTTTGTAATTTTTGAAGTGCCTGATGGCCGCAATACAAATATCCCCGCATGGTACACGGGGTAATGATTTCGTTGTTGGATTATGAATGTCTACACTTTGATTATATCGAAGTTTAATGACCATCACTGGAATCTAAACATTATAAGAACTTATCTTCCTTTTATTTATTAGCTTTGGGATTCATTTTTACTTTAGTTTATTTCATTTATTATTTTTGTAATAAATCAAATTAGTGAGAACCATTGCCTTACTTTGATTAAATAATCTCGTGGCCGCAAGAAAATGATGGACATTTGTTTTTAGTTGGTTATTCCTTTCAGTATACTATTTTCCATAATCAAGTGAAAAAATTAATGGGAACCAAAACCTGGTTGGAATGAGTATGCGTTGGGTCCAGGTGGAATAGGATATGAGTAGCTAAAATTGTATTACATAAATATGGGATTGTATGAGTTAAATGGGTTATTTTGAGTCGGATCCATTTTCGACTGAACTCAACCTAACTTACCAGATTGCCAGGCTATTTCTTTCGCTTATACGCGTTCACGTGAGAGGAAATGTTGAAATATCATCCCACATCGCTTAACAACGCATAACAAACAAAATTATGGTTGATGGTTCCGATTAGAATAATTAGATTCTGATTGAATGCACTCTGAAAAGATGCGTGCTTGAAACTCTTCTGCATGTCAGAGGATTTTGTATCAACACAAATCCAAAATGATCCTCATGAAAGGACTAACAATGGACAAGATTTCAGAGACTTCATATAAATGTTCCGTTTCGGCTTTACATCGACCCTTCACCTTCAAGATGACAACGCTAGATAGACAAGTAACTTTATGCTGATACAAAAGTAATATTTTCTAACTCTAACTTGAGATGGATACAGAGCTTTCACTGCGACGACACGAGTTTGATTAAGACTAGATACAGAAGCGGACTGAAATATCTCTTGAGTTCAGCTGTTCTCTCTAAAAATGAAACTAGATGCCAGTGAGTTCAGGTTTTGCTCCTTGGAAAACAGAAGGCAGTTCTATACTTACTTGGGGATGAATGAAATGTAGTCCTCATCGAGCTAAACACGAAACCTTGTGTCCGGTCAAAATATTTCTCCTAAATGCAAACGAAGTTAACACATCGGTGAGCGAAACAACATATTAGAAAAAGTTTGAGACTTAATTTATTAGTTTAAAACGACTGTGCTTTTCATTAAAGATCTAGACCTTCTTGCATGTGGTTGACAGAACAAAATCGTTTATCAGACGATATCTTCTACAGATCGATCCAGTGAACGGCTTGAACTTGTTGCATCTATCCCGGGATCAGTGGGTGTCCCTGAATTTTGAACATTATGGAAACTGGTTGAACAAGCTGAAAGCTCATGAGAAATCAGTTCCATCGACGGCCTGAGTTGGGGATTAGCAGATAGGCAAGCGACTGCAAGCTTTAAGATGGTCAGAAGTTCATCCTCGATGCCTGGTGTGGGCATTGGCAGGCGTGAATCCAATATATTCCTCAGAACCGCTGAGATCCCCATGTCGACTGGAGCTAATAGAGTTGAAACACTGTCACCCGGATGTCTTCCTTTGATCACCTCGATGGCCACTGTTCCAAAGCTATACACATCATATTTCTCCGTCACCTTCATTGTGTAAGCAAGCTCTGCACAAAGAAGGAGATATATGTGTTAGCACGAAGACGTTGCTTTAGCTATATGGACGGATCAAGAGTCAATTTAAGATATTAACCTGGAGCTACGTAACCAATTGTGCCAACGACTGCACTCCAGTTTGATGTGTCCAGTTTGAGAAGCTTAGCGGTGCCGAAGTCAGAAACATGTGCCTCGTACTCCGAATCAAGCAGAATGTTGTTACTCGAAATATCTCGATGAACGATTGGAGGGATACAATCATGGTGCATATAAGATAGAGCATGAGCCACGCCTTTTACGATATTCACCCGCTTGTTCCAGTCCAACTTTTTAGCGTCTTCTTCATTGCTCAAGATTGTAGACAAGCTTCCTCTGTCCAAGAACTCATACACCAAGAATGAGTGTTGTGAATGCGAACAAAAGCCCTTAAGTTTCACAATATTGCGGTGTCGAATTTCCGTCAATGCCCTAATCTCATTCAAAAATTCCTTTTGATCTGTTTGCCTGCTATCAGCTGTTTGATGGAGCTTCTTTACAGCTACTATATCACCTGATCTTAATTTGGCTTTGAAGACACTTCCATAGCCTCCGCTTCCAATACAGAAAATCTCATCAAAAGCCCCGGTGGCTTCTATGATGTCTTCATATAAGATCTTTCCATCGTACTTCGATAGAGAAAAGACTTCAGTTGTCTTGGGTGCTAGTTCCTCAGTTGGATGGAACTTCTTTCTACGGGAAATGAAGAATATTCCAATGAAAACAAACAGAAGAACTGCTCCTAGCAGAGGAAACACAATAAGAAACACTCTGCGTGCCGCGGTAGAGTTTTCCCTATCCACCACCGCTTGATTACAGGGCTCAAGTCCTTCAACATTTCCACACAATCCACTGTTACCTTCTAACGCTTCTTTTGTTGCATTCTGGAATGCCGTGGTGTTGGGGATTGGACCCTCAAACTTGTTGTAGGAGATGTCAACCTCCGCCAAACCCAGCATACCCTCGAAAGTCTTGTATATATGGCCAGAAAGATTATTGTGTGAAAGGTCAAGTTTCACTAGGCTTTGCAGCTTGCTGAATTGAGCTGGGATCTCACCGCTTAACAAGTTACAACTCAAGTCTAGCTCGAATAAATGAATTAGCATCCCTAAATCCCCTGGAATATCTTGGCTCAACTGGTTGTTGCTCAGATCCAAGAGGAACAACTTTGAAGCAAGCCCTATAGTCTGCGGGATAGACATGCTAAATCTATTCCTGGACAAATCCAATTTTTGAAGAGCAGGTAGCGATGCAATCTCGGGACGTATATGGCCAGAAAGTCGGTTCTTGCTTAGATTCAAATTCACCAAAGAGGTCAATTTTCCAAATTCTTTCGGAACCTCGCCAACTAAATCATTGAAAGAAAGATCAATTGCACCCAGTTGAGTCGCGTTTCCAATCTCAGGAGGCAAGCTACCGGTGATGTTATTTCCAGCAATTCTTAGGTCACTTAAACGCATGCAACTTCCCCAGTTTGTTGAGATTTCTCCATAGAACTTGTTAAGACTCATGTCGATAAATGTCAAGTTGGGGTAGACACCGAAGGACTCGGATATGTTTCCAGTGAGCTGGTTTCCCTCGAGGCGTACTCTGACTAAGCTTGTGCAATTTCTCAAGCTTCTAGGGATAGAACCAGTTAAGTTGTTGTCACTCACTGAGAGGTTTTGGAGCAATCCACCTTGGAACAAGTTCTCTGGTAAGAAGCCGGTTAAACGGTTGTCATCCAATTGCAGATTCGTCAGGTGCATCAGATCCCCTAAGGATCCAGGAATTGAACCTGAAAGCTGATTCTGGCGGAGGAACAAATATACAAGGTTGGTCAAGCGGCCCAGAGAAGAAGGAATTGGGCCAGTGAGCTGATTTCTACTTAGCTCTAAGTCAAGCATAGCGCAAAGATTTCCTATCTCTTCAGGAATGTGACCGGAAAGCTGGTTACCGTAGAGATAAAGAAGGGTAAGCTCCGTCAAATTGCCTAATGTTGGCGGGATTGAATCGGTAAGATTATTATCACAAAGCATCAAAGAGCTAAGAAGGCTCAAGTTCCCTAACTCTAGGGGGATGGAACTGGTAAGCTTATTAGCAAATAGGTGCAGCTCTCTCAATTTGGCTAAGTTCCCCAAAGTGGATGGAATTGGTCCTGTCAGGAAGTTGGTGTTCATGTGGAGCACTTCCAAATTTGTCATATTTCCTATTTCAGGAGGAATAGAACCAGAAAGGGAATTGTTGTAGACAAAAAATGTAGTTAATTTGCCCAAATTACCCAATGAGGAAGGGATGGATCCATCCAACTGATTCGAATACAGTGCGACCTTACTGAGCAAATGCAACTGCCCTATTTCTTGGGGAATGGAGCCATTTAACTCATTGGAAACTAGGTACAGGACCTCCAGTTTTGTTAGACGGCTGATCTCCGGCGGTATTCTCCCCGAGAACCGATTGATAGAGAGGTCGAGATAGGTGAGATTGCTCATGAGACCAATTTGAGGCGGAATGTGGCCAGAGAGACTATTTATGCTCAGGTCCATGTACATGAGATGAGACAAAGTTGAGAATGGGAATTCGTCAAGCGTACCTTCGACATAGGTGCTAGTGAGATTTATCCTGATCACACACCCGGCCCTATTGCAGGAGATGCCATACCAAGTACACGGACTCACGGTCGAATTGGAGCGGGTAGCATTACGAGGAGAGGGAGTCCAAGAAGAGAGGGAAGAAATCGAATGGTTGCCCAGACTGGACTTCCACATGAGGAGGGCTTGGGTTTCTGCAGGGGAAGCATGAGCAGGAAGTGGAATGACAAAGATAGTGAAAAGGGCAAGGGCAGCCACAAGGCTCATGACCCTCATTCTTTGGTTCTGGTAAGTTGGTTTTTCTTTTTCTGAGGCAATGATCGATGCTTAAAAAGGTTGTGAAAACTCACCTTCCTAGCATTTTCCATGATAATGGGAATGCAATAACGACAACTAACTAGTGAAGACTAAGAAAAGTCGGGTTAATATTGCTTTTGTGGCTAGTGATCTGAAAGCTGACTGGACGTATCTTTGGTTCCCCGAAGACTCTGGAATTTTCCTTTGTAGTCTTCGTTGGTGACTTTTCTGACTCAAAAGGGTCCCTATTTCGGAATTGAGTCCCTCCCCCATCATGTGAAATCGGTATAATTTGACAGAGACGTCTGTGAGGAAAGTGATGTAAAAGTCAAGGTCTTTCGTGTTGTATGTGAACACTCTGACTTTCCACGATCAAATCCTAATATGTGCAACACATTTTGCAAGTCAAAGCGCGCAAAAGTGTAGCTTCTCACCCGGTGGCATTCACGAAAGCCAAATCTTGACGTGGTTGACCTGTTCTTGCAGAAACGACAGCCGATGATCTAGCCAAATGGCACCTAAGAGCACGGTTAAAAATAAAAATTCCACAGTTCTAATAAAATGATGATCATGTTCGAGGAAAGGGAGAGGTATCAAAATGGATTAAACGTTGCAAATGAAAAATTGCTTGTTTGAGCCATCTTGACAAATGATAACGTGGTTGTGGAGGTATGTGAAGGGATGTATCAAGAACCGAAATAGAACAATCGCGCAAAAGAAAGAGAAAATAGACGATGCACGAATTTACCCAGGTTCACCCTCAAATTAGGATTACGTCATGCAAAAAGATTTTACTATATTTTCGGTTTATAGCCACTCAACTCGTAATCAGAAAAACGAGTAAAATATATATTTGCCCCAAACAGGCGCAAAATCTAAACCTATACAAAATTTCTTAATCTCGCACCATACGAGCTAGCTTAAATAAAACCCAAACCCGTTGAGGTTTTGGGGGCGCTGCCCCCGAGCCCCCGCCCGCTCACTGGCGAGCGGGACAGTGGAACCCCTGTCGAGGGGCGTTGCCCCCAAACCCCCACCCGCTGATCGGGCAGCGGGGCACTCGTGTTACGGGCGCTGTCCCCGAACCCCCGCATTCCGCACACAGGGATCACATGTCATTGGATAACACTTCGTTTTCCTAAACTCACGTGGGCGTACCTGGTGTGAGAAACAAGGGTTCCCGAAGCATTCGCCAACTCCATCAGTATGCTCTTTGATTCTGTAATTACTTACCATTAGAAGAGTGCGACGTGATTATGTGGGAATTTTGAATTTCTCTCTATGGTTCCAATAGGGATATTCCCTACGTTATTCCGGGATAATGACATTGTTGTTGGATTACGTCCTGGAAGTGTGAACTTTTGATTATATCAAAGTTTAATGACCGCCATTGAAATCTACACATAATAAGAGCTTATTTTCCTTTATTTATAAGCTTTGCCTTTTTGAATTTTATTTTATTGTATTTATCATTTTTGCTGTAAATTAAATAGTAGGTAGCATTGCATTGCTTTGATTAAAAAAACTAATGACCGAAAAAAAAAAGAAAAGCAATCGATGTCAGTTTTTTTATTTTCAGTATGCTATTTTCCATATTTAAAGGCGAAAACTACTAAGAATTGGAGCCTGAATTAATTTTTGAGTCACAGAAAATCCCGAATCACTGAAATCTTAAATTGGGAAATTTGATAAAATTTGCTAATTTTGCCATAAGAGCTCCCTCAAGTTCTGAAAATCTACTAAAAGTCATAATTTTTTTATGACACGAAAATTAGTTTGGGGTAAATGTGGTACGAGCATAATAGTTTAAGATTTTTTTGTGATACTAAAATTAATTTGAGGTAAATATGACACAAGTGTAACATTTTAGGATTGTTTTGTGATAGGAAAAATAGTTTGGGTAAATGTGACATGGACATATCAGCTTGGGATTTTTGGTGATACTAACCTCAGAATTTAGAAAAATTACCGATTAATTATCTAAGAACTTGATAAATTCATTATAATGTTGGTAACTTAATGATAAGTTAACTTATAAGCAAGTTATCGATTATATTTTTTGTGAACAGTATTTGAAAATTACCAGCAAATTCAAAAATCTGCAAACACGAAAAAATTTCATTTTATCGGCCTAGGGGACCCTAGAATTTTACAATAAGATTAGTTTGAATCTAAACTTCAAAGATGCTTTGAGGTTCGAACTAGTACCCCCGTTCACTATTGCACAAAAGTATGATAGGCGCAAGACTGCAAGTCAACGATCTAATACCAACCTGCAATTTCGTAGTGGGACAATGACAAATATAGAAATCCTTATGGACATATTTCAATGGCACATTCAATCATGTAACCCCGGGCAAAATGGGCTTTGACAGCTCTCCATCTTTCTTGGAGAAATAAGAATGACTTACACTAAACAAGAAAAGGACATATAGGGTGTTAATGACGCGAAGCGAGTTTACTAAAAGATCTCTTTCATGTTCATCTATTCAATCGACTAGATTCAGAAATCGCACCTAAAGAAGAAAATGAGCATCCATATGCGAAATTGCATTTCAATCTGACAAAAATTGTATTCCTTGATCTACATTGCACATAGTTCAAAGGGATCATTTCCCAACAATTTCATCGGCCTTCATGAAATTTGATGGCCTTATGCTTTGGCTCCCTCATTAATTTGGCTCTTCTCTATGTGCTTCTCACTTTTCCCACAAGCCATTTGGGTAATCCTGTTTCACATGGAATGTACACTATGGAGATTCCAATCACGGTTCCGGATGCATAGCCTATCCCAACTACTTTCCTATCAAACCTGCTACCATTCTCTCTTGTACTATTCTCTAGGAACAATGACCATTGTGGTGGTGGAGGAAGATGAGCATCACCGGGGCATATGTTTTGCAATGGAGTTCCACATAAGGCAAGGTTTCCACGAAGTGAGTTGCTCGTTAATGTGCTCAAATGCTTATGTTGAGGTATGGGGCCTGTGAGTTGGATCTCTAAGAGGGGCAAACACCCAAGGAAGGACAAATCTCCCAGTTCTACAGGAATCCTCCCTAAAGCTTGTTTGAAGATAAATCTAGACATTCAAGGTTAGTCAAATTTACTAGGGTTGAAGGAATGGAACCCATGAGGTGGTTGTGGGAAAGGTTGAGCCCTATGAGAAAATGAAGATTTCCAATAACACTCGGGATGTATCCTTCAAAAGAGTTGAGCGATAAGTCGATGGTTGCTAAGATGGTTAAGATTCTCACTAGCCAAATCTCCTGTCCTTTCATGATCACTTTCATAGAATCTTCATAGAACCCTGTTCGAACATCTTGCCACATGATGATGTGTATATTTCACTTATATTTTGATTATATTCAATGGTATTTTGGGAAAATATTCGAATAAATAGAGTGGAATTTATTTGTTTTTATGCATTGTTATTAGGTAACGGTAAATGATGCAATCGCGAAGATTTTGGACGTTTTTGAGCTGTTGGTTGGGATTCTGCATGTAAAAGATCTATTTTCCAGATATCCGTGCTTACGGCTTAAGATCGCGCGAATGTAAAGCTGGCGCAAAATTTGAGGACTTGATTTGGCCATTAATTTCCATATTTTCTAGATTTGATTGTGGAGGATTTTTTGTACTTAAATAGGACTCTTAATTAGGGACATTAGGGAGAAGATTTTGCTTTTTTTTTTTCTTCTTTCCATGTTGGATAGAATTTCTTTTTCTAGATTTTCTTTTTTTTATTTAAGAGGTTGAACGCAAAAGGAGAAGTGATGACAGAAAATTCAGAAACATATTGTTTTCTCTTTTGCGCATTTTGTAGCCATGTGTGGTTAACTCCTTTTTAATCTAGCAAAAGACTATCAAAGTTCAAGTTCATTCAAGTTGTGAGATCTAAACTTAATTTTTCTTCTTAATTTCTGCAGTATTTATATATTCTCTGTTTTATTGTTTACCACTGCTTTGTTAGTTGTTACAATAAGAGCTCGTTGTGCAATTGACAGGGTGATAGTTTGCCAATTGAAATACCCAAACCCGTAATTGTTTAGGTGTTTTAGTAATAATGGTAAATAATATGACTTGATTAAAACCAGATTTTCAAGTTGTATTATGAGAATATATTATCTAGCTTGAATAAGTTACGCGTGTGATTTATTGGCTAGGGTTGGTTTTTTCTTATTTTTCGTACCATTAGCGAATTGAATCCTTGGTGCATGTCAGGGTTATTCGTTAATAAGGGATTAATCACGGGCGTGTGTCCGGTTAATCTAATATTAAGGAAAGATTAGGTTGTTAGAAGCATTTCAACAACCATAACCAGTCTATTGCAGTATTTGAGATTAATCATTTGATTCAATGATCAACTTCCGAACTTGAATGAGATTACCTTTGCTAGGTGTTGCATAATCTGATTTTCTTTAATTTCTATTTGCTTATTTTATTTAAATCTATTCTGCATAAACCCCCCTGTTTAGTTTCGCTTTTATTGTTTACTTGGTTTTCAAAGAATTAACAATTTGTCAGTCTCTGTGGATTCAGCTCTGCTCACCCTAAGTACAATTTATTTGATATTTAGAAAGTAGAAATTGTTTTTGGTGAATTGGACTACCACCACGACACATACAATGATTTGTCTTGTGACTCTTGCCCATTTTGTCCATTCGTCATCTCTTGAAGTTTCGCTATCAAATTGGCTAGTAAAAGACAAGCGAAGCTGTTGTTCGAGAGGTCCAAAATATGCAACTTGGAAAAGAGATGAGCTACTCTTGGAAAATCCAAATGACCCTTAAAATTGTTGGACCTCAACGAAAGAACTTTAAGCTCTGGCAGTGTTCCCAACCATGTCCGGAACTTATCCTCTATCTTATTGTTGCCGAAATCTAGAACTTCCAAGTTTTTACAATTAACAAGGGATTGTGGCATTGTGCCTTCAAATTGATTTTCACTCAAGTCTAGAGTTCTCAAGCTACTCCGTGGCAAAAATGTTCGAGGGACTGTGCCCGAAAGACTATTTGTTCCCAAGTTCAAAACCGATAAATTTAAGTTTAATAAGCACTCGGGTAGGCTGCCGGCTAAACTATTATTGGACAAGACGAGGGTTAAGAGGGAGGTGGCATTGCATATTGATAAAGGGATCTTCCCACTATCTTATTATTTGTGATCGAATAGAACTCTGTGAAGGGTGATGGGAGTGGAAGTGGACCATCAAGTTCGGTGTTGGACAAATTAATTGCTAACAATGAGGTATTTGAGAAACCTTCTACTGGCCACAGCTCCGAAAGTTGATTGTCGTTGAGGAGTAATATGTTTAGGTGAGTCAAATCACCCAAAGAAAAAGGAATCGGACCGGTAAGACTATTGTTGTATAGGCTGAGTCCGAGAAGAAGTTTCAATTTCCCGAGTTCTTTTGGAATCTCGCCAACTAAACCATTGGAAGAAAGATCGAGTAGCCGTAGTTGACTCGCATTTCCAATCTCAAGAGGCAAGTTACCCGTGATGTTATTTCCAGCAATCCTTAGAGTAACTAAACGCGTGCAACTTCCCCACTTTGTTGAGATTTCTCCATAGAACTTGTTGGAACTCATAAGAATTCTGTCCAAGTTGGGGTAGACACCAAAGCTCTCAAATATGTTTCCAGTGAACTGGTTTTCCTCGAGCCGTACTCTGAATAAGCTTGCGCAACTTCTCAAGCTTCTAGGGATATAACCAGTTAAGTTGTTGCCACGTACCATGGGGTATTGGAGCAACCCACCTTGGCACAAGTTCTCTGGTAAGGAGCCAGTGAACTAGTTGGCACCCAATTCAAGCACCGTAAGCTCCATCAAATTGCCAACTATCGGCGGAATTTTCGAAAAGGCTCAACTAGCTAAGAAGGTTCAAATTCCCTAGCTCCAGGGGGATGGAACCAGTAAGGTCACGAGCAATTAGCTAGGCTCAGGTTTGTCAATTTGGTTAACTTCCCCAAAGTGGAAGGAATGGGTCCTGTCAAGAAGTTGGGGCCCATGTCAAGCACTTTCAGATTTGTCATATTTCACATTTCAGGAGGAATAGAACCAAAAAGGGAGTTGTAGTAGACATACAATCTAGCTGATTTGCTCAAATTACTGATCTCTGGTGGTTTTTTCCTCGAGAACCAATTGATAGAGAGGTAGAGATAGGTGAGATTGCTTAGGAGACCGATTTGAGGCGGAATGTGGTCGGAGAGATTATTTGCATTGAGATCCAAGTAAATGAGATGAGACAAAGATGAGAGTGGGAATTTGTCAAGCGTACCTTCAACATCGGTATTGGTGAGATTTATCCTGATCACGCTCCCGGCCTGATTGCAGGAGATGCCATACCAAGTGCATGGACTCACAGTCGAATTGGAACCGGTGGCATTACGAGGAGTGGTAGTTTAGGAAGCAAGGGAAGAAACTGAATGGTTACCAAGGCTGGACTTCCACTTGAGGAGGGCTTGGGCTTCTGCAGGGGAAGCATGAGCAGGAAGTGGAATGACAAAGATAGTGAAAAGGGCAGGCCGTATGCTAAAAGGGAAGGAGGATTAGGATTGCCTAATATGAACATATGGAACAAAGTATTGCTAGGCTGCATGCTGTGGATCCTCATCAATCGTCCATCCTCTTCCCTTTGCAGTATTTGGGTTCACAACACCAAATGTGAAGACACCCCAATTATGCAACTTGACATTAAGGACAGTATGGCTTGGAGCTGGAGATATCTCCTTAAACTACAACCCATTCTAATGTCGATTATCCCGAGCTCAAGGTACTATTGCCAAGATATATATAATGAACTCAAACATGTGGGATTAGCTGTGGAGTGGTATAACCTAATTTGGACCATCGGTATTAGCAAATACAATTTTATTAGCTGGTTAGTATGTAGAGATAGATTACCAACAGCAGAGATCGTCACACATGGATGCCTTCAGTTGATATCTAGTGTAATTTCTGTAGGGCTGGTATTGAAAACAGAACATATTTGTTCTTCCAGTGTGAGTGGACAAGCAGCAAATTGTGTTGTTTCACAGCACAACATGAGATTAGGCGCCCTTGTGCAATGGTAAATAGTTTCAAAACAAGTCCACTGACTTCCATATTCTTTTGGCTAAGGTACGTAAAAATGCCAAAGGTAGAGCAAAGCTCTACCAAAAAATTAGACATTCCCAGACAAATGTTGTATTGGCTACTATATAAAGACTTCATACCTCCATCTTTTTGAATTATTAGCACTATTTGTAATGTTGGGGGATGCCCCTAAGCTGTTGTACTTCATCTGATTTATAATACTTACATTCGCACCAAAAAAAAAAAAAGATAGTGAAAAGGGCAAGGGCAGCCACAAGGCTCATGACCCTCTTGAATATTGATGAAGAGTCCATGGATTCTTCTTCTTCTCTTTTGGGTCGGATAAGTTGGTTTTTCTTTTCCGGAGGCAATGGGCGATGCTTAAAAAGGTTGTGAAAAGTGAGAACTCACCTTCTTATCATTTTCCATGATATCGGTTTGTAGGTAGCATCTGAAAGCTGACTGGACGAATTTTTGGCTCCTTGAAGACTTTGGAATTATATCTTTTCGAGTCTTCGTTGGTAACTTTTCTGACTCGGTCGGTCCCTACGAATTGAGTCCCGTCCATTATATGAAATCCAGTGAATTTGACATAGAAGTCTTTGAGAAAAGTGATGTTAAAGTCAAGGTCCTTCGGGATGTGAGTGGACACTCAACTTTCCACACGATCAGACCCCAATTTGGGGTTACACAATTTGCAATTCAAAGCGCGAAAGGAAAGTCTTCTCACTTGGCCTTCATGAAGCCAAATCTTGATGCGGTTGACCCATTCTTGCAGAAACGAACGCGGATGATCTAGCCAAATGGCCCCGAGAGCACAGAAAAAAAAAATCTAACGTCTGCAAAAAAAAAAGTGATCGGCGTCATGTTTTATAGTATGCTATTTTTCATATTCAAAGGAAAAAACTGCTAAGAATTGGAGCTTGGATCGAGTTGCACATGAATTGCGTCTGAGTGGAATTGAGTACGGATTGTCAAAATTGTACTACAGAAATATGGGTCGATATAAGTTAAATTGGTCAATTTGAATTGGATTTATTTTCAATCCATTCAAACTGGATCCGATCATTTACTAGGAATAACACCAGATAAATCAAAGAGATTATTGATCCTAAAAGACTAGAGAGAACTATATCAATAATTATATTCCAATAAATGTTGTATGGTGTAGCCCATATTCTCTTAAGATATACTCTTGATTTAGATAATGAAAAAAGCACTTCATATTTTCAATGGCTTCCAAAGGACCATAATTTCCAAAGGTACCTCAAATCCAAACAGAACAGAATTTATATGAGTTCGAGCTGCTAATGAGTTAATCATCTTTACCTATTCTAAATTGAAATCATATGTTAATATTTGGACATTCAAATTTATAAGGCCCCTGCCGATTTTAGGTCGCCTTCCTCATCCAATTCATGCCATACTGCAAGAGTATGAATTTGAATTTGATCGTACACTCATCGTTGTGGAGATTTGTATTATATTTATAATATGTACATGAGTGGGAGAATCAAAATTGAAAAGATTTTACAAAAGGTAAGAATCGACAATATTAGCACAGATTGTAAAAGATTTGCTCTATCAACAAGATTGGCACAAATTGTAGAAGATTGACTCTATCAACAGGATTGGCACATATTGTGGAAGATTGCTCTATCATGGGAGATTTGCTCTATGTAACATTCTCAATTTCAGTCTCTGGGAAATGACTATAATTTACATTTGGTGGTTTTCCAATCGGAGTCAATTTTACTTTCGTTATGAAAAACCTAAATTCGGATCCTCTGTACTGCTTTCGTTTTGTTATTTTTGTGGAGACTTGGGTGATCCGAATTTCTAAACATTTCCTCTTAAAAGTTTCTCTAAATATCTTGAAGTTTTACATACTTTAATTGCAGAGTTTTTGGACTTAATATGAGTAGTACGATAGCTTAATTTCGGACCGTGTAAAACTGCCTAGAATGGGTATTTTTATGATATTCACACTTTCTCGATTTGTACAAAATTTTCTGTGCCGATTTTGAACAAACTTCCTTCACAAAATTTGTTGAGAACTTTTTTCTCTATAACATATAAAAATTTGGGAATTTTTAGAGATGATTTGTATTCTGAACAATGCTTACTTTTAAAAGCAAAGATTCTGTTTTAGCAAATTGTTTTTAGTTTGTCTTTGAGCTACTAAAATTTATAGTTACAGAAAGATTCAGATTTCGTGTTTTTTAGGGAAAATTTTTTTTAAGTCTTATTTATGACATATGCAAATTTAGGAATTTTCGGAGTTCATTTACTGTATTTTTAAGCTCGATTTATAGAACAATGCAAAAACTGCCGGTTTTGTCAGATTTCAAAGATTTATCATTTTCTATATGAAAACATTTGAATCTTGACATGATGTCTTTTGGTGCTTTAATGTGCTCATTCTGAGCTTTCAAATGAGATATTCTAAGCTTTGATTGGAAGTCACATGAAGAGGGAAACCGAGAGAGAGCCAAGAGACAAAAAGGAGGGTTCTAGAAAGTCAAAACTTGGTAGACAAGTTGGCAAAGCTTGGTGAGCAAGTTGGTCCAAGCTTGGTCCCCCCCTTTAGCTTCCACACCTCACCTTTTCTTCCTCTCATCTATCACTTTCACGTCTCTCTCTCTCTCTCACCATCACGCCAATCTTCTCTCTCTCTCACCATTTGCCGCCGTCGACCACCGTAGACGTTCTCTTGTGATTATAGGTGATCATAGGTGAGTGAATTCCCTAACACTTGGATAGGGCGGTGTGTTACGTGATTGGAACGCGGCATGTAAGTGGATTCTCTAATCTCGGGATAGGAAGTTGTGATGCGTTATTAGCCTAAGTTCTCACCCGAGCCTTTATTGAGACTTGCGTGTTGTTGTTTGTCTCAATGTTGTACGCATTGCTTATTACCATGTTTGATGTTCACATCCATGCTTGTTGATTTATAAGAGGATAGTTACCGTGTCTGTGATGCTCGATGTTTGCTTGAATGCTTCTTGTTTTGCTTTATAGTCGTAAGTCAAGGCACGTACGAGTCACGAAATGGGGTGTCGTATGGTTTCATACTCATGTTGTGGCGTCACAAGACGAGTTCAGCTTAGTGCAGGTTTACATTGGGATGTGTAGATCCAAGCCAAGTTTGGCTCCGAGTTGGCGCTCGGCATGGCAGACCGAACCACGTGCCCTTGATCGCAACCCGCATGTTAGGCGAATGTTCTAAAGATCATAATTACACAAGCATGGCACGCCTTTAGGCTTAATTGCATGGACTAATAAACTCAAGATAATAAACCAGCTTGTGTGACCCATGATGTGTTATCACTAAATGAAAGAAGAGAGACCGTCATTACATAGCGTTGGCGGCGATGCCTTAGAAAAACTAGCGTCGAGATGCCCTAGTTGAGCTAGGATGTCTGGGTTGAGCCCGGATGCCTCAGTAAACTAGTGCCGGGATACCCTAGTTGAGCTAGGATGCCTTGATTGAGCCCGGATGCCTTGGGTGAGCTAGCCTCGGGATGCCTCCGTTGAATCGGGATGGCCTGGTTAAGCCAGGATGCCTAGCATGAAGCTGGATGCCCTGGTTGAGCCACAATAGTGATAAATGAATTCTATATGTGTGTCGGTATGTGTATTTATTGATAAGCGGCATTTATGTGATCGGATAAAGGTGAGCTTCCATGTATATATAGCAAGGGCAAGGACAAAGTCTTTGCTATTTATTTGCCATAGATATAAGGCGGGAAAAATATTTGTATGCATTAGTATAACGGCGAGGCATTATCCTACACGAGTATTAGTGAATTTACTCATTGAGTCTCCCCGACTCATTCCCCGTTGTTTTTCCTTTTCAGATCCATAAGATGGAGGTTGACATAAAGGAGCTAGGATTTACCTTGGCTTTCGCTTGTGATATGATTTGTACGTCAGAGCTAGGGGTGAGCACAGTTTTAGGGTAGAACCGGGAATTGAAGAACACCGGGTCCGGTTCGGTTCCAGGTTCCATAGATAGAGGGTCCGGTTCCTGGTTCCCCATTTTTAGGAACTGGCTGTTCCGATTCCAGTTCTCGGTTCCTATAGGAACCGGAACCTGTAATTGGAACCTGGAACCAGAACCAGATCGGAACTGGGAACCTGAACCGAAACCAAGAACCAAGGCCAGGAATCGGATCCCTAAAGGTTAAAACATAAACTACATATATAGTATTTAGAAACCCTACTTCCCAAATGCTCGTTTCTCCTCCTGCATCACCCGATCCTCCATCATCGTCCCTCCAAAGCTTACTCCCGCTTCCGCGGTTCTCTCCCACTTCCACCTCGCTCTGCCTTCTTCGCCGCAGGTCCTATGATCTCCCCATGTGGATTCGCTCCAATTATTCGGGCTTGCCGCCGTCTTCCTCCTCTGAAGCTCTGTCGCATTGGTACGTAACGTCTTCAAACAACCCCTCGCCATTCACGCCTTCTCTCTTTGAATTCCCGCCGTTGCTTCTATTCATCTTTAGCATCGATCAATCGAATTCAGTCACGACGATCGTGCCTGAGCTGCGTGAAATTGTGCTCTTGTGTGCACATTCATTTGGATTCATCACCTAGTAGAAATGAGACGATGAACGGATGACAAAGCTGCTCCAAACTCGAAATTCTAGTCATTCAGTTTCAATATTCAGTCAAGATCACGCTCTTGCACACAATCGGAAAATGTAGGAAGCGACTGCGTTGTTCTCTGCTTCGATTTCAATGACGACGTATTTGATTCTGTGTAGAGTTGTTGTTGATGGATCGCTGTTATATCAGGAGAAATTGCGCTTTTAACGGATGTGTCTGAATCTGTGGTGTGTGTGTGCTTATCGAGCGCGTACTTGTGCTCGTGAGTTGATTGATTGCTTGCTCTGAGGAAGTGCTCTCTTTTTCTTATATTTTCATGTGGAAGTGTTAATATCGACAGTGTAAGTTGTTTTTGTAGAGCATGAGAATTGGGGTTTAGAGTTCTTATTAGGAACTTACACAGAATCAAAATAGATTGGTAAGGGGGATGACTAAGTTGATGTCAATTTCTACAGATGAAGCAATCAATTGGTTTGTCTAATCATTTGTAAACCGCTCGTAATGTTATGTACCCCCTTTTTTTTTTGTTATTTGGACCTAATCTTTGCAAAGAATAGAATTTTGAGAAGAACACCAATCCTTATGTTATGCATATGCTGGCAGATTATTTAGATAACCCTCTTTCCACATTTAGCTACTCTCGACCATTGAATGATTATTTAAGGAATAAGTTCAGTGCCTAGCCTCAAGTAATTTACGTTGTAGCATTCTTTGATGTTTAAGTAGCAAGTTTGGTATCACTCCTTTTTGACAGGTTGGTACTCCAGTTTGCATTCCACAGAGAGAGTTCATCGATATTGGTCGGATTGCCTCTATTGAAAACAATCATAAACCTGTTGATACTGCCAAGAAAGGCCAGAAGGTTGCCATTAAGGTACAATTTTCTAACTTTGGGTTCTTGCTAATTTTGAAATCCTTTTATATCTATTGAATGTCGTATCAAGGAGTGGTTTAATTTTGGGAAGACAATAGTTTTTTTTTTTTTTTTGGGGGGGGGGGGGGGGGGGGGGGGGGGGCTGGGGGGGGGCATGAGGAGTAATCGTGGAAACAACCTAAATCTTAATATGTGACTTCGGAGTATACACTTAAGCATCATGTAGTAGGTTGTAACTTTGGAATATGGCTGCTTGAGATTCAAATAGCATTTTCTTTTCCGCTATCTTGTCCTGTTCTCTTGTTGTTTGCTTGGCCGGTGTTGTTTGATTGACATATCAACTATCAAGAAATCAAGATAACATGTCAATAAAGGTTGAGGGACGTGAGGAGATGACTCTAATCACAGAATTTAAATTATCGGGCGATGAAAATGAAGAAGAGCCATCCCCTACCACGAGTGCAACAAACAAGGTACTTGGTTCTCGTCGTCCTCCTTTTAATAAGAAATATACATCCGATCGCTGGAATCATTTTGCAAGAATTAAAGATGGGGATGGAAAAATATATAAGGTGAAGTGCATTCATCGTGAGTCTGAGTTAAAGTACAATGTTGCTCATGGTACTTCCACAATGAGGAAGCACTTGAAAACATGTAAGAAGTTTCCTTGCAATGTTTATAAAAGGTAGAAATTCTTTGCACTACATAATGTAGACTTGGCTGACAAGGCAGGGGGAGGTTCTAGTACTGGTAGTGACTTATCGACATGGTCATTTAATCAAGAATGTGTCATCTTACCTTGGAATTTAAAGTAATACGTATTGCATTCCAACAATTGCTATTTATCGTTCTATCCCCTTTCTTTTAAGAAAAATGTGACTTTTCAATAACTAGTCTTTTGTATTCTTTTTTATGAATGTTCATTTTCGTTTTGATTAACTAAAAATAAAATTAAAAAAAGAACCTGTTGGAACCTGGAAACGACCCTGGAACCTGTAACATGGTAGGTTCCAGGTTATAGATTCTAAAAAATGAGGAACCTGTATCCGAGGGTAGGTTTTAGGTTCCAAGTGGAACTTGTGAGGAACCCGGAACCACTTACCTCTAGTCGGAGCGGCCCGTGGAAAAATGGCTTGTAAAATATGTTTAAGTAAAATGACAATAATGTGTCTTGCCTGGTTTCCAAAAGTAAGATAATGATGTTACAAATTTATGCAAGGTTTGCTCATGATGCTTGTCATAACCCCGTTGTTTGTTCTAATTATAATTATCCCAAATTAATTGCTTCTGCTTGCACTTAGTCAAAGATAATAACGAACGGGATGTCGCACGAATAACCCCAAGGTGGAAGCATCACACTCTATCACAGTCCCTCAAGCAAAATGGTGGCGGAGTCATTGTGAGCTTGTCGCATAAAATAAGAGAACGGGATATGGATAGAGGTTTTGTCATGACATCATTGCACCTGAGTAGGAATGAAGCGAACTTCCAACTACTTCTTGCTGATTAAATCACGAACAAAATAATAGTCAATTTCCACATGCTTGGTTTGTGCATAGAAAATTTGCTCTATCATGGGAGATTTGCTCTATCACGTACAACAATTTGGGGCACCAAAACCTCAAGCGGATGCATTCGATGAGGGCTTCATGGGGATCTTTTGGTGCCATCCTATAACTCCACATCACCCTGAATCTTCATAAAACCACCATAATGTCATGCTACATACCAGCCCATCATATCTCAAGGTAAATCTTTCACTTTCAGATACAAGGAGACCCTCGTAAAGAGTCAAGGGAAAAGGAAGTAGTGCACGGTCGTGGAATCTGAACTATTCATGAGATTCATAGTGTTATATCTTTTCACACGATCACTAGTGCCATGACTTTTCATCGTTGTCACATGTTAGAATCCCGCAACTAATGCATCGGCTGAATGTAAGGTCAACAGATCAAACCCATTTTCAAGCAACTTCGTCAAGACCCAAAAAAATTGCCAAAGTGGAACACCTACCGTTGTAAGAAAATAAGAAAACCATATGGCACTCATAGCATATCACCTTTGGAGATGACTACTGGATTATGACCAAAAAATGGCAAACGAAGAGTGCAGGATCCCACCCGTTCAGTTAAATGTCTCATTGAGATAACATATACGTTACAACATATTCACAGTATAATTCATCTATCACTCATCGTGTTCATCACCTCTAAGGGTTCTAAAGATGGCTCCCACGAGACTCATGTCAACATGTAGCACTTAGTCCTTGAGATATACATATCAATAGTACAAGGTCCTAGAGAAAACTCTCATGGGACTCATGTCACAGTATAACACTTAGTTTTGACTAATTCATATCGATAGTACAAGATTCGAGAAGTGGCTCTAATGTGACTTACTTCACTGTATAGCACTTAGTCCTTAACCAATGCTTATTTATAGTATAAGGTTTTAGAGGTGGCTCCCACTAGACTTGTGTCACCGTGTAGCATTTTGTCCTAGAGCAAATTCGTATAAATAGTACAAGGTTCTAGTAGTAGCTTTCACAAGACTCGCATCACTGTGTACCACTTTGTCCTTAACCAACGCATATCAATAGTATAATATTCTCAAACCTTATTTGATTTTACAAACCAAGTTCATAAATTAGTTGGTATAACCTTTTGTAATTCGTTTTGTAAATTACATCCCATACCATTCAAAAGTATTTAGATCAAACTATTTCAAATAATCAAAAGGGTAGCAAATACTGAATCCGGTTTTTCTGCAATAAATATGCTATTGAATCCTTACCACTTTCAAAATATGAGTGCCAAATTTAAAGAAGAGATAAGTACCGCTCACTCGAGAAAGTCTAAACAACACCACGAAAGTTATCTCATGCTAACGAATTCGAAATCCTATCAATTAAATGAGAAATAATATCAAAACTCAAGTAAATAACCACCTTAACTAAGACGCGACTCAAGTATGACCAACCATGATGAATAACCTCTAACGTAAATGATGGAAACATATTCCTAATCATAATGCAAAAACGTGGAAAAAATGTGCCTATTCTATACTTGAATCACCGATCGTACGAAGCATATTACATAAATGAACATACCTCTTTGCCACAGATTAAATGCACCTATTGCAGCCTCGAAAGGAAGAGCAATTCTACTTCGCTTTTGTTGATTTCAAGTGAGTGTGTGTTCTTTCTTGGAATTGTGAACAAAAATCAACTTTTCAGAACATCACGTTAGTCTAGTCTTATTCTCACTTTTGTTCCCACAAAAATAATTGCCATTTGCGATTATTTTCTTTCATAGGTTTTTTTAAGGTTAATGGGCTGGGTTTGGCCCAACATGGGCGGCCTATTGTTCACATAACCCATTATCTCTCACTCGCACATGGTGGGCTAAACATTAACTCTCTCTTTTTTGCAATGTTTATACTAGTAAATAATCCGTACGACCAGCATACTTTGAGAGCTCATTGCCATACATCTGTTAGGAATACATAGCAGCTCAAATTTGACATAACGTTTTTGAGTAGATATAATATGCAATACCCGAAATCAATCAATCACATCTATGTCTCTTTTAATCTCTTTTAATATCTCGTATATTATATTCACAATTATGATTTACTCAAAATCATAATTAGTCAATCTGTAAATACGAAAATAGAATGTGACATCATAAATAAATTGATCTTCCTCTTTCCTTAAACCTCTCTATTTCAGTCCAGCACACTTTTCTAGAAATGCCCCATTAGATCGAATCATTCATGATCATTGGCAACCCTCTAAGATAGCGAATACTGAATAGAAACTTTGAGAATAAGTCAGAGTCGTGAGAGCACTAAATGAGGAATTCATATCCTCAAGAGTCTCACACGGCATAAAGTTGAGATAAAAAACTTTTGCCACTCTTATTAGTCGTATCCTGCATACGTAGTATAAAATACGTATTACGGTATTAACTCATTTCCCATGGAGCGTATGTCTTTACATTCAATATCGTACAGATGATAGTCTAGACATACTCAATGTCTAAACTTGAGTTCACATATCTACTCTTCTAAAGAATTCATTAGAACTCATATCTAGCATCAAAGACAGATAAAATAAAATATGTGTATTATTTTACTTTCGGACATAGTAAATGTTATGTCCTCAACTTAGCACTTAGCTAAGGCGATATTTATATTTTAAGCTTGAGCTCTCGATTATCACCTAGATAATAAGCCTAAAAATTGTCTCATCTCTATTTATCACACAGTAAATAAAGGTGATTACTCATATGAGTGAGTTAATCTTATCTGTCTGACATACTTTCTTAACATAATACACTAAGCATTAAGATGCATAAATATCAAAAAAAAATATTCATAGGCATTAACAATGATATAACAATTTCATTTAAATGTGAACATTCAGGGAAATTACAATATTTAGTATATTAGCATCTACGCAGTCCTAGAGATTTTACATGACCAAAGAAAATATCTCTAAGAATTGGCTTCGTCATAGGATCTGCTATCATTCTATGCATAGATATATATTACAAGTTCACATGTTTTCGTGCTACCATATTTTTAACAAAATTGTACTTAGTATCTATATGTTTGGTCTTGCCATGATATTTCGGATTCTTGGTGTATGTTGTCGCTATTTGGCTATCACAATTGACTAACAATGAGCTTGCAGCATGCTCAACTACATCTAAATGATCCAAAAATCTCTTAAGCCAAATTCCTTCTTGTATTGCTACCGACAATGCCACGAACTCGGTTTCCATGATGGATAATGTTATACATGTTTGTTTCTTACTGCTCCAAGATATGACACCATTATTCAGTAAGAATGCAAATCCAGAGGTAGATTTCCTTTCGTCTAAATCTCATCCCTAGTCAGCATTTGAGTAGCCTTCAAGTCGTAGATTCTTTCCTTGATAACCCAGAGAATAATCAATAGTACCATTTAAATACCTCATGATTCTTTTTACGGTTTTCCAATGTGCTTGACCTGGATTAGATTGGTATCTACTTACCATTCTAACTGCAAAATATATGTCAGGTCTTGTACACATCATAGCGTACATTAAACTCTCAACATCACTAGTATAAAGAGCACGTTTCATTTGTTCCTTCTCTTATGGAGTCTTAGGACACAATTTACGGCTCAATCCTTCACCTTTTGCAATAGGAGTATCCATAGGTTTACAGTCATGCATACAAAATTGTTCAAGAACTTTGTTGATATAAGTCTCTTGCGAAAGAGACAATAATCTCTTGGGATGATCTCTTGAAATCTTAACTCCAAGAATATATACAACTTCACCTATATCTTTCATTTCAAAACTAGACGATAACCAACTCTTAACAATATTAGCCAACTCCATATTGCTTCCAACAATCAATATGCCATCAACATATAATGATAAAATCACAAATTGATATTTGGATCCTTTGATATATACACAATAATCTTCATCAATCATGGTAAAATCATAGGCTAATATGGCATTATGAAAACGGGTATACCATTGTCTTAAAAACTGCTTAAGGTTATATATCGATCTCAAAAGTCGACATACTTTTTGTTCTTGGCCTTTTACAATGAAACCAACGGGTTGCTCTATATAAATTTCTTCTTCTAATTCTCCATTTAGAAAAGCAGTCTTTACATCCATTTGATGTAATTCAAGATCTATACTTGCCACTATTGCCAGAATAAGGCAAATTAAGGTAAATCTTGCTACAGGAGAAAAACTTTCCTCATAATCAATTCATTCCTGCTGATTATACCCTCTCGCCACGAGATAAGCTTTATATCTTTCTATTATGCCATCAGTTTTTCGCTTTATTTTGAGAACCCATTTGTTCCCAATAGCTTTGCATCTTTTTGGAAGATCAATCAGTTTCCAAATACGGTTTGACTTCATTGACTTTATTTCTTCTTCTATTACATCTATCCATTTTTCCTTATTAGGGCAATTTAAAGCCTCATTTATATTCCTTGTCTCATCTTCATCTTGTGGAACAATCATAAAAGTTTCCCCTTCAATGTCAAAACGTTATCGAGGAACACTTTTGCGACTTGTTTACCATACAGGAGATTGTACACGTGGTACATCATTTTCCATTACGCTCCCACTCGGATTAGAAAATGACGGTATTGTCTCATCAAACGGTTGCAATTGAGATTGAGTCGAATTTAATTCCCTATTACTCATATTGCTCCCACCTGGACGAACTTTATCAATTTCATTATCAGGATCCAAGGTTTCAAATAGTGAGTAGTCCTAACTTATTTTGCCCTTCTTAGGAAACTCATTCTCTAAGAATGTGACATCTCGTGATTCAAATTCAGTTATACTCATAGTTTCTTGCTCATCTATAAACACATACCCTTTTGAGTGTTCTGAGTATCTTATGAAAATACTTTTCTTGCCTCCGGGACCCAATTTCCCATATTTATCAGAGGGCTCGTGAGTATATGCAGCACAACCCCAAAGTTTAAGAAAACTTAAAATGGGTTTTCTACCTGTCCATAACTCATACGAAGTGGAAGTAACTGATTTAGAAGGCACACAATTAAGTAAATAGGCAGTAGTTAACAAAGCATCACCCTAAAAAGTGATTGGTAAGTTAGCTTGTGCCATCATAGATCTAACCATTTTCAATAGGGTTCTGATTCTCCTCTCGGTAACACCATTTTGTTAAGGAGTGTATGGAATAGACAACTGTCTTTCTATTCCTTTTTCATCACATAAATTTCTGAACTCATCAGATAAATATTCTTGACCTCGATCGGATCTAAACATTTTTATTTTCTTATCTAATTGATTTTCTATCAAGTTCATAAATTTCTTGAAGCAACTTAATGCCTCAGATTTATGGGAAATCAAATAGACGTATCCAAATCGAGTATAATCATCTATGAATGTGATGAAATACACAGCCCTATGCCTTACTCTTACATTCATTGGACCACAGATGTCAGAATGGATTAGTTGCAAAGGAAATTCAGCTCTTGTATCCTTTCCGAATGGTTTCCTTGTTGTTTCCTGGCCAGGCAGTGCTCGTAAATAGGCAAGTCAACTTTTTCAATATTGCCAAATAAGCCCTCTTTGGCTTATCTTTGCATTCGTTGTTGGCCAATATGACCAAGTCTAGCATGCCACATTCACATCATTTTCATAGGAATTGAAAGATGCAAATAAGGAATAACAAACGTTAACATCACCACAGTTAACATTTAATACAATAAAACCATCCAAAAAGTATCCATAACCATAGTAATTCATATTCAAATATAAATCAACACCACTATTATGGAAGTTTAAATTAAAACCAAGTTTAACCAACACTAATACAGACACTAAATTCCGACAAATCTCCGGAGCATATAATACATCATGTAGAAACAATTCACCACGCATCATCAACTGGCAAGTGTCAATCCCTATAACTTCAACTTTAGAGTTGTTCCTTATATAGATCCATTTTGTTCCAATTGGAACCTGTCGGAACTCCACGAAGGCATCTCTATCCTTTGCCACATGGTTTGTTGCTCCCAAATCTACAGTCCACAAAGGATTAGACTCAGTTAAAAATATAGAACTTGACACATAGACAAAGTTCTCAAAATGTAAGGGGAGTTTACCTTCTTTAATTCGCCGCAATCGTGAGCGAAGTGGCCTTTTTTGCTACAGTTGTAGCATTTCACCCTTGACATTTTCTTATCAGAAGAACGCTTTCCTTTGTCATGTTAATTAAATTTAGGTTTCTTACCCGAAGAACTTGTTCCCTTGCCTTTCCACTTCATGAACCTTTCAATGCGCTTGCGTTTGGAGCCCAAAGCCCCATGTGAGCTAGAACCAGCATAATAGATATTGATTTCTGGTTTCGCCGTCATGAGGCGAACCTCTTCTAACTCAAGATGGCACATGGCATCTTCAAAAGTTTTGATGTTTTCATTATGGGTCAGGTGCACCTTCATGTGCTCACAACTTTGAGGCAAGGAACGGATCACTGCTTGCACTTGCTGTTCATCAGTCAAAATGTGTCCAGCATCCTTTAGCTCAATGATCATATTTGACGTCTTTCTTAGGTGTTGTTCCATGGACAGACCATGAGATTTCTTATACGAGTCAAATCTTATAGTGAGCTGTCTCAGCTTGGTCATCGACGTATGACCAAATTTTGCTGCTAATGCTTCCTACATTTCCTTGGCATTTTCAAACCACCTGAACTCTCACATGATATCATTCTCCATGCTATTCAGCAACGTGATGCGAGCAATCGAGTTTTTCTTCTTCCATGCAGCAAATGCATCTTTGTCTCTCTTATGCTGTACAGTGTTTCCATCCTCAGGTTTTTCCATAAGTTAGTTAAGAGATTCTAGTGCTTCTTGTTCTTCTAGCATATATTGGATTTTCATGTTCCATTTTTCATAATTTTCACCGTTCAATTTCTCTCATTTATTCAATTTAGCCACTATGTTCTTAGTTGTTGAAGTCATGGTATCTAAACATTTCAAACATATAGCACGAATTATTAATGCCACTCATTTATGCATCAATTTTACACAAACTGAATATATTAAAGAGTAATTTCACATAATTTTTAGATTCGAAATATCACTATGTTCCCAATCATCATCTAAAATCCTAATGTGAAATTATCGTTAATATAATTATTAAGGTAAAATTACGTTCTTTAAAGTTATTAAAAACTTTTAGAACTCCCACTCAACCATATGATATTAATAAGACAGATATTGTAATATAATAGCACCATAAACTATTTATAACAAAAAATATCCATCGACATCTATTCATTAAAACTATTTACATGAGGAACAAATCCATCATAAGAAAGAAACAAGAATACCAACATAAGTAATAATATCTACTTAAGATATCTAAAACCAAACTAAAATAACATAAAAAAAATCAACGGTCTATCAATTTCCTATAGACATGGAAAGATTCATAAAAATTCTTAGAAAAACCAATCTTCTTCTTTAGCAACCAAGAAAAAACCGTCGGGTATCCCTTAGGCTTTCTCCATGGCGCATTCATTCTTCACCAAGTTGTATTCATCCCTACGGTCGAAGTTTTTGTTGCCTCAATCCTATAATATTCTCTCATAAAAGCCACAGCAAGTTTTTTGTAGGCTGGACCACGTTGACCTCCCATAGACGATGCAACACATTTTTCCATTCAGATGGAAGGGTGTTGATAAGAACATTCATCTTTTCAAAGTCCCGCATGCAGTAACCATTCCAGATGATGTCCCGAATCATCTTATTGACCTTGACCACGTGATTATCCAAATCACCATTTTTCCATCGATAAGCATTTAACTCAGCTCTCAACGCTGCAAGTCTTTCCTTTTGTACAGGCGTCCTAGCCATAATAGGGGTTCGAAATCTTCATACCATCTTTCCTGCAACAAATGCAGAAAAAATCAAATGATTATTATTCTTAATTCATGATATTTGCAAGAAACACATTTTGTCCCCCTTCAATTTTTTTTTTCAGTGGTCAACGTCGATCAATGGTAGTCAATGGTGGTCAATGCCGATCAACGGATGACCGGGTCAAGTCAACGGGTCAGCAGGGTCGAGTCACGGGTCAGAACCCGAGTCGGATCGGGTCAGTCTGCGGGGTCGAGCCTTTTGGCCCAAAAAATAACTAGCGTGTGCGTTGCACGTGTGCGCGACAACCGCTACGCACGTGCCGGCAAAGCCGCCGATTGCGGCGGCACGTGGAGA
This sequence comes from Syzygium aromaticum, assembly GCA_024500025.1. Lineage (NCBI taxonomy): Eukaryota > Viridiplantae > Streptophyta > Magnoliopsida > Myrtales > Myrtaceae > Syzygium > Syzygium aromaticum. The sequence goes on from CM044890.1 coordinate 6,795,438, forward strand.
CGCATCTGGCCTCCCCCAACGACGTGCCACCCGTCATTTTGCTCGTCTTAACAAGCACTATGACCCTACACTTTCAAAAATAAAATTTGATGCATGAAAATCGAGAAACAACCTCAAACAGTACGGCCGGGTGTCGGTTTTTTGTACCCGAGCGTTCGTCAACGCTATTTCACGAATTCCGGCCAATAATCCATTTTATAAACATATTAAACAATCAGGAAACAAGAGCACATACTATGATACCAATGATGGAAACATATTCCTAAACATAATGCAAAAACACGGAAAAAACGTACCCATTCTATACTTGAATCACCGATCGTATGAACAATATTACATAAACGAATATACCTCTTTGCCATAGATTAAATGCACCTATTGCAGCCTCAAGAGAGAGAGCGATTCTACTTCGCTTTTGTTGATTTCAAGTGAGTGTGTGTTCTTTCTTGGAATTGTGAACAAAAATCAACTTTTCAGAACATCACGTTAGTTTTGTCTTCTTCTCACTTTTGTTCCCACAAAAATAATTGCCATTTGCGGTTATTTTCTTTCATGGGGTTTTTTAAGGTTAATGGGCTGAGTTTGGCCCAACATGAGCGGCCCATTGTTCACATAACCCATCAGTAAATAACAACCTCTCACGCGACGATCGTCCACTCACACAATAAACTTCTTTGCGTCGTATCTCTTCCTACCGAGCTCTAATTCAAGTGTGCCTATGATAGAAAGTAAACCCTCAAAGATATTAAACTTCACCGACTCAAAAGACACCGAAGTGTGAAAATTATTACCAAAAACAGAAATTTGGAGCTGGGCAACAGTGCGCGCAAAACTTTAAAACTTATTTCTGATCAAACCATAACTTGAAATTGACTTGAGTAAATCTCACAACTCCACAATACTCTAATCAATCATCTAAACAACTCCTAGACTGAATGCAGCAACTCAGAATTCACATAGATCCGAATTTATGTCATGATTCCAAAAATTCCACCGATTAAATGAATAAACTGTTCGAATCATTACTAGGCGCTACAAAACGTTGTTAATTTGACTCCTCGTGTGAATCCCTTTTTTCTTTTCGTTGTTTCTTTCTTCCTTTTCTTTTTTCCTTTGGTCCGTTCGCTCTTTTATCTCCTTTTTTTTCCTCTCGTTTATCTAAGCCGATCCTTTTTCTAGTCAACTTTTCTTTTACCTTTTTTTTAAACATAACTGTTACAACTCGGACTAAATGCATTCGAAGCATTTGACAGGGAGAGGTTGAAGAAGAAAAGTGTGATGTAAAAAAAGTACCTTTATGTTGTGTTTGTGTATGCACACTCTCTAACTTTTCACACATCACCTCCATAAAGTTTGGCTACATATTCCTTTTCCATTTGCCAGTTCTTACACTGCATCAAAAGAAAAACCATCCTTACACTGCATCATAAGTTGAAAGCTTGTTAGACAAAAAGGGAAAAGGCTGGAAAATTGCTTCATGACCTTTCCCATTCGATAAGTTAAAATTTTAGGGCCAAACATCACCAATAAAAGTCCAGTCAAAAAGGAAAAGGCTGGAAAATTGCTCCATGACCTTTCCCAATCGATAAGTTAGAAATTTTAGGGAGGCTGGAAAATCTAATTTATCGGTCGAATGGGAAAGGTCATGGAGCAAATTTTCCAGCCTTTTCCTCTTTTGACTAACAAAAAACAAAGTCCATAAAGACCATGACTTCCCATGAACCATTGTAACGAGCACTGATCCAAAAATCACCACACATGAAACCCCAAAAGACCTTGACTTCTTGAGTAGGCACATTTCTATTCTATTGCCCAAAGACCTTGACTTCTTCACGCTTGAATTGCATGTTGAGATACACATGTGATTTGTATTAGAAAAGTCTCAAATCGAATAATTGGTATGACCCGGAGCAGTTAATATATCATAGTAAGCCCAAAACTCAATGGATTATGCTTTTAAATGAAAGTGAGTCCAACTTGATATGTTGACAGGCTTAGACTTAGGCTCTAGCTTGGCTATCTTCTTGAACAAAAGTATCGAGCTTCTGTTGCGCGATTCTAACAAATAGTATCAGAGCCGATAGTAGATTGGTGAACCCACAATTTGTTTCGATGTTTGGAGAATATGTCAAGGAAGGAATCTAGTGATCAACACGGTTTTCGGGCCATGGGCGTTGTGATGTAGCAACGCGAGCCCAATGGCAGACTTTATGGTTTGATCCGAAGAAAGATACTAGGGATGAAATTCGGCGTTGACTGTAACATCCTCAATTTCCATCCCAGAGAAATGGCTATGGATCGATTTGCCAAAGGATCAGGGATCGGTCTTGGACGCAACACATGCCCTACTCGTACCTGCGAACAAGGAGATGAGACTCATTTGTAAGCCTTCCAATCTTCCTACACCCTCGATTTTGCTAGAATTGAGTTGTAGATGCAATTTGGTAGCTTACATGTGTAGCTCTTGATGTTTACTATGCATGAGTGGGTATGACTAGACTTGGAAATAAAGTGCATGTGTATTCTTGTGTTCCAAATGAGTGTTGCATGTCCATTCAAGTTGTTGGGTATGAGTTTTGTTGTATCAAATTTGGTGATTTCCCATTTGGACTTAATTCTTGTTCTTGTTTTGGAAAGTCCAGATTCGGGTCCTTTGTACCTCTTCATTTTGTTAATTTTTGTGGAGAATTTTGTGGACTAAAATTCCAAAAATTTCCTTCTTCAAATTTGTTCCAAATATCTGGAAGTTTAACATATTTTAATTTCAAAATTTTTAGACTTGACATGAGTAGTACGAAAGCCTAGTTTTCGAACTGGGTAAAACTACTGAAAATGGATATTTCCGCGATGTTCACACTTTCTCGATTTTCTACAAACTTTTTTGGGCCGATTTTAAACAAACTTCCTTCAAAAAAGTTGTTGAGAACTTCTTTCTATATAACATTATAAATTTGGGAATTTTTGGAGATAATTTGGATCCTGGAAAGAGCTTACTTTTAGAAATAAGGTTCTATTCCAGCGAATTATTTTTAGTCTGTTTTTGAGCTACTAAAAGTTGTGTTTAAAGAAAGATCCAGATTTCGTGTTCTTCATGGGAAATATTTGTTAAGGTCTTATTTATGACATATTCAAATTTTATAATTTTTGGATTCCATTTACTATGTTGTTAAGTCTGATTTCTAGAGCAGTGCAAAACCTGTCCGGTTTTGTCATATTGCAAAGATTCATCATTTTCTATATGAGAACGTTGGAATTTCGGTTTGACGCCTTCTGGAGACAAAATATATACATTCTAAGCTTTCTAATGAGGGTAATGATTTCCTTAGCTTCAGTGTCCCTAAACAATTTAGGGCATTATTACCTATTTTTGTGGCTTGAGGAACAAGTTGTCTTGAAGACCACCAATAGTAATCTGGTGGGAGACTTCAATAATTGATTCTTGAGAACCAAGACTACCTCTCACGTTCACCTGGGAGGTTCACGGCTAGAGAGAGAGAGAGAGAGAGAGAGAGAGAGAGAGAGAGAGAGAGAGAGAGAGAGATCGTCATGAATTAATTAGGCCTTAAATGAATTAGTAGAGTATAATAACCCTAAGTCAACAACTTGGAAACCAAGTTAGTATTATGTGATCCTTAAGAGAAGCTTGGAGAGGAAGTCTAATAATGGCCATAGACTTTAAGATCAACTTCATCATTAACTTGGACTTTTAGGGCCTAATAACTCTAAGGTAAAAACTTGGATACCAAGTTGAGAAATGTGTGGCCTCAATTAAAGGCTTGCATAAAAAGCTTCATAATGGTCAAAGACTTTCTAGGCCTTATCATAATGGAGCTTAGACTTTAGGGTTCTTCATTAATGGATTTTGGCCTTAATTCATTAAGACTATGAATGGACCATGCTATAAATAGGCTTAGTTCCCCCTTAGTTTACACACACCACCTCCTCTTCCTCCCTCATCTCTCACTCTCATGTCTCCCTCTCTCTCGCCCATTCACCACCACCAGCTACCATTTCCCCGTTCAACCCCCATAGACATTTTCTTATGCTTGTAGGTGAGTGAATTTCCTAACACTTAGATAGGACGATGTGTTACGTGGCTGGAATGCAGCTTGGGAAGTTGTTGTTGCTTAAAACAGTTTTGTTCTTGTGGGCATTGGTTCTTGCTAGCAATATTCATGTGACCATTATTGTTATTGAGATGACTTTGTTTTCAATGGTAGTGTACTTGTTCTTAAGTGAAATTTTTCGTGTGTACACCTATACAAATTTGTGCTTGTTATTGTATGGTTTGCTCATAATTCATTTTGTTGAGAGTCGAGTACATCCCGTGCATCAAAGAAAAGGTTCCTGTTGCCATTGAACGTGAAACGTAGGCACGTCGGATCGGGCCTCTTTTGGGCTTAGATGATATCAAGGAATATCGTTCCAATGTCAAGTTTGGTCTAGGTTCGTGCTAAAGTGTAGCGATTCGAGTCTCAGGCCTTGATTTGTGCCCGACATACCTATTTATACTCAACCACAGTAAGTCATTTCGTATATGTGTTTTGCACATCCTCAGGCTTCATTCTTAAATCAACTAAAATTTAAAGATAAGAACCAAAGTCTTGTTTGTTACCGCATGATCATACGAGGGACTAAACTATCACCGATGGCAATTATGTAATAAAGGAACCCCGTGTGAATTATTTTACGTTGTTTTTGTGCATGATTACATGACGTTTGGATGCGGTAGTTTGTGTGATATGTTGATGTTCTTAACCATGCTTGTTGATTTGTGAGATTGTGAGCTTTTCATATGTACATAGCAACTAGGTAAGATAGAGGATAATAAACCGGCTTGTGCAACCCATGATGTGTGATCACTAAATGAAAAAAGAAAACCATCATCACATAGCGTTGGTGGCGATGCCTCAATTGGGTCGGGATGCCCTGGTTGAGCCAAGATACCTGGATGGAGCCCAGATGTCTCGGTAAGCTAGCCTCGAGATGTCTCGATTAAGCCGGGATGCCTTGGTTGAGCCAGAATGCCTAGCATGAAGCTGGATACCTCAGTTGGCCAGGGATTCCCTAGTTGAGCCAGGATGATGATAAATGAATCTAATATGTGTGCCGGTATGTGTGTTTATTGATGAGCCAAAGGTTTCTGGATGCCCGAAGGATTCTAAAGGACCCTCCACCTATGTATTAAGGAGGCGATGCCCGATGAATTTCAACTGCAAAATAAATGAATTCACTTATGAATATTTTCGGGTATTTTTGCATGCCGATTGATTGCAAGGCTTCACGTGTAAATTTTCTTGTACATTTTTATGTGGCCGGATAAAGGTGAGCCTTCCTGTAAACATAGCAAGGGCAAGGTAAAAGTCTTTGCTATTGATTTGCTATTGACATAAAGCGAAGAAAATGTTTGTATGTGTTAGTTCAACGGTAATGCATCATCTTGCATGAGTATTAGTAAATTTACTCATTGAGTTTTCAACTCACTCCCGTTATTTTCCATGTTTTTAGGATGAGCTCCGTGCCCCCAGTTCGTTTTGGTGTACCTGCTGAGATGGAGGTTGACATAGAAGAGCTAGGACTAACCCCGGCCTTCGCTTGAGATGTAACCGGATATGGTTTGTACATGGAACGGCCCATAGAAAATGGTTTATGAAATATGTTTATGTAATATGGCAATAGTGTGTTTTGCCTGTTGTGCTTTCCTTGATTTCTAGCTATTATTTTATTTGGGAGTTTGTTTGTATATGTTTTTTCATGTGCTTATTAATAAAGATAAAAGAAATAGGACGGCGACAAGCCTAGAACGTCGTATTAATAACCCCGAGGTAAGGACATTACATTGATGGAAATTCAAGTTTAGATATTTTGGTGTAAAAAAATACTTGAATTAAGGGAGAGTTAGATCTAACACTGAACTCACACATGAGGGAGAGATTGTTAAGATACACGCATGAGTTAGGTTAAAAAAAATCTCACATCGGATAATTAGTGTAGCATGGAGCGGTTAACATATCTCAATTGATCCACAACTCATTGGTTTAAGCTATTGAGTGAATGTGGGTTCAACTAGATATATTTGATGAGCTCAAAGTTGGGCTCCCTCTTGGCAATCTCTCCAAGTAAAGGTATCAAGCTTTTGTTACGTGCTCCCGCTCCCAACATTGCATGCTTGACAAAGACCTTGACTTCTTGAGGGATACATACAAGATCGATCTACACATGTGTGCTGGTTTAAATTCTTTCTTCTTCTTTTGGGCCAGTATGCTGGTTTATATTCTAATCATACCATAAAACTGCGAAATTTAGAGATTTGCGAGAGCAGAATATTCTTCCTGATGGATATGGTAACAAGGTTTCAAAGGTGGTCACTAGGGGACCATGCACTGAGGGTGGCAAAAGGGCACACCCTATTGTCAACGCATAATGCAGTGTAAGAGAGATCATACATAGCGTTAAACAGGTTTTTCTTTTAACTTTCTCCTTAGGTTTACATGAAACTATAGCCTTTCTGATATGGCTAACTTTCGTTTTGAACATTTTCATGGATTCGACCCATTGCTCTTTCCGTTTTAAGGAATGAGGACGTTGCTTTGTAGCTACTAGCTAAATATAATTTAAAATTATAACAATTTTGCTATCTTTTTTTTTAATTGTGTAAATGGTAACTAGAAATACTCTTTTAGAAAAAAGCAGTAAAAAATGTACCTGTATGAACCTTTAACTGTACTTTATTCAAGGAGGTAACAAACTTTAGGGATAATTAAACAAATGGGCCCTAAACTTTGACTCAATGTGTGATGTGGTCCATGAACTTTTAATTTATTTAATGTAGTCCTCGAACTTTAACCCAATGTGCAATATTATCCTAAACTTTTAATTTATTTAATGTGATCTCTAGACTTTTAGTATATATTCAATTTAGTCCATGAAATATATGAAAATGTTCAATGTTATTCTTTTATTAATTCAAATTTAGGGACAACATTGAACCTTTTTATATAATCTAGGAATTAAATTAAACATGTACCAAAAGTCCATTGACCATATTGAATAAATTAAAAGTTCAAGAATAACAGCACATTTGATTAAAATTTAGGGACTACATTGTGCATTGAGCTATATATACTTCATGGATCATTTGTGTTATTTTCCTTAAATTTTAGCATCCATTTCAGAGTTTGAATGCTTATGATTATGATGTTTCAGGTATTGACAATTGTTACAAAAGGGTGATATTATGTTTATATAGAGTGTCATATATTTGGAAGTAAATGGTTGACATGACTCAACCTTACTAAACTGAGTTTTTTTCCGATGTTAGCATTGTTTTGCTTGCAAAATTACTGATATTTGACAATAGGATTCCATGCATCACAGATATTAATTAGTGAAGAATGTATCGTTATCTCTTCTTTTCGACTTTGAGATTGTAGCATTGATACTTTGACCAAGAACATAGGTTTCTTCATGACCTGGGAATTCCTTTCATCCTCCTTGATGAATTTCATTACACCATTTTGAAGCTACTTTAACTGTTGTAAATGGCGCAGGGCTTCGTTTCTAGAACCAAGCTAGACTAAAGACCTTCCTAGCATTTGATAGGAGAGGTTGAACAGTTCGATGCCTTCTATGCATGTGTGCGAACACCTTCTAGCTTTTTACATGGCAAAAGGACACTATAATTGACATAAGTTGTGTACGGAGATCACTTTGGTGGCATAACTTTTTTTCGGATCACTTTGGTGCCAAGTCGGAGGAAAACGATCACTTAAGTGTCATAAATAAGTTTTTTCAATGCTAAAATTTTTGAAAAACAATCACCTAAGTGCTAAAAATTTTTAAAAACGATCATTTAAGTACTAAAATTTTTGAAAAACGAACACTTAAGTGCCAATCTCCAGCGAGCCACGTCAACTTCAGAAATTAATAAAAAAAAAAAATGCCACGTCAGATTTCTGGCGAAAAGCTATATACAGCACTGGAATTGGCACTTAAGTGATCGTTTTTCAAAAATTTTAGCATTTAAATGATCGTTTTTAAAAAATTTTAGTACTGAAGTGATCCAAAAAAAACTTATGGCACCAAAGTGAGAACTGTACACAAGTTATGGCACTTGTAGTGTTCTTTTGCCCTTTGTACATGTATATTCTCCGGGACATGCTCAAAAGGTTGGGAATAGAATGGATTAGTATTCATAGTCTAATATAGGGCTGAGTTACAGTTAGTCAGCTCAGCAAGCAATTATGAAATTAATCATTTCGTAATGTGGCTAATATAATTTAAATCCTGTTGGTCTGGCACGTTGATAAAAATTTACCAACAACGTTAGTAACTTATGGACATCCAATGCAATAGCAGATTATCAACTTTTCGATATATTCACCATTTAGAATGAAAATTAAGCGGTGAAAATAGTATTTTACCAATAACTTACCAACATTGCTCCACTTAATGAAGAGAGGCCTAATACCCAAAAAAATCCTACACTTTAGCCTTTGTCCCAATTATATCCTAAACTTTTTTTGTCCCATAAAAAACCCCAAACTTACCACCTAATATCCAAAAAAACCCCAAACTTTAGCTTTTGTCCCAATTATGTCCTAAACTTTTTTTTTGTCTCACAAAAAACCCCAAACTTTTATTTTTGTCCCAAATCTACCATTGTTAACTTTTCCATCCAATATTACCATTAATGACTATTTTTTATTTTTTTTGAATTTTTTGAATTTTTCTTTTATTTTCTTTTTCCTTTCCTTTTCTTTTTTTTTCCCCTTCATCTTCAACCTCTGGTCGGCGATGCTCGAACTTGCTGGCGTTAGGCGAGGTCAGCCTCACTCGCCCCTGGCGAGATTCGTCCTCGCCGTGGCTAGCGAGGCTTGGCCTTGCCCAACGCTGGCGAGGGCTTAGTCCCGCCGGCCTCGTCCTCACCGGCCGCGGTGAGACTCGACCTCGCCACTAGTCGGTGAGACCAAGCCTTACCAGCCACGGCGAGAACGAACCTTGCCAGGGGCTGGTGAGGACGAACCTTGCCAGAGGCGAGCAAGGCTTGACCTCACTGGCGTTGAGCGAGGTCGGCCTCACCCACTGTTGCGACTTACCTCACGAAGGCCGAACTCGGTAAGGCGGATTTAGAGATAAGTGTTCATGAAATGCTTCATATGGAATATCATAGAAAATGATTTTATATAAATCTTTTGATCATCCATATAATCCATTGATCATGAACGTGGATCTTCCCTAAATCCATATCTTGCGTGACAGCGGATTGATTTTGTCTTTTTTAGGAGTCGCCACTAGCCTAGGTCGAAGGTTGGCTAGAATAGCCAACCGAAACGCGGGAATTTCGTTTCGGTTTCTACGAAAACCAGAGATCAAAGGTTCGGGGAATAGCTTATGTTAATATTTCTATTAACGCCCTTTCGGTACCACTAAACTTAACATGGTTGTTATCTAAGTTGTCATGCATTTGTTATTTACTATTTTCATGTTTAAAGTCTTAGTCCACTAGATGATCATGCATCTTGTTTTTGTATTTCCATTTAATATTCTAAACTAATCCTATCTTAGTCTAGAAAAAAAAGAAACAATCAATTGTATTGAAAAAACATTTTTGTAAAATAAAAACTCAAGATATTGAAAAGATGGACCAATTCTAAGTGCGAGAAAATAAAAACCCGCAACTCGTCGGGTATTTATTACAACACAAATTGAAAACCCGAGACATGATCGGGGATGAATGAATTGAGTACAAATTGAAACCGAATCGGACATCGGTTTATCACCATCATCAAATGAATACAAATGGAGACCGGATTGGACATCGGTCGATTACTTTGTTTTTTATCATTTCGGATTATCTTCCCATGGACCGCCTCTCGGGTATCGATGTTTACATTCATTATATTCATTCATGACAAACAATGCACAAAGAAACAACCAAAGAAAAACAAAGGTGCAACCAATTCACTAATCAAACACGGGCCTCGGGATCGGCCTTTGCTTTTCATGCATTTCGATTCACCACCCACCTAATCATCTAATATTATTTGATCAATGGTTAATGATAATGGGCTACCATTTGCATTCACAAAACGACAACTCATATCAATTAACCCATAAAATTGGGTTCTAAATGACCGCAACGGACTACCCGCCGAACATGCACCGGGCCTAACATTTATCTAACAAACACATGCATAGCAATGAAATAAGCATGCATTCAAGCCCATAGCCTTATTTCGAAGCCAATCAAACAATGAGAAATGGGCATCATAAGAAGACAACTTATTCAGTTTTATCTAATTCGGATTGATTCTGTTTAGATGTAATTAACTACCCTAATGACGTCCAAATGAAATGATTCAGGTGTCATTAGAAAGCTTATTAAATGAGCATCAAAAGATAAATAGACCATTTTTTCTAACTCCTAGCCGAATTTCCCAAAAATGACAAATTTACCCTCGGTAACAGACTGGACCCGATTCTGTTTGGATTTCAAAATAATGGTGCGAAAAATAACAAACCTTATCAAAACCATGTGAGAAATTTTACGTAGTTAGGATTCTCCATGTGCAATAAGTTTCCTGTTTTGAGTTTTTGCTAAAAAGTCCTCCAAATTTTTATAAAATTCGGTTTTTGCGAAGGACTCAATTGCAAATCGCATTTTAGCCCGAGAAGACCTTTTATGAAATTTTGAGCAAATTGACCCTCCAAAAATTGCTATTTAGCCCTCAAATTCTCCAATAAACATAATGAAACCCCAACGAACAACTTTGTAGTTTTGATTTTTCGCAAAAAAGGACTCTAACTTTATCAAATTTGGAAAAACATCTTCTGAACTCTAAAGGAATGAAAATCAGATCTGGACACAGATATTGATCAGATTGTGAAAATTCCTTTTGAAAATCCAAATGACCTTCAATTTTGATGAAATTAGTATCACTGGAAAGATCTCGATCTCAGTGTAAACTTTCATGAAAAAAACTTTTTCAGATTTTGAATACACGAATTTATGAAAATTGAAGAACACATGAAGGTCAATCAGAATCAGTCTGTCGCCCGATCTACACCTAGATGACGTTGCAGATCGTACCATTCTAATATACTTGGAATTTTATGAAAATTTTATAATGAACAGATTAAGATGTGATCTACAACTTTCATGTAGAAAGTTTTTTCAAAAAATGATCATAGAAAATCAGAAAAATCATAGAACAGCACAACTTCAATTAGGATATCATCAGAACAGATCTGCACATTACATTCCAGATTCTGATCCTAACTTCTGAAATAGTTTTGACATAGCAAATCAAGTCCGATCAAGGCATATGATATATCACATCGAAGCTTAAGATGTGCTCTACGATTCTATAGTTCATCACTTCGCAAGATTTCGACATTAACGAGCTGAAATCGGCATCACAAACATGCAGGCTAAGTATACACGAATTTGTAGAATCATGTTCAAGTGCACTTACTTTGTTTAACAATGCTCCGGCGCAAAATCGAGCGATCCAGCCTCCGTGTTCAGATCAAAGATAGCACGAAGAAGTCTTGGAAAGCTCGGCTAACCTATGATAATAGATTGCACAAACTAAGTGAGAATCGGTCCGTTTTTGCACTATTGAGCTAGTAACGAAGAATCAAATCAAAAGACGTGATCCGGTGGCCATTTAACGAGTCGTCGGACACCACGGCGATGTGAAGACACCAAGGGTTGTGATCGCAAGCTTTGGACCACCGGAAAAGGTCGCCGATCAGCCGGTTCAGCTGCTTGAACCGGTTAATCACATCACCGGCAGCAGCGCCGATGATGCTGCCGAAGGAGAAATCTGGCCAGAACTTGCTGTTCCGGCCACCAGCGAAAGTGGCTGATATTGCGACCAGCCTTGGGCCACCGTGGGGGACGTCGGTGAGGTGGTGGCTCGCCGGAAAAGTGGCCGGAAAGAGAGAGATGGCCGGCGGGAGAGGGAGAGAGAGAGAGAGAGAGAGAGAAAGTCAGATCTGAAAATGAGAGTCCCCCCCAAATTTTGGAGGGAAAAAACACTATATACTTCCCCTAACTTTGAATCCTAGCCCTTAAATTGATCCAATGGCCTAAAATGCATCATTAATGATTAAGAATATTCCTTATGAGCTAAGGATTGGTGACATAGCACTATAGATGGATATGATCAATTCTAGATCAATGGCCATGATTGATTTGTTTATCCCCTAATTAATTTGCTTAATCCTTAAGGAATGGCATTTTGGTAATTTTCACTTAGGGGCATTTTTGTAATTTTTTATCAAGGGCATTTTTGTAATTTTTGAGCTCAAAGGGATGGGGCCGGCCTTGGCTAGTCGGAATGGATCATCGATCTCCGAATTTTTAACCAAAAAATAGCCAGTCAGATCGGACCGGTTCAATTTGAAACAAACCGAGTTAAGCCGGTTAATCCCGAATTTGGCATGATTGAACTAGCTCAACCCTTGATTCATTTGTTCCAATTTTGTGTGATTTGATACTTGTCATGATTAATTGAGCCCATTAACATCGAATCAAATTGGATTGAACCGATTTGAAATTTATGCACAAATTGATCCAATTTAGCTTGTTTGTCTCAATTGCTCTTGAATTTGGGTAATTGCATGGCCAAGCAAGACTAACAAATTTAATTGAAGTCTAATTAACCGAATTGAGTCACAATTCATCAAATTGAATATTAGTCTAGAGTGGGTCAAGTTGAATTGCACTAATTGGACCAATTACTCTTAGACTACTTGATCATTGGATCACTAAATTGATCAAATTGACTCAAATTCATGTGAATCTTCCAAAATTGATTTTGAATTTGGATTTTATATAAGAAATTAGGCCCAATCATGTGTTAATTGTGCAAATCATGAAGAATCGATTCAAATCACTGATTATGGCCAAAATTGGGGGTTTTTGTGTTTGGCTTGGAATTACAAAACTGGCTTCAAAATTGAATATAAGATGACCTCTAGATCAAATGTCGTAAAGAAAACTAACCTAAAAAATAACTAGAAATGAAGTTATTTCATTTTTGGCCGATTTTGAATCAAATTCTGCAAATTGGGAAAAAGTTGATTCTAAACCGATTTTTGCAAAATTTCAAATGCCAAAGGTAAATTGAATGTGAAATCATATGATTTTTTAATTTTTGCATTTTCCAATTTTTGGTCAAAAGTTTGACCAAAAGTCAAACCTTAGTTGACTTTTCATTAGGAGCTTGATTTTATGATTAAATCTTTGAATTTTTTTGAAATTTCCACTTCTAAAGTGAAATTAAATTTGAAATGAATCTTTTTATGCGAAAAGCCTCAATTTGACCTGGGGTTGACTTTTGGTTAACCATTTGACCAAAAGTCAACCCGAAAGTCAACCATTTGACTTTTTGGGTTTTTGCATGAAATGAATAGAAAATCATCTACAGAAGCTTAGCCAACAGACAGAATTTAAAAATGACACTTTTTGCTCAAGAAACGGGTTTCGTCTTGATCGGAAACCATAATCTCGAATTTTCTATTTTTAATGTCGCGTCGGTTAAAAATTAGGTATTAACAGCTGCCCCTCTTTGAGTAGAAGTTCGAAAAGGTTCCACTCGAAGACCAATTGGCACCTGTAAATTTTTAGTCGACCCCACTTGGAAAATAAAAGACATTAAAGACAAAGACATTTGGTCAGAGTCTTACCTGAAGCACTTACCATTGACCTTTTGGATTGTCAACTCATTCACGTATTTTTCTCTTCTCTCTCTCATGTGATGGAATGAAGGAAGAAAAGAAAAAGAAAGAGGGCTTTATAGGAAATCAATGGTTTAAGGATAACCAACAACTTAAGGACAAGGTTTAAGGATGACCAGGAACCGAAATACAAGATTTAAGGATGATCTAGAACCAAAAGACTAGGTTTAAGGATGACCTAGAACCGAAAGACAAGGTTTAAGGATGACCAGGAACCGAAGGACAAGGTTTAAGGATGACCTAGAACTTACGGACAAAGTTTAAGGATGACCTAGAACCGAAGGACAAGGTTTAAGGATAACCTAAAACCTAAGGACAAGATTTAAGGATGACCTAAAACCGAAGAACAAGGTTTAAGAATGGCCTAAAACCGAAGGACAAGGTTTAAGGATGACCTAGAACCTAAGGACAAGGTTTAACGATGACTATGAACCTAAGGACAAGGTTTAAGGATGACCTAGAACCTAAGGACAAGGTTTAAGGATGATCAGGAATCGAAAGACAATATTTAAGGATGACCAGGAACCGAAAATGGAGAGTATGGTTTAGGATGACCAAAAACCGAAAATGGGGAGTATGGTTTAGGATGACCAAAAACCAATCCACTGGGAAAAGATATTTTGAAAGAAGTTCCGAGATTTTTTAACAACAAATCAAATGGAATCATTCTTATTTTGGTAAAAGATACTGACTATCAAAATCCTTAAGAGGAAATTTTAACAAAATGATACTTTGAATAATCATATGAAGAGGTTAAATAAAAATGCCAAATTGGAAATAACCTAATCAAAAAGGTCTTTCGCACTGGCTCTCATGAAGGCTTTGATTCCCATCCATTTATGTAGGGAAACTATTCAATTCTCACTGGTGATGCCTCACGAACCTATGTCAAAGGTTTTTGGAAACATTCACATTGAATACAAATTGATTGATCAAAAAGGTCTTTCAAAAGGACCGTAATATAGGTTTGGTCATGGGCTTACACAAAGGGTATTTGCTTTGAGGCCAAGAAAAGAAATATATCATCAACATTTTCAACGGGTTTACAAGTCAAGAACCTTGAAGATAAGACAAGATAGGATTACTTCCACTCCTTCTAGCGGTAGCTTCTTTGTGAAATCTTTACATCAACTCAAATTATCCCAATCGGAAGAGACTTCGGAGAGGGTTGTAATGTTGGTTCGGGTTAGGCTCAAAAGGCTTGAAATTTTGTAGAAGGGGTTTGAAAAAGAAATGATGATTATCTTGGCATCATTACCAAATCATCCAAATTTGACATTATCAAATTTTCTCGAGAGTCCATTTTTCTTGCAACATAAGAGCTTTGCTCTTTCTAAGCATCTTTTGCAATGAGAATTTTGTTTTCATCATAAGCATGTTGCTTTTTGCTTTTGCTTTTGATACATTTCTTTTTCATGGGCATTGGCCTTACTTTTACCAGACACACTGTTTTTTCATGCCCCATAATATTTATCTTTTGAGTTCTTTGGACTCTCGAGACATTTTATACATATTCACCAATTTTTCCAAATTTTCTTCGTAAATCATATGCATTTCCCCAATGTAGAGAGATAATCAACATTTTAGGCTTTGAAATGAACATGCTTAAGGCTCAATTTGGCTAAACAAGGGATAACTGTGTTTGGGTAGAGGAAAAGAATGCTCTTCTTCACTTTGGGATGTTTCGAGCGTCCATAAAGATCCACCTGAAATTACCACAAGAAAGTTGATGCAAGTGAAAGCAATACAATCTTTCTTAATTTTTTTGCTCCGAAAAATGATCAATCACAACTTCTTAACTTGCCACAATATGGGGTGGTTCTTGACAGAGGTATTTTGAAAATTCTCCCTATTTGGCTCAAAATGGCTAGCAAAGGATAAAATGAGTATTTAGGATAGAGAAATGAAATGCCTTTTATCACTTCAATCCATGTATTCAATGTGAACGAACCCTACATCCTAAGACATGGTTTTTTCGCTCAATTCTCTCAAAATGTGTATAGGGACGTGTTTGATCAAAGGTTTGCCTCTTATCATTCTAGGCATTTCCACTCAGCATTTTTAAGAAATCCCTGTTTTTCAAATGATCATTTGGTTAAATCTCCCATCCGTGGGGAATTTTGATAAATCAAAACATTTGAAAATCTTTTTGACTCCTCTGGGGATGTTTTTCAATAAAATTTCAAACTTGAAAAACATTTTAGACAGAAAAAGTCCTTACAAAAATGATCTACTTCCTAAACTCTAGGGAAAAGATTGATTTTTTTTTTTAGCTACTTCCTCGAGCTTGACTCCTTGAGGTTTGGAATAGCTTCCTTGGGGAATAATTGAGTACCTACAAAACGAACAAATATGCAAAAAAAAATTCCATGTATGCATGATGCAAATGTCCTAAAATGACTTAGATTCAATCCAAAAGTAGTTCAAAGGCTTCTTATTCAAGGAAAATATTTCTTGACAGCATCAACATTTACAGGTTTTGGCAACTCTCGGCCATCCATTTCTACAAGAATCAATGCTCCACCTGGCAACACTTTCTTGATGACATACGGTCCTTCATAATTGGGGGTGAATTTCCCACGATCTGGAATGATGGGTAGGACTTTCCTCAAAACCAGGTCATTGTCTTCAAAATGCCTAGGTCGAACCTTACGGTTGAATGACTTAGTCACTCGCTTTTGGTAGCTTTGTCCATGGCATAGGGCTTTTACCCTTTTTTCATCAATCATGTTAAGCTGTTCAAATCTTTGTTGAATCCAGTCTGTTTCAGAAAGCTTTACTTGAGAAAGTACTCTTAATGAAGGAATTTCCACTTCCACAAGTAAAACTGCTTCCATTCCATATGCTAATGAGAATGGTGTTGCCCCAGTTGAAGTGCGAATAGAAGTTCGGTAAGCCATTAATGCGTACGGCAACCGCTCGTGCCAGTCTCGGTAATTCTCTGCCGTTTTGAACAGAATCTTCTTTACATTCTTGTTTGCCGCCTCCACAGCTCCATTCATTTGTGGGCGGTAAGGAGAAGAATTCAAGTGGCGAATGTGAAACTTATTGAGTAGCTCATCCACTACTTTGTTATTTAGGTTTGACCCATTATCCGTGATAATTGCTTCTGGAACCTCGTATTGAGCAATAATGTCTCAACGAATAAATTTTGCCACACTTCTCGCAGTGACGTGGGCATAAGAATTCGCTTCGATCCATTTGGTGAAGTAATCGATAGCCACTAGAATGAAACGGTGTCCATTTGATGCCTTAGGATTAATTGGTCCGATAATGTCAATCCCCCACATTGAAAAAGGCCATGCTTCGGACATTTGATGCAATTCATTTGGAGAAGCATTAATTTTGTCTCCATAAACTTGACATTGATGGCAACATCTAACATGTTGAATACAATCGGCTTCCATGGTTAGCCAGTAATAACCTAGCCTCATGATCTTCCTTGCTAGAAGATGGCCGTTCATATGAGGACCACATTCTCCTTCCTGTATCTCTTTCATTAATAAATTGGCCTCTTTGGTGTCTACACACTTCAACAGGACTGAATCAAAAGACCTCTTGTATAAAGCACCTCCACTAAGAAAGAATTTGGAAGCTAACTTAGTCAAGTATTTTCGATCCGTAGCTCGACTTCCTTGGGGAAATTTTCCTTCTCGAAGGTAGTTCATAATGTCATAGTACCATGGCTGGCCATCAAGTTCTTCTTCTATAACCATGCAATACGCAGGCTCTTTCAAAACATCGATTTGCAAAGAATCAATATTCAAACCATCAGTTACTTGTAACATTGAGGATAATGTTGCCAAGGCATCAGCAAATTGATTATGAGATCTTGGCAAATAATCAAATGAGATCTCTTCGAATTCTTCCACCAGGTCTTTAAGATACTCATGATAAGGAATCGGTTTTGAATCACGAGTTTGCCATTCACCTCCTATTTGGAGAATGATAAGCGCGGAATCACCATAAACTTGTAATTTCTTAACCTTCAAATCGATGGCTAATTGAAGACCAAGAATGCAAGCTTCATATTCTGAAATGTTATTGGTACAAGGAAATACCAACTTTGCAGCTACTGGATAATGTTGACCCACTGGAGATATCAAGACTGCTCCAGTGCTAGAACCGGAAAGGTTAACAGCTCTATCAAAATACATGGTCCACTTGTCTTGTGACACCAAATGGATTCTTTCATCAATTTCATCCCAGTTGTCTGACTTTAAGAGACTTTCAGCTAACATGTCAGCTATGGCTCGCCCTTTGATGGACTTCTGAGACATGCTTTGGATATCAAATTCGGAGAGCAATATTTGCCATTTGGCAAGCTTTCCAACCAATGCAAGCTTTTCCAAAAGATACTTGATAGGATCATTTTCATTCACAAACAGGATACGATGGTGAAGTGTGTATTGTCGTAATCTGTGTAATACCCAAACTAAGGCTACACATGTTTTCTCAACTTCAGGGTATCGAGCTTCGCCAGAGGCAAACTTCTTGCTGACGTAGTAAATAGCGTGTTTCATTCCATCCTCCGGTCTCTTCTGTGCTAACATAGCTCCCAAAGATTCATCATAAATGGTGAGATATAAAATCAAAGGTATACTTGAAGTAGGCGGTACTAAAACTGGTGGTTATGAAAGATATTGCTTCAATTGTTCAAAGGATTTTTGACAATTTTCGTTCCATTCAACTTTGGCATTCTTTTTCAATAGCTTGAAGAATGGCTTAGCTATTTCAGATAACTGGGAAATAAATCTCGCAACATAATTCAGTCTTCCCAGCAAGCTTCGAACCTCCTTGACTGTAGAAGGGGGTTTCAAATCGCAAATGGCCTTCACCTTCGAAGGATCAATCTCTATGCCCTTGTTAATAACCATAAATCCAAGGAGCTTTCCAGACTTTACCCCGAATACGCATTTAGCGGGGTTAAGCCTTAGCTTAAACTTTCTAAGTCGATCAAACAGTTTCCTCAAGACTTCAATGTGATCTTTACCTTGTCGTGATTTAGCGATCATGTCGTCGACGTAAACTTCAATCTCTTTATGCATCATGTCATGGAATAGTGTCACCATGGCTCTTTGGTAAGTTGCCCCCGCATTCTTCAAGCCGAAGGGCATAACCTTGTAACAAAATGTTCCCCATGGAGTGATGAAAGATGTTTTAGTCTTACCTTCTTCTTTCATTCGGAATTGGTTATAGCCAGAGAAACCATCCATAAAGGAAAATAATTCGAATCCTGTTGTGCTGTTGACCAAGACGTCAATATGTGGTAATGGAAAATCATCTTTGGGACTCGCCTTGTTCAAGTCGCGGTAATCGACACATACCCGAACTCGCCCATCCTTCTTCATGACTGGGACAACATTAGCAATCCAGTCATCATAATGAGTAACTTCAATAAAATCAACTTTTAACAGTTTCATGACTTCTTCCTCAATCTTCTTGGATAATTCTAGCTTCGTCCTCCTAAGCTTTTGTTTCTTAGGCGGAATGGCAGGATCAAGAGGTAACGTGTGCTCTACAATGTTAGGTTCCAGACCCGGCATGTCAGCATAAGACCAAGCAAAGACATCCCGATACACCTTCAATAGTTCGATCAGTCGATCAGCATCTGTTTGAGAGAGACTTGCCCCAATTTTTGTTTCTTTGAGATTTTCATAATCACCCAAATTTATAATGACAGTTTGTTCTTTCATGGGAGGTTTGGATTCTTCATGTTGGATCCATTCTCTTTTAATAGCCTGGGAATCTTCTTCATTTTCAGGATCAGAATAATCAGATTCATACGAGTTTTTTGGACATGAATCCAAGCCATGCATATGACTATCATGATTATGCAGAGTGTCATGCCTGAGATGCAACAACAAATAGTTAGTATATGAAGATAAGAAATGCAATGCATGAAGATGTGATGAAAATAACTTTTCGAATTCCAGATTTTCAAAAATTTCATGGGGAACTCGTCCTCATATCATTGGACATCCTTGTTCCAAAAGGTTATTTTGAAAACTATAGATCGTGCAAAAACCCAGGCCTCAAAGCATCATCATAGGGCTGGTTTGGTATGCTTTCGCACATCTATTAACAAAACATGAGAATGCTTTTATTAATATGCAGTAAATGTCATATAGTGTTTTGGATCCAAAGTTCGTGATCCGAATTATTACAACATATGAAATGAACAAAACAAAAAAAATGAACAAATGAAAGTCCCTCGCAGGGGAGAATTAGATGAATTACAACTGAAAACAAAGTGGAACACGGAAACATCCCTTACACAGCGGGGTCGGTAGGTAGATCATCCTCAAAACTTTCGGAAATGGCACCCACAGAACTCTCTTCAAATAGGTCGATGATATCATAGATATCTATTTCTTCATCTTGGAGAAACTTTGGTGGTCCAGGGAAGAAATCTTTCAACGGAGGAGGGAGCAAACGTCGATAACTCTTTTCTTTGACTCTCGGGCTTTTTTGATTACCTTGATCCTGTTGATCGCCTTGGTAACCTAAGCCTTCTCGTTTCTTTCTCTTAGTCACCTCAATTGGTGTGAGAATGCCTTGGGACAGCTTTCCCAATCCTTTGCCAATAGTAAATCCATGTTCGATCAACACTTTGCTAGACATAAAGGCCGCCTTTGAATAGTGAGGCTTTCTCATAATAGTGCCTGCGGGCACATGAGATACTGACACCAACTCAAATGAATGGTAGCTCGATTCTCCTTTTACTTCTGGCTCCACGTAGGGAATTGCAGTATTGTTGAAGGTTTCAATATCCTTCTCGCAATGGACGGTTATAATCTTGCTACACACGACAAAGCGAATCATCTGATGTAGACTTGAAGGTATAACACCCACAGCGTGAATCCAAGGTCGTCCCAGCAACAAACTGAAGTTACTTGGGATATCGAGCACTTGAAATTTCTGAGTGAACATGACTGAACCAATCATCAGCTGCAAATCAATTTCTCCTAGAGCTTCCTTCTTCATGCCATCAAAGGCTCTGACTGGAGTTTTAGAAGAACGAACATTATCCATACCTACACCTAGACGGCGCAAGGTTGATAACGGACAGATATTGAGAGCTGAACCATTATCAATGAGTACTCTTGATATCCTTGTATCAAAGTGTTGAACAGAGATGTATAATGCTTTAGAGTGCGCTCGCCCTTCCGGCGGCAAATCCTTTTCGGAAAAAGAAATTTGATCCTTAAGAAGAATAGCACCTACAAACCCCTCCAGTTGTACCTCTCCGATTGTCTCGGGTACATGTACTTCATTAAGAATTTTTAAGAGAGCATTCTTATGTTTCTCGGAAGACTTGAATAGTTCAAGTAACAAGATTTGAGCCGGCATTTTTCTTAACTGCTCGATCACTTCTGCTTCACTAGTTTTGAGAGTTTTGAGGAGTTGCTCCGCCTCCTCTTCGGTTACAGCATTTTTCTCAACACTTTCACGAGATGGAAAACATCAGCCTGATCGAGTAACAGCATCTATTTCATTAGACTCAAAATTCCAAGGAACTGCCTTTGAGTCGTAAACATGAGGTATAATTGCTTTCAAATTCTCGTCTTTCTTCGGTGACAGCTCGATCACAACAGGCTCGAAGTTCTCATTAGAGATCTTTATATCTCCGAAGCCATTAGCCATTAAATCTATAACCACAGGTTCCACAACATGCGCTTGGATTTCACTAGTAGCATTCAATTCAATCACAACAGAATCAATCACGGCTACTATGCCATCATCTTCAAATTCGGACCCCCATCCACTTGGGACGATAGTCTTAGGGTCAATAAAAGCACTTGAAGGAGGAGATTATTTTACCATGAAGTCGTATTTACCACTCAGCTGTCCAAGAGTATCAACAATTTCACCTTTTTCAATTGCCTTCCTAACGAACTCTCGATCCCAGTAGGAGGTATGGCGTTCAAATTCCGAATCAGTATCGGAACGAATCTCTCTATTATCTTCATCATTCCATTCAGTTAGAATAGTGTCTTTTTCGTGGGCCTTCTTCATAAATTCATGACCTCAACAGGCTTTCTTGCTCTCGCATTCCACATCATCATCGTAAAATATGTCACTCCATGGTTCATCAACATCTGGCTCATATCCATTATCTTTTGGTTTAGAGTATGAGACTTCACCTGCGAACTTGCAAGAGAATTTCTCGGACGACAAATCAATTACAGCAGTCTCGATGGACCCTTCGGGTTTCCTTCCTTGAAGAGGCTGAATTATGCCTAAAGCAGCCATCTTGGCTAGGCAATACATTTTCTCCTCTCGGGATACATTTCCTTCTTTTGGTTGATCTCTAGCTATAGTCAATAGCTCTTCCAACTTCACCATGTCAAACAAGAAAGGTTTCTCATTCTCGTCTCCAAATATCACATTAACGGCTTCGGTATGATTGGGGAGCGGATTTGTTGAACATTTGGTGTAGCATCTTTAAATGACAAGATCTTCTTATCCAACAGGTTCTGAATCTTGATCTTGAGAGTATAACAGTTGTCTACATCATGGCCTTTCTCGCCCATGTGGTACACGCAAGATTTTGCCAAATCAAACCCAACAAATTTCGGCGGGTTATCTCTCGGGATTTCTTTTGCTACGAGTCTTTGTTCAATCAACATTGGTAGCAACTGAGACATAGGTCTTGGCAACTGAGTGAATTGTCTTTGTGGAGTTTTTCCTTTTCAGTCAAAATTTCGGGAAGAGACCCTTGTTTCCATAATGGACCTTTGAACCGGTGTGTTTAATGGCTTTTGAGTATTAGGATTTTGAATATAGGCAACCTCTACCATTGGCTCCTTATCCTTCTTTGAGATAAATCTGCGAGTCGTCATCTCGGATAATCGACCATCTCGCATGATTCCTTCAATATATTCTCCCAGTTCAACCATTACAGGGAAATTGATGCAAGTGTTATTAAACATATTATCGAAGTATTCTCGAGGTAGAGCTCGAAGAAACAGCTGAATGATCTCTTTCTTAAACAGCGGAGGTTTAACTTGGGACGCCGTAGTTCTCCACATTTAGGCATACGCTCTAAAAGTTTCATTTCTCCGTTTATCAACTCGAACCAGCTCTTCACGGGTTGGAGCAATTTCGGTATTAAACTTGTATTGTTGGAGGAATTCGTCTGCGAGATCTTCCCAGGTGCAAATTTTCTCCAAATTCAACTCGATAAACCACGTTAAAGCGGAATCGGCCAAACTATCTTGAAAATTGTTGATCAACAGTGGAGTGTTATCAGAGTAACGAGCCATCTTATTCAAGTAATATTTCAAGTGGGTCTTAGGGCACCCAGTTCCATCATACTTCCTTGAGAATTCGGGCTCCTTGTAAAAATCAGGGACTTTCACTTTTGTAAAAGGCGACAGCTTATCAAAGCCTTGGAATTGGTAGCCTTGCAACATGCACAAACGTTCTTCCAATTTTGCAATACGTCTCGCACTCTCTTCATCCATATGAACAACAGGCGACTCCTTAGGCGGAGTTTCCAAATCAATAACAGCAGGAATAGCATTAACGGGGACCTCTTCAGCCAGTCCTTTTTCAACAGGATCAATCACCAGTGCATTAGCAGGCGCATTAGGAGTAGAAGCTACAGCAGCAGGAACCGCAGGCGTGAGATTCTTTACTTGGTTTGCAAGATCAGTTAAGAGCGCCATCATTTGCGCCATCTGATTCTCAATGGTAATAACGCGGCTACGAGTGTCCTCGTTCTCCATTCTTGCTT
Source organism: Syzygium aromaticum (assembly GCA_024500025.1). Taxonomy (NCBI): domain Eukaryota; kingdom Viridiplantae; phylum Streptophyta; class Magnoliopsida; order Myrtales; family Myrtaceae; genus Syzygium; species Syzygium aromaticum. The sequence continues at coordinate 6,818,929 of CM044890.1, forward strand.
GGCGACGGGTGCATATAATAGAATGTGTCTCAGTCGTATTTTAGTACCTTCTTGTTAAAAAAAACAAAAATCAAGTTAGTATGCGGAAAATCAATTGAGACAAAAATATAAAACTCTTCAATTTTATATTTTCTTTGGATGAAATAGAGATAAGAAATATTCTCATGATCCCAATATCATGTGAATAATCTCTTATCACAATTTCTTCACAAGAAATTATACAATTAAAGGGGTAACACACAATGATTAATTAAGATGCCCCATCTATATTCCATTGGAATCTCGGAAAAGAAAGTACACAAACGGAAATTTCACTATTAACAACAAAATTCATGAAATACAATCCCTATAGATCAACAAGAAGAGAATCCTATTACATCATTGCTAAAATGAGTAAAAAGGAGACCTTATACATCAAATCTATAAAATGAAAATTACATGAAAGGAGATTTCCTCATGGAATATAGCAAAATTGTAATGGATCATCTTTAGATGCGAGGCGAATTCGTTTGTTTTCTTGGGTCAAACGTTCAACCTCAGCTAAAGCCTCATCCGTTTCCCTAAGAGCTCTTACGGCTATAGCTTGTTGTTGAGTTGGCTTTTCGAAGACATCAGGGAGATCCACTTTAAGCTTGGGCTCGAGACGACGGTGTATGTACTCCGGCAATGCATGATATATCTTCATTTCTCCTTCCAACTCAGACTCGTCGGTAATGTGAATCGGCTCCGGGCGACATTTGTACCACATATCAATGATGGACTTGATCATTTCCTTCAAATCCACCATTTGGTCCTTTTGGATGACATCTTTGCGATAGTCAAAATGATATAATCCCAGCTTGAGGAATGGTGGAATCTTTTGAAGCACGCGATATTGACGGATCACCCTAAAAGGGTAATATGACGTGGACCCCGTGAGACCCAAAAGTGGGATTGGGTTGTCTGATCCGTTATTAAGGCGTACCTCGGGATTTCCAAGCCAACGAACATGCCATTGGATTTGATTTGGAACAAGGTTCTTGAAAAAATTAAACCAAGTTGAGAATGACCAATAAGGAAAGATTTCTTCTTTTTCTCGGAAAAGCGAGATAGAATGACAATCTTTGGACACGTCTATGATTTTCAAGCTCAAACCGAAGTCTTTGAGATGAGAAACTAACCAAATTTGGAGTAAACTTATTGGGGCTCTAAAAACACTATTTCTGTTTTGTTTGAACCTATTGAGTGATATAAAGGTCTCACCTAGGATCATATTAGAAAATTTTTTGAACATACACACTTGATTGACAATATGAATTACAGAAGGATCCATGGTCTTTTTGGTGAATGGAAAAACCACAAAACCAAAGAATGCTAAGAGAAAGACTCGAGGAATTTGATTACCCGCTTCCTTTGGCAAGCTAGAAAAATGTCGTTCCAAGAATGCGAAGGAAAGTGCATTGGAATTTCCTCTAAGAACGTTTTTTATTTGGAGAATGTCAACTCCTAATGATTGACTCAAGAGAGTTATTGGATCTATATCTATCGGAGGACTAACTAGACCAAAAGAACTGACTCTTCCAATGGCAATATCATACTCCTCAATTGTAGGGGTCAACTCATTTCAACCAAACACAAAAGTGGATGTCTTTGAGTTCCAAAAATGGGACAATGCTTTGATCATAGCATCACGAGGCTCGATGTATAAGAGTGCGAGAAGATATCCAATTCTCTTTTCCACGTAGTCCTTGTGCCTTGACTCGAGACTTTCCCACATGGTCACAAGAGCTCTTGGTACGGGGATGATTCGAATCTCCGACATATCCATTTTAACTTGCCCTAATTTGGGGTATCGAGATTAATCACCATGTATTATAGAAAGGAATATAACGTGGAATTGAAATGGCATAATTGAAATTGTAGAACGATACAATCAACCTTACCACAAAGAAGAAATGGCAAACACATTGACACATCGCATGAGGACTTGTAAGGTTTGACATCTAAGGGTAGGATTCTAAAGGTTTATGGTCCCCACCTTAATTAGATAAGAAGAGTTTACCCACCGCTACTAACGTCGGTCGGTGTACTTCTTACTAATCAAGTTGAGCGGTATTGAAGAATGGATTATCAAATGCATTCACATGTGGATTCCACTCTTAATACCTCCTAAAGGTGCCTTAAAAGCGATCCAGGGTTTTAGACCGCGGGATGTGGGTGCATTGTGTCGTGCTAAAGCAAGTAAACATGCATTTGAATTTAAAGCAAATAACACTTCAACATAATCTCATACATTCGACATTCATCCGAACGCCACCTACAAAACAAAGGGTTTGCACTCACTCCACCCCTTATGACTCCTACCTACAACACCATTTAACACATGGTTAGTGGACTAACCTCATTTTCCACGTGACTTTGACATGCAATCAATGCTACAAAATGTAGATAAAGGAGATAACAACCAACAAGTTTATTACGGCTTTAATCCACTTAGGTTTGTAACATATTCCCTAGCGGAGTCGCCAAGCTTGTCGTGACCTACCTCACGAGAGCCGAACTTAGTAAGGCGGGTTTAGAGATAAGTGTTCATAAAATGTTTCATATGGAATATCATAGAAAATGATTTTATATAAATCTTTTGATCATCCATATAATCCATTGATCATGAACGTGGATCTTCCCTAAATCCATATCTCGGGAGACAGCAGATCGATTTTGTCTTTTTTAGGAGTCGCTACTAGCCTAGGTCGAAGGTCGGCTAGAATACCCAACCAAAACGCGGGAATTTCGTTTCGGTTTCTACGAAAACCAGAGATCAAAGGTTCGAGGACTAGCTTACATTAATATTTCTATTAACGCCCTTTCGGTACCGCTAAACTTAACATGGTTGTTATCTAAGTTGTCATGCATTTGGTCTTTACTATTTTCATGTTTAAAGTCTTAGTCCACTAAATGATCATGCATATTGTTTTTGTATTTCCATTTAATATTCTAAACTAATCCTATCTTAGTCTAGAAAAAGAAAGAAACAATCAATTGTATTGAAAAAAACATTTTTGTAAAATAAAAACTCAAGATATTGAAAAGATGGACCAATTCTAAGTGCGAGAAAATAAAAACCCGCAACTCGTCGGGTGTTTATTACAACACAAATTGAAAACCCGAGACATGATCGGGGATGAATGAATTGAGTACAAATTGAAACCGGATCGGACATCGGTTTATCACCATCATCAAATGAATACAAATAGAGACCAGATTGGACATCGGTCGATTACCTTGTTTTTTATCATTTCGGATTATCTTCCCATGGACCGTCTCTCGGGTATCGATGTTTACATTCATTATATTCATTCATGACAAACAATGCACAAAGAAACAACCAAAGAAAAACAAAGGTGCAACCAATTCACTAATCAAAAACGGGCCTCGGGATCGGCCTTTGTTTTTCATGCATTTCGATTCACCACCCACCTAATCATCTAACATTATTTGATCAACGGTTAATGATAATGGGCTACCATTTGCATTCACAAAACAACAACTCATATCAATTAACCCCTAAAATTGGGTTCTAAATGACCACAACGGACTACCCGCCGAATATGCACCGGGCCTAACATTTATCTAACAAACACATGCATAGCAATGAAATAAGCATGCATTCAAGCCCATAGGCCTTATTTCGAAGCTAATCAAACAATGAGAAATGGGCTTCATAAGAAGACCACTTATTCAGTTTTATCTAATTCGGATTGCTTCTGTTCAGATGTAATTAACTACCCTAATGACGTCCAAATGAAGTGATTCAGGCGTCATTAGAAAGCTTATTAAATGACAATCAAAATTTAAGAAGACCATTTTTTCTAAATCCTTGCCGATTTTCCCGAAAATGACAAATTTACCCTCGGTGACAGACTGGACCCGATTCTATTTGGATTTCAAAATAATGGTGGTAAAAATAACAAACCTTATCAAAACCACGTGAGAATTTTTATGTAGTTAGGATTCTCCGTGTGCAATAAGTTTCCTGTTTTGAGGTTTTGCTAAAAAGTCCTCCAAATTTTTATAAAATTCGGTTTTTGCAAAGGACTCAATTGCAAATCGCATTTTAGCCCGAGAAGACCTTTTATGAAATTTTGAGCAAAATGACCCTCCAAAAATTGCTATTTGGCCCTCAAATTCTCCAGTAAACATAATGAAACCCCAATGAACAACTTTGTAGTTTTGATTTTTTGCAAAAAAGGACTCTAACTTTATCAAATTCGGAAAAACATCTTCTGAACTCTAAAGGAATGAAAATCAGATCTGGACACAGATACTGATCAGATTGTGAAAATTCCTTTTGAAAATCCAAATGACCTCCGTTTTTTATGAAATTAGTATCAATGGAAAAATCTCAATCTAACTTTCATGAGAAAACTTTTTCAAATTTTGAACACACGAATTTATGAAAATTGAAGAACACATGAAGGTCAATCAGAATCAGTCTGTCGCCCGATCTAGACCTAGATGATGTTGCAGATCGTACCATGCTAATATGTTTGGAATTTTATGAAAATTTTATGATGAACAGATTAAGATGTGATCTACAAATTTCATAAAGAAAGTTTTTTCAAAAAATGATCATAGAAAATCAGAAAAATCATAGAACAGCACAACATCGATCAGGATATCATCAGAACAGATCTGCACATTACATTTCAGATTCTGATCCTAACTTCCGAAATAGTTTTGACATAGAAAATCAAGTCCGATCAAGGCATATGATATATCAAATCGAAGCTTAAGACGTCCTCTACGATTCTCTAGTTCATCACTTCTCAAGATTTCGACACTAATGAGCTGAAATTGGCATCACAAACATGCAGGCTCAATATACACGAATTTGTAGAATCATGTTCAAGTGCACTTACCTTGTTCAACAATGCTCCCGCACAAAATCAAACGATCCAGCCTCCGTGTTCAGATCAAAGACAGCATGAAGAAGTCTCAAAAAGCTCAACCAACCTATGATAATAGATTGCACAAACTAAGTGAAAATCAGTCTGTTTTTGCACTATCGAGCTAGTAACGAAGAATCAAATCAAAAGACGCGATCCGGTGGCCATTTAACGAGTCGCCGAACACCACGATGATGTGAAGACACCAAGGGTTGTGATCGCAAGCTTTGGACCGCCGGAAAAGGTCGCCGATCAGCCGGTTCAGCCGCTTGAACCGGCTGATCACATCACCGGCAGCAGCGCCGGTGATGCTGCCTAAGGAGAAATCTGGCCGGAACTTGCTGTTCTGGCCACCGGCGAAGGTGGCTGATGTTGCGACCAGCCTTGGGCCACCGTGGGGGACGTCGGTGAGGTGGTGGCTCACCGGAAAAGTGGCTGGAAAGAGAGAGATGGCCGGCGGGAGAGGGAGATCGTGAGAGAGAGAGAGAGAGAGAGAGAGAGAGAGAGAGAAGAGAGAGAAAGTCAGATTTGAAAATGAGAATCCCCCCCAAATTTTGGAGGGAAAAAACACTATATACTTCCCCTAACTTTGAATCCTAGCCCTTAAATTGATCCAATGGCCTAAAATGCATCATTAATGATTAAGAATATTCCTTATGAGCTAAGGATTGGTGACATGGCATTATGGATGGACATGATCAATTCTAGATGAATGGCCATGATTGATTTGCTTATCCCTTAATTAATTTGCTTAATCCTTAAGGAAGGGCATTTTGGTAATTTTCACTTAGGGGCATTTTTGTAATTTTTGAGTTCAAAGGGATGGGGCCGGCCATGGCTAGTCGGAATGGATCATTGATCTCCGAATTTTTAACCAAAAAATGGCCAGTCAGATCGGACCGGTTCAATTTGAATCAAATTGAGTTAAGCCGGTTAATCCCGAATTTGGCCTGATTAAACTAGTTCAACTCTTGATTCATTTGTTCCAATTTTGTGTGATTTGATTCTTGTCATGATTAATTGAGCCCATTAACATCGAATCAAATTGGATTGAACCGATTTGAAATTTATGCACAAATTGATCTAATTTAGCTTGTTTGTCTCAATTGCTTTTGAATTTGGATAATTGCATGGCCAAGCAAGACTAACAAATTTAATTGAAGTCCAATTAACCGAATTGAGTCACAATTCATCAAATTGAATATTAGTCTAGAGTGGGTCAAGTTGAATTGCACTAATTGGACCAATTACTCTTAGACTACTTGATCATTGGATCACTAAATTGATCAAATTGACTCAAATTCATGTGAATCTTCCAAAATTGATTTTGAATTTGGATTTCATATAAGAAATTAGGCCCAATCGTGTGTCAATTGTACAAATCATGAAGAATCGATTCAAATCACTGATTATGGCTAAAATTGGCGATTTTTGTGTTTGGCTCGGAATTACAAAATTGGCTCCAAAATTGAATATAAGATGACCTCTAGATCAAATATCGTAAAGAAAACTAACCTAAAAAATGACTAGAAATGAAGTAATTTCATTTTTGGCCGATTTTGAATCAAATTCCGCAAATTGGCAAAAAGTTGATTCTAAACCGATTTTTGCAAAATTTCAAATGTCAAAGGTAAATTGAATGTGAAATCAGATGATTTTTGAATTTTTGCATTTTTCGATTTTTTATCAAAGGTTTGACCAAAAGTCAAACTTTAGTTGACTTTTCACTAGGAGCTTGATTTTATGATCAAATCATTGAATTTTTTTGAAATTTCCACTTCTAACGTGAAATTAAATTTGAAAGAAATCTTTTTATGCGAAAAGCCCCAATTTGACCTGGGATTGACTTTTTGGTCAACCATTTGACAAAAAGTCAACCCGAAAGTCAACCATTTGACTTTTCGGGTTTTTGCATGAAATGAATAGAAAATCATTTACAGAAGCTTGGCCAATAGACAGAATTTAAAAATGACACTTTTTGCTCAAGAAACGGGTTCCGTCGCGATCGGAAACTATAATCTCGAATTTTCTATTTTTAATGTCATGTCGGCTAAAAATTAGGTGTCAACACCGACCCCTAGTAAGGGCTCGACCCCGCCGGCCACTGGCAAGGCTCGACTTCGTCGGCGTTGGGCGAGGCTAAGCTACAGCAAGGACGAACCTCGCCAGGGGCAGGCGAGGCTGACCTTACCCAACACTGGCAAATTAAACGGTGAAGGGAAAAAAATAAAATAAAAATAATTCAAAAAATAATAATATTAAAATATTATTAGTGATAATATTTGATGAAAAATTTAACGGTGGTAGATTTGGGACAAAAGTAAAAGTTCGGGATTTTTTATGAGACAAAAAAAAGTTTATGATACAATTGGGATAATGGCTAAAGTTTTGGGGTTTTTTTGGGTGTTAGGTGGTAGATTTGGGACAAAAGTAAAAGTTTGGGGTTTTTTTTTAAACAAAAAAAGTTTATGATATAATTGGAATAAAGGTTAAAGTTTGGGATTTTTTTGGGTATTGGCCCAATGAAGAGAAAAGGAAACTAATGGAGATAAATGGAGAGTGGAGAAAGTGAGACAATAGACAGATTACCCTTATACTCCAAATTCATCAAAGTGTCAATTTTAACAAAGAGCATAGCTCAGAATTTTTTGCCGCCAAAACTACGGAAAGTAGTAAATAATTTAATGGATTTAGTAAAGAAGATATCAAAATTAATATAACTTTTGTTAGCGTACTTTTAATATTGATATTGTCTTATAACCTATTTTTAACTTGGTTATTATATACACAAACAAGTGAAAAATTTAATTATGACTAACTTGATTAAAATTATCATACTATAAATCTAATACACTATACTTTACGGAATTTGAATTTTAATACAACTCATTTATATTTTTTTCCTCTTATTTCTTGTTATCAATATGCTTGATGTAAATAGTGAAACATGATACATTAAAGAAAGGTCAAATTTCTTAAAAAAACATGTTAGTTCTTGAGGATCACAAGCTTTTCTACTATTGTTCGATATTTAGTTTTAATGTAAAAATTGTAGCCTAACAAAGAGCATAGGTCGGAATTTTTTGCGGCCAAATTACGAAAGTAGTAAAGATGATGTAATAGATTTACTAAAGAAGAGATTAAATTGTTATAAATTATTTTTAATGTACTTTTTACTTCTGATGTTATCTTATAACCTATTTTTAACTTGATAATTATACACGCAAACAATTGACAAATACAATTACAAATAACTTGATTAAAAATATCATAAAATAAATTTAGTACCGTATATTTTGATGCAATTTCCATTTTAGTACAACTAATTTATAATTTTTCCCTTATTTCTTATTTTCAGTATGTTTGATGTAAATGATGAAAGAGAAATGAAACATTACATAAAGATCAAATTTCTTTAAATAACATATCTGTTCTTGAGGATCACAATTTTTTCTATTGATGTTCTGTATTTAATGTAATGAAAAAATTATAGTCTTCTTATAAACAGCAGTAGAGATATAACATTATAGTGAATGCAATCCATAATAGCAATCTTTCAATTAACAACTTTATTCCGACCAAAAAAAAAAAACTAACTTTATATAAAGTAGTACATTCTAAGCTCTTTTCGATATATATCCTTAATTTATGTGTCCAAAAAATGGGTGGTTTAGACAGAGAAAGTGGAGAAAGTGGGGAATGCATAAGTAACTGTGAAAGAGAAAATGAAAGTTATGGAGATAGCGAAAGAGCAGAGAAATTGAGAAAATAGAAAGATTACTACACAATTCATTAAAGTAAATCCTTTTACAAAAGGTATAAACGGAATTTTATCTAACTTATTTGAAGAAAGTCGCCACCTGTATTGAAAAAAGAAATAGCAGAGAAAATTTTATGAATTTGTTGATAAAAATATTAAATTGGCATATCATATTGTAAATGCACTTTTTAATATTTAAGTCGTCTTACAAAGTATTCTTTAACTTGATTATCATAAATACACATGATGAAGCATTGGACTGTAATCAATTTAAAAAGAAAAATATCACAGTAAAACTTTTATTACTAATGACCACTTCCCAATAATTTCATCGGCCTCCATGAAATTTGATGGCCTTCCACTTTGGCTTCTTCATCCATTCGGCTCTTCTCTCCATCCTTCTCACTTTTCTCGCAAGCCACATGGGTCTTCCGGTTTCACATGAAACGTACGCTATTGAGATTCCAATCACAATTCCAGATGCATAGCCTAACCCCACAGCTTTCCTATCAAACCAACATCCATGCTCTCTTGTACTATTTTCTTGGGAGAACGACCGTAGTGGTGAAGGAGGTGCAGCATCATCGCGGCACATGTTTTGTAATGAAGTTCCAAATAATCCCATATTTCCAGAAAATGAGTCGCTGGTGAATGTGCTCAATTGCTTGTCTTGAGGTATGCAACTTGTCAGTTGATTCCCTGAGAGGTTCAAATACCCAAGGAATGACAAATCCCCTAGTTCTCTAGGAACTGTCACGCCCCGTACCCCACGGCATGCAACATCCCGTCACGGTCGATTAAGGTGCAACGCTCCCAGGAAGCGTCGCCGACCCACGCCCAAACAGAGATCAATCACATGCGAAAGTAATAAATAATTAAATCCTGACACAACCGATATGAGAACCAGGGCAACAAAAATCACATAAGAAAATAATTACATAATTGTATTACTATTAAAAACCATTTAAACAATATTTACAAGTACCAAAAGAAAATACAAACGGTTAGTAGCCACCAGGTCAAAAGGGGGGGGTAAGTGGCTAAGGGGTCAGGCTAAAACTCAGGTAGAGGACTATAGTCCAAAAAGGTAATGGCCTTCACTACTAACTAAGGGTACTGGTTGAACCTAAGGCTCCCAGTCAGGATCAAACGACTCAGTGGAATCATCTGACGGCTCCTCAGAAGTATCCTCGCTAGTTCTCGAATCCTCCGAATCCATGGCCTGGGCTCGCTCGTCCTCAGAGTCCGGCTCCAACTCCAAGTCAAGATACATCTCAAACCCCTCCTCATCCGATCCTAACTCAGCAACCTCTCCATCCTCCTCGACATCCTGCGCCATGGCCTCGGGCCCGTCATTCTCCTCATCCATAGGCTCGAGGTCCTCAGTTAGCACGTCGGGCTCCTCATCATGCTCCATCAACTCGGGTGTGATCTCAGGGTCTATCACCTCACCATCGGTTATGTTTGGCTGCATCAACCCGCCCTCGACTGGGATATCAAAGGTCCTGAGGGGCTCTCCCTCATTCCCATTGGCATCCCGATGGCACCATGCCACGTACTCCTGCTTCTGATAATAATCCACGCCTATATTCACAACTACTTTTGATCTATACCTCACAAAAGCCTCCCCATTTCCTGAGGGGAAGGTACTAGTATACTGCTAGATCTGCAGAGGGATCCCAAAAAGTGGCGGTGGCCTCTCCATCTTCACGGCCGGGGGTCTGAAAAGTTTCGGTTTAAACAACCGTGAGACGAATCTCAGTGAGTTCAACCCCTAAACCTAGGCTAGACTAACATGCAATCTCCTGACCGGAAACAAACATTTAAAATCATAACACAACCATAATCAAACAATTCTCTGACCCTGCAGGTTAGACAGTTCAATATATAATAATCATGGCACATACGTGGCACACACAGTCACACGTACGCCAAACACATGCTCATGTACCGAGTCTCACACACTCGCATGCTAATCAATGCATGTTTATGCATGCAAATGTCATCGACATGTCATGCATATTTCCCCGGCCCACTGGCCCATACTGGCACACTTGCCCAATTCATTATTATTTATTACGACTCGAGTCATCACTTTTTCACGGCCCGGTACATCTAGCCTGCTCCAAAGTGCATGAGGCGCAGCAACCGATCTGACCCAGTGTCTCTAGCCTGCTTCAAAGTGCATGAGGTGCAACACTGACTCCTTGCGAACCAGAGCCTGCTTCAAAGTGCATGAGGATGATCGCCTTCCGGACGTACCGGGCATCGTCCTGCTTCAAAGTGCATGAGGACGGTATCGACCCAAAGGTCCTTAGGTGATCACACAACTCATTATTATCTGAACCCAGCGTAGAACGCTTCAGGGTATTTTAGGTGATCACATGCTCATGACAGACACGCATTCTTGCACAAGTTCATTACATGCCTCACTCTTGGCATACACAATGCGTGTCCATGTTATGCAATGCAATGCACCACGAGTACTAATATAAATCGAACACCCAACATACAACATGGTAAAGCGAAATCAATCACCATCAAGCACAATTGCCATACAATCAGTCAACCTGGCAATTCCACAAATGTACTCCTAACTTTGCCAATTAATCCAAATATCCTTCCTAAACAATTCTCATTGGCCAACTACAATTTCCGGATTACAAATTCTATCGAACAGTACACTAATCTTTCTCAGCCAGTACCGGTATTCCTAAACCAGTCCAGAAAATCTCACTAATCAGTCCTAATCCGGGTTTAGGAATTTTACTCACCTAATCCAAGCTCACGACGACGGGGAACGGTGGCCGATTACTGGTGAACAGTGAAACCGGCGGCGAATTCCCTGCGAACGGTGTACGGATCGCAGCGACCGGCGGTGTGAACAGTGCCTGTGTGACCAGTGCGCGTGAACAGTGCCGGGGAACAGTGATTCTGTACGAACACTATGCGGACGGCAGGAAACGGTGGCCGGCGAGGCGCCAGTGACGGCGACGACGTGCTGTGCGGCGCATACGGACGGCGGTGAACAGTATCGACCGTACGGACACTGTACGAACAGGTACGATCGGCGTCGTACAGCGTGGCTGGACGGCAGGGTGGCGACGGAACGGCGATCGGAGCTCCAGCGAAGCTCTGGCGTTACTGTTTGCAGACTGGAAAAGAGAAAAAGAGAGAAACAAGGCTGTTTTGGACAAAAATCGGGGCTATGGTGGCTGAACAGGTGAGAGGGAGGTCCAAGGGTGCTGTGGCGACGGCTGGTGGGTGAACAGCAGCTCCAGCTGGTACTGTTCCGGCGTGAACAGTACCAAAAAATGCAGAACCGGAACTGCAGAACAAGAAACGGAGAAGAAGAAGAAATTGCACGGGGGAAATGACTGAATAGCTGAGAGGAGAGAGAGATAGGGTCTGGTCAAATAGGTCAAAGATGGTCTAAGTGGAATCCAAGTGTCAAAATCTTGGTCATTTGGACAATTTTGCCCTTGATCCAATGACCAAGATTAATCCATATCCAAAAATTTAGGGGTAAAATGGTCATTGGTCCTTAACCCAAGCTGACCAGACCTGGTTTAGCCCTAACTAACCTTGGTTAATCCCAAAATTAAATCCAAAATTCGGAATTAATCAAAAATGGCCTAGGGGCATTTTCGTAATTTTCCGATCCCGAACTGAAATTCCAATTTTCGCACATACGCGTTCCATATGTGCGTGGCCAACGTAATATGGCGTCGGAATCGCGAAATTCATCGCACAAGCTCTCGAAAATCCACGTCAAAGTTTCGGGAATAAAATAATATTATTTTTCCAATTTTTGTCGAAATTCCACTTTTTGTCCAAATTGACTCTTGGTAAGCGTGGCCACCAAAAAATGGTCTCGGCCTCGAAAAATAACCTCATTTGGCCTCGAAAAGCGACGCTGGCGTCCCGAGGGGCAAAATCGTAATTTTTCACCCCCGGACCGAAATTCCAATTTTCGTTTGTACTAACTCCAAATGTATGTGGCCAGCTCAATATGACGTCATATTCCCAAAAATAGTCTCTTAAGCCTTCGAAAATCGATACCGAAATTCGGGCCCAATTCCGTGAACAAAACTCGCTAAACTCTCAATTTCAGGATCTCCCACTAACGAGCAGCTGTTTAGAGGTTACGCGTATCGACCTAGGGCTATCCATATCATAATGGTTTCGATCATTGAGAGAATGAGAAATTATCGCTAGTTCCAGAGGTCACGATCGTACGGTTTGAGTTCAAGACTGGTTGGTCACGTGTACTTTCGGTCTTGCAGAATCACTTGCATCTCTATTGTACATCGTAGGCCTTGGCCAAACCCAATCCATTACCCTTTCCTACAATCGGCCCACGTTGGCCCAAAATATTCCCTCAGTGTCTCTCGTGATCGGCGTCCGTTTCATGGTAGGGTCCCCGGTCTACGTACCGTTTTCTAGTTAGCCATACCCCATTGGTTAGTATCCCGAGAGTGATCAGCTTTGGGCGAGACTTACTAAAATGAAATGCGAAGTAATATCAGTTTTATTGATCCCGGAATTATATCGAAATTCGGGCTGTTACAATTCTTCCCCCCTTACAAAAATTTCGACCTCGAAATTTGCGATCTATCCTTATCTACTCAAACAACTGGGGGTATTGACGTCTCATAGCTTCTTCATTTTCCCACGTGGCACCTTCTGTTCCGTGGTGTTCCCAAACCACTTTGACCATCGGAATCGTCTTGTTTCTCAGCACACGCTCTTTTCTATCTTCGATCCTGACCGGTCTTTCCACGTACGACACTTTGTCGTCTACTTCTATATCCTCGTACCGCAAGACATGAATCGGGTCTGGTTCATACTTTCTTAACATCGACACGTGGAAAACATTGTGTATTTGGGACAAATTGGGCGGCAAAGCAAGTCGGTAAGCCATATCTCCAATCTTTTCCAAAATCTCAAATGGCCCGACATACCTAGGACTCAGTTTTCCCTTCTTGCCGAATCTAGATAATCCCTTCATAGGCGACACCTTAAGGAACACGTGATTTCCAACCTGAAACTCTAAAGGTCGTCGTCTTCGATCGGCATAACTTTTCTGACGATTTTGCGCCGTTTTGGGTCTATCTCGAATGACCTCGACTGCCTCAACGGTCTGCTGTATCAACTCTAGACCTGTGATACTCCGTTCACCCACTTCATCCCAACACACTGGCGTCCTGCACGCTCTACCATATAAGGCCTCAAACAGTGCCATCTGGATGCTCTGCTGATAGCTATTATTATAGGCAAACTCCACCAAATGTAACTGTTCCTCCCATTTGCCTTAGAAATCTATCACACAAGCTCTCAGCATATCCTCAAAGGTCTGAATGGTCCTTTCAGATTGACCATCTGTCTGTGGATGGTATGCTGTACTGAACTGTAACTTTGTTCCTAAGGCCGTTTGCAAACTTTTCCAAAAGTTGGCCGTAAATCTCGGATCACGGTCGGAAGTGATCGTTACTGGTACCCCATGTAACCTCACAATTTGCCTTACATACAAGTCTGCATATCTTTCCAACTCAAAGTCCTTTCGCACCGCCAGAAAGTGCGCCGACTTAGTCAGCCTGTCCACTATTACCCAAATTGAATCATGTCCTCTCTGACTTCTTGGTAGTCCTATCATGAAATCCACTGTAATATGTTTCCATTTCCACTCTGGGATTTCTAATGGTCTCAATAATCCTCCAGGCTTACAATGCTGTGCCTTCACTTGTTGGTATGTTAAACACTTAGCTACATGCCTGGCCACATCCACCTTCATCCCATTCCACCAATAGTGTTGTCTCAGATTCTGGTACATCTTCGTACTCTCCGGGTGGATACTGTAATTACTCCTATGAGCTTCCGATAAGATTTCTTCCTTAAGTTTCACCTCATCCGGCACACACAATCGCCCTCTAAACGTCAGAACTCCGTCCTCGGACACTTGAAAGTCCGATTTCCTCTTAGCTACATCCATCTCAATAATCTTTTGGACTTCTGGGTCCGTAGACTGTAATTCCTTAATCTTGACTTGTATCTCTGGCTCAATCCTCAAGGTGGCTAGTAAATTCGATACTCGACTCATCTCGAACTTGAACTCAGAATCCCTGAGTCTTTCCAACGGGGTCCATCCCTTGACCATTAGTTGCGCCAAACTAGACTTTCGACTCAGAGCATCTGCCACTCGATTGGCTTTTCCAGGATGATACAGAATGTCGCAATCATAATCCTTTAGAAGCTCCATCCATCGGCGTTGCCTCATGTTCAACTCTTTCTGAGAAAATAGGTACTTGAGGCTTTGATGATCAGTAAAAATCTGGAACTTCTCCCCACATAAATAGTGCCTCCAAATCTTAAGTGCAAATACTATAGCAGTTAATTCCAAATCATGTGTCGGGTAATTCATCTCATGCAGTCTTAATTGACGCGACGCATATGCCACCACTTTTCCATGCTGCATCAGCATACAACCCAATCCTCTTAGCGAAGCATCGCTATAAATCTCGAATCCTCCTAGGCCCGACGGAATTATCAATACAGGAGCAGTTGTTAATCGGTGTTTCAATTCCTAAAAACTCCTTTCACACTTGTCATCCCACTCAAACTTCACCTCCTTCTTAAGCAGCCTTGTCATTGGCATAGCTATTGATGAAAATCCTTCTACAAATCGCCTGTAAATAACCAGCTAATCCTAGAAAACTTCGGATCTCGGTTACTGATGTCGGTCTAGGCCACTTAGTAACTACTTCAATCTTAGCTGGATCCACCGAAATCCCATCCCTAGAAACGATATGTCCAAGAAACCCTACTCTTCTGAGCCAGAACTCATACTTGCTGAACTTAGCATACAATGCATGCTCTCTCAATGTCCGTAGCACCTCAGTCAAGTGTACCTCATGCTCCTCGGGGCTCCTGGAGTACACTAGTATATCGTCAATAAAAACTATCACAAACTGATCCAGGAATTCCCTGAACACACTATTCATCAAATCCATGAAAGCGGCTGGGGCATTCGTCAGTCCGAAGGGCATGACCGTAAACTCATAATGCCCGTATCTAGTCCTAAAAGCAGTCTTGGGAATATCCTCATTTCTTATTCTTAGCTGATGATACCCGGTCCTCAAATCTATCTTGGAAAACACGGAGGCCCCTTGTAACTGATCAAACAGATCATCAATCCTCGGCAGCGGATACTTATTCTTCACTGTCACTTGGTTCAGCTGGCGATAATCTATACATAACCTCAGAGTTCCATCTTTCTTCTTGACAAATAGGACTGGCGCTCCCCATAGAGACGCACTAGGGCGAATAAAACCTTTGTCCAGTAATTCCTGTATCTGAACTTTTAACTCTTTCAATTCTGATAAGGACATCCTATACGGCGCTTTCGAAATCGGCTCTGTTTCTGGCGCCAATTCGATCACAAACTCCACCTCTTGCTCGGGCGGTAAACCCGGTAATTCCTCAGGAAACACATCGGGAAAATTACTTACTATAGGTATATCTTCCAACTTAAGTTCCTCAATTGTTGGGTCTACAACATTCGCCAAATATCCTTCACACCCTTCATCCAACAGCTTACTCACCTCAAGCGAGGAAATCCAAGGGATCGAGGTTCCTCCTCAGTTTCCCTGAAATACAAAACTAGGGCGTCCATCCGGATTAAATTGGATTGTCCTATCGCTGCAATCCACTACAGCTTTCTGTCGGACTAACCAGTCCATACCAATAATCACATCAAAATCGAACATGGCTATTACTGCCAAGTTGATACTCTCTTCCCTACCTCCAATAATTACCTTACAGTTAGGACATCCAAAAGAAACTAGCAACCTATCATTCATAGGTGTCGACAAGCAAAGCACATGCTCAAGCAGCACTGGTTTCATACCAACCAACTCAATAAATTGCTCTGAAACAAACGAATGGGTTGCTCCCGGATCAAATAGTGCATACGCGGCCTGATCACACAAAGAAATTGTACCTGTGACCACGCCCGGCGCATTCTTAGCTTCCTTGCGCGCCATTGCATATATTCTTCCTTAAACTGGCGGTCGCCCCTGATTAGCCGGTGGGGGAGGTTCGGCTTGATTCCCAGTTCTCGGTGGCGATAATCGAGACAGTCCCGATGGTTGCAT
This sequence comes from Syzygium aromaticum, assembly GCA_024500025.1. NCBI lineage: Eukaryota > Viridiplantae > Streptophyta > Magnoliopsida > Myrtales > Myrtaceae > Syzygium > Syzygium aromaticum. The sequence goes on from CM044890.1 coordinate 6,835,767, forward strand.
CTGCGGGCAAGTGCGAATCTGATGCTCCAGACTTCCGCACTTAAAACATGCCCCGTACCTGTTCATCGGGGGATTCAGTTTCCCGATGTTCCGTCTGGCTGGCGAGACAAATCGCCTATTTCCAGTCATAGGCCTTTTTCCCAAACGGCGATTGTCTCGGTTTTGAGCAAACCGTGATCCCGAAGCGACTGCCCTCTCCTGCTGGTCCCGCTCCATAATTTGAGCTCGTCTATGCATTTCCCCGTAATCTTTAATATCATGGGACAAAACTAGACTTCGAAGGTCCGACTTCAGTCCATCCCGGAATCTTCGTGCTCTATCCCTCGGATTCTCCACCATAGTCGGTGCAAACTTAGCCAATCTCGCAAATTCCGCTTCGTATTGATCAACAGTCATTTGTCCCTGGCGCAAGCGCATGAATTCCATTAATTTCTTTTCCTGCGCATTTTCCAAGAAATATTTTTCATAAAAATTTTCCACGAACACAGCCCAAGTCGGAGCCGTTCCTATGGGAAATACCCTGCCTTCCACGGCATTCCACCAATCATTGGCACCTTCTTGTAACTGGTAGACCGCCAACGTCACCTTTTCCTCGTCGATGCACCCCAAAACTTTAAAAGTTTTCTCCAGTTCCTCTATCCATCTTGGCGCAGCCTCGGGGTCACCACGACTATGAAATTTAGGCGGCTTCAATTTCATAAACTGTTCTACTAACTGGGGCATCTGTCTAACCCCGGCTGGCTGAGCTTGTCCAGCATTAGCTTGATTCTCATCTACTGCAGCAGCAGCTGCATTATCTCGCCCTTGAGCCTGTCTATCCAGTATGTTCCCAATCCTTTCTAATACCCGCAGAACTCCTTCCATACGTGGGTCTTCCACTGGTCTAGCATCAACTCGGGGGTCTACTGCAGCTCCTACATTAACTCCCAAATTCTCTATTGCTCTAGCTCGGGCGCGACCTCCACCTCTGGATCCTCTTCCTGCGCCCCTTCAGGGAATTCTTCCTATACCCCTTCCTTCTTCACTCATCTTGGTCACTCACAATCACATGTACGCCAAACACATGCTCATGTACCGAGTCTCAGACACTCGCATGCTAATCAAGGCATGTTTATGCATGCAAATGTCATCGACATGTCATGCATATTTCCCCGGCCCACTGGCCCATACTGGCACACTTGCCCAATTCATTATTATTTATTACGACTCGAGTCATCACTTTTTCACGGTCCGGTGCGTCTAGCCTGCTCCAAAGTGCATGAGGCGCAGCAACCGATCTGGCCCAGTGTCTTTAGCTTGCTTCAAAGTGCATGAGGCGCAACACTGACTTCTTGCGAACCAGAGCCTGCTTCAAAGTGCATGAGGATGGTCGCCTTCCGGACGTACCGGGCATCGTCCTGCTTCAAGTGCATGAGGACGGTATCGACCCAAAGGTCCTTAGGTGATCACACAACTCATTATTATCTGAACTCAGCGTAGAACGCTTTAGGGTAATTTAGGTGATCACATGCTCATGGCAGACACGCATTCTCGCACAAGTTCATTACATGCCTCACTCTTGGCATACACAATGCGTGTCCATGTTATGCAATGCAATGCACCACGAGCACTAATATAAATCGAACACCCAACATACAACATGGTAATGCGAAATCAATCACCATCAAGCACAATTGCCATACAATCAGTCAACCCGGCAATTCCACCAATGTACTCCTAACTTTGCCAATTAATCCAAATATCCTTCCTAAACAATTCTCATTGGCCAACTACAATTTCCGGATTACAAATTCTATCGAACAGTACACTAATCTTTCTCAGCTAGTACCGGTATTCTTAAACCAGTCTAGAAAATCGCACTAATCAGTCCTAATCCGGGTTTAGGAATTTTACTCACCTAATCCAAGCTTATGACGACGGGGAACGGCGGCCGATCACTGGTGAACAGTGAAACCGGCGGCGAATTCCTGGCAAACGGTGTACAGATCGCAGTGGCCGGTGGTGTGAACAGTACCGCGTGAACAGTGCCGGTGTGAACAGTGCGCGTGAACAGTGCCGGGAATAGTGATTCTGTACGAACACTATGCGGACGGCAGGAAACAGTGGCCGGCGAGGCGCCGGTGACGGCGGCGACGTGCCGTACGGCGCATACGGACGGCGGTGAACAGTACCGACCATACGGACACTGTACGAACAGGTACGGTCGGCGTCGTACAGCGCGGCTGGATGGCTGGGTGGCGACGGAACGGCGATCGGAGCTCCAGCGAAGCTCTGGCGTTACTGTTTGCAGACCGGGAAAGAGAAAAAGAGAGAAACAAGGCTGTTTTGGACAAAAATCGGGGCTGTGGTGGCTGAACAGGTGAGAGGGAGGTCCAAGGGTGCTGTGGCGACGGCTGGTGGGTGAACAGCAGCTCCGGCTGGTACTGTTCCGGCGTGAACAGTACCAAAAAATGCAGAACCGGAACTGCAGAACAAGAAATGAAGAAGAAGAAGAAATTGCACGGGGGAAATGACTGAATAGCTGAGAGGAGAGAGAGATAGGGTCTGGTCAAATAGGTCAAAGATGGTCTAAGTGGAATCCAAGTGTCAAAATCTTGGTCTTTTGGACAATTTTGCCCTTGATCCAATGAACAAGATTAATCCATATCCAAAAATTTAGGGGTAAAATGGTCATTGGTCCTTAACCCAAGCTGACCAGACCTGGTTTAGCCCTAACTAACCTTGGTTAATCCCAAAATTAAATCCAAAATTCGGAATTAATCAAAAATGGCCTAGGGGCATTTTCGTAATTTTCCGATCCCGAACTGAAATTCCAATTTTCGCACATACGCGTTCCATATGTGCGTGGCCAACGTAATATGGCGTCGGAATCGCGAAATTCATCGCACAAGCTCTCGAAAATCCACGTCAAAGTTTCGGGAATAAAATAATATTATTTTTCCAATTTTTGTCGAAATTCCACTTTTTTTCCAAATTGACTCTTGGTAAGCGTGGCCACCAAAAAATGGTCTCGGCCTCGAAAAATAACCTCATTTGGCCTCGAAAAGCGACGCTAGCGTCCCGAGGGGCAAAATCGTAATTTTTCACCCCCGGACCGAAATTCCAATTACGTTCGTACTAACTCCAAATGTATGTGGCCAGCTCAATATGACGTCATATTCCCAAAAATAGTCTCTTAAGCCTTCGAAAATCGATACCGAAATTCGGGCCCAATTCCGTGAACAAAACTCGCTAAACTCTCAATTTCAGGGTCTCTCACTAACGGGCAGCTGTTTGGAGGTTACGCGTATCGACCTAGAGCTATCCATATCGTAATGGTCTCGATCATTGAGAGAATGAGAAATTATCGCTAGTTCCAGAGGTCACGATCGTACGGTTCGAGTTCAAGACTGGTTGGCCACGTGTACTTTCGGTCTTGCAGAATCACCTGCATCCCTATTGTACATCGTAGGCCTTGGCCAAACCCAATCCATTACCCTTTCCTATGATCGGCCCACGTTGGCCCAAAATATTCCCTCAGTGTCTCTCGTAATCGGCGTCCGTTTCACGATAGGGTCCCCGGTCCACGTACCGTTTTCTAGTTAACCATACCCCATTGGTTAGTATTCCGAGAGTGATCAGTTTTGGGCGAGACTTACTAAAATGAAATGCGAAGTAATATCAGTTTTATTGATCCTGGAATAACATCGAAATTCGGGCTGTTACAGGAACCGTCCCACTAAGCTTGTTTGAAGATAGATCAAACCATTCGAGATTAGTCAAGTTTCCAAGGATTGGAGGAATTGAGCCTGTGAGGTGGTTGTGGGAAAGGTTGAGTCCAATGAGAGAATGGAGATGTCCAATAATATTCGGAATGTTCCCTTGAAAAGAGTTGAGTGATAAGTCGATGGTTGTGAAGATGGTCAAGATCCTCTTTAGCTGAACCTCCTGTCCTTTCATGATCACTTTCACGGTATCTTCATAGAACATCGTATCAAATTCCTGCCTTATGTACAATGACTTGGCCCGCGGGTCTTTCCCATTTTGCCCATTCACCATCCCTTGAAGTTTGGCTATGAAATTGGCTGGTAAAGGACCAGCTAAACTGTTATTCGAGAGGTCCGAAATGTGCAACTTGGGGAAGAGATAAGCTACCCTTGGAAAACGTAAAAGACCCTTAAAATTGTTGGACCTAAGATTAAGAACTTTAAGCTCCGGCAGTGTTCCCAGCCAAGCCGGGAACTTATCCTCTATCTTATTGTGGCCGAAATCTAAAACTTCCAGGTTTTTACAATTGACAAGGGATTGGGGCAATGCGCCTTCGAATTGATTTTGACTCAAGTCAAGAGTTCTCAAGCTATTTTGCAGTGAAAATGTTCGAGGGATTGTGCCCGAAAGACAATTCATTCGCAAGTTCAAAACCGATAAACCAATGCTCCCGTTTGCTAAACACTCGGGTAGGCTACCGGTTAAGCTATTATTAGACAAGATAAATATTGAGAGCTTGTTGGCAATGCATATCGACAAAGGGAGCTTCCCCTTTATTTTATTATTTGCGATCGAATAGTAATATGTGGAGGGTGATGGAAGTGGAAGTGGGCCTTCAAATTGGTTGTCGCACAAAAGAATTACTGACAATGATGTATTTGAGATACCTTCTATTGGCCACGGTCCAGAAAGTCGATTCGCATCGAGGAATAAATGGTCTAGCTTAGTCAAATTACTGAAAGAATAAGGAATTGGACCGGTGAGCTGATTTGCACTCACATATATCCTGCGCATGGCCTGGAAATTTTCCAAGGATTCGGGAATTGAACCTGAAAGGTGATTCATGTGGAGTTTTAGACTTTTTAGGTCAGTCAAATTTCCCAAAGAAGGAGGAACAGGACCGGTGAGCTGATTTCGGCTCAGCGCCAAATCAATCATAGATCGGAGGTTTTCTAACTCATCAGGAATGATACCAGAAAGCTGGTTGCCATCTAGACGTAAATGTCCCAGTTCAGTGAAATTACCCAGAGAAGAAGGAACAGGACCCCCGAGCTGATTTTGGCTCAGCTCCAAATAGATCATAGCTCGAAGGTTTCCTAACTCATCAGGAATGTTACCAGAAAGCTGGTTGCCACCTAGACATAAACAAGCCAGGTCAGTCAAATTACCTAGAAAAGAAGGAACACGACCGCAGAGCCAATTTTTACTCAGCTCTAAATAGCTCATAGCTCGGAGGTTTCCTAACTCATTAGGAATGTTACCAGAAAACTGGTTGCCACCTAGATTTAGAAGGGTAAGCCCTGTCAAATTGCTAAATGTTGAGGGGATCGAACTGGTAAGATTATTGGAGGATAGGCTGAGTTGGCGAAGAAGTTTCAAGCTCCCTAGCTCCTGTGGGATAAAACCAATAAGTTCATTCTGAAATACGCTAACTTCCGTTAACTTTGCCAATTTCCCAAAAGTGGGAGGAATTGGCCCTGTTAGGAAGTTGGTATCCATGTAAATCTCCTCCAAGTTTGTCAAATTCCCCATTTCAAGAGGAATGGAACCGGAAAATGAATTGTTGTGGATGTCTAGTCTAGCGAGTCTCCGCAACCGACCTATTTCATCAGGGATAGAGCCATCCAACTCGTTAAAGAGCCATCCAATCACACTCCCGGCTAGGTTTCACCAGATGCCATACCAACGGCACGGGATTGCCGCCGTCGTGTTGGAGCCGGTGGCATTTTGACGAGGGCGAGTCCATGAAGCTAGAGATGAGGTGGATTGGTTTTGGTTTTGAAGGCTGGATTTCCATTTGAGAAGGGTTTGTGCTTCTAGTGTTGAGGCATAAGCAGGAATTTCACCCTGTGGAATGATGACAAAAAGCACTGTCAAAAGAGCAAAGGAGGCTGGAAGATGCACTGGTGTCTCTAATTTTGGTGAACCCATGATTTCTTTTGTTTGTTTTTGGAGGTTGATAATCAATCCTGGGCCCTATATAAAAAGCTTGGTTACTCCGTTTCTGTCATTCTCTTGGTCCATTCACAGAGCGCCAATTTTCAAAGCGCTCCAATTTCCTGCTTGTTGAATGCTGCTGATTGTCATGGTTCAGCTTTAACAATCTGGACAAAATGTCGAAAGGGAAATAGTCGACCGTGTACAGAGTTTCACATGGGTTGACTTTGACTCAAAGCTTCCTGAGCTCTGTTCTTTTTACTGTCTACGCTCTCGGGATTTCCTTGAGATGGGGGAGCCAACAGCCAAATACTGCTATTTCCAATATGGTTATGCATTCATCAGCTATCACTAATAGGGAGAAAATGAAGGCCTATCACTATCCTTTTTATCGGACTTCGTGATTGTAGCACTGATAATTCGACTGGGAGCATTGCTATTTCAAATATGGCCTAATGCTTCCTTTCTAGAAGCAACTCACACATCACCTCCTTAAAGTTTGGCTACATTTTCCTTTTCCATTTGCCATTTCTTGCACTGCATCAAAAGAAAAACCATTCTTACGCTGCATCATAAGTTGAAGGCTCGTTAGTCAAAAAAGCAAAAGGCTGGAAAATTGCTCCATGACCTTTCCCGTACGATAAGTTAGAAATTTTGTTCGAACCAAAAAGAATAATGACAACTTTGGAAATTTGGAATAAGTGGACAAGTTAGAGGGAGAAATTGTTCTTAGAATGCTTTTTGATGGGTTCTGTTCGTATACAACACGCATTTCATGTCCTTATATAAAAGCAAAACACCTACACTATATTTAACGGTGAAGAAAAACATCCCACACACTTACTTTCTAAAGGAAAAAATGTCAATAACAAAACAAACACAACCATTAAATGAGCCAAAGGCCATGAAGTCTTTGCTCCTTCTGACAAGGTTAGACCTACACGCTTTTGACAGAAAACCAAACAAGAGCTCCTCTTTTCCTTACGAAAGCATTAAAAGGTGGAGGCTATAGTCAAAGATAGCCCACCATAAATCATGCTAATTTCCTTTTGTCTTCGATCTTCTTCTGACGCCCATCATAAATCAAGACTTCTAAATCTAGAATCCAGCCATGAACATGCTCAATTCCGACAATCAATTTTATATTATTCACACCAATTTTAGGGTCAACCATCATAAAAGTCCATAACCATGGCTTCCCATGAACCATTTCAACTAATCCAAAAATCACCACACATGATACCCCGAAAGACCTCGATTTCTTCAGTAGGCACATGTCTATTCTATCGCCCGAAGACATTGACTTCTGCGCACTTGAATTGCGTACTCGACAAAGACCTTGACTTCTTAAGGGATATGGACAAGATCGATCCACAAATGTGTGCCGGTCTAAATTCTTTCTTTTTCTTTTGGGCCGTTATGCTGATTTATATTCTAATTGTATCAAAAAACAGCAAAATTTAAATATTTGCGTTAGCGAGATTTTTTTCTTGATGGATATGGTAATAAGGTTTCAAAGGTGCTCACCGTAGAGGGCCAAGCACAGAGTGGAAAATGGGAACAGCCCTACCGTCAACTTCTAATGCAGTATAATTAAAATAGTTTTTTCTTTTAACCTTCTTCCAACGTTAACATGAAACTATTGCCTTTCTTACGTGGCTAACTTTCTTTTGAACATTTTTATGGATTTCTAGCCATTGCTCTTTTCTTTTTGAGGAATGAGGATGTTGTTTTGTAGCTACTAGCTCGATATAATTTAATATTTTAATAAGTTTGTTACCCTCTTTTTACTATGTAATTGTTAACTAGAAATACTCTTTTAGAAAAGAACAAGAGAAAATGTACCTGTATGAACCTTTAACTGTACTTTGTTCAACGAAGTAATAAATTTTAGCATCCATTTTAGAGTTTGAATGGTTCTGATTATGATGTTTTGGGTATTGACAATTGTTACAAAAGTGTGATGTTTTATTTATACAAGGAAAAATATTCAGTGATTCGTAACCACCACGTCATTAGGAGAACATAAGAAAATATTATGTGGTTCATAATTACGACATGTCACATTTTGAATGGAGCCTTGTAGGCTGGTGACATGGTGGTTACGAACCACTTAATATTTTTTGTCATTTATATGGAGTCTCATATATTTGGAAGCAAATGGTTGACCTGACTTAACCATACTAAACTGAGTTTTTTCTTGATGTCAGCACTGTTTTGCTTGCTAAATTACTGATATTTGACAATATGGTTCCATGCATGACAGACATTTTTTTAGTCAAAAAAACATTTTATTGATTTCCATGGATATACTATAGGGATACGTAATCCAAATGCAAACCAAAAAAACAAAAGAAGTTTCAGATAAGAAGATGAATATCAAGATAAGGTTATGGGTTACACACTCAAAGAGTAAATATGAGACTTTTTCAAGCTAAAATCGGCGGCCGATCGCCGAATTTGTCTTTAATAATGAGCACACACCGAGATCTCTATATGTTGCTGCAGCTTTACCTTTCGACGATGCGTACTTAGGTTTGGCCTTCTCAACACCATTGCCATGCAAAGTAACAAGTTTTTTTTTTTGGGTCTAGTATAGAGTAACAAGGTTAAACTCATACAGATCTGGCACCTATGAAAGCAAAATCTTCACGAAACCCGAGGATTTGATGGCAGAGGTCGAACAGTTCAAGGCCTTCTATGCATGGGTGTGAACACCTTCTAGCTTTTTACACGTAACTTCTCCCGGACGTGCTTAAAAAGTTGGGAATAGAATGGATTAGTATTCTTAGTCTAATCTAGAGCTGAGTTGCAGTTAGTCAGCTCAGCAAGCAATCACGAAATTAATGATTTTCCTATTGTGGTAACTATAGTTTAAATCCTGTTGGTCAGGCACGTTGATGATAATTCACCAACAATGTTAGTAACTTATCATCAACTTTTCGACATATTCACCGTTCATGGTACTATGCGATCACCAGAGTGAGGAATTTTCCAACTTCGAATGGAATGGAAGTTGCTTATTAATGTAGCATTTTACTACTCGAAACAAAATTTAGCGGTGAAATTAGTGACTTACCGTAGGTCGTGAATCCGTGGCCTTTTTTATCTTTTGATCTGGATGTTGATTTTTCTCAGGCCCCGAAAGACGCGTCAAACTTTCCGTCAATCTTATTTTCCTGGGGTTTTCCTATTTGATAAATGGAAAAGCATCATCAAGCATTAACTCGTGGAACACGTGTGTGGATGCCATTTGGCATAACGAGAAAGTTGACCGTTGCCGCCAGAAGGCTCTTTCTTTGACGTTGCATATTTGGCCGTTGCCTTTCTTCTAAGACATGCCGCACATTCAAGAATTGAGGTTGAATTAACCCAACCACTTGAGAAGGTTGGGAAAACATAACTCATTGTCTTGCGACTTCTCGATTGGAATAGTTGGTTTTTGTTTTTTTACTTCATCTTTCCCCCTTATACTATTCGTTCACAAAGTTATCTGAAACTTCGATCTTACAATGTTGGTTTTTACTTGGGATTGATTGAGGGCGTGGTCAATCGTTGGTCTACTGTGGTTTCCTATTTCAAATTCACAAAACTCTAAGCTCTCAGAGATTACGTTTACTATTTCCCAGATAAAATTGTTCTGACATGTTTTGCTCAAGGCGACATAAGTTCAATGTACTGAAAAACAGAAAAGATGGTTTATGGTGAGCTAAGCCATAAATGAGTTACTTGTATTTGACAATGGAGCTAGGCCGAGCGAAAACAGACCATCATGATTTAAATGCCTAGAGATTTTGGAGGGCAGGATATGTCCGCCTTCACACTCTTGAATTATAAGGTAGCACCAGGACATTAGTTGCGTTCTTTCTGAGACAAAGCATTGTACTGCAGAATCTCTTCTCGAGATAAAATGATGACCGGTGATATTACTAATTTAAGCACTTTCAAGTTCGAAGCTCTAATGAAAACGAAGTTTGGATTTCCTCTAGAGCCAGATCACTCTCTGGAGCAATCAAAGCTACTGAACTTCCAGTAAAGGCTCATGCCGTATCAACATGCACGTAGCACTTGGGATAGGAACTGATTGAATGCATTCTGGGTGATGTCACCCAGCGGTAGTAAGTTACACGAAATGCAAAGTTATGGTGGATGGCCACAATTAGAAATTTCTGATTGAATGCACTCTAAAAGGATGCATGTTTGAAACTCTTTGGCATGTAAGAGGATTTTGCGTCTACATAATTCTGAAATAAATGTCACAAGAGGACTAACAACGGAAAAGATTTTAGACTTCTTATAAATGTTCCATTTCGACTTCACATGAACCCTTCGCCTTTAAGATGATACACACTATGTACATCGACTTTACATTGATATAAAAGTCATATTTTCTAACTCTAACTTGACATGGATACTTAGCTTTCACTACGATGACACTAATCTGCTTAAGACTAAGACTAGATGCAGAAACAGTTTGAAATATCACTTAAGTTCAACTGTCTTCTCTCTACAACTGAATCTAGATGCCAGAAAGTTCAGGTTTTACTTTTTATTAAAACAAAAGGCAGTTCTATATTTACTTGGGCATGAACGCAATGAAGTCCTCATAGTCATGCTGATATGGGTTAAGCGCTAAAATTCTGTTGCCGGTGAAAAATCTCCTAAATTCAAATGAAGATAACACATCAGTGAGCAGAACAAAGGATTGCAAAAAGTTTGAGACTTAATCGAATAGTTGCAACGACTCTAATTTTTATTAAACATTGCATGTGGTTGACAGAGCACCATCATGTACCAGACAGCTTCTTCAAATTGATCCAGTAAACGGCTGGAAGCTGTTGCCTCTCTTCTAGGATCAGTGGCTGTCTGTGAATTTTGAACACCATGGAAAATGGTTGAACGAGCTAATAGCTCCTGAGAAATCATTTCCATTGACGACCTGAGTGGGGGATTAGCAGATATACAAGCGACTGCAAGCGTAAAGATGGTCAGAAGTTCATCCTCGATGTCTCGCGTGGGCGTTGGCAGGCGAGAATCCATATGGTCCTCAAAACAACTGAGATCTCCATGTCGACTGGAGCTAATAGAGATGACATGCTATTACCCAGAAGTCTTCCTTTGATCACCTAAATGACCACTATTCTAAAGCTATTCACATAGCATTTCTCCGGAACCTTCATCTTGTAAGCAAGCTCTGCAGAAAGAGGGAGATATTTATATTAGCCAAAAGAAATTGCTTTAGCTAAACCTTTCGATCAAGAGTGGATTTAAAAATTAACCTGGAGCTACGTAACCACATGTGCCGACAACTGCACTCCAGTTTGATGTTTTGACGCAGAAAGAAGAGATAACTTGGAAAACTCTTCCACGATTCGACTGGAATTCAATTCAATTCACTAATAATCCCCAGAATACAAAGCTGGACGTCCTTTAATAATGATAGGACTCCTAAAGATATCCGAATTAATGAAGATAACATCAAAGCAAATCGAATCTAATCTTATCTAATAAAATTCAAACGAAATATTGATAATTCGAAATTGCTTAAAGTAAAAAAAAACTGCCTGAAACTCTATCCAAACGACTTCGAAATGCTAAAATCCATCGTATGTCACAGCAAAGCTTTGAGTCCGAATGGTCGTTTTCCCAAAAATAAGAAAAATTGTCGAGATTTCCTGCAATTACGGTGATCACATTCTTCGAGATAATCACAGGCTAACTGTTCTACATCATTCCCTCCCTCTTCAGAAAAACTAGCCCTCGAGTTATGATCAGAATAGAGGGGTGTATCGGGAGCATGATACTCAAATAAGTCTGCCACATTAAATGTAGAGGAAATGTTGAGATCACTAGGAAGGTCAACTACATAGGCATTGTTGTTGATCTTCTTCAGGATGCGGCAAGGACCAATCTTCTTGTGCTTCAGTTTATTATAGATACCTATAGGAAAATGCTCCTTTCGCAGGAAAACCATTACATCATCGCCTACCTCAAAAATTTTCGAACGTCGCCATCTGTCAGCATCCTCCTTTTACTTTGAATTAGAAGCAGCCAATTAACTAGCAACAACAGCTTGGACTTCATTAATTCTGGTTGCCAAATTCTCCGCCACGACACTATAACCAGGAATCTTGGGCAAGGGAACCAAATCTAGAGTATGCTGCGGTGTATGCCCATAAATGACCTAAAAGGGAGAATTACCGGTAGAGCGGTTAACCAAGTTGTTGAAGGCAAACTTAGCAGGAGCAAGATACCGGTCCCACTGCTTAGGCATATCACTGCAGAGGCGACGAATGATATCCGCTATAGTACGATTCACAACTTTCGTCTAACCATCTGTTTGGAGATAGAAAGAACTACTATACTGTAAATCAGTCCCAATCAAACGTCATAAAGTACGCCAAAAATGGCTCAGAAATTTCGTGTCATGATCGGAAGTGATTGTCTTCGGCACACCACAGAGACGAACTATTTCATGAAAGAATAAACTTGCCACATGCGAAGCATCCGAAGTTTTCTTACAAGGGATGAAGTGCACCATCTTCGCAAACCGGTCAACCACCACGAAAACAAAATCTAAACTCTGCTGAGTGCGAGAAAGTCCCAACACGAAGTCCATCAATATGTCTACCCAAAGACCCGAAGGAATAGGTAAGGGGGTATAAAGACCAGTGTTCTGAGAGTGGCCTTTAGCGGTTTGGCAAATGTAGCATTTACTGACAAATCGCCCCACGTCTCGCTTTAGTTGAGGCCAATAGTACTGCTCCTCCACCAAGGCTACAGTTTTATCTCGCCCCAAATGTCCATCGAGAGTACCACCATGAAGCTTTCGAATGAGTTGTTCACGCAAGGAACCACGAAGAATGCATAATCTATTGCCAAATAACAAGAATTTTTCTTGAATTATCATATCACCATGACAACTTGTTTCAGAATACTTTTCTCATATCTCACCAAAATCATCATCCTTAGGATAAAGAGAACATAGGTGATCAAAACCGACAACATCAATGCGCATGGTCACGAGTGTCGCAGCACGTCGACTTAGCGCATCTGCCACTTGATTTAAATGGCCTACTTTATGACGAAGCACAAAATTAAATTGCTCCAAAAACGAAACCCATCGTGCATGCATTCAATTTAAGTGCTTCTGACTCTTGATATATTTAAGAGCCTGATGATTGGAGTTAAGAACAAATTCCTGCTGCTAAAGATAGGACTGCCAATGCTTTATAGCTCGCACAACAGCATAATATTCCTGCTCAAACGTCCACCATCGCCGACGAACTTCATTAAGTTTTTCACTAAAGAAGGCTATAGGCTTGCCTTCTTGGGAAAGGACAGTCCCAATCTCGACACCGGAAGCATCACAGTCCAACTCAAACACTTTCTCAAAATCAGAGAGCATCAATATCAACGCCGTGGAGAGCTTTTCTTTTATAAGAGCAAAACTGGCCGAAGCTTCATCTCCCCAATGAAATTTGCCCTTCTTTAAACAGTTAATGATCGGGGCCATAATAGTGCTGAAATCTCGAATGGAATGTGTCGCGACCTACCTCACGAGAGCCGAACTCGGTAAGGCAAATTTAGAGATAACTGTTCATGAAATGGTTCATATGGCATATCATAAAAAATGATTTTATAAATTTTTTGATCATCCATATGATCCATTGATCATGAACGTGGATCTTCCCTAAATCCATATCTCGCGTGACAGCGGATCGATTTTGTCTTTTTTTAGGAGTCGCCACTAGCCTAGGTCGGGGGTCGGCTAGAATACCCAATCGAAACGCGGGAATTTCGTTTCGATTTCTACGAAAACTAGAGATCAAAGGTTCGGGGACTAGTTTACGTTAATATTTCTATTAACGCCCTTTCGGTACCGCTAAACTTATCATGGTTGTTATCTAAGTTGTCATGCATTTGTTCTTTACCATTTTCATGTTCAAAGTCTTAGTCCACTAGGTGATCATGCATCTTGTTTTTGTATTTTCATTTAAGATTCGAAACTAATCCTATTTTAGCCTAGAAAAAGAAAGAAACAATCAATTGTATTGAAAGACATTTCGTAAAATAAAAACTCAAAATATTGAAAAGACGAACCAATTCTAAGTGCGAGGAAGTAAAAACCCGCAACTCGTCGGGTGTTTATTACAACACAAATTGAAAACCCGAGACATGATCGGGGATGAATGAAATAAGTACAAATTAAAATCGGATCGAACATCGGTTTAACACCATCATCAAATGAATACAAATGGAAACCATATTGGACATCGGTCAACCACCTTGGTTTTCACCATTTCGGATTATCTTCCCATGGACCGCCTCTCGAGTACCGGTATTTACATTCATTACATTCATTCATGACAAACAATGCACAAAGAAACAACTAAAAAAAAAAAAAGGTGCAACCAATTCACTAATCAAACACGGGCCTTGAGATCGGCCTTTGTTTTTTCATGCATTTCGATTCACCACTCACCTAATCATCTAACATTATTTCATCAACGGTTAATGATAATGGGCTACCATTTGCATTCACAAAACGGCAACTCATAACAATTAACCCCTAAAGTCGGGTTCTAAATGGCCACAACGGATTACCCGCCGAACATGTACCAGGCCTAACATTCATTTAACAAATACATACATAGCAATGAAATAAGCATGCATTTAAGCCCATGGGCCTTATTTCGAAACCAATCAAATAATGAGAAGTGGGCTTTATAAGAAGACAACTTATTCAGTTTTTATTTAATTCGGATTACTTCTGTTCAAATGTAATTAACTACCCTAATGACATCCAAATGAAGTGATTCAGGTGTCATTAGAAAGCTTATGAAATGAGAATCAAAAGTCAAGAAGACCATTTTTTAAAAATCCTTGCCGATTTTCCCGAAAAAGATAAATTTACTCTCGGTGACAGACTGGACCCGATTCTGTTTGGATTTCAAAATAATGGCGGGAAAAATAACAAACCTTATCAAAACTACGTGAGAATTTTTGTGTAGTTATAATTCTCCGTGTGCAACAAGCTTTCTGTTTTGAGTTTTTGCTAAAAAGTCCTCCAAATTTTTATAAAATTCGGTTTTTGCGAAGGACTCAATTGCAAATCACATTTTAGCCCGAGAAGACCTTTTATGAAATTTTGAGCAAATTGACCCTCCAAAAATTGCTATTTGGTCCTCAAATTCTCCAGAAAACATAATGAGACCCCAATGAACAACTTTGTAGTTTTGATTTTTTGCAAAAAAAAGACTCTAACTTTATCAAATTCGAAAAAAAACATCTTCTGAACTCTAAAGGAATAAAAATCAAATCTGGACACAGATACTGATTAGATTGTGAAAATTCCTTTTGAAAATCCAAATGACCTCCGATTTTGATGAAATTAGTATCAATGGAAAGATCTCGATCTCAGTGTAAACTTTCATGAGAAAACATTTTTAGATTTTGAACACACGAATTTATGAAAATTGAAGAACACATGAAGGTCAATCAGAATCAGTCTGTCACCCGATCTACACCTAGATGACGTTGCAGATCGTACCATGCTAATATGCTTGGAATTTTATGAAAATTTTATGATGAACAGATTAAGATGTGATCTACAACTTTCATGAAGAAAGTTTTTTCAAAAAAATGATCGTAGAAAATCAGAAAAATCATAGAACAGCACAACATCAATCAGGACATCATCAGAACAGATATGCACATTGCATTTCAGATTCTGATCCTAACCTCCAAAATAGTATTGACATAGCAAATCAAGTCCGATCATGCCATATGATATATCAAATAGAAACTTAAGACGTGCTCTACGATTCTTTAGTTTATCACTTCGCAAGATTTCGACATTAACGAGCTGAAATCGGCATCACAAGCATGCAGGCTCAGTATACACGAATTTGCATAATCATGTTCAAGTGCACTTACCTTGTTCAACAATGCTCCGGCGCAAAATCGAGCGATCCGGCCTCCGTGTTCAGATCAAAGACAGCACGAAGAAGTCTCGGAAAGCCCGGCCAACCTATGATACTAGATTGCACAAACTAAGTGAGAATCGGTTCGTTTTTGCACTATCAAACTAGTAACGAAGAATCAAATCAAAATATGCGATCCGGTGGCCGTTTAACGAGTCGCCGGACACCACAGCGACGTAAGGACACCAAAGGATGTGGTCGCCAACTTTGGATCGCCGGAAAAGGTCGCCGATCAGCCGGTTCAGCCGCTTGAACCGGCTGATCACATCACCGGCATTGCCGCCGGTGATGCCACCGAGAAGAAGATCTGGCCGGAACTTGTTGTTCCGGCCACCGGCGATGATGGTTGGTCTTGCGACTAGCCTTGGGCCGCCGTGGGGGACGTCGGTGAGCTGGTGGCTTGCCGGAAAAGTGGCCGGAGAGAGGGAGATGGCCGGCGAGAGAGAGAGAGAGAGAGAGAGAGAGAGAGAGAGAGAGAGAGAGAAGAGAGAGAAACCAGATCTGAAAAATGAGAGAGAATGCCAAATTTTGGAGGGAAAAAACACTATATACTTCCCCTAACTTTGAATCATATCCCTTAGATTGATCTAATGGCCTAAAATGCATCCTTAATGATTATGAATATTCTTTATGGGCTAAGGATTGGTGACATGGCACTATGGATGGACATGATCAATTCTAGATGAATGGCCATGATTGATTTGGTGACATGGCTAGTCGGAATGAATCGTCGATCTTCGAATTTTTAACCGAAAAATGGCCAGTCCGGTCGGACCAGTTCAATTTGAATCAAACCGAGTTAAGCCGGTTAATCTTGAATTTGGTCTGATTGAACTAGTTCAATCCTTGATTCATTTGTTCCAATTTTGTGTGATTTGATGATTAATTGAGCCCATTAATATCGAATCAAATTGGATTGAACCGATTTGAAATTTGTGCACAAATTGATCCAATTTAGCTTGTTTGTCTCAATTGCTCTTGAATTTGGGTAATTACATGGCCAAGCAAAACTAACAAATTTAATCGAAGTCCAATTAACCGAATTGAGTCACAATTCATCAAAGTGAATATTAGTCTAGAGTAGGTCAAGTTGAATTGCACTAATTGGACCAATTACTCTTAAACTAGTTGATCATTGGATTACTAAATTGATCAAATTGACTCAAATTCATGTGAATCTTCCAAAATTGATTTTGAATTTGGATTTTATTTAAGAAATCAGGCCCAATCATGTGTCAAATGTGCAAATCATGAAGAATCGATTCAAATCACTGATTAGGGCCAAAATTGGGGGTTTTTGTGTTTGGCTTGGAATTACAAAATTGGCTCTAAAATTGAATATAAGATGACCTCTAGATCAAATGTCGTGAAGAAAACTAACCTAAAAAATGACTAAAAATGAAGTAATTTCATTTTTAGCCGATTTTGAATCAAATTCCGCAAATTGGGAAAAAGTCGATTCTAAACCAATTTTTGTAAAATTTAAAATGCCAAAGGTAAATTGAATGTGAAATCAGATGATTTTTGAATTTTTACATTTTCTGATTTTTTGGTCAAAGGTTTGACCAAAAGTCAAACCCTAGTTGACTTTTCACTAGGAGCTTGATTTTATGATCAAATCTTTGAATTTTTTGAAATTTCCACTTCTAAAGTGAAATTAAACTTGAAAGGAATCTTTTATGCGAAAAGCCCCAATTTGACCTGGGGTTGACTTTTGGTCAAAAGGTTGACCAAAAAGTCAACCCGAAAGTCAACTGTTTGACTTTTCGGGTTTTTGCATGAAATGAATAGAAAATCATCTACAGAAGCTTGGCCAACAGACAGAATTTAAAAATGACACTTTTTGCTCAAGAAACGGGTTCCGTCGCGATCGGAGGCCATAATCTTGAATTTTCTATTTTTAATATCACGTCGGCTAAAAATTAGGTGTCAACAGCTGCCCCTCTTTGAGTGGGAGTTCAAAGAGGTTCCACTCAAAGACCAATTGGCACCTGCAAATTTTTAGTCGACTCCACTTGGGAAATAAAAGAAATTAAAAATAAAGACATTTGATCAGAATCTTACCTGAAGCACTTACCATTGACCTTTTGGATTGTCAGCTCATTCATGTGTTTCTCTCTTATCTCTCTCATATGGTGGAATGAAGGAAGAAAAGAAAAAGAAAAGGGCTTCATAGGAAATCTATGGTTTAAGGATAACCAACAACCTAAGGACAAAATTTAAGAATGACTAGGAACCTAAAGACAAGGTTTAAGGATGACCTAGAACCAAAGAACAAAATTTAAGGATGACCAGGAATCGAAGGACAATGTTTAAGGATGACCTAGAATCGGAGGACAAGGTTTAAAGATGACCTAGAACCTGAGGACAAGGTTTAAGGATGACCTAGAACCAAAGGACTAGGTTTAAGGATGACCTAGAACCAAAGGACAAGGTTTAAGGATGACCAAGAACCTAAAGACAAGGTTTAAGGATGACCTAGAACCTTGGACAAGGTTTAAGGATGATCAGGAACCGAAGGACAAGGTTTAAGGATGACTAGGAACCGAATGACAAGATTTAAGGATGACCAGGAACCGAAGGACAAAGTTTAAGGATGACCTAGAACCTAAGGACAAGATTTAAGGATGACCTAGAACCTAAAGACAAGGTTTAAGGATGATCTAGAACCTAAGGACAAGGTTTAAGGATGACTAGGAACCGAAGGACAAGGTTTAAGGATGACCTAGAACCTAAGGACAAGGTTTAAGGATGACCATGAACCTAAGGATAAGGTTTAAGGATGACCAGCAACCTAAGGACAAGGTTTAAGGATGATCTAGAACCGAAAGACAAGGTTTAAGGATGACCAAGAACCGAAAGACAAGGTTTAAGGATGACCTAGAACCAAAGAACTAGGTTTAAGGATGACCTAAAATCGAAAATGGGGAGTATGGTTTAGGATGACCAAAAACCGATCCATTGGGGAAAGATATTTTGAAAGAAGTTTCAAGATTGTTTAACAACAAATCAAATGGAATCATTCTTATTTTGGTAAAAGATATTGACTATCAAAATCCTTAAGAGGAAATTTTAACAAAATGATACTTTGAATAATCATCTGAAGAGGTTAGATAAAAATGCCAAATTGGAAATAACCTAATCAAAAAGGTCTTTCACACTGGCTCTCATGATGGCTTTGATTCCCATTCATTGATGTGGGGAAGCTATTCAATTCTCACTGGTAATACCTCACAAACCTATGTCAAAGGTTTTCGGAAACATTCACATTGAATACAAATTGATTGATCAAAAAGGTCTTTCAAAAGGACCGTAATATAGGTTTGGTCATGGGCTTACACGAAGGGTATTTGCTTTGAGGCCAAGAAAAGAAATATATCATCAACATCTTCAACGGATTTACAAGTCAAGAACCTTGAAGATAAGACAAGATAGGATTACTTCCACTCCTTCTAGCGGTAGTTTCTTTGTGAAATCTTTATGTCAACTCAAACTATCCCAATCGGAAGAGACTTCGGAGAGGGTTGTAATGTTGGTTCGGGTTAGGCTCAAAAGGCTTGAAATTTTGTAAAAGGGGTTTGAAAGAGAAATGATGATTATCTTGACATCATTACCAAATCATCCAAATTTGACATCATTTGACTCTTGAAAATCAAATTGTCTCGAGAGTCCATTTTTCTTGCAACATAAGAGCTTTGCTCTTTCTAAGCATCTTTTACAATGAGAATTTTGTTTTCATCATAAGCATGTTGTTTTTTTTCTTTTACTTTTGATACATTTCTTTTTCATGGGCATCGGCCTTGCTTTTACCAGGCACACTGCTTTTTTATGCCCCCTAATATTTATGTTTTGAGCTCTTTGGACTCTCAAGGCATTTTATACATATTCACCAATTTTTCCAAATTTTCTTGGTAAATCATATGCATTGCCCCATTGTAGGGAGATAATCAACATTTTGGGCTTTGAAATGAACATGTTTAAGGCTCAATTTGGCTAAACGAGGGATAACTGTGTTTGGGTAGAGGAAAAGAATGCTCTTCTTCATTTTGGGATGTTTCGAGCGTCCATAAAAATTCACCTGAAATTACCACAAGAAGGTTAATGCAAGTGAAAGCAATAAAATCTTTCTTAATCTTTTTGCTCCAAAAATGATCAACTACAACTTCTTAACTTGCCCCAATATGGGGTGGTTCTTGACAGGGGTATTTTGAAAATTCTCCCTATTTGGCTCAAAGTGACTAGCAAAGGATAAAATGAGTGTTTAGGATAGAGAAATGAAATGCCTTTTATCACTTCAATCCATGTATTCAATGTGAACGAACCCTATGTCCTAAGACATGGTTTTTTCGCTCAATTCTCTCAAAATGTGTGTAAGACGTGTTTGATCAAAGGTTTGCCTATTATCATTCTAGGCATTTCCACCCGGCATTTTTAAGAAATCCCTTTTTTTTAAAGGATTATTTGGTTAAATCTCCCATCTGTGGGGAATTTTGATAAATCAAAACATTTGAAAATCTTTTGACTCCCTTGGGGATGTTTTTTAATAAGATTTCAAACTTGAAAAACATTTTAGACAGAAAAGGTCCTTACAAAAAGGATCTACTTCCTAAACTCTAGGGAAAAGATTGATTTTTTATTTTGATTTTTTTTTTGTTTAGCTACTTCCTCAAGCTTGACTCCTTGAGGTTTGGAACAGCTTCCCTGGGGAACAGCTGAATACCTACAAAATGAACAAATATGCAAAAAATGCCATGTATGCATGAGATGCATGATGCAAATGCCCTAAAGTGACTTGGATTCAATCCAAAAGCTGCTCAAAGGCTTTTTATTCAGGGAAAATATTTCTTGACAAAATCAGCATTTACAGGTTTTGGCAACTCTCGGCCATCCATTTCTACAAAAATCAATGCTCCACTTGGCAACACTTTCTTGACGACATACGGTCCTTCATAATTGGGGGTGAATTTCCCACAATCTGGAATGATAGGTAGGACTTTCTTCAAAACTAGGTCATTGACCTCAAAGTGCCCGGGTCGAACCTTACGGTTGAATGATTTAGCCACTCGCTTTTGGTAGCTTTGTCCATGGCATAGGGCTTTTACCCTTTTTTCATTAATCATGTTAAGCTGTTCAAATCTTTGTTGAATCCATTCTGCTTCAGAAAGCTTTATTTGCGAAAGTACCCTTAATGAAGGAATTTCCACTTCCACAGGTAAAACTACTTCCATTCCATATGCTAATGAAAATGGTGTTGCCCCAGTCGAAGTGCGAATAGAAGTTCGGTAAGCCATTAATGCGTACGGCAACCGCTTGTGCCAGTCTCGGTAATTCTCTGCCGTCTTGGACAGAATCTTCTTTACATTCTAGTTTACCGCTTCCACGGCACTATTCATTTGTGGGCGGTAAGGAGAAGAATTCAAGTGGCGAATGTGAAACTTATTGAGTAGCTCATCCACTACTTTGTTATTCAGGTTTGACCCATTATCCGTGATAATTGCTTCTGGAACACCGTATCGAGCAATAATGTCTCGACGAATAAATTTTGCCACACTTCTTGCAGTGACATGGGCATAAGAATTGGCTTCGATCCATTTGGTGAAATAATCAATAGCCACTAGAATAAAACGGTGTCCATTTGATGCCTTAGGATTAATTGGTCCGATAATGTCAATCCCCCACATTGAAAAAGGCCATGCTTCGGACATTTGATGCAATTCATTTGGAGAAGCATTAATTTTGTCTCCATAAACTTGACATTGATGGCAACATCTAACATGTTGAATACAATCGGCTTCCATGGTTAGCCAGTAATAACTTAGCCTCATGATCTTCCTTGCTAGAAGATGGCCGTTCATATGAGGACCACATTCTCCTTCATGTATCTCTTTCATTAATAAATTGGCCTCTTTGGTGTCTACACACTTCAATAGGACCGAATCAAAAGACCTCTTGTATAAAGCACCTCCGCTAAGAAAGAATTGGAAGCTAACTTAGTCAGTATTTTCGATCCGTAGCTCGACTTCCTTGGGGAAATTTTCCTTCTCGAAGGTAGTTCATAATGTCATAGTACCATGGCTGACCATCGAGTTCTTCTTCTATAACCATGTAATACGCAGGCTCTTTCAAAATATCGATTTGCAAAGGATCAATATTCAAACCATCGGTTACTTGTAACATTGAGGATAATGTTGCCAAAGCATCAGCAAATTGATTATGAGATCTTGGCAAATAATCCAATGAGATCTCTTCGAATTCTTCCACCAGGTCTTTAAGATACTCATGGTAAGGAATCAGTTCTGAATCACGAGTTTGCCATTCACCTCCTGTTTGGAGAATAATAAGTGCGGAATCACCATAAACTTGTAATTTCTTAACCTTCATATCAATGGCTAATTGAAGACCAAGAATGCAAGTTTCATATTCTGAAATGTTATTGGTACAAGGAAATACCAACTTTGCAGCTACTGGATAATGTTGACCCACTGGGGATATCAAGACTGCTCCAGTGCCAGAACCGGAAAGGTTAACAGCTCCATCAAAATACACGGTCCACTTGTCTTGTGACACCAAATGGATTCTTTCATCAATTTCATCCCAATTGTCTGACTTTAAGGGATTTTCAGCTAACATGTCAGCTATGGCTCGCCCTTTGATAGACTTCTGAGACATGCTTTGGATATCAAATTCGAATAGCAATATTTGCCATTTGGCAAGCCTTCCAACCAACGCAGGCTTTTCCAAAAGATACTTGATAGGATCATTTTCATTTACAAGCAGGATACGATGGTGAAAAGTGTATTGTCGTAATCTGTGTAATACCCAAACTAAGGCTACACATGCTTTCTCAACTTCAGGATATCAAGCTTCACCAGTGGTAAACTTCTTGTTGAGGTAGTAAATAGCGTGTTCCATTCCATCCTTCGGTCTCTTTTGTGCTAACATAGCTCTCAAAGATTCATCATGAATGGTGAGATACAAAATCAAAGGTATACCTGAAGTAAGTGGTACTAAAACTGGTGGTTGTGAAAGATATTGCTTCAATTGTTAAAATGATTTTTGACAATCTTCGTTCCATTCAACTTTGGCATTCTTTTTCAATAGCTTGAAGAATGGCTTGGCTGTTTCAGATAATTGGGAAATAAATCTCGCAACATAATTCAGTCTTCCCAGCAAGCTTCAAACCTCCTTGACGGTAGAAGGGGGTTTCAAATCGCAAATGGCCTTCACCTTCGAGGGATCAATCTTTATGCCCTTGTTACTAACCATAAATCCAAGGAGCTTTCCTGACTTTGCCCCAAATACGCATTTAGCGGGGTTAAGCTTTAGCTTGAACTTTCTAAGTCGATCAAACAGTTTTCTCAAGACTTCAATGTGATCTTCACCTTGTCATGATTTAGTAATCATGTCGTCGACGTAAACTTCAATCTCTTTATGCATCATATCATGGAATAGTGTCACCATGGCTTTTTGGTAAGTTGCACCCGCGTTCTTCAAGCCGAAGGGCATAACCTTGTAACAAAATGTTCCTCATGGGGTGATGAAAGATGTTTTAGTCTTATCTTCTTCTTTCATTCGAATTTTGTTATAGCCAGAGAAACCATCCATGAAGGAAAATAATTCGAATCCCGCTGTGCTGTCGACCAGGAAGTCAATATGTGGTAATGGAAAATCATCTTTGGGACTTGCTTTATTCAAGTCGCGGTAATCGACACATACCCGAACTCACCCATCCTTCTTCATGACTGGGACAACATTAACAATCCAGTCAGTATAATGAGTAACTTCAATGAAATCAACTTTTAACAGTTTCATGACTTCTTCCTCAATCTTCTTGGATAATTCTGGCTTCGTCCTCCTAAGCTTTTGTTTCTTAGGCAGAATGGCAGGATCAAGGGGCAACGTGTGTTCTACAATGTTAGGGTCCAGACCCGGCATGTCAGCATAAGACCAAGCAAAGACATTCCGATACTCCTTCAATAGTTCGATCAGTCGATCAACATCTGTTTGAGAGAGACTTGCCCCAATTTTTGTTTCTTTGGGATTTTCAGAATCACCCAAATTTATAACGACAGTTTGTTCTTCCGTGGGAGGTTTGGATTCTTCATGTTAGATCCATTCTCTTTTAATAGCCTAGGAATCTTCTTCATTTTCAGGATCAGAATAATCAGATTCATATGAGTTTTTTGGACATGAATCCAAGCCATACATATGACTATCATGATTATGTAAAGTGTCATGCCTGAGATGCAACAATAAATGGTTAGTATATGAAGATAAGAAATGCAATGCATGAAGATGTAAAAAAAGCTTTTCGAATTCCAGATTTTCGAAAATTTCATGGGGAACTCGTCCTCATATCATTGGACATCCTTGTTCCAAATGATTATTTTGAAAATTATAGAACGTACAAAAACCCAGGCCTCAAAGCATCATCATAGAGCTGGTTTGGTATGCTTTCGCACGTCTATTAACAAAACATGAGAATGCTTTTATTAATATGCAGTAAATGTCATATAGTGTTTTGGATCCAAAGTTCGTCATCCGAATTATAACAACATATGAAATGAACGAAACAAATGAAATGAACAAATGGAAGTCCCTCGCAGGGGAGAATTAGATGGATTACAACTGAAAACAAGGTAGAACACGGAAACATCCCTTACACAGCGAGAACGGTAGGTAGATCATCCTCAAAGCTTTCGGAAATGGCACCCACAGAACTCTCTTCAAATAGGCCGATGATATCATAGATATCTATTTCTTCATCTTGGAGAAACTTTGGCGGTCCAGGGGAAAAATCTTTCAACGGAGGAGGTAGCAAACGTCGATAACTCTTTTCTTTGACTCTCGGGCTTTTCTGACTACCTTGATCCTGTTGATCGCCTTGGTAACCTAAGCCTTCTCGTTTCTTTCTCTTAATCATCTCAATTGGTGTGAGAATGCCTCGGGACAGCTTTCTCAATCCTTTGCCAATAGTAAATCTATGTTCGATCAACACTTTGCTAGACATAAGGGCCGTCTTTGAATAGTGAGGCTTTCTCATAACAGTGCCTGTGGGCACATGAGATACTGACACCAACTCAAATGAATGGTAGCTTGATTCTCCTTTTATTTTTGGCTCCACGTACGGAATTGCACTATTGTTGAAGGTTTCGGTATCCTTCTCGCAATGGACAGTTATAATCTTGCCACATACGACAAAGCGGATCATCTGATGTAGACTTGAAGGTATAACACCTGCAGCGTGAATCCAAGGTATTCCAAGCAACAAACTGAAGTTACTTGGGATATCGAGCACTTGAAATTTCTGAGTGAACATGGCTGGACCAATCATCAACTGCAAGTCAATTTCTCCTAGAGCTTCCTTCTTCATGCCATCAAAGGCTCTGACTGGAGTTTTAGAAGAACGAACATTATCCATACCTACACCTAGACGGCGCAAGGTTGATAACGGACAGATATTGAGAGCTGAATCATTATCAATGAGTACTCTCGATATCCTTGTATCGAAGTGTTGAACAGAGATGTATAATGCTTTAGAGTGTGCTCGTCCTTCTGGTGGCAAATCCTTTTCGGAAAAAGAAATTTGATCCTTAAGAAGAATAGCACCTACAAACTCCTCCAGTTGTACCTCTCCGATTGTCTCAGGTACATGTACTTCATTAAGAATTTTTAAGAGAGCATTCCTATGTTTCTCGGAAGACTTGAATAGTTCAAGTAACGAGATTTGAGTCGGCATTTTTCTTAACTGCTCGATCACTTCTGCTTCACTAGTTTTGAGAGTTTTGAGGAGTTGCTCCGCCTCCTCTTCAGTTACAACCTTTTTCTCAACACCTTCACGAGATGGAAAACATCGGCCTGACCGAGTAACAGCATCTACTTCATTAGGCTCATAATTCCAAGGAACTGCCTTGGAGTCGTAACCAGGGGGTATTCTTACTTTCAAATTTTCGTCTTTCTTCGGTGGCAGCTCGATCACAACAGGCTCGAAGTTCTCATTTGAGATCTTTATATCTCCGAAGCCATCAGCCATTAAGTCTATAATCACAAGTTCTACAACATGTGCTTGGATTTCACTAGTAGCATTTAATTCAATCACAACAGGATCAATCACAGCTATCATGCCATCATCTTCAAATTCGGACCCCCATCCACTTGGCACGATAGTCTTAGGGTCGATAAAAGCGCTTGGAGGAGGAGAGTATTTTACCATAAAGTCATATTTACCACTCGGTTGTCCGAGAGTATCAACAATTTCACCTTTTTCAATTGCCTTCCTAACGAACTCTCGATCCCAGTAGGAGGTATGGCGTTCAAATTCCGAATTAGTATCGGAAAGAATCTCTCTATTATCTTCATCATTCCATTCAGTTAGAACAGTGTCTTTCTCGTGGGCCTTCTTCATAAATTCACGACCTCGACAAGCTTTCTTGCTCTCACATTCCAAATCATCATCGGAAAATATGTCACTCCATGGTTCATCAACATCTGGCTCGTATCTATCATCTTTTGGCTTAGAGCATGAGACTTCACCTGCGACCTTGCAAGAGAATTTTTCGGATGACAAATCAATTACAGCAGTCTCGATGGACCCTTCGGGTTTCCTTCCTTGAAGAGGCTGAATTATGCCTAAAGTAGCCATCTTGGCTAGGCAATACATTTTCTCCTCTCGGAATACATTTCCTTCTTTCGGTTGATCTCTAGCTATAGTCAATAGCTCTTCCAACTTCACCATGTCGAACAAGAAAGGTTTCTCATTCTCGTCTCCAAATATCACATTAACGGCTTCGGTATGATTGGGGAGCGGATTTTGTTGAACATTTGGTGTAGCATCTTTAAATGACAAGATCTTCTTATCCAACAGATTCTGAATCTTCATCTTGAGAGTATACCAGTTGTCCCATCATGGCCTTTCTCGCCCATGTGGAACACGCAAGATTTTGCCAAATCAAACCCAACAAATTTCGGCGGGTTATCTCTCGGGATTTCTTTTGCTACAAGTCTTTGTTCAATCAACATCGCAGCAACTGAGACATAGGTCTTGGCAATGGAGTGAATTGTCTTTGTGGAGCTTTTCCTTTTCGGTCAAAATTTCGGGAAGAGACCCATGTTTCCATGACAGACCTTTGAACCGGTGTGTTTAATGGCTTTTGAGTATTAGGATTTTGAATATAGGCAACCTCCACCATTGGCTCCTTATCTTTCTTTGAGATAAATCTGCGAGTCGTCATCTCGGATAATTGACCCTCTCGCATGATTCCTTCAATACGTTCTCCCAATTCAACTATTGCAGGGAAATTGATGCAAGTGTTACTAAACATCTTATCAAAGTATTCTTGAGGTAAAGCTCGAAGAAACAGCTGCATGATCTCTTTCTCAAACAGTGGAGGTTTAACTTGGGACGCCATAGTTCTCCATCTTTGGGCATACGCTCTAAAAGTTTCGTTTCTCCGTTTATCAACTCGGACCAGCTCTTCACGAGTTGGAGCAATTTCGGTATTAAACTTGTATTGTTGGAGGAATTCGTCTGCAAGATCTTCCCAGGTGCAAATTTTCTCCAGATTCAACTCGATGAACCACGTTAAAGCGGAATCGGCCAAACTATCTTGAAAATTGTTGATCAACAGCGGAGTGTTATCGGAGTAACGAGCCATCTTATTCAAGTAATATTTCAAGTGGGTCTTAGGGCACTCAGTTCCATCGTACTTCCTTGAGAATTCGAGTTCCTTGTAAAAATCAGGGACTTTCACCTTTGTAAAAGGCGACAGCTTATCAAAGCCTTGGAACTGGTAACCTTGCAACGTGCACAAACGTTCTTCCAATTTTGCGATACGTCTCACACTCTCTTCATCCATATGAACAACAGGCGATTCCTTAGGCAGAGCTTCCAAATCAATGACAGCAGGAATAGCATTAACGGGGACCTCTTCAGCCGGTCCTTTCTCGACAGGATCAATCACTGGTGCATTAGTAGGCGCATTAGGAGTAGAAGCTGCAGCAGCAGGAGCCGCCGGCATGAGAATCTTTACTTGGTTTGCAAGATCAGTTAAGAGCGCCATCATTTGTGCCATTTGATTCTCAATGGTAATAACGCGGCTACGAGTGTCCTCGTTCTCCATTCTTGCTTGGCGACGGGTGCGTATAATAGAATGTGTCTCAGCCGTATTTTAGTACCTTCTTGCTAAAAAAAATAAAAATCAAGTTAGTATGCGGAAAATGAATTGAGACGAAAATATAAAACCCTTTAATTTTATATTTTCTTTGGATGAAATAGTGATAAGAAATATTCTCATGATCCCAATATCATGTGAATAATCTCTTATCACAATTTCTTCACAAGAAATTATACAATTAAAGGGGTAACACACAATGATTAATCAAGATGCCCCATCTATATTTCATTGGAATCTCGAAAAAGAAAGTACACA
The DNA here is from genome assembly GCA_024500025.1 of Syzygium aromaticum. NCBI lineage: Eukaryota > Viridiplantae > Streptophyta > Magnoliopsida > Myrtales > Myrtaceae > Syzygium > Syzygium aromaticum. Next base: position 6,864,085 of record CM044890.1, read on the forward strand.
AAAAGGGAAATTTCACTATTAACAACAAAATTCGTGAAATACAATCCCTATAGATCAACAAGAAGAGAATCCTATTACATCATTGCTAAAATGAGTAAAAAGGAGACCCTATACATCAAATCTATAAAACGAAAATTACATGAAAGGAGATTTCCTCATGGAATATAGCAAAATTGTAATAGATCCTCTTTAGATGCGAGGCGAATTCGTTTGTTTTCTTGGGTTAAACTTTCAACCTCAGCTAAAGCCTCATCCCTTTCCCTAAGAGCTCTTACGGCTATAGCTTGTTGTTGAGTTGACTTCTCGGAGACATTAGGGAGATTCACTTTAAGCTCGGGTTCGAGACGACGGTGTATGTACTCCGGCAATGCATGATGTATCTTCATTTCTCCTTCCAACTCGGACTCGTCAGTAATGTGAATCAGCTCCGGGTGACATTTGTACCACATATCAATGATAGACTTGATCATTTCCTTCAAATCCGCCATTTGGTCCTTTTGGATGACATCTTTGTGATAGTCAAAATGATATAACCCCAGCTTGAGGAATGGCAGAATCTTTTGAAGCGCGCGATATTGACGAATCACCCTAAAAGGGTAATATGATGTGGACCCCGTGAGACCCAAAAGTGGGATTGGGTTGTCTGATCCGTTATTAAGGCACACCTCGGGATTTCTAAGCCAACGAACATGCCATTGGATTTGATTTGGAACAAGGTTCTTGAAAAAATTAAACCAAGTTGAGAATAACCAATAAGGAAAGATTTCTTCTTTTTCTTGGAAAAGCGAGATAGGATGACAATCTTTGGACACGTCTATGATTTTCAAGCTTAAACCGAAGTCATTGAGATGAGAAACCAACCAAATTTGGAGTAAACCTATTGGGGCTCTAAAAACACTATTTCTGTTTTGTTTGAACCTATTGAGTGATATGAAGGTCTCACCTAGGATCATATTGGAAAATCTTTTGAACATACACACTTGATTGACAATATGAATTACAGAAGGATCCATGGTCTTTTTGGTGAATGGAAAAACCACAAAACCAAAGAATGCTAAGAGAAAGACTCGAGGAATTTGATTACCCACTTCCTTTGGCAAGCTAGAAAAATGTCGTTCCAAGAATGTGAAGAAAGTGCATTGGAATTTCCTTTAAGAACGTTTTCGATTTGGAGAATGTCAACTCCTAATGATTGACTCAAGAGAGTTATTGGATCTATATCTATCGGAGGACTAACTAGACCAAAAGAACTGACTCTTCCAATGGCAATATCGTACTCCTCAATTGTAGGGGTCAACTCATTTTGACCAAACACAAAAGTGGATGTCTTTGAGTTCCAAAAATGGGACAATGCTTTAATCATGGCAACACGAGGCTCGATGTATAAGAGTGCAGAAAGATATCCAATTCTCTTTTCCATGTAGTCCTTGTGCCTTGACTCGAGACTTTCCCACATGGTCACGAGAGCTCTTGGTACGGGGATGATTCGAATCTCCGACATATCCATTTTAACTTACCATAATTTGGGGCATCGAGATTAATCATCATGTATTATAGAAAAGAAATATAACGTGGAATTGAAATAGCATAATTGAAATTGTAGAACGATACAATCAACCTTACCACAAAGAAGAAATGGCAAACACATTGACACATCGCATAAGGACTTGTGAGGTTTGACATCTAAGGGTAGGATTCTAAAGGTTTATGATCCCCACCTTAATTAGATAAGAAGAGTTTACCCACCGCTACTAACGTCGGTCGGTGCACTTCTTACTAATCAAGTTGAGTGGTATTGAAGAATGGATTACCACATGCATTCACATGCGGATTCCACTCTTAATACCTCCTAAAGGTGCCTTAAAAGCGATCCGGGGTTTTAGACCGCGGGATGTGGGTGCATTGTGTCGTGCTAAAGCAAGTAAATATGCATTTGAATTTAAAGCAAACAACACTTCAATATAATCTCATACATTCGACATTCATCCGAATGCCACCTATATAACAAAGGGTTTGCACTCACTCCACCCCTTATGTCCCCACCTACAAAACTATTTAACACATGGTTAGTGGACTAACCTCATTTTCCACGTGACTTTGACATGCGGTCGATACTATAAAATGTAGATAAGTGAGATAACAACCAACAAGTTTATTACGGCTTTAATCCACTTAGGTTTGTAACCTCATCCCCAGCGGAGTCGCCAAGCCTATCGCAACCTACCTCACGAGGGCCGAACTCGGTAATGCAGGTTTAGAGATAAGTGCTCATGAAATGGTTCATATGGCATATCATAAAAAATGATTTTATAAATTTTTTGATCATCCATATGATCCATTGATCATGAACGTGGATCTTCCCTAAATCCATATCTCGCGTGACAGCGGATCGATTTTGTCTTTTTTTAGGAGTCGTCACTAGCCTAGGTCGGGGGTCGGCTAGAATACCCAACCGAAACGCAAGAATTTTGTTTCGGTTTCTACGAAAACCAGAGATCAAAGGTTCGGGAACTAGTTTACTTTAATATTTCTATTAACGCCCTTTCGGTACCGCTAAATTTATCATGGTTGTTATCTAAGTTGTCATGCATTTGTTCTTTACCATTTTCATGTTCAAAGTCTTAGTCCACTAGGTGATCATGCATCTTGTTTTTGTATTTTCATTTAAGATTCTAAACTAATCCTATCTTAGTCTAGAAAAAGAAAGAAACAATCAATTGTATTGAAAGACATTTCGTAAAATAAAAACTCAAAATATTGAAAAGACGAACCAATTCTAAGTGTGAGGAAGTAAAAACCCGCAACTCGTCGGGTGTTTATTACAACACAAATTGAAAACCCGAGACATGATCGGGGATGAATGAATTAAGTACAAATTAAAACCGGATCGGACATCAGTTTATCACCATCATCAAATGAATACAAATGGAAACCGGATTGGACATCGATCAACCGTCTTGGTTTTCACCATTTCGGATTATCTTCCCATGGACCGCCTCTCGGGTATCGGTATTTACATTCATTACATTCATTCATGACAAACAATGCACAAAGAAACAACTAAAAAAAAAAAAGGTGCAACCAATTCACTAATCAAACACGGGCCTCGAGATCGGCCTTTGTTTTTTCATGTATTTCGATTCACCACCCACCTAATCATCTAACATTATTTCATCAACGGTTAATGATAATGGGCTACCATTTGCATTCACAAAACGGCAACTCATATCAATTAACCCCTAAAGTCGGGTTCTAAATTGCCACAACGGATTACCCGCCGAACATGTACCGGGCCTAACATTCATTTAACAAATACATACATAGCAATGAAATAAGCATGCATTCAAGCCCATGGGCCTTATTTCGAAGCCAATCAAACAATGAGAAGTGGGCTTTATAAGAAGACAACTTATTCAGTTTTTATTTAATTCGGATTACTTCTGTTCATATGTAATTAACTACCCTAATGTCGTCCAAATGAAGTGATTCAGGTGTCATTAGAAAGCTTATGAAATGAGGATCAAAAGTCAAGCAGACCATTTTTTAAAAAATCCTTGCCGATTTTCCCGAAAATGATAAATTTTCCCTCGGTGATAGACTGGATCCGATTCTGTTTGGATTTCAAAATAATGGCGGGAAAAATAACAAACCTTATCAAAACTACGTGAGAATTTTTGTGTAGTTATAATTCTCCGTGTGCAACAAGTTTTCTGTTTTGAGTTTTTGCTAAAAAGTCCTCCAAATTTTTATAAAATTCGGTTTTTCCGAAGGACTCAATTGCAAATCACATTTTAGCCCGAGAAGACCGTTTATGAAATTTTGAGCAAATTGACCAGCCAAAAATTGTTATTTGGTCCTCAAATTCTCTAGAAAACATAATGAGACCCCAATGAACAACTTTGTAGTTTTGATTTTTTGCAAAAAAAGACTCTAACTTTATCAAATTTGGAAAAACATCTTCTGAACTCTAAAGGAATAAAAATCAGATCTGGACACAGATACTGATTGGATTGTGAAAATTCCTTTTGAAAATCCAAATGACCTCCGATTTTGATGAAATTAGTATCAATGGAAAGATCTCGATCTCAGTGTAAACTTTCATGAGAAAACATTTTCAGATTTTGAACACACAAATTTATGAAAATTGAAGAACACATGAAGGTCAATCAGAATCAGTCTATCGCCCGATCTACACCTAGATGACGTTGCAGATCGTACCATGCTAATATGCTTGGAATTTTATGAAAATTTTATGATGAACAGATTAAGATGTGATCTACAACTTTCATGAAGAAAGTTTTTTCAAAAAAATGATCGTAGAAAATCAGAAAAATCATAGAACAACACAACATCAATCAGGACATCATCAGAACAGATATGCACCTTACATTTCAGATTCTAATGCAAATCAAGTCCGATCAAGGCATATGATATATCAAATCGAAGCTTAAGACGTGCTCTACGATTCTCTAGTTTATCACTTCACAAGATTTCGACATTAACGAGCTGAAATCGGCATCACAAGCATGCAGGCTCAGTATACACGAATTTGCATAATCATGTTCAAGTGCACTTACCTTGTTCAACAATGCTCCGGCGCAAAATCGAGCGATCCGGCCTCCATGTTCAGATCAAAGACAGCACGAAGAAGTCTCGGAAAGCTCGGCCAACCTATGATAATAGATTGCACAAACTAAGTGAGAATCGGTTCGTTTTTGCACTATCGAGCTAGTAACGAAGAATCAAATCAAAATATGCGATCCGGTGGCCGTTTAACGAGTCGCCGGACACCACAGCGACGTGAGGACACCAAGGGATGTGGTCGCAAACTTTGGATCGCCGAAAAAGGTCACCGATCAGCCGGTTCAGCCGCTTGAACCGACTGATCACATCATCGGCATTGCCGCCGATGATGCCACCGAGAAGAAGATCTGGCCGGAACAGCAAGTTCCGGCCACTGGAGATGATGGCTGGTCTTGCGACCAGCCTTGGGCCGCCGTGGGGGACGTCGGTAAGCTGGTGGTTCGCCGGAAAAGTGGTCGGAGAGAGGGAGATGGCCGGCGAGAGAGAGAGGTCGTGAGAGAGAGAGAGAGAGAGAGAGAGAGAAGAGAGAAGAGAGAGAAACCAGATCTGAAAAATGAGAGAGAATGCCAAATTTTGGAGGGAAAAAACACTATATGCTTCCCCTAACTTTGAATCCTAGCCCTTAGATTAATCTAATGGCCTAAAATGCATCCTTAATGATTAAGAATATTCCTTATGGGCTAAGGATTGGTGACATGGCACTATGGATGGACATGATCAATTCTAGATGAATGGCCATGATTGATTTGCTTATCCCCTAATTAATTTGCTTAATTCTTAAGGAAGGGCATTTTTGTAATTTTTTGATCAAGGGCATTTTTGTAATTTTTGAGCTCAAAGGGATGGGGTCAACCTTGGCTAGTCGGAATGGATTGTCGATCTCCGAATTTTTAACCGAAAAATGGCCAGTCCGGTCGGACCGGTTCAATTTGAATCAAACCGAGTTAAGCCGGTTAATCCCGAATTTGGCCTGATTGAACTAGTTCAATCCTTGATTCATTTGTTCCAATTTTGTGTGATTTGATGATTAATTGAGCCCATTAATATCGAATCAAATTTGATTGAACCGATTTGAAATTTGTGCACAAATTGATCCAATTTAGCTTGTTTGTCTCAATTACTCTTGAATTTGGGTAATTACATGGCCAAGCAAAACTAACAAATTTAATCGAAGTCCAATTAACCGAATTGAGTCACAATTCATCAAATTGAATATTAGACTAGAGTAGGTCAAGTTGAATTGCACTAATTGGACCAATTACTCTTAAACTAGTTGATCATTGGATCACTAAATTGATCAAATTGACTCAAATTCATGTGAATCTTCCAAAATTGATTTTGAATTTGGATTTCATATAAGAAATCAAGCCCAATCATGTGTCAATTGTGCAAATCATGAAGAATTGATTCAAATCACTGATTATTGCCAAAATTGGGGGTTTTTGTGTTTGGCTTGGAATTACAAAATTGGCTTTAAAATTGAATATAAGATGACCTCTAGATCAAATGTCGTAAAGAAAACTAACCTAAAAAATGACTAAAAATGAAGTAATTTCATTTTTGGCCAATTTTGAATCAAATTCCGCAAATTGGGAAAAAGTTGATTCTAAACCGATTTTTGTAAAATTTCAAATGCCAAAGGTAAATTGAATGTGAAATCAGATGATTTTTGAATTTTTACATTTTCTGATTTTTTAGTCAAAGGTTTAACCAAAAGTTAAACCCTAGTTGACTTTTCACTAGGAGCTTGATTTTATGATCAAATTTTTGAATTTTTTGAAATTTTCACTTTTAAAGTGAAATTAAACTTGAAAGGAATCTTTTTATGCGAAAAGCCCCAATTTGACCTGGGGTTGACTTTTGGTCAAAGGGTTGACCAAAAAGTCAACCCGAAAGTCAACCGTTTGACTTTTCGGGTTTTTGCATAAGATGAATAGAAAATCATCTACAGAAGCTTGGCCAACAGACAGAATTTAAAAATGACACTTTTTGCTCAAGAAACGGGTTCCGTCGCGATCGGAGGCCATAATCTTGAATTTTTTATTTTTAATATCACGTCGGCTAAAAATTAGGTGTCAACAGAATGCCTATAAAATGTTGCAAGGCCATGGAAACTTCGAGCCTCACCAACATTTTTGGGAACTGGCGAATTGCGAATCACGGCCACCTTATCTACATCAACATGAAGTCCATCTGCGCCAACAACAAAACTCAAAAACAAGAGGCGTTCTGTCATGAAGCTGCACTTTTTCAGATTAATGAACAATTTATTTTGCTGCAATTAGTAGGACATCCCTCAAGTGCTTCATGTGTTGACGACCATTCGGACTATATATGAGCATATCATCAAAAAGACCACCACAAACTTGCAAATAAAAGGTTTGAGAACCTGAGTCATCAAACGCATAAAAGTACTAGGTGCGTTAGTGAGTCCAAACAGCATGACAAGCCATTTGTACAAACCCACACTTGTCTTGAAGGCCATTTTCCATTCGTTGCCAGGATAGATGTGAACTTAGTGGTATCCGCTTCGAAGGTCGTTCTTCGTAAAAATCTGTGATCCAGCGAGTCTGTCTAGCATATCATCAAGTCGTGGAATCAGAAACCTATACTTGACAGTAATTCGATTAATGGCACGACTGTCTACAAACATACGCATGGTGCCGTCTTTCTTTGTCGTGAGAAGCGCAGGAACTGCACATGGACTTTTGCTTTCATGCAAGAAGCCCTTTCGAAGGAGCTCTCCCACCTGCTCCTTTAGAATCTGATTCTCCTTCGGATTCATCCGATAATGCGGCAAATTAAGAAGACTAGCACCTGGAAGAAAATCAATCTCATGCTGGATATCCCTCAAACGAGGTAATCCGTCAGGTAAATCCTCAGGCATAACATCACTGAATACCTTTAATAAGGGCTTAAGATTGTCAGGAACACGAACCACAACTTGTTGGTCGCCCTTGTCCAAAATCATATACATCCCTTCATGCTTTTCGGATGTTCATCATAACCCTTGCATTCTGCTTCTTCACAATCTAAGGGGAATTACTATTTGGTTTCAAAGTAATTTTAGTCCTTTTCCACACAAAAGAATGTGTATTCTCCCTAGCTTGGTGTGTAGCATCCACATCATATTGCCATGGCCGACCCAGTAAAACATGACACACATCCATCTCCACAACATCACAGACAATAGTATCTTGATATGATTTTCCGATCGAAATAGGTAAACAGCATAATTGGTTTACCTTAAGTTCTGCTCCTTTGCTTATCCACCCAATCGTGTAGGGTGCAGGATGCAGCTCCGTCGTTAGTTGCAAGTGATCTACCAAGGCCTTTGACATTATATTCTCGCAACTTCCGCTGTCAATAATGATATCACATACTTTGCCGTTGATAGTACAGTGAGCGCGAAAAAGCTAATTCCGCTGGGTGTCTTCTATCCGCGGAGCAAGCAATAGACGACGCACAACACAATTAACTTGCTCGCCCACTTCATCTTCCACTCCCACTTCTTCTTCCTTTTCCCAATCTTCCTCATACACATCTTCATCATGTTCAACGATATTGGCCATTCTACGACGAGGACAATCGCTGGAACGATGGCCCAACTCGTTACACTTGTAGCACTTGATCGGTTGGCGTTTGGCATATGGATTCTAGGTATTCTGATTCGGAGTGCAATTGCTTGCTGCAACTGCTTCCTTAGGCGTCCCAATAGTACCCCCTGGAACTCGGCTCAAATCAAGGGTTTGTCGACTAGAAGAACTTGTAACATCAGGCTGTCTTCCTTTCCCGAATGAGCCCCAATCCGAATAATTGCTACTACGAGTACTAGGACTAGTCCTCTCTAATTGCATCTCAATTTTTCACGCCATATCCTGGGCGTCTTCGACAGAGAATAGTCGATGCAAAGAAACCTGATCCTGGATATTAAGTTGCAAACTATTAATGTACCTAGCAGTTTGTTGTGCCTCGAACTCATCCAGGTTATTGTGAGCGGAGAGTCGAAGGAACTCTTCCGTATAAACTTGGACCGATCTATTCGATTGTCGGTAATTCCGGAATTGCTGAAATAACAGTTGCTCATAGTCCGTTGGAAGAAACCTCTTCTTCAACTTCTATTTCATTTGACCCCATAATTGAATAGGAGCCTTGCCTTGTCGACGTCGCGTTAATTGAGTATGTTCCCACCAAGCTGAAGCACTACCCTTCAACTTGTACGCCACAAGTTTCACTTGGCGATCCTCGTCAATATCCATAGCGTCGAAGAATTTCTCGACCTCCCAAAGACAGTTCAGGAAATCTTCAATATCCAAATTCCTATTGAAAGTAGGGAGATCTACCTTTAGTTGATACTGCTCAGAATCTCGTCGATAGCCCCCCTGCCGTCGATCCCTACGAACATGCTCCTCCTGGAATCCACTGTATCAGCAACCATCACGAATCTGCATCTCCTGGAAATCTTCGTCATCGTCTTCCGTATCCTCGACATAGTCTTGACACTTATGTTGGGGGATTCCTCCACGCCCTATAGCATCTTTGGGATCACGAGCGACAGGAATTCGCTCGGCTGGAAGAACACCAGGTGCATGGTTTGTGGACAAACGTTGGATGGCATCAAGGATCTTTGAAACCTCCGATCGGTTTGATCCGCGAATTGATTAAACTCAGCCCGCGTAATAAGCTCATTCTCACGGCCCTCAGCAGCGGGGAGATTGACAATCACGTTATTCACCATCGTCATAGGAGAAACCTGCTTTGATGCCAAATGACGAAGAAGGAAGCGATAACTTGGAAAACTCTTGCACGATTCGACTAGAATTCAATTCAATTCAATAATAATCCCCAGAATACAAAGCTAGACGTCCTTTAATAATGATAGGACTCCTAAAGACATCCGAATTAATGAAGATAACGTCAAAGCAAATCGAATCTAATCTTATCTAATAAAATTCAAACGAAATATTGATAATTCGAAATTGCCTAAAGTAAAAAAAAACTGCCTGAAACTCTATCCAGACAACCTCAAAATGCTAAAATCCATCATATGTCACAGCAAAGCTGTGAGTCCGAATGGTCATTTTCCCCAAAATCAGAAAAACTGTCGAGATTTCAGTCGATTACGGCGATCGCATTCTTCAAGATAATCACAAGCTAACTGTTCTACATCATGTTTCCAGCTTAAGAAGCTTAGCCATGCCAAAATCAGAAACATGCGCCTTGTACTAGGAATCAAGCAAAATGCTGTTACTCGAAATATCTCCATGATCAATTGGAGGTATATAATCATGGTGCATATAAGATACAGCATAAGTCATGCCTTCTACGATGTTCACCCTTTTGTTCCAGTCTAACTCTTTAGGTGCTTCTCCATTGCTCAAGATGGTAGACAAGCTTCCTCTCGCCAAGTATTCATACACCAAGAATGAGTGTTGTGGATACGAACAAAAGCCCTCGAGTTTCACAATATTGCAGTGTCAAATTTCAGTCAATGTCCTAATCTCATTCAAAAGGTCCTTTTGATCTGTTTGCCCACCATCATCCGTTTGATGGAGCTTCTTTACAGGTACTCTATCACCGGATCTTAATTTGACTTTGAAGACACTTCCATTGGTGCGAATCTCATCAAAAGCCCCAGCGGCTTCTATGATGTCTTCATATATGATCTTTCCACCGTACTTTGATACAGAAAACACTTCAGTAGCCTTGTGTGCTTGTTCCGCTGTTGGATGGAACTTCCTTCTACACAAAATGAAGGATATTTTAGAGTAAAATAAACAGAACTGCTCCTAGCAGAGGAAAGACAACAAGAAACACTGCCTCCCGCAGGAGAGTTTTTCCTATCCACCACCGTTGGATTACAGGGCTCAAGTCCTCCGACATTTCCACACAATCCACTGTTGCCTTGTAACACTTCTTTTGTTAAATGGGAAAATGTCACGAACACATGTTGGAATGCCGTGGTGTTTGGGATTGGACCCTCAAACTCGTTGTGGGAGAGTCAACTTCCGCCAAACCCAGCATATCCTTGAAAGTCTTATATATGAGGCCAGAAAGATTATTGTGTGAAAGGTCAAGTTTCACCGGGCTTTGCAGATTCCTGAATTGAGCCGGGGTATCACCGCTTAACAAGTTATCACTCAAGTCTAGCTCGGACAAATGAGTTAGCATCCCTATTTGCCCTGGAATATCTTGGCTCAACTGGTTGTTGCTCAAATCCAAGAGGACCAAGTTTGAAGAAAGCCCAATACTCCGCGGGATACACATGCTTAACCTATTCCTGGACAAATCCAATTTCAGAGACCAGAAGTCAATTCCTACTTAAATTCAAATTAACCAAAGAAGCCAATTTTCCAAATTTTCAAGGAACCTCGCCAACAAAACCATTCAAAGAAAAATTGTTCGTAGTTGAGTCGCATTCCGATCTCAGGAGGCAAGCTTCCAGTGATGTTATTTCCAGCAATTTTTAGATCACTTAAACGTGTGCAACTTCCCCAGTTTATTGAGATTTCTCCATAGAACTTGTTGAAACTCATGTCGATAGAGCCCAAGTTGGGGTAGACACCGAAGGTCCCAGATATGTTTCCAGTGAACTGGTTTTCCTGCGTACTCTGACAAGGCTTGTGCAATTTCTCAAGCTCATAGAAATAGAACCAGTTTAAGTTGTTGCCACTCAGCTATGAGGTTTTGGAGAGACCCTCCACGGCACAAGTTCTCTGGTAAGGAGCCACTGAATTGGTTGGTATCCAATTGCAACACCTCCAAGTTCATTAGATCCCCAAGGATCCAGGAATCAAACTAGAAAGTTGATTCTCGCCGAGGAACAAATATACTAGGTCAGTCAAGTTACCCAAAGAATAAGGAATCGGGCTGGTGATCTGATCTGTAATCAGCTCTATGCCTAACAAGCATAGCGCAGAGATTTCCTATCTCATTAGGAATGTGACCTAAAAGCTTGTTACCATCAAGATAAAGAGGGGTGAGCTCTGTCAAATTGCCTCATGTCAGCGAGATTGAACCGGCAAGATTATTATCTAGAGGCTCAACGAGCTAAGAAGTTTTACATCCCCTAGTTCCAGAGGGATGGAACCTGTAAGCTCATTAGCAAATAGGTTCAGCCGTGTAATTTGGTTAAGTTCCCCAAAGTGGAAGGAATTGGTCCTATCAGGAAGTTGGTGTCCATGTGGAGCACTTCAACCAAATTTGTCACATTTTCCCATTTCAAGAGGAATAAAACCAGAAAGGGAATGGTTACCAAAAAAAAAAACCAGAAAGGGAATTGTTGTAGACATACCATCTAGGTAGTTTGATCTCCGGCAATATTTTCCCCGACTACCAATTGAAAGAGAGGCGAGATAGGTGAGATTGCTCAGGAAACTGATTTGAGGCAAAATGTAGCTAGAAAGACTATTTACACTTGGGTCCATGTACATGAGATGAGACAAATGAGAATGGGAATTCGTCAAGTGTGTACATTCGACATCGATGCTGGTGAGATTAATCCCTATCACATTTCCAGCCCGATTGCAAGAGATGCCAAACCAAGCACACAGACTCACGGTCGAATCAGAACCAGTGGCATTACGAAGAGAGGAGGGAAGAAACCAAATTGTTCCCAGGACTGGACTTCCACTTGCGGAGGGCCACAATATTCGAGACAATAGTGAATTCAAAATGTATGATTGATACAGAGCACTCAAATTTGTCGCTCCAAGAGCACAACATATGATGCTAAGGCCACAACCAACGCCAAGCTGTGCTCCTCATCCTATTCCAGCCGTACAACAATTTGGCGCGCCAGAACCTAAAGCAGACGCATTCAAGCAGGGCTTCATAGGGTTCTTTTAGGTCCCATCCTATACTCCATATCACCACGAACCTTCAGAAAACCACTATAATGTCATGCTACATACTACCTATTATTTTTCAAGGTAAATCCTTCACGTTCAGAAATAAGAAGACCATCGCAAAGAATTAAGAGAAAAGGAACTAGGGCAATCACGGCATCTGAACAATTCACAAGACCAGTATCGCCACGACTTTTTAAAAGACTAGTAATGCCGTGACTTTTCATCACCTAATCATTGCACGTTAGGATCAGCTGAATGTAAAGCCAATAAATGGAACCCATTTTCAAGCAACTTTGCCAAGACTCAAAAAAATTGCCAAAAGAAGGGATGCCATATTGGAACACCCACCGTTCTGAGAATATAAAAACCATACTAAATTCAGGAGCATGGTTTCATGAAGAATAAAAAACCATATGGCACTCTTAGCCGACCAACTTTGGAGATGGCTAGGTGAATTATGACCAAAAAATATGGCAAACAAAAGTGCAGGATCACACCAGTACAATTAAGTCTCTCATTGTCCATGCACAGTATGTATGATTAAACCGACACACCCCATTGACAATAGTGTAAAGTGTAGGCAGAGACCGATGAAAAAGTACATTACAAGAAAGACTTTAAATGGACTTCATGAATGCACATTACAGCACAAGAATAAGATCAGAGTATCACAACAACCACCTAAGTCAGGATAGACGTACTAGCTACCTTCAAAGTAGGAAATCATCATGCCCAACTAAACCTAGGATTGATATCTAAATCACCACACGCAACGAAGTCTCTGTCCACCCAATCAAGAGCACCTCAGGATAAAGTAATATTGTTTGTCGAGCAAAAATGACTCTCACGACCTTGCGCACTCATCTTTCCTAAATAGGCAACGTGAAAAAGCAGAGACATAAGGTCCATATAGTTGCAATAGAGTGGGACAGAAGCAACAAATCCACTCACGTCACTTTACCACTCCATCTATGGACTACGTGGAGATGTACTAGGGGAATCGGCAGGACGTCCACTGGGCATATCTCTGTGGAGCTGAGAGACTCTTTCACCATTTCGTACATCAGGACGTTCAAGTGTAGAAGGTCTCTGATTAGGAGAGGGACTCCTCTCATGTTCAGCTTTCTGTGGGCTACGGGATGAGCTGAAAATTGGGGAACTCCAATACTATGAAAACTCTCAACAAGAGATGACCAAAAGAAGCATTAAAGGGAAACAAGGAGGGCCCTCACCTTCTGTATGATCCACTCCGACTTCGGTCCTCGTCATCATACTTGGATGCCCCTCGGTCTTTGTGATGATCAGGACTTGCGCTATAGCTCTTACTTCGGTGACAGTAACTCCTTTCCCTGTCCCTGTTCCTGTCGCGGTCATATTGTCCTCTGCTTCTGCTGCGACTTCTCCTCCTGTAATCGCGGTCTCTATATTCGTCTCTGTACCTGAAAATCCATTTTACTATCAGTTGCAGTAGAGAATGAGAGGGAATTACTTGCAACTCTGCAAGATGCAACTACTCATTAAGAAGGCTAAGGGTTAACTGCTACTTGATGTCACATCAGTGGATTTTTTTCATTTCACTACGAACAAAAGAACAAGGTGCAACAAGCTTGGATGTCACCTAATATCTGAACTGTTGTTTCAAAGCTTAAATGACAAATAAGCAGAACCTAGAAACCAACAACTCAATGACATAATGGGAACTAGATGAAAGAAATTAGCAACACCACTGTTCGCTCCTTTTTACAAAGAATATCCTTTACCGAAATTTCTGTCTTCGATTTTTTTATTAAAGTAGGTTCTGTGATTTGATTACTATGAGAGTTATGGCGAAAAATAAAGTGTAGCACAGGATTATATGGAATGGATGGAAATCAGAACAGGGCTATATGGAATAAATGAAAAGTGTATGGATTAAAAACGGATCTGGAATCAACAGAGTTTCAAGCTACGTTACAATACTCCTATGAAAGCAGTAAGGAACTGGAAAGTTACAGGAAACTGTAAATACAGGAAGTAAAGATGCATAGGAAACTAAAGTGCAAATAAGCTTTAGTGGTTTTTCTTTTTTGTTATTCCTTCTTTTTCTCTTCGCTTTATTTGAGTATTTGTATCTCCTCCTATCTTGCAACTGCTCGTTGGTTACTTCCATGTTTTCAAACTTTGAATATTTTGGCGCTTCCAATAACTGCCTTTTCTTTCCACGTTTCCAGTTTTATTGTCCGCCAAAACTTGATCTCAACTGCTGAGATGATTTCAAATATGGACCAGTAACCTTCCATAATATGCCCGTGCTCATTATCTCAACTCCTGTTCATAACTTCTTGTTGTCATGGCTAGGTTGTGATTCTTCAGTGTATTCCTGAAGTGTGATCCTCCCGAAAAAGGATTGCTGTCATGAAGCATAAATATTCCAACGTCCCGAACTATAATTCTTCATATTTCGGTAAATATAAATATTTTTATTACTTACCGAATTCGGGATACTATGCCATTCTTACTTGCTTCTCGGCATGTTGCTGAATTTGGTCCGGACGTGTTTCAAAAGATGGCTGATTTTCATTATACACTGGATTCGGTATTAAAGCATATTCGACACTTATGCCGATTCTTATTTTGATGTCAACATATGCCCCATTTTAAAAGAATTAAAAGGACTTTTAATTCTTTTAAATGCCAGAAGAAAATATGCTTACATTTTATTATTGATGTCGCTTCGTCACCTCACTTCGCGCGTTCTGCTTTTCGTCTTCAAAACATTTCTTCTAAAAATCTTTCCTTTCTTCGTGCCCTTGCATTCTCACCTTTTCAACTCTTTGCAACTTCTTGATTCTTTGCATTCTCTCTCGATATTCACCTGAACCCAATGGCTTCCAAGGCTTCTAAGGAGGAAACTTTCTATTTTTCTGCATCAGATGCTCTTGATCGCTACCATATATTTCAAGATTCTGAAGATTTCAACGAAGAATTTCATTTGTTCTCCGTGGAGAACGATTTCGAGGATTCCTTCATTCTCGGTCCAGCAGTTCGCAATCATTTCTCTGTTTCGAAGTGCCTTTCAATCCACTTCCCACGTCATCAATTTGAAGTGCTTCCAGTCCACGAGTCATCTATCTTGGCTTATCAATGGCATTCTCGTCCTCCTCGTCTTAGGGTTTTTTCAGACTTTGAACCTGATTTCTATTAATGGTATCTTCGTCTTCTCCCTTCTAAGGGTTCTCTTTGGGACACTCTTTCAATTTATGATGCTCTACGTCTTAGCTACTTTGATTACTATGTGAATCGTGAGCTAATCGGTGCATTATCTTGCTTTTGGTCGACCTCCACTAATTACTTCTTTTTCCCTTTCTCTCATATGTCGATAACTTTACTTGATGTATACTGTCTCACTGGACTTTCTCCTTTGGGTACAAACCTATCTACCTTGTCTCCTGATTCTCGTTCAAAGCTTGGCAAGTTGTGTGATTCTGAAATGGCCTATGGAGCATTTATGAAAAAGTATTTCAAAAAAGAGAACATAGTTACCGCTGAAGAGTATACTGCTTTTCTTTTATATTGGCTCTATAGATTTCTTTTCTGCCACCCCATAGTTAGGATTTCAAATGATTTTGTTGTTATTGCCTCCACATTAGCATCAGGGACCCCACTAACTTTGGGTAAAACCATGTTAGCCTTACTATATCGGGGCTTAGCCCATGCTTCCCCCTCTATTGCTTCGGAAGAAGTTAGTAGAGTTTTTGGTGGTCCTCTTTGGCTCCTTCAAGCATGGACAGCTTTCTATTTCCCTGCATAGTTTTCTAAAGATCAAGTCATTCAGCCCCTTGGGATTTCCATTCCTAATCATCCAGTCTGACAGGCCTTGAGTAGGAAATTAATCCCTCTTTCCGAAGAACCATCTTCTTATTTTCGGTACGTTATTTCTCAAATCTGTTCTGTTGAGGAGAACCCACATTCTTTTACTCCTTTCTTTATTTCTCAGTTTAAGTCTTATCTCCTTGCTTTTCAGAAAAATAAGAGTGACTTCTGTCAAACCATTCTGACTTCAGTTGATCTTTCTGTGAGATTTTCAACAAAAGGCAGATTTGCTGCTGGTTTTGAAATCTACTCTCCTCAATACTGTACCAGACTGCTTTGATTGATTCAAGGAGTTCCTATTCCAACCCTTTATATTTTCTCTTATGCCTCCTTTGACAAAATATCCTGCAAGCTAAAAGATAATCAACCTTTTGTTGAGCTGACCATACTGATTCGGAGTGTTTATCGATTGTTTCGTGTTGTCAAATTCATTGGACATCCCAATCATGCTTTAGCTGATTTTAATCTCTGGTGGGATAATTATCGAAAGACCATATTTTCAGATCCTCTGGATCAGATTCTCCTAAAGATAAGAGATGATATTCCTCTTATATTGCCAAAAACAATCGAAGTCACCAATGTACCTTCAGTTAAACAAGTAGAGACTTCTCAAGGTAACTAGATTTTGCTTTTTTCATATCCATATATCTCATTTGATACTCCATTTCCAATCTGACTTTTATTTTTGTAGTGAGTAAGAAAAGGAAAGCTTTAGACCC
Organism: Syzygium aromaticum; assembly: GCA_024500025.1. Lineage (NCBI taxonomy): Eukaryota > Viridiplantae > Streptophyta > Magnoliopsida > Myrtales > Myrtaceae > Syzygium > Syzygium aromaticum. The sequence continues at coordinate 6,881,090 of CM044890.1, forward strand.
ACATGCTCCTGCTCCAAAGAAAATACTAGCAAAACGTGGTGTGAGGAAAGTAATCATTCGATCTTAAGAATCACCTCCAGAAGGATCTCCAACCATGAATCAATCTCCAGAACCGACACTAAGAGCTATGATAAAGCCACGTACTCCAAAAGGTAATTCTAATGCTTTACTTTTGCCGAATATCATAGCATTAACTTATTTGTCTTCTTGATTAATCCAAGGGCTCTTAAGACTTATCAACCCAGTATTGCTTCTCCTGTTTTCCTTCCTAGCAAGAATCTTACCCCATCAGCTTCCAATTCTTTACCGATGATACTTACTCCCTTGATAGAAGCTAAATCAATTCAAGAACAAACTTCTATTCCAACTCCAACAGAGAGTATACCACCAATGGATATTCTTGCCTCTATTGTAGAACCTGAAGCAAATCTTACTTTATCTTTCATCGGTAACTATTATTATCTTTTATTTGATTCAAAATCTTATACTGTTGTCTTATATAGATAAGCCAACATTTGCAATTACCGATGAAACCACTCATGCATTTTAAGAGGCTCCAATTTCTGAAGGAGCATCAGGTGTACCTCTTCCTGCAATCATAGATGAGCCCATTCATGTGCTTCAAGAGGCTTCAATTTATGAAGGAACATCAAGTGTACCACCACTTGCAAGCACTGATGAGCCTCAAGAGACTTCAATTCCCGAAAGAGCTACTTATACAGTTACTGCTTTGCCTCCTTCCACATCTTATGCAGTACCTAATCCACCTACCGAGATAGAACTTTTCTCTCAAGATGAACGGGTAGAACTGGAAAGGATATTGGCAGGTACTCATCCAAGCTCTTCTACAGCTCCTGATTCTTCAGAACCCTCGACTTTATCAATGTTTGCTGAAATTTCTCGAGAAATAGCCAAGGCTAAATGAGAAAAGCTCATTCACTTATTGGAACCTGGCCATGGAAAGTTGATCAATGACTCTGATAAGGAAAACCAGGCAAGGATTCTTTTCCAAAAAGTATGCTCTGATAATCCATCATTTGTTTTATCTGAGCCCTTCCAGGACAAGATTGACCTCTTTGCTGTTGGCTTTGTGGATGCTGTAAACACAATAAGAGTCAACCTTGATCAACTTCCTCATCTTCTCTTTGGGGAAAACAGAGGATTGGCAATCCAAGATGAGCTTGCCCGTAAGCGTGAAGATGCTCGTCTTTTCTACGACAATTTCAAAGTCAAAGAGAGCAAGCTCCAACGCTTAGAGGCTAGGAAGAAAGAACTTGAGGCAGAGCTGAGAATGGTGAACGCTTAATTGGAAGAACAAAAGCTCACAGTTTCAGCTATTTATCCTACACTTAGGCGTAAAATGAAGCAGTGTCGGGAGTTAGAAAAAGAATTTGATGCTTCTGCTGGAATATCAAAGTCCATGAAAGAAAGAGAGCCGAGATTATGGATGAAAATCATAGGCTTGAAACTGAACTGAGAGATTTTGTAATCGAGGCCAAAACTTTATTGGCTGAATGGGAATAAATTGAAAGTTTTATTGGCTAGGTTTTGATCTCCCTTGCATTCACCTAATATCCCAATAATACAAACTCCCGACGCTATTCTTTGTTCACGTCAATAATCAAACCTTCTTGACCAAAGATTAAACCGAATCTCCATTTGGTTCCTTTGACTTTTAAATCAACTTAAAGATAACTGCTCCATTACAGCTTTCATAACTTATGAGTCAAATAATCACCTTATTTTGCTTATCCCCTCTGAAATTACTAACTTCAAAAATAACTGTTTATCTATAAGCATAAACCACGTTCAACCTCTATTTCTGTTTTCCAAAAAGAATTCTAGCACACTACCTTCCACGATTTGCTCCATATCCTTTACATTTATAACTACCCAAGCTACCAAATCTTTCCTGAGAACTCACAGTCTCGTTCATGATGTCTTCACATGGTTCTTCATCTCAATTGCTTATTTGGTCCCAATCACAACGACAACGCATTCCCTATAAAGGTAAATTTTCCACTGAACATGACCAAATTTAGGCTTTGATAGCTGTTTAACATAGACATCTTGCTTATTCCATTATCTAGGTGAACGGTCCATATGGAGGTGACTGCATGAATTATTATCTCAAGGGCATCACGCATTATTGAAACACAAGTATAAGGTAGAAGTTACCGATTTGACCAACTTCTTTAGATCCAGAGTGTTTTTGTCTGCAGATTTTGCCCTCCTAAATCTGGTTTGGGAGCTATGCTCTTTATTTCCTGCTCGCTTTGATGAATTTGAGCATAATGTGAAGGAAATTTGGAATTTGGAGCCACTTGTTGTGGAAGCTAACGTTCTTCATCTTCAAATTGAAGAAGAATCTTTCCGATTACAAAATTCCAAAGAGAAATATGCTCAAGTCCAAGACTCCTGTACTAAAGCTAGAGATGACATTCAGATGACTCGTCAACTCCTCAATTTCCTTTCCAATCATCATCGTGTGGAGCGGAGGATACTGAGGGATGAAATTTCCCATGTCAAGTCTATGGTTGAAGCTACTTCAAACACGTACAGGCAATTGCTTCAAGAAGCTTGGGAAAAGTTTGAAATTGTTCGCTTTCATTCTCGTCATCTAGAGTATCTCGAGGGACAACAATCTAAACTTCATCAGGATCTTGCCTTACATTCTCATTTGGTAGTCCAGAACCTTAAACTTGTTAATGATTTGCAGACTTTTGTCATCAAGATTGGAATGTACTTTCATTTTGAATGAATAGAATAATTTCCTTGTGCTTCGCAGATTGATGGATAATACTTCTTCAAATATTTCCCATTTATAGAACGCGATAGTTCTTTTCCATTAATATCCATCAATCGGTATGCATTCCCAGTAAACACTTCGGTAACCAAATATGGTCCTTCCCAATTTGATGACCATTTACCGAATTCCCTATTTTGAAGGTTAAATGGCAAAATTGCTTTCCATACTAAATCCCCCACAATGAACTATTTGAGTTTAACCCTTTTATTAAAAGCTCTAGCCACTCTTCTCTTTTGTGCAATCAAATGATCCAAAGAAGCCGCACGAATCTCATCTAGCTCATCCAAATTTATGTGCATCCAATCTCTATAATCTTCAGGCAACATCTCGCTCTACAATTGGACTCTTAAATATTGTACTGTTATCTCCGTCAGTAAAACTACTTCTTGTCCATATGTAAGCATATAAGGACTAACACCTGTGCTTGATCTTCGTGATGTTCGATACGCCCACAATATTGTTGACAATAAAACATCCCATTCTCTTGGATTTTTTTCTAGGTGTTTCTTGATCAGTCCAATGACAACTTTATTAGTTGCTTCAGCTTGTCCATTCGCCTGGGGATAATATGGTGTAGAATAGACCATCTTGATTCCTCTTGATCGTGCAAACTCTACTACTTCACTTCCAGTAAATATTGTTCCTTGGTCCACAGTAATTGACTCAGGCAAGCCAAACCGATGAATTATATTTTCTTTGATAAACTTGACAACAATCTTCTGTGTAATACTCTTATATGGAATGGCCTCCACCCACTTTGTAAAGTAATCCGTAGCCAATAAAATGTAACTATACTTATGAGAAGAAAGTGGATAGATCTTACCTATTATGTCCATTGCCCATCCCCTAAATGGCCAGGCTTTATAATAGAATGGAGCTTCATAACAGATACATGTTACAATGGTCTATGTTTTTGACACGAAAGGCATGCTTTAGCGTAATTAATACAATCCTGCACCATTGCTGGTCAAAAATATCCGTACCTTTTTAATAGCCACCTCATCTTGATACCTGCTTGATGAGCTCCACATATACCCTCATGTGCTTCTGCCATAACCAATTTCGCATTATCATCATCAAGACAACGTAAGAGCAATCCATATGATGATCTTTGGTATAATTCTTCTCCTAATAAAACATATTTCTGGGCCTACATCCTCAGCTTTCAATCTCTTGAATCTGGATTCTTCAAATATTCGATGATAGTTTGTCTCCAATCCTCTCGGACTACTTTACTAACTGCTATCGGTATCTTTCTTTGTTCAATTGAAGGTATAGACAGCGTTATGGTAGTTGTGACGTCTACCAATCATTTTGATATTCGGTATCCAGACGCTATTTGAGCTATCTCATTTGCCTCGAAATTCATGCTTCTTTTAACATGGACTATGTCATACTCTCTGAAATGCTCTAATTGTTTTTTTGCTAAATAGTAATAACCAATCAAATTTTCATTCAAACATTGGTATTCCCCTCTTAACTGTTTCACCACCAATTGTGAATCACCAAATACTTTAATAAACTGTACTTTCAACTCAATCAATATTCCCAAGCCAATAATCAGTGCTTCATATTTAGCTTGATTATTTGAACATTTAAAGTCTAACCTACAGACGCACCTAGTAAGTTTTCCATCGGGAGAAATTATTATCAATCCTGCTCCAGCCATCCTCTTAGCACGCGATCCATCAAAGTACATAGTCCATGGTAGTACTTGATTGAAGCTCTGCTCATTTTCTTCCATTTGTAAACATGGGCATTCGATAAGAAAATCGACAATAGCTTGACCTTTTACTACCTTGATCGGCACATATATCAAATCAAATTCGGACAAAATAAATGCCTACTTGGCTATACGCCCTTTTATCACAGGTCGGGATAACATGTATTTTATTATATCGGTCTTGCCGATCACATACACTTTAGTTGGCAATAAGTAATGTCTTAACTTCATACAAGCAAAGTATAAAGATAAACATAATTTTTCAATTGCGGTATATCTTTTTTCAACATCGGTTAATATTCTGCTCAAATAATATACCGCTTGTTCTTTTCCACTTTCATTTTCCTGTGCCAATATACTCCCGATAATTATATCGGTAGCCGATAAGTACAATTTCAGTGATTTGCCTGCTTTTGGCAGCATTAATACAGGAGGATTCATTAGATAGGCTTTAATCAAATCAAAAGCCTTTTGTTGTTTCTCTCCCCATATAAATTCATCTTGATTCTTAAGGTACAGAAGTTGTGTCATCGACTCCATTTTAACAGATAAATTATTGATGAATTTTCTAAGAAAGTTTATTTTTCCAATCACCATTTGTAACTGTTTCTTGGATGTAGGATGGGAAAGCTCCATGATAGCCCTTACTTTGTTCTTGTCAATTTCAATTCCCTTCTGACTGACCAAAAAGCCAAAGAAATTTCTTGCTCGTACTCCAAAAGCGCACTTAGTTGGATTCATTTTCAATTTGTACTTCCTCATCCTGATAAATGCCTGTTCGAGATAATCCAGATGATCTTCTTGGGCTAACTTAACCACCACGTCATCAATATAAACCTCTAAGAATTTACCGATCATGTCATGAAAATAAAATTCATTGCCCGCTGGTATGTAGCCCCTACATTCTTCAATCCAAAAGGCATAACTACCCATTGAAAAGTCCCAATTGCACCAGGACATCTAAATGCTATCTTTGGGACATCTTCCTTAGCAATAAAAATTTGGTTATAACCCAAATGACCGTCCATCAATGATAACATCTCATTTCCCGATGCTGAGTCTATTAACATATCTGCCATGGGCATTTGATATTCATCCTTTGGAGTGACATTATTTAGATCCCGAAAGTCAATGCAAACTCTCAGCTTTCCATTCTTCTTTTTCACAGGAACAATATTTGAAAGCCACTCAACATACCTGGCTATTTCAATAAATTTTGCCTTCAACAACCTTTCTATTTCTTCTTTGACTTTACCAATCACATCTGGAGCAAATCTTCTTGCTAATTGTTTATGTGGACGAAACCCTTTCTTGATTGGAAGGCGATGTTCTATAATATCTCTTGACAAACCGAGCATTTCATGATAATCTCATGCAAAGCAATCTTTGTACTCTTTGATTAGATTAACCAACTTGTCTTTCATGCCCCCTTGCAAAAACGTACTTACATACACTGGGCGGAAAAAACCAGGCTCTCCTATATCAACCTCCGATAACGGATCTTGAGCCTCCATTATTCTGTCTTCTTTGACTAACAACTCTTCCCATTCATCTATACAATCCGAGACTTCAACATTTTGCTCTACCATTTCCGCCAAATGTGTGAAGTATCTTTTACAAACTTCTTGCAATGCAAACTTGTTTTCCATAAAGAATGTGTAATTCTTCTAATGCCAAGCTTGATTTGGGAATCCATTCAGCTTTTCTATTCCCGAAGCGATAATAAGCAAGTGATTGTGGATCTATTTTTGGTATTTCAATAGCATAACGCTCATGTAAACGATCTTGATGTTCAACTGATTGAAGCATATCCCGAATCTGCCTCAACATATTCCACTTTCTCACCATTCTAAAATGTCAATATTTGATGTAAAGTTGAAGGTATACACTGATTAGAGTGTATCCAATCTCTTCCAAGCAACAAATTATATGAACCATCAGATTCTACTACAAAAAAAGTCGTTTCAGACGATTTGGATCCTATGGTTAAATCAATAATTATTGTCCCCTTAACTTCGATAACTTCCCCAAGAAAATCAGATAATTGAACATTAGATTGGATGATATCATTATCATCTTTCCCTAATTTCTTGAAGTATTTATAAGATATGAGGTTCAAAGTTGCTCCAGCATCAATAAAGACCTTCCTGACGGGCCTACCATTAACTCTTCTTGAAACAATCATGGATCTTAAATGTTTTACTTTTTCAAAAGGTACCTTATCAAACTTGATGGCTTCTTTGTCGAGAAACTGAAATTCTGTCATGGCTATTTCTTTTTCTGAAATATGTTCGATATCTTCTTCCACACTCAAATTAGTTCCATACTTCGCTGGAAGTCTAGCGTGGATCATGTTTATCCATACTGGAGAACCATAGTTCTTCGATATCTTGAAATGGCTAGTTTGATAACTCCTGCCATCTTTTTGTGACCATTTAGGATCCAAATCTTTTTGTTCCACCTTCCCTTTTTGCTTTGGATTGATAGCTACAGGAATTTGCCCAAAATTAATTGTTTGTAGAACCTGAGCAACCTCTTTCTCCTTCTTCTTTTCAAGGTAAGAGCTACTTCCCATATCACCTGGTTCTGGCTTACTCCGATCTTTTTCATCGGGATTTCTTCTCCATACCCAATTACCTTTCCTGCTGACAGATGTGAAGGGTAAGCCTTACTTTACCATACCTTTAGCTTGACTATTCTCAAAATTCCTTTGCCTATTTCTTATTCGCTGGCAACGTCTCTTAATAGTTCTATAAGATGCATGTCCTAGCGATTTAACTGTTGACCATTTTCCTTCGAGAGGGTTGTAGGGCACCTTAACCGTTTTTCCTCTATGGATTTCCTGAGATTTAAATAGTGGTGAATCATCAAATTCATCTCCCCAACTGATTGGCTCAATTGGCAATGATGGAGATGGATTATCGTCCATATTTCCATAATAGACCACATAGTCAAACTTCCCACTAGGTTCTCCATGCAATCCAACTTTGGGATCACCTTCTTTATATCGCTGCCATAAGCTCTTTTTCTTTACAGGTTTCAGTAATATTTCGTTGTATTCATGAATTTGCGCAGTTGACTCCTGAATTGGGGGTGCTAGTTGAGATGACCCATAGTATTCGTTCCTCTCATGCCTATGACTAGCATCTTTTCTTTCGAGCCCCTATGCAGTCTGTCTTGAGTAAATTTCCTCTTCTCTTGCTCGAATTAAAGAGTTTTCGGCAGCTACAATCTCAGATTTTACTCATGGTCCACCTGTCCTGCGAACAAATGATCCCGATTTGTATCTCCCTCTTGTTCCTCTCGTAATTCGAAACTTGGGAAACTCCCAATTTGACTCCCGACCTTGCCAAGTTAGCTCCTGATGACAGCGAGTACAACGTTGTTTGTTGTCATCATCCGTCGTCTCTTGTATATTAACCATGCTGATCATTTTCGGGAAAGGATCTATATCTACTTCCATTAGAGCCTTGCCTTTGTCTTCGGCAAATTTAATCTTGCCTTGACGAATTGCCTCTTGGATTGTCTTTCTAAACATAATGCAATTTACCGTATCATGAGTTGTAGAATGATGCCATTTGCAATATTTCTTATCCGCTATCTCTTCCTTTGACGGGATTACTTGTCCTTTGGATAATTTGATCATTACATCCTTCAACAATAGGTCAAATATTTCATCTAACTTGTAGATATCAAAGGAATAGCTATTTGTCTCCTTAGCCTTGAACTTGAATACATCTCTCACCCTGACCGGTTTAAGTGCTGGGCACACATATGGTTTGTTTAATACCATAGTTGCTACAGCTATCTCATTCTCCTCTTCGGCTATCTCTGCATATTCGGTACTTTCGGCAAATGCAACTGTTGGCCGATTATCCTTATTCGGGTTCTTATCTTTTTCCTTCAACAAGTGTTCATACTTAGAAACTCGGGCATTTAACTGAAAGAGATCGTCAAAAGCTTGTCCTTCAAATATTTCCTTAAGATTAAACATCAAGCCGTTAAAAGCCAAATTTGCGAACTCCTTCTTAGTAAGTGATGTTAAACATCGGTTTCTGGATTTCTTGAAACGAGCAATAAACTGATCCACTGTTTCGGTATTATACTGATAGATCCTGGCCAAATCGGCTACTGTTACCTCTGGTACCATTCGGTAAAACTGCGAATGAAACTGCCTCTCTATCTCGGCCATGTTTGAATAGAATTCGCAGGTAAATTCATATACCAAGTAAACGTTGTTCTTGACAAAGACAATAGAAACAACTTTAACCTTAGATACTCATTAGTTCCAGCTTCTCCACATTGTGCCAAGAATCAACCCACATGTTCCACGGTTGACTAATCTTCCTCTCCAGTAAATACAGCAAAGTCCGGCATCTTGAAACACCTTGGATATGGTATGTTATCAATCCAATCGGGATGTGGCTTCCTATATACTGGCATTGGCAATCCTCTCTCTGCTTCCAACTGTTGCATTACCAACTCTGCAACTCTATCTGGGTTCCATGGCCTCAAATTTTGCTGGCCTGTCCAAGGATCTTGACCCCTAGGATCAAACTGTTGAGGTCGATTCACCCCTTGCTGCTCCATATTAAAATTAATGTGTGGTGGTGGCCAATAAAGAGGATTTTCTATCACATGAGGATATGGTTGAGGCTCAGGTAGTCTAATATGATCAGCATTAGGCATACTTACTGGTGGAGATACATTCATCATTGGCAGTGCATTTGTGACCATGGGATTGACTAAATTAGCACCATTTGGTACATTTTGAGGAAAGGTATAAGTACTCACACCATTCATTAGGTTTATAGGAGTGGGATTCTCTGGCTTTGGTATAATTCTAACAGGAGGTTGAGAATTTGATCCTCCATTGCAATTATACCCCACATGAAGAGGTCCCGAAGTTGGTGGTAACAGTGTTGTCCCAAGAGGATTTACATGAAAGGGCAGAACTTGAGAAGATGAACTAGGACGTGATATTACCTCATTTATAACATTGACCACCATGGGTTTTATCACATCCGTCACATGTTGCACTATATGATTGGTAAGCTCGTTCTGTTGCTCTTCAAACAACCTTTTCATCGTGGCTACCAAGGTATTATCTGGTGCCAACGCACAGGCTTGTTCTTCAGTTAATTGTCGAGGAATATCGACATTTTCATCTACTTGATTAGTCGCAGAATGCTCAGAACGTGCCCCCTCGACTAGATTGTTAAGGTTATCCACCGATATTGCTTCAGATTGTCTGGTTCTCACCATTTCTCTAAATCTTACCACACAAGTCCCACCGGGCGTGCCAAAAAGATGTTCGCTTGTTTTTACGAGGAATATCCTTTACTGAAATTTTTGTCTTCGGTTTTTTTATTAAAGTAGGTTCTGTGATTTGATTACTAGAAGAGTTATGGCGAAAAATAAAGTGTAGCACGGGATTATATGGAATGGATGGAAATCGAAACAGGGTTACATGGAATGGATGAAAAGCGTATGGATTGAAAACGAATCTGAGATCAACAAAGTTTCAAGCTACGTTACAATACTCCTATGAAAGCAGTAAGGAACTGGAAAGTTACAGGAAACTGTAAATACATGAAGTAAATATGCATAGGAAACTAAAGTGCAGATAAGCTTTAGTGGTTTTTCTTTTTTGTTGTTCCTTCTTTTTCTCTTCGCTTCATCTGAGTATTTGTATCTCCTCCTATCTTGCAACTGCTCGTTGGTTACTTCCATGTTTTCAAACTTTGAATATTTTGGCGCTTTCAATAACTGTCTTTTCTTCCCACGTTTTCAGTTTTATTGTTTGCCAAAACGTGATTTCAACTGCTGAGATGATTTCAAATTTGGACCAGTAACCTTCCATAATATGCTCGTACTCATTATCTCCACTCATGTTCATAACTTCTTGCTGTCGTGGCTAGGTTGTGATTCTTCGGTGTATTCTCGAAGTGTGATCCTCCCGAAAAGGGATTGCTGTCATGAAGCATAAATATTCCAACGTCCCGAACTTTAACTCTTCATATTTCGGTAAATATACATATTTTTATTACTTACCGAATTCGGGGTACCATGCCATTCTTACTTGCTTCTCGACATGTTGCCGAATTTGGTCCGGACGCGTTTCAAAAGATGGCCGATTTCCATTATACGCTGGATTCGGTATTAAAGCATATTCGGCACTTATGCTGATTCTTATTTTGATGTCAACAACCACATTGACAACACACTTACTTGTTAAAAGGAGGTCACAAGAGTTTACAGTTTCATGCATGAACATCTTAATTAAAGGCAACACAGTCACAATATTGCTAGGATGTATCATCAAGTGCTGATGGAGGAAGTCCAAGTTCATGAGCTCTTCATCCAGCACAAATTAATAAAAATAGTCTTGGGAAAAGTGCAAAACAAGTCCTCAACGTTTTGCACATTCTCCCATTAATCAATTGAGTTCTAAATCTTTTGGCAAATATTCAATCGGTCCTAATCTTGCAGCTGACGCCATCTTTTCACTGGAAAATGGAACCCACTTAATTTTACATGAAAATTACCTATATTTTTTTACTATAACACTGGATTTTGCAATTGCGAGACTCAGACGAAAACTAAAGCTCAAATTTTCATTTAAATTGAGGAATCATTGGAGTTCAACTCAAAACCGTAAATTTGGCCCTTCGATCATCAAATTGTTTTGCTAGTCAGTTGATTCTCATAATCAGTTCTGTCACTCAATGATTAATTAGACTGATGTATTTTATCCCTTATGGTCCAAATAATCCAGTTACTCTTTTTCCAAAGTAATTAAAATGATGACCAGTTGCTTAGCTGGCTTGAGCAACCATGATGTAACTGCACTCCCAACCTTTTTTCTGGAAATTGCATTTCCAAACTTAATTGCTCAGATCTCAAGAAAAGGTGGGAAAGTCCTATCCACTAACCGAAGAATTAATGAGTCAAATTTACTATGTGCGTGAGTGACTGTGGTTTTAGCATTCAAATTCACCTCCAGGATTTCAGCTTTTGGGATGTGACACCATTTCTTGACATTTGATTACTGTGAAGAAATTTAATATATATCGCCCCAATTCTTTAAAAGTAATTGCCTTTAATGTCATTTCAATGTTAATATATATTATGATTTGTATCTTTGAAAATGTATAGATATTTTCCATAAGCCATAAGATGCGTAAACAAGCATATCATATCATTGTTAACAGCATTAACTCCTCCGTAGAATCAGTTCTCTCCATGAACTTGATCGATTGCTTTCATTACTTGCGGACAACCAACAAGGGATGGTAAGGATTAATCACAAAGTTTGCAATTTGATTTTAATAAGGCCAGGAGGGAACCTATAAATAAATTGGCAGTGACATTGTTAACCCAAAGGGACAGGTGTCCTCTCATGTTGAGGTAAACTGAGAGAATTTCCCTGCCGCTCCTCTTCAAGCATCTTCACAAGTCATTGAAAAGAAATTAGATGGCTTAAACGTTCGTACATCAAAGAGCTCTACTCATGGGTCCTCTATCCACTGTACACTACAAAAAAAACCGGTTTTTTGCCACGAAAATTTGCGACGAAAAAATTTTCGTTGGAAATTTGCGACAACTTTTCCAACGAATGTAAAAATTCTTCGGAAATTAGCGACGAAAAATTTTTGCATCGCAAAATTCGTCGGAAATTAGCGTTGAAAAATTTTTTGTCATAAAATTCGTCCGAAATTAGCGACGAAAAATTTTTAGTTGGAAAATTCGTTGGAAATTTCTAACGACTTTTCCAACGAATTTTTAAAAGTTTTTGTTGTTAGGCTAGAATTAAATTCGTTGAAAAATTCGTTGAAAATTTCCAACAAATTTTGCAACCAATTTTAAAAAGTTTTTGGTGTTCGGCCAGAATAAAATTCGTTATAAAATTCGTTGGAAATTTCCAACGAATTAAAATTTTCGTTTAATTGATTTAATTGTGAACTAATTTCGTTGCAAAATTTGTGGGAAATTTCCCACGAATTTTGCAACGAAATCAAACATACCCTTTTCTTCTGTTTATTAAAAATTCATTGCAAAATTCATTGGAAATTTCCAACGAATTTTGCAACGAATTTTTATAAGTTTTGATATTCGGCTAGAATATAATTCGTTACAAAAACCGTTGAAAATTTCTAACGAATTTTGTAACGAATTTAATTTTTTTGTTTTATTAATTTAATTGTGAAATAATTTCGTTGCAAAATTCGTGGGAAATTTCCCATGAATTTTGCAACGAATTGAAAGTTTTCCTTTTCTTCTGTTTATAAAAAATTCGTTGGACATTTTCAATGAATTTTGCAACGAATTTTAAAAAGTTTTTGATGTTTGGCTAGAATAAAATTCCTTGGAAAATTCGTTGGAAATTTCCAACGAATTTTTCAACGAATTAAAATTTTCATTTAATTGATTTAATTGTGAAATAATTTCGTTGCAAAATTCGTGGGAAATTTCCCACGAATTTTGCAACAAATTCAAATATGCCCTTTTCTTCTAGTTATTAAAAATTCATTGCAAAATTTGTTGAAAATTTCCAATGAATTTTGCAACATATTTTTAAAAGTTTTTTATAGTAGACTAGAAACAAATTCGTTGCAAAAATCGTTGGAAATTTCCAACGAATTTTGCAACGAATTGAATTTTTTGTTTTATTAATTTAATTGTGAACTAATTTCGTGCAAAATTCGTGGGAAATTTTCCACGAATTTTGCAACAAATTTTAAAAATTCTCATTTGTTGTGTTTATTAAAAATTTGTTGGAAAATTCGTTGAAATTTCCAACGAATTTTTAAAAGTTTATGTTGTTAGGCTAGAATCAAATTCGTTGGAAAATTCGTTGGAAAAATCGTTGAAAAACATGTTTTTTTGTAGTGGTAGTAGCACCATGATTTCAATGGTAAATTGACCCTGCCAATTTTCTCATAAATTTCAATCAGGATCCCCATCAAAGTGTCAGCTACCTTTATTAAATCCCAATCAAATTTACAGCAACCTTTATTAGCTCTTGAAATGTAGAGATATATGATTTGTGCAGCTAGTAAACAGGCTCGTGTAAGTATAAGACGACCAAATACCTTAACCAATCCATAGAAATGATTTTGGAATTTTAACCTCAAACACAATCCACAACTGAAGCAATAGGGAGTTACAGACAGCTTAGCAATACATAGACACAATTTATAATCAAGTGTAGAATTTTTCTCATTTTAGCATACATAGACACCATTTGCATGACTTTACTAACTTAACAAACTTAAACCATACCTTGGACGAGGACTACGACTCCTCGACCGCCTTCTTATCTTTGAAACCGGCTCGGCAATCTTCCCCTTATCGCTGTTGCGAAATAGAGGCCGAGCTCATCAGAAAAATTGACAATAAGAAAATGACAGTTAATTTATTCGAAAATTTTACTTTCTAATTTTCTTTAGGCCATCTTTTGCAGGTTATTTTGCAAAACGAATCCTCCACTGACAGAACCATACTAACAAGGTCATAGCAACTTGCAACATTTGAAGGTTTATTCCAAAAACACCAAATTCCCTCCAGTGAGCTCGTACCAGATTAGCACTGCACTGATTCTTGACCGGAAAAAAGGCACAATCTATTTCAACAATTCGAAAACTAAGAGATGAGAAAATTAAACAGCTTACGTTCTCTCAGCGTTGGGACCGTACTTCGCGAACTGAACCCCAATCTCTCTCCCATCCACGACTCTTCCTTCCAACAAGAAAACCAAACAAGAAATCAAACGCCAATGACCTTGCCGTACTTGTCGAAGAGAGGGAAGAGGTCGTCGGCGGTGGTCCCTGCGAAACGAAACAACAACCCGCCCGCCTGCAGTGGCGAGGCGTCGATGAGAGAGCGGACGGAGACGAAGAGGAGTTGGGATAGTAGGAGAGGAGGGAGGGAGTTACGGAAGGAGATGTTGAGGATGAGGAGGGAGTAGGTGTCGCTGATGTCCGGCGGCCCTGATCTCCCGAAATGCGACTGTTAGTCTGCTGGTTCTAGACTTAGCTCCGCTCATGTGTCATCTTGCTTGTTCATAACTAAGTCTTAATGTGTCCGTGGTTTCTAATTACTAAATAATTATCCTATCTTCTGGATACATTTAGGATTCCCTAAACATCCAAAATTTCAAATTGAATTTAGATTTTCTTTATTTAAAATAAAATAATTAAACAAACATAACAACCGCACTCAAACAATTCAAACAATCCGCAAGATTCTTCTTGTCAAATTCAAATTAGAAAAGAGAATCGAAGTAACAGTCATATTTATAGGATTATAGATATCGACGGAAAGCCAATTATTTGAATTTGAAAAGCAAATAAAATCGATTATCGCATCCAAATAGTTATGGATGAAATAACAATTTCCGTATCGCCGCATATCATACCTTAAAAATAAGGTCGGATAATCGTCCAGATACATTGTCAAATTAAGGATAATTCCTAATTTTGAGTGTTTTCAAATATTACGGATATAGCACACATTATCCTAAGGTATCTAGCAATCCACACAATATTCATGGGATATTCAAAATATTCAAATTAAGAATCTAAATATTTTGAAAATATACCCAATAGAGATTTTTAGCTGATTTGCGGATTACTTTTCAAATTTGAATCGCCGGGATTGCAGATCACGGGTTGGCCGACGGCGGCGAATCGACGGTGGGGCTTGGTCTCGGCTAGCCACCGTCTTGGTCTCAGCTAGCTTGCGACAGTGGTCAGGGGCGGTAAGCTCCGCCGAAATCTGCAATGGAAAGATTAGTCACAGCAATGAAAGACCAAAGCTCGTTGGACGTCAATGAGGCACGGCGACGCTTCGGTTAGGGACTCTATGGTCAAACTAGCTCTTCCAAGTAGATTCGTCTTCTTCTATTGAGTGGCTTTTGTTCTTGTCCCCTGCGCTTTGTGAATTCCACGGAGTCTCCCTCCACTTGGCACTAAATTGATGACGGGGCGTTTCAACTTTTACAGGTGAGCAACCGCTGTAAAAGATTTCCGCAAGAAACTCAAAGTACATGAGTATATGTAGCCGAGCATACTCTCCTTCTGAACAAGCCTCTTGTGAATGCCTTCGACTGGATACTTCGCCGTGGATCGTCGAGGGACTACAAATGCTCGATTAACTTTATGGGGACTCGCCTGACTTGCGGATATCTCCAGAGAACTTCATAAGGGCAGCAGTCACATAGCAAGGCACGATGGTGGCAACTCGGTATAAAGGGGGTTCATGTCGATGAACCCACGAACTCGAGATCACAACAGTAGGGAACGCGCCTGCTTCGTTTTTTTTTTCCATATCTCTTCCAGGACGTCTTGTAGTAGTGGAGGCGTCTGTCTTTGTAACCACTCTTTTGAAGCTTTCTCTTCCCTCGTCAATCTCTCTGCATGGCAAAGATCACTTTTTGGCGTCTTCTGCAAAGTGGTAAACCTCCAAGGGGGCGTGAATCTCTCTCCCTTCGATACTCTCAATTGTGGTAGTGTACATCAATTGTGTGCCCTCTCGCTCTCTCTAAAAATTATGATCTCCGAAATTATAAGAGCCCCCTTGATTAAGGGGTATAATCATATATATTTATATCACAACCTTAAATTAATTAGCCGGATTCCTAATCCTAATAGACTTAAGCTTAGGCTTTATCCTTTAATTTTTATTTAATTCCAAGTGAGCTGAATTAATTTGGGCTTTTATTCAATTAAACTTGATGGGCTAATTTAAACTCAAATTAAGATAACCAAGCCCCTTTTGTCTTGTAATTTTCGGCCCATATTCCTTGAGTGAGCCAAGTTTCATTCGGTGCCCGAACTCGGTTTACGTGATAAATTTTAAGCTTGCTCGTCACCGTCGGTTCAATGTAGAATGCAATTAACCTACATGATCCTAAACTATATACTATGCAATTTTAATAATTTTTTTAGAGGTTAAAATTTAATCCCAAATTTTCTATGCAAATTAAACACTAAATAGTTAGCCAAAATTTAGGTGTCAACACACGAAAATTAGTTTGGTTAAATGTGGCACGGGTATACTAGTTTGGGATTTTTTATGATACTAACCCTAGAATTTAGAAAAGAGTTACTAATTAACTATGAACTTGATAAATTCATTATGATGTTGGTAACTTATTGACAAGTTCACTCATAAGTAAGTTACCGGTTATATTTTTTTGCGAACAGTATTTGAAAATTACCAGCAACTTCAAAAATCTGCAAAGACGAAAAAACTTCAGTTTATCGGCCTAGGGGACCCTAGAATTTTACAATAAGATTACTTTGAATCTAAACTTCGAAGATGCTTTGAGGTTCGAATTAATACCCCTGTTCACTATTGCAGAAAAGTATGATAGGTACAAGACTACCGGTCAACGATCCAATACCAACCTGCAACTTCAACAGAAATGTGTAGTGGGACAATGACAAATATAGAAATCATTAAGGACATATTTCAATGGCACATTCAATCATGTAACCCCGGGCAAAATGGGCTTCGACGGCTCTTCATCTTTCTTTTCCATGGAGAAATAAGAATGGCGTGCGCTAAACAAGAAAAGGACATATAGGGT
Organism: Syzygium aromaticum; assembly: GCA_024500025.1. NCBI lineage: Eukaryota > Viridiplantae > Streptophyta > Magnoliopsida > Myrtales > Myrtaceae > Syzygium > Syzygium aromaticum. Next base: position 6,898,217 of record CM044890.1, read on the forward strand.
GTTAATGATGCAAAGCGAGTTTTTGAAAGATCTCTTACATGTTCATCTATTCAATCGACTCGATTCAGAAATCGCCCTTTAGAAGAAAATGACCACATAATAAAAATGAGCATCCATATGCGAAATTGCTTTTCAATCTGACAAAAACTGTATTCCTTGATCTACACTGCACATAGCTCAAAAGGACCACTTCCCAACAATTTTATCGGCCTCCATGAAATTTGATGGCCTTCCGCTTTGGCTTCTTCATCAATTTGGCTCTCCTCTCCATGCTTCTCACTTTTCCCACAAGCCATTTGGGTCTTCTAGTTTCAAATGAAATGTACGCTAGGGAGATTCCAATCACGATTCCGGATGCATAGCCTATCCCGATTGTTTTCCTATCAAACCCACTACCATGCTCTCTTGTACTATACTTTTGGAATAACAGCTGTGGTGGAGGAGGAGGCTGAGCATCACCGGGGCATGTATTTTGTAATGGAGTTCCACATAAGCCCAAGTTCCCACGAAATGAGTTGCTTGTGAATGTGCTCAATTGCTTGTCTTGAGGTATGGGGCCTGTGAGTTGGTTCTCTGAGAGGTCCAAATACTCAAGGAAGGACAAATCTCCCAGTTCCATAGGAACCCTCCCACTAAGCTTGTTTGAAGATAAATCTAGCCATTCAAGGTTAGTCAAATTTCTAAGGGTTGAAGGAATGGGACCCATGAGGTGGTTGCGGGCAAGGTTAAGCCCTATGAGAGACTGAAGATTTCCAATAACACTCGGAATATTCCCTTGAAAAGAGTTGAGCGATAAGTCGATCGTTGTCAAGGCGGTCAAGATCCTGACCAACCGAATCTCATGTCCTTTCATGATCACTTTCACGGAATCTTCATAGAAACTCATTCCAACTCCTTGCATGTACAATGATTTGTCTTGTGACTCTTGCCCATTTTGTCCATTCATCATCCCTTGAAGTTTCGCTATCAAATTAGCTGGTAAAGGACCAGTGAAGCTGTTGTTCGAGAGGTCCAAAATGTGCAACTTGATAAAGAGATGAGCTACCCTTGGAAAATCCAAATGACCCTTCAAATTGTTGGACCTCAAAGAAAGAACTCTAAGCTCTGGCAGTGTTCCCATCCATGCCGGGAACTTATCCTCTATCTTATTATTGCTGAAATCTAGAACTTCCAATTTCTTACAATTGACAAGGGATTGTGGCAATGTGCCTTCAAATTGATTTTCACTCAAGTCTAGACTTCTCAAGCGACTCCATGGCAAAAGTGTTCGAGGGATTGTGCCCGAAAGATTATTCATTCGCAAGCTCAAAACCGCTAAATTAGAGTTTGATAAGCACTCGGGTAGGCTACCGGCTAAGCTATTATTAGACAAGACGAGGACTGAGAGGAAGGTGGCATTGCATATGGATAAAGGGATCTTTCCCCCTATTTTGTTATTTGCGATCGAATAGTAATATGTGAAGGGTGATGGGAGTGGAAGTGGACCATCAAGTTTGTTGTTGGACAAATTAATTGCTGACAATGAGGTATTTGAGAAACCTTCTACTGGCCACCGTCCCGAAAGTTGATTGTCGTTGAGGAGTAATACTTGTAGGTGAGTCAAATCAGCCAGAGAAAAAGGAATTGGACCGGCAAGACTATTGTTGTTTAGGTCGAGTTCGATAAGAATTTTCAATTTCCCAAGTTCTTTTGGAATCTCGCCAACTAAACCATTGGAAGAAAGATTAAGTAGTTCCAGTTGAGTAGCGTTTCCAATCTCAGGAGGCAAGTTACCAGTGATGTTATTTCCAGCAATCCTTAACCAAACTAAACGCGCACAACTTCCCCAATTTGTTGAGATTTCTCCATAGAACTTGTTGAAGCTCATATCGATATTGTACAAATTGGGGTAGACGCCAAAGCTCTCGGATATGTTTCCAGTGAGCTGGTTTCCCTCGAGGTGTACTCTGACTAAGCTTGTGCAATTTCTCAAGCTTCTAGGGATAGAACCAGTTAAGTTGTTGCTATGCACCATGAGGTATTGAAGCATCCCACCTCGGCACAAGTTCTCTGGTAAGGAGCCGCTGAACTGGTTGGTATCCAATTGTAGCACCTCCAAGTTCACTAGATCACCGAAGGATCTGGGAATCGAACCAGAAAGCTGATTCTCGCCGAGTAATAAATGTACTAGGTTGGTCAAGTTACCCAAAGAAGAAGGAATTGGGCCAGCGAGCTGATTTGTTCCCAATCGCAGCACCGTAAGCTCCGTCAAATTGCCGAATGTCAGCGGAATTGAACCGGTAAGCTCATTATCGAATAGGCTCAGGTTTGTTAATTTGAGCAAGTTCCCCAAAGTGGAAGGAATCGGTCCTGTCAGGCCGTTGGCGAACATCTTGAGCACTAACAAATTTGTCATATTTCCCATTTCAGGAGGAATAGAACCAGAAAGTTCGTTTGTGCAGACGTACAATCTAGCTAATTTGCTCAAATTACCAAACTCCTGTGGTATTTTCCCCGAGAACCGATTCTCAGAGAGGTCAAGATAGGTGAGATTGCTCAGGAGACCAATTTGATGCGGAATGTGGCCGGAGAGACGATTTACACTCAGCTCCATGTACACGAGACAAGACAAAGACGAGAATGGAAATTCGTCGAGCGTACCTTTAACATTGGCACTGGTGAGATTTATCATGATCACTCTCCCGGCCTGATTGCAGGAGATGCCGTACCAAGCACACGGACTCACGGTCGAATTGTAACCAGTGGCATTACGAGGAGATGGAGTCCAGGAAGAGAGGGAAGAAACCGAAGGGTTGCCAAGGCTGGACTTCCACTTGAGGAGGGTTTGGGCTTCTGCAGGGGAAGCATCAGCAGGAAGTGGAGTGACAGAGAGAGTGAAAAGGGCAAGGGCAGCCACAAGGCTCATGACCCGCTTGAATATTGATGAAGAACATGAAGAATCCATGGGTTCTTCTTCTCCTCTTTTGGGTCTGATAACTTGGTTTTTCTTTTCCTGAGGCAATGAGCGATGCTTAAAAAGGTTGTGAAAAGCGAAAACTCACCTTCCTATCATTTTTCCATGACATGACATCGGTTTGTAGGTAGCTCATCTGAAAGCTGACTGGACGAATTTTCGGTTCCCTGGAGACTTTAGAATTTTATCTTTTGGAGTCTTCGTTGGTCACTTTTCTGACGCGGTCTGTCCCTGCGAATTGAGTCCCGCCCATTATTTGCAGGAAAGTGACGTTAAAGTCAAGTTCTTTCGGGATGTCAGTGAACACTCGACTTTCCACACGATCGGACCATAATTTAGGCTACACAATTTGCAATTCAAAGCGCAAAAAGTCATCTCACTCGGCCTTCATGAAGCCAAATCTTGACGCGGTTGACCCCGTTCTTGCAGAAACGACCGCAGATGATCTATCCAAATGGCCTCGAGAGCACGGTAAAAAAGAAAATCTAACTTTCTACGAAAAAAAAGTGATCAACGTCATTTTGTTTAGTATGCTATTTTCCATATTCGAAGGGAAAAATCGCTAAGAATTGGAGCTTGGGCCGAGTTGCGTATGAATTGGGTCCGAGTGGGATTGAGTACGGATTGTCAAAATTGTATTAGAAAAATATAGATCGATATGAGTTAAATTGGTCAATTTGAAATGGATCCATTTTCAATCCATCCAAACTTGACACAATCCTTTGCTAGGAATAGCACCAGATAAATCTAAGAGATTATTGATCCTTAAAGGGTAGAGAGAACCATATCAATAATTATATTACAATAAATGTCGCATGACGTAGCCCATAATCTATTAAGATCTATTCTTGATTTAGATGATGACAAAGGCACTTCACATTTTTAATCGCTTCTCTCCTTCCTAAAGGACCATAATTTCCAAACGTACCTCAAATCCAAACAGAACAGAATTTATATGAGTTCGAGCTGCTAATGAGCTAATTACCATTGGAGATGACTACTGGATTATGACCAAAAAATGGCAAACGAAGAGTGCAGGATCGCACCCGTTCAGTTAAACCTCTCATTGAGATAACATATTCACAATATAATTCCTCTATCACTTATCATCATCATCACCACTCAAGGTTCTAAAGTTGACTTTCACAAGACTCGTGTCAAAATGTAGCACTTAGTCTTTGAGATGTACATATCAATAGTACAAGGTCCTAGAAAAAACTCCCACGGGACTCATATCACGGTATAGCACTTAGTTTTTTACTAATTCGTATCGATAGTACAAGATTCGAGAAGTGACTCTAATGTGACTTGCTTCACCATGCAGCACTTAGTCCTTAACCAACATATATTTATAGTACAAGACTCTAGAGATGGCTCCCACGAGACTTATGTCATCATGTAGCATTTTGTCCTAGAGCAAATTCGTATTGATAGTACATTGTTCTAGTAGTAGCTTCCACAAGACTCACGCCACCTAGTACCACTTAGTCCTTGGCATAATATTCACAAACTTTATTTGATTTACAAACTAAGTTCAAAAATTAGTTCGTATAACCTTTTGCAATTCGTTTCGTAAATTACATCTCATGCCGTTCGCTAGCATTTAGATCAAACTATTTCAAATAATCAAAATCAATTCAAATATGTTGAATATCATAAAGGGTAGCAAATGCCCAATTCGGTTTTTCTACAACAAATATGCTATTTAATCCTTACCACTTTCAAAATATGAGTGTCCAAAATTAAAGAATAGATAAGTACCACTCATTTGGGAAAAGTCTATACTAAATCATGAAAGTTATCTCAAGGCAACAAATTCGAAATCCTATCAATCAAATGAGAAATAATATCAGAACTCAAATAAATAACCACCTTAACGAAGAATCAACTCAAGAACGACCAACCATGACGAATAACCTCTAACTTATATAACAACCTCTCGCACAACGAACGTCCACTTGTGCAATAAACTTCTTGGCAATGTATCTCTCTCTACCGAACTCCAATTCAAGTGTTCTTATGATCAAAAGAAAACCTTGAAAGATATTAAACTTCACCGACTCAAAAGACACCATCATGTGAAAATTATTGCCAAAACCAAAAATTCAAAACTGGGCAACAACGCGCGCGAAACTTTAAAAACTCATTATGATCAAATCATAGCTTGAAATCGACTAATGTAAAATCTCTTGACTCCAAAATACTCTACTCAATCATCTAAATAACTCCTAGATTGAATGCAGCAACTCCTAATTCACATAAATCCGAATTCATGCTCTAATTCTAAAAATTTATCCGATTAAATGAATAAAGTCTTCAAATCATTACTAGGCGCTACGAAACGCAGTTTTGACTCGTCGAGTACTTCAAGAAATATACGCGTGCACCCTCTTTCGTTTTCTTTGTCTCTCTTCGTTTTCTTCTTTCCTTTCTTCCGTTCCCTCCTTTGTCTCCTCTCTCTCGTTTTTCTAAGCCCATCCTTTTTGACTAATCATCTTTTCTTTTATTTTTTTTTTTAACATAACTGTTACAGCTCGGACTAAATGCATTCGAAGCATTTGCCAGGGAGCGGTTGAAGAGGAAAAGTGTGACATAAAATAAGAAGCTTTATGTTGTGTTTGTGTATGAACACTCTCTAACTTTTCACACATCACCTCCATAAAGTTTGGCTGCATACTCCTTTTCCATTTGCCATTTCTTGCACTGCATCAAAAGAATAACCATTGTTTCACTGCATCATAAGTTGAAAGCTTGTCAGTCAAACAAGGAAAGGGCTGGAAAACTGCTCCATGACCCTTCCCATACGATGAGTTAGAAATTTTAGGTCCAATCATCATCAATAAAAGTCCGTAAAGACCATGACCTCCCATGAACCATTGGAACGCGCACTGATCCAAAAATCATCACACATGAAACCCCAAAAGATCTTGACTTCTTGAGCAGGCACATTTCTATTCTATTGCCGGAAGACCTTGACTTCTTCACACCTAAATTGCACATTAAGATACACATGTGAATTCTATTAGAGAAATCTCAAATTGGATAATTGATATGGCATGTAGCAATTAATATATCATAATAAGCCTAAAACTCAACAACTTAAGCTTTTAAATGAAAGTAGGTCCAACTAAATATGTTGACGAGTTCATACTTGAGCTTTAACTTGGCTATCTCCCCGAACAAAAGTATTGGGCTTCTGCTACGCGGTTCTAACAAATAGTGTTAGAGCCGATGGTAGATGATAGATTGATGAATCCACAATACGTTCCGGTGTTTGGTGGATATGTCAAAGAAGAAATCCAGTGATCAACACGGTTTCCGAGTGGTGGGCATCGTGGGGTAGCAACGCGGGCCCGATGGAAGACTTCATGGTTCAGTCCGAAGAAAGAGAAGTTATCACTCAAGTCTAGCTCGGACAAATGAGTTAGCATCCCTATTTGTCCGGGAACATCTTGGCGCAACTGGTTGTTGCACAAATCCAAGAGGACCAAGTTTGAAGAAAGCCCAATACTCTGCGGAATGGACATGCTTAACCTATTCCTGGACAAATCCAATTTCAAGACCAGAAGTCATTCCCTACTTAAATTCAAATTAACCAAATAAGTCAATTTTCCAAATTTTGTAAGAACCTCGTCGACTAAACCATTCGAAGAAAGATCAATTGCCTGTAGTTGAGTCACATTTCCAATCTCAGGGGGCAAGCTTCCAGCGATGTTATTTCCAGCAATTCTTAGATCACTTGAACGTCTGCAGCTTCCCCAGTTTATTGAGATTTCTCCAGAAATCTTGTTGAAACTCATGTCGATAGAGTCCTAGTTGGGGAAGAGACCTAAGGTCCCAGATATGTTTCCAGTGAACTAGTTTTCCTGCGAACTCTGACAAGGCTTGTGCAATTTCTCAAACTTATAGGAATAAAACCATTTAAGTTGTTGCCACTCAGCTGTGAGTTTTGGAGAGATCCACCGCGGCACGAGTTCTCTGGTACGGAGCCACTGAACTGGTTGGTATCCAACTGCAGCACCTCCAAGTTCATTAGATCCCCCAAGGATTCAAGAATCAATCCAGACAGCTGATTCTCGCAGAAGAACAAATATACTAGGTCGGTCAAATTAACCAAAGAAGAAGGAGTTGGGCCGGTGATCCGAAGTGTACTCAGCTCTATGCCTGATCAGCAAAGAGCAGAGATTTCCTATCTCATCAAGAATGTGATCCAAAAGCTTGTTACCATAGAGATAAAGCAGGGAAAGCTTCATCAAATTGCCTAATGTCGGCGGGATTGAACTGGCAGATTATCATCTAAGAAGCTTATTATATGAAGGCTCAACGAGCTAAGAAGTTTTACATCCCCTAGTTCCAGTGGGATGAAACCTGTAAGCTCATTAGCAAATAGATTCAGCTGTGAAATTTGGTTAAGTTCCCCAAAGTGGAAGGAATTGGTCCTGTCAGGAAGTTGGTGTCCATATGGAGCCCTTCCAAATTTGTCATATTTTCCCATTTCAGGAATAGAACTAGAAAGGGAATAGTTGTAGACGTACTCTATCGAGTTAGTTTGATCTCCCGCAATATTTTCCCCGAGAACCAATTGAAAAAGAGGTAAGAAAGGTGAGATTGCTCCGGAGACCGATTTGAGGCGGAATGTAGCTGGAGAGACTATTTACACCCAGTCCCATCACAGATGAGAATGGGGAACTCGCCAAGCATGTAAATTCGACATCGACGCTGGTGAGATTAATCCCAATCACACTTCCGGCCCGATTGCAGGAGATGCCATACCAAGCGCATGGACTCACGGTCAAATCAGAACCAGTGACATTACTAGGAGAGGTGCGAAGAAACCAAATGGTTCCCAAGACCGGACTTCCACTTGCGGAGGGCCACAATATTCGAGACAACAGTGAACTCAAAATGTTTGATAAATATAGAACATTCAAATTTGTCGCTCCGAGAGCACAACATATGATGCTAAGGCCACTACCATCGCCAGGTTGTGTTCATCCTATTCCAGCCGTACAACAATATGACACGCCGGAACCTCAAGCAGACGTATTCAAGCAGGGCTTCATAGCGCTCTTCTAGGCCCCATCCTATACTCAATATTACCATGAACCTTCAGGAAACCACTATAATGTCATGCTACATGCTAGCTATTATTTTTCAAGGTAAATCCTTCACCTTCAGAAATGAGAAGACCATCGTAAAGAACTAAGAGAAAAGGAAATAGGGCAATCACGTCGTCTGAACAATTCATACGAGAAGACCATTGTAAAGAACATCGCCTCATCTCTTTAAAAGACTAGTAATGCCGTGACTTTTCATCACCAATCATTGCATGTTAGGATCAGCTGAATGTAAAGCCAACAAATGGAACCCATTTTCAACCAACTTTGTCAAGACTCGAAAAATTGCCAAAAGAAAGGATGCCAAATCGGAACACCCACCGTTCTGAGAATATAAAAACCATACTAAATTCAGGAGCATGATTTCATGAAGAATAAAAAACCATATGGCACTCTTAGCCGACCACCTTTGGAGATGGCTAGTGGATTATGACCCAAAAATATGGCAAACAAAAGTGCAGGATCACACCGGTACAATTAAGTCTCTCATTGTCCATGCACAGTATGTATGATTAATCCGACACACCCCATTGACAAAAGTGTAAAGTGTAGGCAGACACCGATGAAAAAGTACATTACAAGAAAAACTTTAAATGGAATTCATGAATGCACATTACAGCACAAGAATAAGATCAGAGTATCACAATAACCACCTAAGTCAGAATTGACGGACTAGCTGCCATCAAAGTAGGAAAACATTATGCCCGACTAAACCTAGGATTAATATCTAAATCACCACATGCAATCGTACCTGTCTGTCCACCCAATCAAGAGCACCTCAGGAGAAAGTAATATTGTTTGTTGAGCAAAAATGACTCTCCTGACCTTGCCCACTCATCTTTCCTAAATAGGCAACATGAAAAAGCAGAGACATAAGGTCCATATAGTTGCAATAGAGTGGGACAGAAGCAACAAATCCACTCACGTCACTTTACCACTCCATCTATGGACTTCGTGGAGATGCGCTAGGGCAATTGGCAGGACGTTCGCTGGGCATATCTCTGTGGAGCTGAGAAACTCTTTCACCATTTCGTACATCAGGACTTTCAAGTGTAGGTCTCTGATTAGGAGAGGGACTCCTCTCATGTTCAGCTTTCCGCGGGCTACCGGATGAACTGAAAATTGGGGAACTCCAATCGTACTCAACAAAAGATGACCAAAAGAAGCATTAAAGGGAAGCAAGGAGGGCCCTCACCTTCTGTATGATCCACTCCGACTTCGGTCCTCGTCATCATACTTGGGTGACCTTCGGTTTTTACGACGGTCAGGACTTGCGCTATAGCTCCTACTTCGGTGACGATAACTCCTTTCCCTCTCTCTGTTCCTGTCGCGATCATATCGTCCTCTGCTTCTACTGCGACTTCTCCTGTAATCACGGTCTCTATATTCATCTCTGTACCTGAAAATCCATTTTACTATCAGTTGCAGTAGAGAATGAGAGGGAATTACTTGCAACTCTGCAAGATGCAACTACTCATTAAGATGGCTAAGGGTTAACCGCCACTTGATGTCACATCAGTGGATATTCTATTTTGTTCATTTCACTACAAACAAAAGAACAAGGCGCAGCAAGCTTGGATGTCACCTAATATCTGAACTGTTGTTTCAAAGCTTTAAATGACAAAAAAGCAGAAACTAGAAACCAACAACTCAATGACATAATGGGAACTGGATGAAAGAAATTAGCAACACCACATTGACAACATACTGACTTGTTAAAAGGAGGTCACCGGAGTTTACAGTTTCATGCATGAACATCTTAGCTATAGGCGACACAGTCACAATATTGCTAGGATGTATCATCAAGTGCTGATGGAGTAAGTCCAAGTTCATGAGCTCTTCATCCAGCACATATTAATAAAAATAGTTTTGGGAAAAGTGCAAAACAAGTCATCAACGTTTTACACATTGTCCCGCTAATCAATTGAGTTCTAAATCTTTTGGCGATTGTTCGATCAGTCCTAATCTTGCGGCTGACACCATCTTTCACTGGAAAATGGAACCCACTTAATTTTACATGAAAACTAACTATGTTTTTTTACTATAACACTGGATTTTGCAATTAAAAAACTCAGACAAAAACCAAAGCTCAAATTTTCATTTAAATTGAGGAATTGTTGGAGTTCAACTCAAAACCCTAAATTTGGCCCTTCAATCATCAAATTGTTTTGTTAGTCAGTTTATTCTCCTAATCAATTCTGTCACTCAATGATTGATTAGACTGATGAGTTTTATCCCTTATGGTCCAAATTATCCAGTTACTCTTTTTCCAAAGTAATAAAAATGATGACCAGTTGCTTAGCTGGCTTGAGCAACCATAATGCAACTGCACTCCCAACCTTTTTCTGGAAATTGCATTTCCAAATTTAGTTGCTTGGATCTCAAGAAAAGGTGGGAAAGTCCAATCCACTAACTGAAGAACTAAAGAGTCAAATTTACTATGCGTGTGAGTAACTGTGGTTTTAGCATTCAAATTCACCTCCAGGATTACACCTTTTGGGATGTGACTCCATTTCTTGACATTTGATTACTGTGAAGAAATTTAATATATATATCGCCCCAATTCTTTAAAAGTAACTGCCTTTAATGTCATTTCAATGTTAATATATATTATGATTTGTATCTTTAAAAATGTAAAGATATTTTCCATAAGCCATAAGATGCGTAAACAAGCTTATCATCATTGTTAACAGCATAACTCCTCCGTAGAATCAGTTCTCTCCATGAACTTGATCGATTGCTTTCATTACTTACGGAAAACCAACAAGGGATGGTAAGGATTACTCACAAAGTTTACAATTTCATTTTAATAAGGCCAGGAGGGAACCTATAAATAAATTGGTAGTGACATTGTTAACCCAAAGGTACAGGTGTCCTCTCATGTTGAGGAAAACTGAGAGAATTTCCCTCCCATTCCTCTTCAAACATCTTCACAAGTCATTGAAAAGAAATTAGATGGCTTAAACGTTCGTACATCAAAGAGCTCTAGTCATGGGTCCTCTATCCACTGTAGTAGCACCATGATTTCAATTGTAAATTGACCCTGCCGATTTTCTCATAAATTTCAATCAGGATCCCCATCAAAGTGTCAGCTACCTTTATTAAATCCCAATCAATGTTACAGCAACCTTTATTAGCTATTGAAATGTAGAGATATATCAGTTGTGCAGCTAGTAAACAGGCTCGTGTAAGTACAAGACGACCAAATACCTTAACCAATCCATAGAAATGATTTTGGAATTTTAACCTCAAACACAATCCACAACTAAAGCAATGGGGAGTTACAGACAGATATTGACACATTCAACCCGTATTTATAATCAAGTGTAGAATTTTTCTCATTTTAGCATACATACATACACACAATTTGAATGACTTTACTAACTTAACAAACTTAAACCATACATTGGACGAGGACTACGACTCCTTGACCGCCTTCTTATCTTTGAAACCGGCTCGGCAATCTTCCCCTTATTGCTGTTGCGAAATAGAGGCCGAGCTCATCAGAAAAATTGATAATAAGAAAATGACAGCTAGCTTATTCAAGAAATTCACTTTCTAATTTTCTTTAGACTATCTTTTGCAGGTTAATTTGCAAAACGAATCCTCCCACTGACAGCACCATACTAACAAGGTCATAGCAACTTGTACCATTTGAAGGTTTATTCCAAAAACACCAAATTCCCTCCAGTGAGCTCGTACCAGATTAGCATTGCACTGATTCTTGACCGGAAAAAGGCACAATCTATTTCACCAATTCGAAAACTAAGAGATGAGAAAATTAAACAGCTTACATTCTCTCAGCGTTGGGACCGTACTTCGCGAACTGAACCCCAATCTCTCTCCCATCCACGACTCTTCCTTCCAACAAGAAAACCAAACAAGAAATCAAACGCCAATCCAAGTATTCCCCCACAACGCGAAACAGAAACCCTCGTGACCGAAGGACCTAAAAAAAGGAATCAGAGCAAGAGCGACACCGTCAAGCTTGTCCACCGCCTTCTGCGCCTCGTCCGCGTACTTGTACCTCACGAACGCGAACCCCCTCGACTCCCCAGTCCTGCACGGGCCGCATCAGGACACGGCAACCCGAAAAGAACCCCAACCCTCAACACGCGACCCACAAAGGCAAAAGCGCCGAGCCCAGAGGGAACAACCTACACGTACCTCCGGTCCCTGGGGATGAACACGTCGACGACCTTGCCGTACTTGTCGAAGAGAGGGAAGAGGTCGTCGGCGGTGGTCCCTGCGAAACGAAACAACAAACCGCCCGCCCGCCCGCCCGCCGCGGCGAGGCGTCGATAAGAGAGCGAACGGGGACGAAGAGGAGTTTGGGATAGTAGGAGAGGAGGAGGAGGAGGAGGAGGAGGAGGAGAGGAGGGAGGGAGTTACGAAAGGAGATGTTGAGGATGAGGAGGGAGTAGGTGTCGGTGATGTCCGGCGGCCCTGATCTCCCGAAATGCGACATCTGCGCCGCCGCTGCTTCTTCTTCTTCCACGGCGAGGAGAGAGAATGAGAGAAAGATAGAGATATAGAGAGAGAGAGAGACAGAGATGCTACGCTGGGGTTTTAGCGCAGGGGGTTCGACTTCGAGAGCAAGGGAAGGGAAAGGCCAGAGGGCGTGTTAGCGGGCCGGGATGGGCCGGATCGGGCGGGTTCGATCCGGGTCGGTTTGTGGTGAGACCATTCGATCTGGATCTCCAAGCCAAGATATTACTTAAAGGAGAAAAAGGTTGTCAAACTTCTTCTTGCAAAGGGCTTTGGATGGAATTTTTTTTTTTTTTATTAAAAAACTCATACACATCGTCGAGGCCGCCACTAAGCTAAATCTGGCGCCGATGGCCATCGCTCGACCTCGGGCAAGCCCCAGTGAGAGTTGCGCGACCTCGAGCGATCCTCAATGAGGGTCACATGATCCAAGTAACCATCGCTTGGGTCGCCCGACCTTGCCAACCTCGTAGGCCCAACACTGGCCAAATTTGGCATTGTCGGCCATCCTTGCATAGAGAAGATGAACGGTCATAACAATGGAAAAAGTCAAAAAATGAAAAAGTTAGTGAGTGGGGTTTTGAATGAAAAAAAAAATCATTTAACCATTGAAATGGCCTTGGGCAAATGCTGATAGACAAAGCAAGTGGGGACCTTCCTAGGGTTTTCAGCTTTGCCAAGACCGACATTTGGCCAAATACTGAACCGAACGCCTCATGTTTTTCTCAAGAAGTTTTGGATACTCGAAACCCATTGAGAAAGCTGCACCAAATTTAACTGTAGTACGTTGTTATAAGAATTTTTGGGGTTTTTCAAGCCCACAGCAAAATAAAGAAGCCAAAGCCCATTATTCATCACTGAGATTCAATTTTGCATTATTTCACAATGCTTAATTAAAAGTAACGTTTGACCAAAAAAAATTAAAAGAACATTAAGAAAAATCTCTTATTCCAAGAGCAGATGAAGAGGCTATATTTGGTATAGCATTGTCACTGTAAATTGAGCAGTGAAATGGCATGTTGTGGCCAAAAGATCTTGTCGTTAGGTTGTTTGCTTCTCCGGAAGGAAAACTTGATATGGGCTAGTTTGGTTTGATCGGATCTCCCAAATTTAAGAAACCAAATCAAACCACTACAAATGCTATGCTTGATAATATAAAACTTTCGATGAATTTGTAATTGCGCAATTCATGAGAATTAGACATGTTAATGTTGCATAACCAAATCAAGTAATTTTGGATTTAGTAGTATTCATTTCAATTTCGTTGACTAATTGTTATCTGCATGGTTTCCACTATTAAACCAGATCAAATTACAAAGTTGGCCAATAGGTAGTTGTAACACGATTTTGACACTCTTAAACCGTCAATTTGATTGGGGAAAATTATCTAAAAAATCCTAAATCTATTCCACGACGGCCAATTTAGTCCCAAACCTTCAATTGTGCCCATTTTTTTTGTCAAATGATTGTGCCAATTTAATCTCGAACTTTTTGATGATTTATCAATATAGTCCTTCCGATCAATTTTGACGGGAAATTGTTGACCTAGATATTGGCCATTTAATGTGACACAGCCGCTATTGATGTGGACAATTCTTACAATTTTTTTAAAAATTTTATGATTTCTTTATTATTTTTTGTTCTTTTCTTTTTTTCGTCCTTTCTTTTCTTTTTTTTTTTCAACTCTAGGCTAGCAAGGGTCGTGGCTTGTGAGGGTTGGCTGGCAACCTTACATGGCCCAAAGGGGGAAAATGAACGGAAAAAAAAAGAAAAGAAAGAAAAGAAATAATAATAACTAATTCAAAACATTTTATGAAAATCACAAAAATCGTCCATCGGCCGTGCTATTTAGGACATCCGGCATACACATTAGTAATTTCTCGCCAAAATTGATCGGATAGACAGGTTCCCACTTTCTGGGACCGGGAATCGAACCGCCAAGTCCTGAGACCGGACCAGTCCAGTCCAGTTCCCAGATGATCCAATGGAACTGGTGGAACACACGCAGAGTCTATTTTTTTATTCTCTGTTCTTTGCGTGTGTTCTTGATTTGAAACAGGCTATTAGGGCGATCAATGGATGCAGGAGAGAAGCCGTGGGGCTGGAGGAGGAGAACAGGGCAACTCAAGGAGATGAAGTTCAGGCCACTCTCCATGAGGATTCGAGGAGATGGGCGGCGCTTTCGAATCGAACCTCCATGGTTTCAACGGCTTCAGGGGAGCTCTGTATTCGATGAAGAACGTGAGCTATCTGCTCGCGATGATCCTGCTACATGGGCTAGTCTATTACTGCCCAGAGGAATCCAATTTACTTGGGAAAGAGTATGAGTTGGAAGGGTGCTTACTCTATGGGTCATCTTTCATGGGGTTGACAAAACCTGGAGGAAATATCAGCTTATATAAAATATCCGCTTACATGTAATATATTAAATATATATAAATATCCGGTCCGGTTTGGGCGATCCAATTTCTCTCTAGAATCGGAAACTGGACCGAAATTCACCGGTTCCTATTTTATGGAACTGGAAACCAGACCAACACTCCTGGTAATCAGATTGAACCAGTCAATTCAGTCTGGTCTGGGCAATTTTTCGTTCGTTGAGTCCATGTTACTCACCCCTAATTTTTTGCTGCCAATTCACACACATTGGCACCAACATGGCACAAAAGTGTTAATCTACAGATTTGATTATGTAGTGAGCATTGCAAAGCTAACAAGCATTTAGAAAAGACTAGTTATATTCAATACCCAGCATCAATCTATTGTATTGTTTGTGTCAATTTGGTAAATGAGAATACACTTGAACAATACTTTCAGAAGAAACAATAATAAAAGAAGAAGAAGACGACGAAGAAGAAACATGGAGCCTCAACACAACAATCTCCAGCTTTCTCGTGGAGGAGAAGGTGCACCCACTCGGACGCTCCCGCACGTGGCCAACTACCACCAAAGTAAACCGTCTACTCCTACTTTCCTAGGACATAGTTTAATGACAAGAATGTGAGATCAACCACTAAAATTACTAGATTATTATTAAGGTCTACTGTTGATTACGCAACCATCTTTGTACACACATGTTGTTCATCCAATAATAAATACGTAAAAGAGTTCGTTTTCGCGGGCAGTGGACTTAATAAAAATCTAATTGTTATGGTTACGAGCGAGTCTTACCTTTTTTTTTTAAGCATAGTTTCATGTGCCATTATGTTATTATTTCATTGACCGCCACATCCCGCTATCCATCTTAAGTCTGTTAATTACCAAACCAAAAAAAAAAAAAAAAGCATTTGCTTTGCTTCTTTATAACGAGGAAATTGTTCATTAGTTGAAACTTTAATTGGTGTCGCCTGAAATAATTAGGGTGCCATTAAGTACCTGAATAAATGAAGAAAACTTTAGTTGTTTCTTTCAGCACAAAAGTGGCGAGCTCTATTTCTACTTAGGGCTAATACCGCAAAAAACCTTAAACTGATACATTTATGATAAATTTATCATAAACTAATTTTTTGACTAACTGATACACATGTGACAAATTTACCCTCGGTTAGTTTTCGTTAAATTTTACTGTCAAATTACTGAGTTGGATAACATGTGACAGTTGACGGCTGTACCAGTTTAGGGTTTTATTCTTATATTTGTCATAAGTGTACTGGTTTGTGATTTTTTATGGTATTAATTCAATTTAACATTGGATAAATTTATCATAAGTGTACCAGTTTGAAGTTTTTTTGTGGTCAAAAAATTAGTTTGAGATAAATTTGTTGTAGATATACCAGTTTAGGGTTTTTCATTATCAAAAAATTAATTTAAGGTAAATTTATCAAAAGTGTATCAGTTTGAGATTTTTTATGGTTTTCACCTTTCTACTTAACTTGAGAATAATTTCATACTTCAAGTGATTCATTGGAATCTAATGTTTTGAAAACTGGGTATCTAGAATGCCAAAAAGCTATTGGATCTTGCAGGAGAGCATTTTTCAATTTTGACAGTCACGAGGAAACTAAAGCACAAAAAACAAAGTTTCAAAGGAATTTTGGGATTCAATTAACGGAGGTCCTTCAAAATCTCACAATGTATGGGTGATCAGTTTTAGAATGTATCGATTTCAATCCTGGTAGCAAGAATCGGACCGAATAAGGTTGGCTCCCAATTTGTGAAATTAGGAACCAACCCTGTCCACTCTAGTACTCGATGATGTTTTTTCTTTTCTAAGTGTCCTATTTTCTTTCTCAAAAATTCCTAAATATATTGAAAGTTAACTAATTATGGGGAAGTTATTAGTAAGAGAAGAGATTATTCTCACAATAACATGTACTTTTTTCCATTGCTTAATAAATATATATGTATATATACACACACTATAAACCGGCTCTGCTAGTTTGGTTCGGTTCCTCTTCAAGAACCAAGAATCAGACCGATTCCTGCAGCAACTATCCAAAACCAGCCAATTCGGTCTCAGAATGGACTGAGACCGATCCACACCCCTATCATCAAGTAATCAAATGATGAAAATCTCAGTTTTCGAAGACTTTGTGCCTATCGTATGTAGTGTTTGCTCTAAACATGATCTACTCATAACTTATGTTTCACTTACCTATGATAACTTTTCAAGTCCGAGGGAATTGTTTTCACTCGATAACAACGTTATTTACTTGTTCATACATTACTCGTAAAAACATTCATTTAGTTAATTACCTTATTGGAGTGTGGTTTACAAGATATTATAACAAACAAAAAAAAGTAGTGAAATCTGCATAGTTTTTACTTTGACTTTCTATTTATAGTCCAGGAACACAGACTTGAAAATCCGCTCATCTTGAGGTCCATAAAACACCATGCAATATGCATGAATCGATTAAATCCGAACTTTTCGCCTGAGCATGCAATCCTAACCTGGAACAATTTTTATGCAGTTGATAGGATTCAAATGAGTGACATCCAATTCCTTAGCTAGAAAACTTTGTAGTCCCATAAAAAAGTCCGCAAACGTAAGAGATTGAACTTATGCTATCGATGTTCCTGAGTGACCAAATAATTTTCATGTGCAAAATTATGTAGGGAGAATCTTTTTAGTTGACTTACAAGGTAGTGGTCTGTTTTAGTGGTTTAATTACTAAAGCACGTTGGATTGCCATATACTCGACATTAAACTTAAAAGCAACAACAGCGCATTACATCAAGATTAGCATTAACAAATAAACACAATGCCAATGGACTCAAAGTCAATCATGGAACATAAAAATAAAAAGATAAAGAGCTGATAAGTATCGAAAGATGTACTAGGGATGGTTTATCCCAGACAAGATGTAACGGCACCAAAGTTAACTTGAAAAAGCACCCACCTGTTTTTTTTTTTTTACGATCCCCGAAAAGTAGGGAAGAAATTAGCTCCTAAATATATCAATCACTGCCGAATTAAGTTTCAAACCTATACTCAACATAACAAAATCCAGTCGGTCAAAGTGATACTTGCGTGCAGATTAGACCCACGACACGTATTCAGCCTTACCTTTGTGCTTTGGCCGAGCCACCCGAGATTTCACCTCGTGTTTTACCTAATCCATGAAGCATTTCGTGAATCCGGGTTTATTAGAATTCCCGTGTCGACAAAAAAAAGGAAAGAAAATCCGCATTTAATCAGACATGCAATACTTTCTCGCCTCGTGTATTACCTAATCCATGAAGCATTTCATGAATTTGGGTTTATCGGAATTCTCATGACGAAAAAAAAAAGAAGAAAAATTTCAAATAAGAGCTTGAAATGAACTTTTTGTCAAATAAGAACATGAACTGTACTCATTTTCTCAAATAATGGTTTAAAGTAGATTTTGTTTAAAGTGGCTATATTTGTTTCAAAAAAGAGCATGACTTTCCCGATGATAAGGGTATTTTCATCTTTTAACTTTTTTTTCCTTTCTTTTTTTCTTTTTCTTTCCTTTTTCCTTTTTTTTTTTTTCTGATTTTCTCTTTGTTCTTCGCCGGTGGCCGATTTTAATGGCCAGTCGGCCACCGGTTAAACCCGAGAAGGGCTAGATGAGGATCGCCCCCACCCTATTTAGCAAAGGCCACCCTTGTCGGCAACAGGCGAAGGACAACCTCGCTTGGGTGAGGCAACCCCTGCCTTAGGTGAGGTCACCCTTGCTAGCCATGGGCGAGCTTGGCCCTCACCAAATCTGGGCGAGGGTCGTCTTGCCAGCTGCTGGCGAGGATGGCCTCGCCTCACCCAAGCGAGGTCATCCCTCTCCTGTTGCCGGCAAGGGTGGGGGCAGCCCTCGCCCAACCCTTCCCGGGCTTGGCTAGTGGCCGACGACCGGCGACCGGCCACTGATGAAGAACAAAAACAAAACCAACAAAAGGAAAAAAGAAAATAAAGGAAAAAGGGAAAAAGAAGAAAAAGAAAAAATAATTTAAAATTAAAATTATTTTTTGACGAAAATATTTTTGATTGGTCGAAACCAAAGAGGTCAGACCCTTATTTGAGATTGTCATGGTCATTTCACCGGAGAGGTCGGACTCTTATTTGAGACTGTCATAACCACTTCAAATTATTATTTGAGACTACTTCAAATTATTATTTGAGACTATCATGCCATTTCAAGATCTTATTTGATACATAATCAACTTTAAATTCTTATTTGAGAAAAAGAAAGCACTTTAAGTCTTTATTTAAAATTTTCTACGAGAAGAAAAGAAAATCAGCATTTAATTGCCTTCTCGGCCACATGACCCACTTGGTTCTATCCCTCACGCCTCTCTGTCTCTCCCTCATAGTCCTTATAAAATGACGGTCTCGTGACACGACGCAACCAGCCATTTTGCCACGCCCGTCAACACTCACTTCTGACGAAAACCTCCCGGAAAGTCCTGCTCTGCTCGCACTCAAGAGAGAGAGAGAGAGAGAGACAGAGAGTGAGAGATGGCGGTCGGAGGGTTCGCTGTCGATGGCGGCAACATCGACGGCCTCGGCGGCAGGATAACGCTGTCTGTGGTGATCACCTGCGTCGTGGCGGCGACGAGCGGGCTCATCTTCGGGTATGACATTGGGATTTCAGGTGCGTCTTCTGCCCCTACCTCTCCTCTGTCCAGTTTCTGCACCGTGAACAATGGCATACACGCCCGACGATCTCAGGATCTTTCATCATGTATCTTGTGCACTGACTCCCATCCGCTGCTGTCTTCGAACGATATTAATACGCGCTTCGTATGTGGGGCCGTTTGAACTGGGGGGCGATCGAATCGAAACAGTCGTACTGGAAACTGCTGATGAATCGCCATCGTGTCTCCTTCCAGCAATAAATGCGAAAAAACATCAAAATTCATCTCTTCACAGTTTCAATTATTGAAAGCTCCGATGTTCTCCATCGACACCCTCTGTAGCTTCAGCTCCATGAACGGACTTGAATTTCACTCCACACGTTGTTGCTGCGAGGTAGATGTTGGTTTCAACTGCTGTCGTTCGGGTGAACCGATGATGTTGGAATTTTTTGAAGGGCAGAGTGCGTTGTTTGACTGTCAGCTCATCCAGGCTCAGGAAATTAATTAAAAAATGCATTAAAAATAATTTATATATGATATATATTATATAGTCAAAAAGCTGGTGTTCATCTTCCCTTTTGCATGGACCCCACCGAGGTTGGAGCAAAATGATGTTACCCTGTCCCATCCATGCTGTGGGAATAGATAGAGAGAAGAGAAGAACGAGTGGCGGTCCATTTCGTTTACCTAAATCTCAAAAAAAAAAATTTCAAATTTTTTGGCACAATCACTTGATTGAAACAGTGATTATATATGATTGCGTGTTTTCTTTAATGATTTCCAATTTTGTTTGTCTTCCCAGGGGCGTCGTCAGTTAGGATGGTCAGGTCGGTATAGTTCGAAACCGAAAAAAATATAAAGAACTGAGTTGTGTTCAATGATCTCGCCCTATCGTATTAGATACAAGTTAAAATCCGCGCGAACTTTACTTTGTACCTTGCATCAAAATGTGATATGTAGATATCTCTATACTCTTATGGTTGGCGCAAGTTAATGATCTAATGATCTCGATGTTAAAACTGTTTTCATCTTGAGGAGATTCTTTTATATTTTAGGATACTTCGACCCAAAAAAATAATTTGGGATTGGGGTAGTAGGTTGCCATCAACATCTAACATGATTTTCTGATCAGTAATTATGGCAAAAAATGAAATTGACTATTATCGGTTGATTGTACTACGTCAGCCAATTAATGACATTTAAGTTTATGACCTTTTTTTCGCATAGAGTATAGAGATCTATTTTGTAAAAGTATAGCGAGTCCTAGGCATAGTTCATTCCCACCGCACTCTCTTAGCTATATCAGGCAAATTTGCTGAGTTAAATGCCACGTGATTATTAGGACAGGCAAGTTTTGGAGTGAATGTGGAGATGAAAATTGCGTGAAAAAACGGTATGAAAAGTCAACGCATGGGTGAAAGAGGAAAATTGTCCAACCCAAGATGATAATTGTGCCTTGTTAGATGAACGTGGACTGTTCGTCCGTAGCCCCAAAGTAAGCTAGGCATGAGCCGATAGGGTTGGCTTGCTCCTTAAGCATTTGCAGGTGGGCAGTAGCATTCGACCCAAAAAAATAAAAAGGATGGTCGGTAGCAGACGACAACACAGAGGAATCCTAGAAAAATTATGAGTTAATATCGCGAAAGATCAAAAATTGAATCATTTATGATAAATTTATTTTAAATTAATTTTTTAATCACTAAAAATTTTAAATTGGTACCTCTGTGATAAATTTACCCTCCATTAATTTTCATTAAATTTTATTGCTGAGTTGGATGGCACGTGACACTTAACAAATGTAGCAATTTGGGGTTTTAGCCCTCTATTGATCACATGTTTATCAATTTGTAATTTTTTATGATATTAATCCAATTTATCTGATGATATATTTGTCATAAGTGTACAAATTTGGGATTTTGAGGATTGGAAAATTATTTTGGGGTAAATTTGTCATAGGTGTATCAGTTTGGAGTTTTTGGTGGTCAAAAAATTAGTTTTAAGTAAATTTGTCACAGATATACCGATTTAGGGTTGTTCGTGGTATTAACCCAAAAATTATTACATGAGTGTAGTATATCCGTGAATTCTGCTAGTGTGATCCGTCCGACGGCGGAGCAGCTACGGCATCGAGCTTTTCAAGTCGAATATTGGAAACCAAGCAGATCGGTTGCTCTTTATTTTCACGCCCATTCTCTACTTTAACGGTGTTCTTTGCCTCCCCCTATGTTATTTCACTTGCTAACAAATAAGTACTAAAAAATAAGTACGGCCCTTGAACTCACCTCTTTTTGACCCATATATGTATTTTCATGAAGAGAATCCACAAATATGAAAATCTACAAACTTATTGTAAATGGCTTGTTTAAAAAACCACCAATGGTGTTGTTTTCACATAAGTAGATTTGTAACTTTATTTTGTTTCGCGTAACTGCTCCTACATAATTTTAAGTTTTTGTAAAATGGGTAAAGAAAAGTATTACCACGGTAAACGGAAAAAATAGACTTTATTCCTCGCGTACAGTATAAACTCTTCAATTTATTCATGGAATGCCAACTAGTCAATTTCTGTACGCACAAGTGAATTTATTCATGTAATGCCGACCAACAATCTAGTATGTGCACGAGCCTTGACATCAATTTTGGGCCTTATTTGGGGACATTTACACCTAGTCGATGCAAAAATTTATGCAAGAATTGCAGTGCGTGGATAATGGTCTAAACTGTTTCGTTTGATGAGATTCATTGCAATCAAGAACAGAGCGATATGACTTTTAACCGTACTAACAGATAGATGGTGCAAACTTGCAATTAATCTGCGCAGGGGGTGTCACTACAATGGCTCCGTTCTTGAAGAAATTCTTCCCATCCGTACTAAGGAAGGCTGCCGAGGCCAAAACGAATATGTACTGCGTTTACAACAGCCAGGTCCTGACGGCGTTCACATCCTCACTCTACATCGCGGGGTTGGTTTCGTCCCTCTTGGCGAGCCGCCTCACCGCAGCATTCGGCCGGAGAAACATAATGGTCCTCGGCGGCTGTACCTTCCTTGCTGGGGCCGCCATCAACGGCGGGGCTGCCAACATAGCCATGCTCATCCTCGGGCGTATCTTGCTCGGGTTTGGTGTCGGCTTTACTAATCAGGTACTAGTTCATTTGCTGTTTTGCTATGTTCCTTTTTCAAGGCCATATGTCAAGGTTATTCACTTGTACTCCTGATGTCATGATTAAGGTTTAGGTATTCTGAAATTGCCGGTAGGTTTGGGCTCTAAGTTTATGATCAATTAAAATATAGAACTTGCATTTGGGCTCTTTGTCGGTAATTATATGTATTCAGTTGATATTTTTTGTGATCGACGAGACATATATAAATGTATTAGGTTACTATTATGATCAAGTTCATTTTATATATGTTGGTGGAGACTTGATAGGTTAGAGAGAACTGTACACTACTAAAATTCTCAAGGATAATATCTATATGCTAGTCTTTTGTTCAGCGATAAATAATTTATAATAAATTAATTATTGACTATTGAAATGATGGGTTTAATCAAATCCATGCTTTAGATTCAATTTAGCTTATAAATTGGATTCATGCAATATACCCTTCTTTTTGGAAGAGAATTGTCATCCGAATAGTTAAAAGGTGATAATTGTATCTCAGGCAACTCCAGTGTACCTCTCCGAGATGGCCCCGCCGAAGTGGCGCGGTGCCTTCAACACCGGCTTCCAATTCTTCATAGGCATTGGGGTGGTCTCCGCCAACTGCATAAACTATGGCACCGCCAAGCACAGCTGGGGGTGGCGCCTCTCCCTTGGACTCGCCGCGGCCCCGGCCGCCATCATGACCCTCGGCGCCCTCCTCATCTCCGACACTCCTGCGAGCCTTGTCGAGCGAGGCAAGCTCACTCAGGCAAAGCAAGCGCTCCTCAGGGTGCGGGGCCACAACACCGACATCGAGCCCGAGCTCACGGAGCTCATCAGGTGCAGCGAGACAGCAAAGGCCGCCAAGGAAGAGCCCTTCGTAACGATCTTCGAGAGGCAGTACAGGCCTCACCTGGTGATGTCGATAGCAATCCCGTTCTTTCAGCAAGTTACAGGGATCAACATCATTGCATTCTACGCACCTGTTTTGTTTCAGTCCGTTGGATTCGGGAGCGACTCCGCTCTGATAGCGGCTATAATACTTGGATTGGTGAACTTGGGATCGATTCTGGTGTCTACGTTTGTGGTGGATCGCTGTGGGAGGAGGTTTTTGTTCATTGAGGGTGGAGTGCAGATGTTCCTCTGTCAGGTACGTAATTAGCCCCCTAGCTTTATTAGCAATATAAGAGGCGTGATCCCACGCATGGAGAAAATAAAGAAGTAAAGTATTTTCAGGAGTAATGCTCAACATACAAGACTACGTTGAGACATTTATACGATCACTATGCTCAACCATCCGTCCATCTCGAGGTCAATCTTGAAATCATAAATCCACATAAGCCCTTAAGTTAAACCTCGTTCGCTTATTGTTTAGGTTGGTGTGGCATGTGTCTTGGCTGCGACGACGGGCACTTCTGGCACGGAGCGCATCACCAAGGGCTACGCCATACTAGTGCTGGTGCTGATGTGCATCTACGCGGCCGGGTTCGGTTGGTCATGGGGTCCCCTAAGCTGGCTCATCCCGAGTGAGATATTCCCCATGAAGATTCGTCCCACGGGGCAAAGCATTAGTGTGGCCGTGAACTTCGCAGTTACGTTCGTGCTGTCGCAGACATTCTTGACCATGTTGTGCCACTTCAAGTTCGGAACTTTCCTGTTCTACGCTTCTTGGATCTCCGTGATGACAGTCTTTGTGGTGCTCTTCTTGCCGGAGACGAAGGGGGTTCCACTGGACTCAATGCATGTGGTGTGGGAGAGGCATTGGTACTGGAAAAGGTTTGTTAACAAGGAATCATACTAGCTCGTGTTTTGTCTCTGTGTTGATTTGAGGGGGGGAAAAGGCAGTGTTTTGTCTCTGTGTTGATTTGAGGGGGGGAATAGGCAGATAACTTACTGAATTCAGAGACACGAGGATCAGTATGGGCAAGGAAACTTCATGTGCTCTTGATTTGGACGCAACATGCTTGAAGGAGCGTAATCTGAAGGGTCTTCTAATGCTATGGAAATTCATGTATCTCATTTCATCGCGATGTAGTAAGATGTAGCAAGTTTTATTAATTCCAGGAACTATTTCAGTGCTTCATGGCGACTGCTAATCTTAGTACGAATTCGGTAAATCTGGCGTTGTAGGATGAACTTATGGCCTAAAAGCATATAGTGTCAAAAGTCTTAAAAGAGGGGATCGACCCCAGATGCAGCGGGGTAAAAGGTTCGACCATAGCAGATCACCGCATAGTCAGGTTTAGATCGACATACAGAATTTAAGCTTTTTGTATTGTCTAGAAAAGTTACGAACAGAGAATTTATGTATCACATGCATCCACTTCGCCTAAACATTGTCACGATGACCCTACTAATTGCATTACCGAATAGAGCACTCTTTCTTGAGTGGCTTAGAGAAAGCTGAGACCTCTGGCATAGAGGTTATGATCGAGAAGCAATCAATCCAACAAAATTGAATGGTCATGTTCATAGGGCAACTTTTAAGTACTGTAGAGGCCATGTGTTCTTCCATCGGGGAACAGGAAAGAGCAGACCTAGTTGTAACTCTGATGCAAAACTGTGGTTTTTGCTGTCTTACTTCATGTATATGAATCGCGACCCAATGCCAGATATCTGCAGTGTGATTATGAGTGATAGACAAGTCAAGTTGAGAAGCATACGTCCCTACCGTCCCACTTGTACTCTTGTAGTTCCTGTCATTGTACACGTTCATAAAGACTGCCAGTATCTTGCAATGTCAACGTCATTGGGGCTAGGCTTGAGCGTTTCCATCACTTGCATCTGTTCGAGAAAAATTACCAAAACTGTTCTAAATCTATTGCAATTGTACCAATTCAGTCATAAACTTTTTTTTACTAATTCAGTCCTAAACCTTTTGTATTTATACCAGTTCA
The DNA here is from genome assembly GCA_024500025.1 of Syzygium aromaticum. NCBI lineage: Eukaryota > Viridiplantae > Streptophyta > Magnoliopsida > Myrtales > Myrtaceae > Syzygium > Syzygium aromaticum. The sequence continues at coordinate 6,923,848 of CM044890.1, forward strand.
GTCCATCCGGCAAATTTTAGCCAACCGGCGCTAAAGCGGACGCTGGCCGATACTGATGTGACATTTTTTTTTTATTTTTTTATATTTTTTTTCCTTTTCTTCTTCCCCTGGCCAGTCCGGCGTCCAATGACTGGCCAAGGGCTAGGGCCAGCGACACTGGTCGCCAGTTACTAGTGAGGCTCGCCCTTGCCGTCAAGGGTGAGGGTGAGCCTCAACCTCGCCGTTGTGGGCGAGGTTGCTTGGCCTCCCCCGAGTCTGGGGGAGGCCAAGCGGCCTTGCCATGGCCATTGCTCCCCTCATCGCCGCCCAGATATGTGGCGATGGTGAGGTCGAGTAGCCATGGCGAGGCCACTTGACCTCGCCTAGACTCGGGGGAGGCTGAGCGGCCTCGCCACAGATCTGGGTGACAACGAGGTCGAGCAGCCTCGCCATGGCCGCTGCTCGGCCGACCTCAACCTTGACGGTTAGGGCGAGCCTCACCAGTGCCGGCGACTAGTGTCGCCAGCGCTAGCCCCTGGCCGATCGCTGGACTGACTAGGGGAAGAAGAAAAGGAAAAAAAAATAAAAAATAATTCAAATATATATATATATATATATATATATATATATATATATTAAAAACGCCACGTCAACATCGCCCAGTCAAAATTGGCCGGATGAACTAAACTGGCACAAATATAAAAGGCTTAGAATTAAATTGACAAAAAAAAAGTTTAGAACTGAATTGGCATAATTGCAATAGGTTTAAGATTATTTTGGTAACTTTCCTATCTGTTTCATTTAATTGAATATGTCACATTCAGGGGGCGCAACTAGTTGAACATGTTGAGCGTCATGCAAACCATTTGAACACGTCGTGCGACCTCGGGCAAGGTTGGCCGGCTCCAGATTGGCTTGCCAGCGGCCAAATTTGGCCTTGCCAGCAACTTTGTGCAAGGTGAGAACATTTTCAGAATTACGAAAGTTTATCGAGAGCAAAGTTGGAAGCAGAATATTAGTATTCGAAAAATGCTTAAAACCCAAAGCTCCTCCGGACTTGCTTTAGGCCAAATGCCTTTAAAAATGCAATTGCATCTTCCCAAAACTTTCCAAAAAATTTGCCAAATGATATTTGCATTTGCTCAAGAGATTATGGGCTCCAAAGCCCTTTGGGAATGTAGTATCCAAACAGCATTTGTATTTAGTGTTTGGCATGAAAATGATCTGAGGATAACTTTTGTTTCATTAACCTATGAAACTTTTCAAGTACTAGGGAATTATTTTCACTCGAAAACGGTGTTTTTTAGTTGCTCATTCATTACTCGCAAAACATTCATTTAATTAATTGGAGTACAGTTCAAAGAATTTCATAACAATAAAACTAGCAAACTATGCATAGTTTTTACTATTTGTTTCTTTTTATTGTCTAAGAACACGGGCGTGGAATTTCGCTTACTTGGAAGTCCATAAAACACCATGCAATTCCCATGAATTGATTAATTTCGAACTTTGTGTCTGTGCATGCAATATTGGCCCAAAGCAGCTTTTATGTAGTTCGTAAAATTCAAACGGACTACCTCTAGTTCCTAAATTGAAAATCCCCCAAAGTTTCATAAAAAATTGCACAAACCTTGGGATTTCAACTTTTACCTTTGATGTTCCGCACGACCAATTAATTTTCAAGTACAAAATTATGTAAAGAGAATCTTTTAAGTTGAATTTCCAGGGTATTGGTCTGGTTTAGTGGTATAATTACTAGAGCACGTTGGACTACAATTTACTCAACATTAACCTTCAAACAACTACAGCACATTATTAAAAAAATTAGCATAAAATATAATATATAAAAGCAATGCCAATGGACTCAAAGTCAACCATGGAACATAAAAAAAGAAAAGAACTAATAAGTAAAGAAAGATGTATCCAAGACAAGATGTAATATACGGACTTCATCAAAGTTGACTTGGAAAACCACCCATCTTTGTTTTTAGCTACCAAGCTAGTATTATTTTGCGGGATATGTGGGGCAGAAGTTAGCTCCTAAACATATCAATCACTGGTCAACTACTGCTCCGTTTGTTTGGCAAAAATATTATGTCTCTGAAAAATATTTTTTTAAAAGTCATTTTTTCAAAAAATGATAATATTTATGATTCTTAGCTAAAATCCGAAAAATAAAAACAAAGCATTTTTGTCATTTGAAATATGATTTGATTTTCCTAAATAAACATAAATTATTTGTGTGCTAGTGACTTGCGCACAGATAGCCAGGGAACCAAGCATGAGCACAAGGTCCCGGGTGTAGCCTCAACCGACCCAAGCCTAGGCGCTAGTGACCCAATCTTAGGAGTGGGGACCTGGATGCAAGTGCTAGGGTCCGAACCTAGCCTCGATGGACGAGGTCTCAGGCCTCGGCCTCGATGGACCTAGCCATAAGCTCCAAAGTCTCGAGCATGGGAGCTAATGTCCCGCGGTGGACCCTATCCTAGCCTTTAGACCTAGGTCACTATGAAGGGCTCAAGAACGAGTGTGGGGGTTCTCGTGCCCAAGTGCCGATATCTAATCATATTTTGAAAAATAATTTTCAATTTTTTTAAAGAGAAGATCATTTTCTTGAATTTAAACATAAGTTTTCCAATGATTGGGAAAACATTTCCATTGACTTTTTTTCCTAAGCGATCCAAACACTGGAAAATGAGGACAATATTTTCTATGAAACAAATGGAGTCTAAGTTTCAAACCTATACCGAAAAATAATATAGTCTAGTCAGACAAGTGAGACTTGCTTGTAGATTAGATGCACGGCACATGTTCAACCTTCAACACTATCAAATGCATATAACTTCATGTTTCAGCCAAGCCACCCAAGCTTTTGCCTCGTGTTTCACCCGATCAATGATTATTTTTTTATTCTTCTCTAACTCTCATTTCTCTCTCTTAAACTTTCGTTCTGCCTCTTTATAGAGCTAAAGGGTCGAACCCCACACTTAAAACTAAACTTACTAACCCCGCGTCCAATTCCCTTACCACTAGGCCGCATGCCCAGTGGGTACCCAATCTGTGAAATTATGGAGCATTTTATGAATACAGGTTTACGACCATTCTCGCATCGCAAAAAAAAAAGAAAAGAAAATAGAGTGACTGAGATCCTGCATTTACTCATCATGCAATACTTTCTCAGCCACATGACCTTAGGGGTGAGCATCGGTTCAGGATCAACCCTGGATTGACCCTATACCAATCCAACCCGGTTAGTCCTAGTTCGGCTCCAAAGGGAGTGGGCTAGTCCCTGGTCCTAGGATCCCCGGAACCAACACTATGTAGGTTAGTCCTTAATCCTGAAGCTTTAGGGTTGGTTTGGGACTGTTGACATCTAATTTTTAGCCGACGTGTCATTAAAAACAGAAAATTCGAGATTATGATTTTCGATCGCAACGGAACCCGTTTCATGAACAAAAAGTGTCATTTTTTAATTCTGTTTGTTGTCCTAGCTTCTGTAAACAATTTTCTATTCATTTCATGCAAAAATCTAAAAAGTCAAATTGGGTCTTTTCTCATAAAAAGATTCCTTTCAAATTTAATTTCACTTTAGAAGTGGAAATTCCATAAAAATTCAAAGATTTGATCATAAAATCAAGCTCCTAGTGAAAAGTCAACTAGGGTTTGACTTTTGGTCAAACTTTTGACCAAAAAATTGAAAAATACAAAAATCCACAAATCATCTTATTTTACATTCAATTTGATTTTGGCATTTGAAATTTTACAAAAATCGATTTAGAATCAATTTTTTCCCAATTTACGGAATTTGGTTCAAATTTGCCAAAAAATGAAATTATTTCATTTCTAGTCATTTTTTAGGTTAGTTTCCTTCATGAAATTTGATCTAGAGGTTGTATTACTTTCATTTTTGGAACCAATTTTGTGATTCCAAGCCAAACACAAAAACCCCCCAATTCATGGCCTAATCAGTTATGTTGATCAATTCTTCATGATTTGTGCAATTGAGACACGAATGAGCTTAATTTCTTATATGAAATCCAAATTTGATAATTTAGAAGATTCACATGAATTTGAGCCAATTTGATCAATTTAGTGATCCAACAATTGAGAAGTCTAAAAGTAATTGGTTCAATTAGTGCAATTCAACTTGACACACTCTAAACTAATATTCAATTTGATGAATTGAGATTCAATTTGGCTAATTGGATTTCAATTAAATTCGTTAATTCAGCTTGGCCATGTAATTAACTTAAATTTAAGAACAATTGAGCTAAACAAGTTAAATTGGATCAATTTGTGCATAAATTTCAAATCGGTTCAATCCAATTTAATCGAATTCAATATTAATGGGGTCAATTAATCATTATAGAGATCAAATTGTACAAAATTAAAACAAATGGAACCAAGGATTGAACCAGTTCAACCCGGCCAAACTCGGGATAAATCGGTTCAATCCGGTTTGATTCGAATTGAGCCGGTCTGATCGGATTAGCTATTTTCCGATCAAAAATCCGGCGATTGATAGTCTATTCCAACCAGCGAAGGCCGGCCACATCCCTTTGAGCCCAAAAATGACAAAAATGCCCTTAATTGAAAATTACGAAAATGCCAATAAGTGAAATTACTAAAATGCTATTCCTTAAGGATTAAGCAAATTAATTAAGGGTAAGCAATTTAATTATGGCCATTCATTCAGAATTGATCATGGCCATCCATAGTGCCATGTCATCTATCCTTAGTCCTTAAGGAATATTCTTAAATCCTTAGGATACATTCTAGATTATTAGATCAATCTAAGGGCTATGATTCAAGGTTAATTTGAGTATATAAGCATTTTTTCCTCCAAAATTTTGGAAGGTTTCACATTTTTCAGATCTGTTTTCTCTCTCTTCTCTCTCCCTCTCTCTCTAAATCACGTTTCCTCCTCCTCTCTTGGTCGTGAGTTTTCCTTGCTCACATCGGCCACTTGTCGGCCGATTTCCGGTGCACCACTGCCACTCCGGTAGTCCCCCGCTCGTCCTAGAGCCAGTCGCAAAGCTAGCCATAGCTGCTGGTAACTAGAGCATCTCCGATCAACTCCATCTCTGTCTTGGTTGCATCACCGGCAGCCAAGCAGGTGATCTGTCCAGCCGGTGATTCCGGCATTCTGACGTCCTTCCTAGGCAGTCTGAGGCTTGCGATCATCATCCTTAACCTCATCTCGAAGCTGTGGTGGCCGACTTTCACCAGAAAAGCCACCGGAGTTCAACTTTGAGCTTGATTTTACTTCTCTTTCTTTAGATCGCAATCTTACACCAATCTTCTTATCTTGTGACATAGATATCGGGAGCTATATTTGGTGCGATTCCGGAGTTCATTGGTGGCCAAAATAGCTCGTTTGAGCTCAGCAATACTCTCGAACAAGGTAAGTACACTTAGATATTATTCTGTAAATTCGTGTACAGAGAAACCTGCATGTTTGAGATGCTGATTTCAACTCGTTAATGTCAAAATCTTACGAAGTGATGATTAGAGAGTCGTAAAACACATCTCAAGCTTCGATTTGATATATTGCATGCCTCAATCAAACTTAGTTTGCTAGGTCAAAACTCTTTCAGAAGTTAGAATCAAAATCTGGAATGTGATATTCAAGTCTATTATGATGATTTCCTGATTGACGTTGTGCTGTTCTATGACTTTTCTGATTTTCTACGATCGTTGTTTGAAGAAACTTCCTTCATGAAAGTCGTAGAATACATCTTAATCTGTTCATCATAAAATTTCATAAAATTCCAACTATGTTAGGATTGTACGATCTACAACGCCATATATGCATAGATCTGTTGACAGACTAATTTAAGACTGACCTTCATGTGTTTTTCGATTTTTATAAATTCATGTGTTCAAAATATGAAAAAGTTTTCTTCATGAAAATTTACAATGAGATCGAGATTTTTCTAGTGATACTAATTTCATCAAATTCATAATTCATTTGAATTTTCAAAAGGAATTTTTATGATCTACTCAGTATCGTTGTTCAGATCTGATTTTCATTCCTTTGGAATCCAAAAGATGTTTCTCCGAATTTGATAAAATTAGAGTCCTCCTTTATGAAAAATCCAAATTATAAAATTGTTCCTTGGGGTCTCATTATATAGACTGGAAATTTTGAGGGCCTAATAACAATTTTAGGGGGCTAATTTGCTAAAAACCTCAGATAAGGCCTCATCAGGTTAAAATTCGATTTGCAATTAAATCCTTTGTGAAAACTAAATTTTATAAAAATTTAAAAGACTTTTTAGCAAAAACTCAAAATATGAAAGTTGTCGCGTGTAGAGATTCCTAATTGCCTAAAAATTTTCATATGGTTTTGATGAGGTTTGTTATTTTTACCGCCATTATTTTGAAATCCCTAATAGAACAAGGTCCAGTCTGTCATCGAAAGTAAAATTATCTGTTTCGTGAAAATCAATGGGAATTTAGAAAAAATGGTCTTCTTAAATTTTGATCCTCATGACATAAGCTTTCTAATGACCCCTGAATCACTTCATTTGGACATCATTAGATTAGTTAATCACATCTAAACAAATGTTATCCGAATTAGATAATAATTGAATAAATGGTCTTCTTATGAAGCCCACTTTTCATTGCTTTATTGGTTGAGAAACAAAGCCCATGGGCTTGAATGCATGTTTTACTCATTGCTATGCATGTGTTTGTTAGATAGATGTTAGGCCTGGTGCATATTCGACGGGTAGCCTATTATGGTCATTTAGAATCCAACTTTAGGGGTTAATTGATATGAGTTGCCGTTTTGTAAATGCAAATGGTAGCTCATTATCGTTGACCATTAATCAAATAATGTTAGAAAATTAGGTGGGTGGTGAATCGAAATGCATAAAAAACAAAGGCCGATACCGAGGCCCGTGCTTAATTAGTGAATTTTTTTAGCCATTACTTTTCTTTGGTTGTTCCATTGTGCATTGTTTGTCATGAGTATATATTGTGAATCTAAACGCCGACACTCATGAGGCGGTCCATGGAGGGGATAATTCAAAATTGTAAGAGATTAAGGCGATAGACCGATGTCCAATCCGATTTAGATAAATGCATGACGACTTAGATAACAATCATGATAAGTTTAACGGTACCGAAAAGGTGTTAATAGAAATATTAACGTAAGCTAGTTCCCAAACTCATGATCTCTGGTTTTCGTAGAAACTGAAACGAAACTCTTGCGTTTCAGTTGGGTATTGTCGACACCTAAATTTTAGCACATCATTTAGTGGTTAATTGCATAGAAAATTATGGATTAAATTTTAACCCCTGAACAAAAATATTAAAATTGCATAACATATAGTTTAGGTTCATTTAGATTAATTGCATTCCGCATCGGATCGGCGGTGACAAGCGAGCTTAAGATTCATCACGTAAATTGAGCTCGGTTATCGAACGAAACTCGGCTCACTCGGAAAGCATGGGCCGAAAATAACACGCAAAAGGGCTTGGTTGTTTTAATTTGAACTTAAATTAGCCCATTATGCTTAATTAAAGAAAAGCCCAAATTAATTCAGCCCACTTAGAATTAAATTAAAGCTTAAACCTAAGCCCATTAGGATTAGAAAGCCCGGCTAATTGACCTAGGTTTACACTATAAATATATGTTTATGTCTCATAATCAAGGGGGAGCTTTCAGAATTTTCATATCAGAATTTTTGGAGAACACAAGTGTGAGCAAGAGCAAAACGTGAGATTGAGAGTGAGGGGAGAAGACGGCCGCACGTGCCCCGTCGCTGTGCCCATATCATTCGTACCAACGCCACGCTCGCCACGGCGTCGTCCTACTTCAGCCCGACACATGCTGAGTTTCCAATCACGGCCGTGACTCTTTACTTTGCGCACTCCAGCAAGTCCCAAAATCTTTTCGGTGTCCAGCAAGCAAATTCTGACAAATCCAGTGCCACGAGTCTTTGAAGTCTGATCTTCGTTGCACCAGTGAAGTTCCTGAGCGAGAATTGGCGGCTGTGAAGCTCCTTTGGCGTGTAGTCTAGCAATCTGTCCATGCAAGATACGCGAAGAAAGGGAGAGGCATAAAAGAACAATAAAAGAAAGAAGTGAAAAATTATTCTCTTTTTCTTTACAGGTTATCCACGTTCCATCATTCCCTGCTTCAAGGACCAGTAAAGTCAGCGAGCCCAGTTCCGAGCAGCACCACCGAGAGCTCCCTAAACCAAACACCACCCTCACGGCAAAGATCACCAGTTGCGAGCCAACCGTTGAGCGGCCATACCACCGCAACCATCGTTGAACGAAGCATCTCTATAGTGCCGAGCACCACCGCAAGTGTCATCGCCACCTTCGTCCCACCGCCGTCCTCGTGGCCACGCCCGCCGCTAGCCACATCATTCCGATCTGCAATCCAGATCCGCTACAAGTTCAAATTAGGAAAGAAATCTGTAAATCAGGTAATTATCTTATCCTGATTTGGTTTGCATATTTTGTTGCCTAATTTGTGCTTATTGATATCTAATTTTGCATATTTGAACAGTAGGCATTATTTCAATTAAGATTTATTTCCTTTTTTTTGAAATCTTGGATATCTATCACTTTTCAAATTTGGATAGAATTTAGAATTTTCAAATTTTTTGAATATATCCAAGATATTTAAGATATCGAGAATTTTTCAAGATGTGATCGATTAGGAAAATTTCCTAATCCGCAACCGCACACGTGGAAATAAATCTATCTATCAGGCTTTAGATAGAGTTATTTTCATAGCGGATATTTTAAATTTTAGGATCGATCTGTCAGGCTTCAGATCAAAACTTAATTCGAAAGATTTAGCGGTTATATTTTTTTACTTGATTTTAATTTCGAATTTTGATTTAAAAAAATACCAAAAGATCACTTTAGAATAGGTTAATTTCTTTAGTTTAAAATTGCGTGTTTAGATAATTGGCATTTTTAATTCCGAATTTTATTTAAAAAAATACAAAAAATAATAGGCCCGTCATTAGAAGTAGGTCACGTCGTCGCATGACATATAGCTTGCATGTTATGTTGCATTAATCGCATGTCAATTTTTTTTTTTGCACGCCATTACATATAGGTTAGCTTTCATTTAAATAAAATAAAAAAATAAAAAAGGGAAATTTCTGCACCTTTAAACTCTAAGTCAGGATTTATCAAAATTGTCAAATTGAGTATTTTTCTTGAAATTGGTACCGAAAGGGCGTTAGGGAATCTAGCGTAACCAAGTCCCCGAATTCATAATTTCTGGTTCGTAGAAATAAAATAGTACTCCCGCTATTTTATTTAGGTTTCTAATCAACCTACCTTAAATGATTAGTGGCGACTCCCATTGAAAATATTTGCATGCTCATAAGTGGACCTAAGTTGCGAATTGGTAGAGTTTGGGAGAACTCGAGCTAGATTAGTTAATTTAATTGATTTAGTAATCTATTAGCCTAAGATCGAAAACATGATTTTTTTAGGTCGCGACAGGTATTCTAGCCGACCCCCGACCTAGGCTAGCAGTAACTCCTAAAAAAGATAAAATCGATCCGCTATCACGCGAGATATGAATTCAGGGAAAATCCACGTTCATAATCAATTGACCATACGGATGACCAAAAAATCAATGCTTCGGTAAGCTATCTTTTATGATGTGCCAAACGAACCGTATAGATGACTAAAAGATTAACGCTTTGATAAGCCGTCTTTTATGATGTGCCATGTAAACCATATGGATGACTAAAAAGTCGATGTTTCAGTAAAGCTATCTTTTATGATGTGCCATGTGGACCGTTTCATGAACACTTACTTCTAAATCCGCTTCATCGAGTTCGGTCCTCATGAGGTAGGTCGCGACAGGGACCAATCTTGTGTATATATATTTTGTCCAAGCCCTAGGCCCCTCCTCTTCTAGGCTACTGATTTATAATGGTGACAGAGGTGGTGACTTTGTACGGAAGAATCGATGGGGCTTAATGACATGAGTTTTCTGTTTTCATGGGGCTTGGGGTAAAGAGTAAAGATGACGGAGGAGTTTATTGGGGGGTTTCGCAATATTAAGGACAATATTTCCCTTCAAGGGAATGCAAATAATAAATAATGAAAATAGCTTAATATCTGGGCTATTTACAATAAAAACCTCGTTGTCTCTCTTCACTTGCCTCCCTTCGCTATCTCGCCTCGCCTCACTTGCCCCACGAAAACAACTCACCTCAAAATTTGAAGCGATCTTTTAAGAATAAACAAAATATGAAGTTGTATAATTCATGATTTATGTTACATATTCTGAATATTTTATTGTTTAATTTTATTTCACGTGTAGGGTCTTCTATAGTTTGTTACTTTTGGCAAGTGAATATTTATGTTGTTGCCTTATTTTAGATTTTTGTTTGATTTGTAATGGTATTCATAATTTGGTTACTCAATATCGCATTATCAATGGATATGTAATTTTAAAGAATACGTTTGTCCTTTCAAAAAAATATAAAATAAAAAAAAGAATTAATTGGTCCCGAATTGACCTTAAAACCGGACCAAACCTATAGGGTCGGTCCAATCCTTGGTCTTAAGCTCAATAAGTTCAATGCAAGTTGATCCTTAATTTGGGTGTTGAAATGGCTCAATCCGGATCATGCACACCCCTAAGTGACCCAGTCGGGGCTCTACGTAACGCCTCTCTCTCATAGTTATTAACTCATTATAAAATGACGGTCTTGTGAACCAGCTATTTGCGACTCCCGTCAACATTCGCTTCTGACAAAAACTACCAAAAGTCCTGCTCTGCCCGTACTTGAGAGAAAGTAAGAGAGTGAGAACGAGAGATGGCAGTCGGAGTCGACGGCAGCAACACCAGTGACCTCGGCGGCAGGATAACACTGTCGGTGGTGATCACCTGCATCGTGGCCGCAACGAGCGGGCTCATCTTCGGGTACGACATTGGCATTTCAGGTGCGTCTTCTGCCTCTCTCCTCTGTCCAGTTTCATCCGCTGTCTTCGAATGAGATGATGATATATGCACTTCAGACGGCGGGGAAGGTTAAAACGATCGAATCGAAATTCCTCGTACTCGAAACCGCAAATGAATTATCATGTCTTCTTCCTCGAGCAATCAACGCGAAAACATCAAATTCATCCCCATGCCTTATGTCCTCCTATCAACACCATCATAGTTTCAGCTCCAGTACACGCAGAACATGATAAGCCTATGTGAAACGGACTCGATATGACCCCTTCACATGTTATATTTGCTTCGAGTAAAATGCCGGTTTCATTCAACTGCTGTCATTTGGATGAATCGATGATGTGGGATTCTCGTGAAGTAGTGCGCGTTGTTTAACTGTTGCTAATCCAAGTAAAGCTGACGTCAATCTTTGCTTTGCATTTCGTTCGCCTGCTGTCAAATATTTTTAAAATTAACACAATCACTTGATTAAAAAAATAGTGATCATAAATGAATTTGAATGCTTTCTTTAATGATTGCTAATTTCCTCTCTCCTCAAGGCGTAATCTTTTATATGTTAGTCATGAATATGAAGCAACATGAGAAAGTTGTACGAATTCCATGATTCTCAATGCTAAAGCTGTGTTCATCTCGAGGGAGGTTCTTATGCTTTACTTATCCTTCTATTGATTACTATGGTATCGCTACAGTGATTGTGATGGCTAGCTCCAAGTAGAATAAGGGTTTTCCTTAGAGAAGGTTATTATGTAGGTTGCCATCAACATCTAATAAGGTCTTTTCCTTATCTGTAATTATGGAAAATGAAAGCAATTATTATCGGCAAATTGTGGAAAATGCCAAAGCTGTTTTCTTCTTGAGGAGGTTCTTATGTAGGTTGCCACCAGCATCTAATTAAGGTTTTTCCTCATTTGTAATTATGGAAAACGAAAACAATTATTATCAGCTGAGTCAACCACGTTAGCCATTTAATGACATTAATTTTATGACCTATTTGCATAGAGCATAGGCTGCGTTTGGTCGTTCGGATTTCTAAATAGGATAGGACTGAATAGGATAAGATAAGAAATCCTCGTTCGGAATTCTAAATAGGATAGGACTGAATAGGATAAGATAAGAAATCCTGGGATTTCTTCATATCTTATCTACTGTTTGGTGGACTACGGATTTAAAGTTGGATATGATAATTTTTATTTTTTATTTTTGCTATTCACGGGTTCAGAGGAGTCGGTGAAAGAAAAAAAGCCAAGAAATTTTTTTGGTGAAAGCGCACAAGGTGTGGGGACGAAGATAACAGCGAGTGGAGCATAAAGTTTCTAGAAAAATAGACATTAGAAATCCTATTTGGATCTATCCCTCTCCCTCTTCGAATTTTTTTATCCGAGCTATATCCGGTCTATATCCGACTTTATTATATCCTAGACCACCACCAAACACAGGATATGATAAAATATATCATATCCTGTCTTTTATCCGGTTGACCAAACACAGCCATAGAGATCTATTTTGTAAAACGATAGAGAGCCCTAGGTGTACTTCATTCCCACCATTAACTCCATCATCTATCTATTAGACCTATTAACAGGTAAGTTGAGTTGGGTTTGGATTTGGTCATAATTGATCCGACTCAAATTTACCCATTTAACTCATTCATGACTCATTATCACAATGCAAATTTCACAATCCATACCCAACCCGATCTATTTAACTAAATCTAGAAAAGTTTATTTCTTATGATTTTTTTTTAAATTATATTGCTAAAACACTTTCATGCAATACAAATCGAGTAGACAATTTTTATATATTTTTTGTTAAAAATTGAGACTCTGTTTGTTTCGCGAAAAATGTGACATTTTTGGAAAATATTTTCTACGAAGTTATTTTCCAGGAACACAACATTATTTTCCGATATTTGGTTGAAACCTAAAAATGAACTAGAAAAATGTTTCCCAGTATAAAAAATCTATTTTGATTTTCCTCTGTGCAATCATTTTAATATTTTTTTTTGTTTTTTTTAAGAAATCATATTTTAATTATTTTCTTTTCTTTTTTATTTTATTTTTTTCTTTTTTCTTCTTCCTTCGCCGGTGGCTAGTTGGCAGTTGGCCACAGGTGAGGGACGAGCTCAAGGCTCGCTATAGGCTAATGAGGACTTGGCCTCGCCCAATCGGCGAGCTCAAGCTCGCCGAAGGCTGAAGAGGCTCGAAGCCTGCTAGAGGTCGGTGAGCTCATCCCTCAGTTGTGGCCAGCCGCTGGCTATCACCATGGCCAACCACCGGCGAGGGAAGAAGAAAAAGAAGAAAAAAATTCAAAATATAAAAAATTCAAAATTAACAAAATAAAAATGACATGTTTATCATTCACTTAAGCTTGTTATGCAACCCATTTATGACTCATTTAAACTTATTTGTAAAACTAATGCCAACTAATTTATGATCCACAACCATTGAATATAAGTTAATATATGGATTCTTGACCCATCTTGCCACATCTACTACCAATATAGGGTAAACAATTGCTACACATTGCTCCAAAAGGAACATTAGAAGTCAACACATGGGTAAAAAAGAGGAACTGTCCAAACCCAAGATGATAATAGTGCTTGGTAGATGAACATTGAACATGCTGTGTTCGTCCTTATCCGAAAAGTAAGTTAGGCATGAGCCGATAGCTTGGCTCGCTCTTTAAGCATTTTCAGATGGTGAGTTGCAGAGGAAGTATGGAGGAATACTCGAAAAATTATTACATGAGTGTAGTATATTTGTGAAATGACTAGGGCCACCTTTTCGTCTAATAGTTCGACCGATACATGTGTTTTCATGACAGGAATTCAGGAAAAATGAAAATCTACAGACTTATTGAAAATGGACTTTGTGTAAAAAGCACCCATGTGCCATCGGTGTAGTCTTTCTATAAGCAGTTTCTCATATTGCGATCTCTGACTATATTTTATTTCAAGTAAAAGAAAAAATAGACCCTATTCTCGTGTACGGTATAAACTCTTCAATCTACTAAGGTAATGCCAACTAGTCGATTAATTTGGGTGTTGAACGCACAAGTAAATTTATTCATGTAATGCCGACCAGTACGCAGCCTTGACATCAATTTTGGGACATACTCCTGGTTAATGGACAAATCTATGCAGGAAACAAGAGATATACATTTTAGTGGACTAACAGATAGATGGTGCAAATTTGCAATTAATTTGTTTAGGGGGTGTCACTACAATGGTTCCGTTCTTGAAGAAATTCTTCCCATTGGTACTAAGGAAGGCTGCCGAGGCCAAGACGAATTTGTACTGCGTTTACGACAGCCAGGTCCTGACGGCGTTCACGTCCTCCCTCTACATCGCGGGGTTGGCCACGTCCCTCTTGACGAGCCACCTCACTGCGGCGTTCGGCCGGAGAAACACGATGGTTCTCGGTGGCTGCACCTTCCTTGCCGGGGCCGCCTTCAACGGTGGAGCTGCCAACATAGCCATGCTCATCATCGGGCGTATCTTGCTTGGGTTCGGTGTCGGCCTCACTAATCAGGTAATAGTTCATTTGCTGTTTCACTATGTTTTTAAAGAAAAGAAGTCCTTTTTATATCAAGGTTGTTGATTTTGTGCTCCTGATTTCATGGTTAAGGTTTAGCCATTCTGAAATTGCTGGTACGTTCAGGCTCTAAGTTTATGATCAATTGAGATAAAGATCTTCCATTTGGACTCCTCAGTTGATATTTTTGTGATCGACGAGACATATGTAAATGTATCGTGGTATATGATCAAGTTCATTTTATATTAGTTTGGTGGAGACTTATTAGGTTAGAGAAATGTACACTGCTAAATTCTCAAGGATAATATCTATATGCTAGTTTTCCGTTCAACGATAAATAATATATAATAAATTGAATCTTGACCATTGAAAATGATAAGTTTAATCAGATCCATGGTTCGGATTCAATTTAGTATACAAATTAGATTTATGCAATATACCCTTCTTTTTGGATGAGGTTTGTCATCGGTTTAGTAAATGATGAGAATTGTATCTTAGGCAACTCCACTGTACCTCTCCGAGATGGCGCCGCCGAAATGGCGCGGTGCCTTCAACACCGGCTTCCAATTCTTCCTAGGCGTCGGGGTGCTCGCCGCCAACTGCATAAACTACAGCACCGCCAACATGAGCTGGGGATGGCGACTCTCCCTCAGCCTCGCCGCGGCCCCGGCCGCCATCATGACCCTCGGCGCTCTCCTCATCTCTGACACTCCCGCGAGCCTCGTCGAGCGCGGCAAGCTCGCTCAGGCAAAGCAAGCGCTCCTCAGGGTGCGGGGCCACAACACCGACATCGAGCCCGAGCTCGCGGAGCTCATCAGGTCCAGCGAGATAGCGAGGGCCGCCAACGAGGAGCCCTTCGTGACGATCTTCGAGAGGCAGTACAGGCCTCACCTGGTGATGTCGATAGCGATCCCGTTCTTTCAGCAACTTACAGGGATCAACATCATGGCATTCTACGCGCCTGTTTTGTTTCAGTCCGTGGGATTCGGGAGCAACTCCGCTCTGATAGCGGCGACAATACTTGGATTGGTGAACTTGGGATCGATTCTGGTGTCTATGTTTGTGGTGGATCGTTGTGGGAGGAGGTTTTTGTTCATCGAGGGTGGAGTGCAAATGTTCCTCTGTCAGGTACGTAATTAGCCCCCCAGCTTATTAGCAATGCATGCATGAGCACGAGGCGTGATCCGCATGCAGATATTAAAGAAGTAACGTGCTTTAAAGAGTAATGCTCAAGATACAAAACTAACTGCACTGAGATATTTATACGATCACAATGCTCAACCAACCCCTCCGTCTCGAGGTCAACCTTGTAATCATAAATCCACATGAGCCAGTAAAGTTAAACCGTGTTTGCTTATTGTTTAGGTTGGTGCGGCCTGTGTCTTGGCCGCGACGACGGGCACTTCTGGTACGGAGCGCATCGGCAAGGGCTACGCCATACTAGTGCTGGTGCTGATGTGCATCTACGTGGCCGGGTTTGGTTTGTCGTGGGGTCCCTTATGCTGGCTCGTCACGGCCGAGATACTCCCAATGAGGATTCGTACCACGGGCCAAAGCATTAACGTGGCCATGAATTTCGCGGCCACGTTCGTGCTGTCGCAGACCTTCCTGACCATGTTGTGCCACTTTAAGTACGGCGCTTTCCTATTCTACGCCTCTTGGATCGCCTCGATGACGATCTTCGTGGTGCTCTTCTTGCCGGAGACGAAGGGGATTCCTATGGACTCAATGCATGTGGTGTGGGAGAGGCATTGGTACTGGCAAAAGTTTGTTAAAAAGGAATCATACTAGCTCGTATTATTGTCTCTGCGTTGATTTGACGGGGCAAAAAGGGCAGACAACGTACTGAGATTCTGTGAGAGACGAGGGTCGGCATGCAAGGAAATTTCATGTGTTCATGACTTGGACGCCACATGCTTCAAAGTGCATATTAAATTTGGGTCTTCCAATGCTATAGAAATTCATGCATCTTCTTTCATTGTTATGTAATAAGTTGTGCAACTCGGGGGAAGGAAAAGACGCAGCAAGTTTGATAAAGTGCAGGAACTGCTTTATTGCTTCATGGCGGCTGGTAATCTAATTACAAATTGGGTAGTATTTGAGTTGTATAATGAACGTATGGCCTAAAAGCATATGGGGTCAGAAGTCTTATAGAGGGGATCGACCATAGATGCAGCCAGGGGTAAAGATTTGACCAAGCGGATCACCACCTAGTCAGGTAAGAGCGTCATGCAGAATTTAACCTTTGCCTCGTCTAAACAAGTTGCGGAAGAGAATTTATGTATCCAATTCACCCAAAAAAAAGAAAAAAAATTCACCCATTTCGCCTAAACATATTGGTCAGGATGACCCTACAAATTGCATTCCCACATCCAGCACTCTTCCCTTGAACGGCTAAGAGATAGCTGATACCTCTGGCATCAATCCAACAAAATTGGATAGTCATGTTCATAATGCCACTTTTAAGTGCTGTAGAGACAGAGTACTCTTCCATCAGGGAACGGGAAAGAGCAGACCTAGTTGTGCGTCTGATGCAAAACTGAGGTTTATTTTTTTGCTGTCCTACTTCACATATATGAATTGCGACCCAATACCAGATATCTGCAGTGTGATTATAAGTGATGTACAAGTGAAGTCGAGAAGCAGCACCGTCCCACTCGTAATTTCTGTGAATGCACAGATTTACAGAGACTGCCAGTATCTTGCAAACCATTTCACCCAAAGATGTTGCAAAAGAATCTGTTCTCCGGAAGAAATGCAAGCTGGCTGGTGTAATGCTGAACATGTTCAACTGGTTGGGCCCCCTGAATGTCACGAACTCAGTTAAATGAAACAGAGAATTACAAGTGATGGAAACGCTTAAGCCTAGGCCAAGAAAATTGAAATTAGAGTGACGAACAAATAGCATTTACTGTAACGATAAGCAGGAAATCCATATTTACACACCAAGATTTCTCTAAATTAAGATACATAATCATAGGTAAGCTGATCACGTGGACTCCGATGATACTACAACCTTGACATAGATTCATACGGAAGAACAAGCAGAATTTTCAATTACAGGAATAAAAGTCAATCAAAAACAAAGAAGGAAAAATGACTGCTGTGAAGCTCTTCCTCATCATGATTAGTACGATCTGCCAGAAGACAAGGTACCGCAATTTGTATCCCACTAGAGAACATTGAACGTAACTCTCATTCACACCGCTAATCTATCCTCCATGCCTTTAATTATTATTCTGTTCTTCAACAAGAACATCTATGGCTGGAAAATTAGTGTGATTTCTAGAGTACAATCTTCCAGAAGAAAACTGTATGGATCCAAGTAATGCTAAAAATGTCGTTGGAAGATCCATTTGCATGAGTTCATAAATGTAACAACTATATGGAAGATCCATTTGCATGAGGACCTAGTTATAAATGGAGAGAAAATATCGTGAAAAATAGGAGACAAATATAATGTTGGCAGTAACAAATAAGACTCAGATAACGCGACCATTAAAAATGAGAACTGGTTGCTTCTTTTTCTTTTTCTTTTTCTGCTCTGCAGTTGGGAGTTTTGAACCTCCAACCTCCCGTCCCCATGTCCACCCACTGGCCACTAGGCCGAATGCCCAGTAGATTGGGAAATATTCAGATATGAGCAGATCTTTGTACCCAAATTCAGGGTGGGCTCGGGGCCTAGCAGACCTATAGGTGTTATGCTGTGTGATCTATTAGCAAAGGCTGAACAGTCTCATTAGCGGTCTCCGCTATATGATCTATTTGTCTAAATTCTACCATAGAATCATCATTATATCTGAAAGTCATAGTCTAAGATTGCATTATCAATTCGTTAGATCTCAGAAACATTTCAGAACCAACAAATACCTCAGTCAAATGCATAAGGATCATCAACATAGGGATTTAACGATCCTTCTGTGAACAAATCACCTATGTTCGAACTCCGTGGAGGATGAACTCCCTTTGTTCCCTGCACAAAGAGTGCAGACCAAGAATGATCTCTGGATACTCAGAAAAAATCATTAATTACAGCTTCTGAAAAAAAAGGCAAAACATGTGACTTGATGTAAGGCTAATGACAATGTATGCTGTATTACATATATTTATACAAATTCCTACATGTAATTATTATTTAATATCCACTATAAGACAACATATCAATTTTGTTCTGTTGCTCTCAAACTGTCAGGATTAACCTGTGGCAACCATGTTTTTTCAGCCTCTTCAACACTATACCATCATTGAATATATATAACGACAGGGGCCAGTCAGAGTTCCTTTCACTTAGGGTGCGTTTGTTTCACGGAAAATGAATGGTATGGAAAACATTTTCCTAAAAACGATCACTCCTGTCGCTTACAAGAATGAATTAACGAATGAAAAATATTTTCATCGCCAAGGAAAATGTTTAGACATAAATTATTGTCGATAATAAAGACATTTTTCGTTGACTAATTATTTTAAGCGATACATGCAATCATTTTTAGGAAAATGTTTTCCAAATCATTCCATTTCTGCAAAATAAAGGAACCTTAATCCCTGAAAATTTACTATTTAAAGTGGCTCTTTAAAGTCTTTATTGTAGTGGACTCTTGATCCATTTCTCTATTCACTTTTAAGTGTGAGGTCTAACCATCGAATTGCGAACAAAAGACAAAAAGTATCATCGGGTTTCTTCCTCTTCCTTCACTAATATGGATATTGCCTCCTTAGGTATAGAGAATCAGCAAGAGAACGTAAGATATCCACATAGACAAGGTCAGGATGTGTAAAATACATACTTCATCCTGGTGCAATTGGATTGAAAGGTACGTGCATAAATTAATCTATTATTTTTATCCCACTATTTATTTGATCCTCTATGTTGTAACATATGAGAAACCTTCACAGGTACCTTTCCTCAAAACTGACACTAGTAGTTGAGTACTGTTCAAATAAAATAACCATGGATTGAGTCCAAGCAGCTCATCACAAGGGAGATGAAGGAATTGTCTAGACATAGTCTTCTGGTAAATGAAAAGTGAAATTGATACCGAACTCCTATAGTTTAAGTATAAACACTTATCTATTAGTTTTGCCCGTACTTACCTTTACATCCTTGGGGGTGCTCATTCTAGGTGAAACCATCCTCTTTTGTTTTCTTGGATCCTGCAGCAATGAGATACATTGATGGGCACCGCTGTTTGACAAAACAAAGGCTAGCAACCTAACTAATGGAGGACCAACAATCAGATGCTAATCTTATGGTTCAGTCAGACTAGATACATGCCTCAAACATTACAGTACTCTTTGTTTTTCTTCTTTTGGTAATTGTTCTTCCATTTGTCGTTTCAACTTCATATTCACGGTGGGTTACCTGTCATGCAGAAAGTAAACTGAGTATACTTGATGATATCATGAGGCAGGCAGAAAGCACTTGCACAAGAAGTATCGGCCTGATTATATCAATTCATGCAATGGAAGAATATAATACCGGATGCAGAGGATAAGAAATGCACCTTAGATGACACTTAATTGATAGACTTCTGTTTTTTGTGTTAAGATCACAGTGGATAACAACTTACCTTCTTGCTATGCTTGGGAATATTTGCCACACTAGCCGTGTTAGTGTTCTCTACTTTTTTCAACAATTTTGACACGGGTGTTTGAGTTGCTGCTGGGATAGGTGAATCCTGCAACAATGATTGGAATCAAAATGAGATGAGAAGCCGATTTTCTATTGGCTGCAGAACAAGCAAGAGAACAAGTTAGTGTTTCCCGGTCACCTGCTCATCATCTTCTGCTCTTGAGACATGCTGGCTTCTTCTACTACCGTTAGAATTCCTCTTCTTCATTGAAGTGATTGAATACTCCTTTCAAGAAAAAACATTCACAATGACGAGCAATTATATCGTATAAAGCTCAAGGCATATCTCCATATTCTTATTGTTAAATCAACAGATGATGCATATCTGGATGAGATGGAATTTATATTAATCATCACAAACATGAATTTCCCAACTGTAATATTCAGGTACATCTTCTTAATATCTTCACACTATGATGCATATATATGCGGACAACATCCAAATGGGACACGAGGTTAAAAACGTGGTAGTCCTTACTGGTGCAAGCATCAAACTCAGAATGCCAATAAGAGCAGAAGACCTCTTTTAGTTTCCAAAGAACAACTTCCAAAATGCATAAGCAGAAAGATAACACAGACAAGGTGCATCATTTTGCATCGAACTCACAAAAAATAACTTCTTATTTTATTATCTGCATTTTCTGGGAATCTCATTGCATCCAAAGTTGATGCAATGAGAAGTCTGTTATGCATGCAATATGGTTTCAACAGAGTTAAGCCTATTCAATACTTTCAATAGACTTCATGATCAAAAGTCATACATCATTAGATTCAGTAGTACGAAATTGGTTCGCTTATTAGCAATCCTGGACCACAGCAAAATGCGGTAAAACAACCTTAAAGAAAAGAAAATGTCTTGCACAATCTTCAGCAGAGAAAAAACATTCTCAACATGGTGAGTTTTCTATTCCTTTGAACCAAACTAAATATTGAGCACAAATCTAAAAGAAAATGTTCTATTAAATGTAAAGTAGCATCACACAGTTAACTCAAAGTATGAGTTTTAAAGAATGACATATCCTGCATGGAGGTCTATTTAAATAAAGATTCTCTATGGGATTAATTAAGGAAAAATAGTCAAGACCTAACCTTTCTTGAAGCGACCTCTTGATCCTCCTGTGGCTTATCGGCCATTACTCTCCACTGTAATTGCAATAAAGCTCTCTGTCTGTCTTCCTGCGGTGCATCATAGGAAGTCAATTTCCGATACAGTTCATAAAATCCACTTTAGGACCACAGATATTGCATACTTTGGATTTCTGCCGATCCAATTCCTCTTGCAGTTTTCTACATTCATCTTCATACTGACACTGTACAGCTTTCATCTGAGCTTCATGTTCATTCCTAAGTGCGGTTGTTCTCTATATGGTTAAACGAGCATCACAAATCCAAACTATAAATGAATCTGGAAATTCATCTTGAAGCTGGTACCACACGCACCTCTCTCAGCTCGTTTTCAGATTGGATCTGGGCACGTTTCATCTCTTCATTGTGGTTCATTTTGAGAATTAATTCCTTCTGGTTGTTTTCCTGATGAATGCGACTTACCTACATCACAGATGAGATGAAATTAATTTGAATTTGATGGGACCAGGCAGAGTCAGTTTGCTAAATTGTAGTTCACACAAAACTAGCTAGTGAGAGCACATAAGACTTGTCCAAGAAGTTTCTCTGGAACCGCATTTTGGTTTTAACTGTGCGTATCTATTTATTCCCTACGCTTTACTTTGAAAAACGCAACACTAGAAAGTGAATTTGACATTAGTCCTTTCAATTTCATAAACCAATTATTTTAAAAGGTAACTATACCAAAAGCCAACATGTGAACATACCTCGCAAACTTAAAAGGATAATACATAGATGTAAGTCTCAACTGTGGGATAAAGTAATGCCAAATAAAACCATATAGCTCAGTAACTTCAGGGCCATGAAGAATATTAAGGAAAAGATGACAAAAGATCCATATGAAAGTATGCATTGGCTCTGAATCATACTAAAGCAGCATGTTCCTCCTGGACGCATATCAAATGCTGCCTTGATTCTTCCTTGCAATCAGCAATTTTTTTATCACACTCAACTTCCATTTGTCCGACAACTTTGTCCACCTGAAGCCTCAAAGGGAACAGCAGCCAATTATATCAATACGTTAAGGAAATGTGGGCCACAGTTTGAAGAAACTACAGACCTTTTCTTTTTCCTGATTGACAATCTCCTGCTTTTCCAGCTCAAATTTTCTTCGAATGTCGTTAATGGCCTGATCATGCTCGTTGTTAGCACTCAAATGATCACAAGTAATTTGACCTACATGCAGAGCATGACAAGCAATGAAACCTGATCATTCTTCTGACAAAGTTCTTTCAAATGCCTCAAAAGTTCCATCTGTTTTTTATCAAGCATCATATCGTACTGCTTCTTGGATTCTGCTAGTCTATGTTCAGCTGAAGTCAGCAATGCCTGATTCTGCAGCAACATGCTGGTATGAAGAATATATAGTACTCTAGGAGTGTTCTAAGTTCATGAATCATTATTTCAAAAGTTCACCTCGGAAATTTGGTCTTCTAGCTTCTTCTCTCTATCCTTGTAACTGAGAATAAGGTTTTCCTTCTCCTCTAACACATTTTTGAGATCATCAACTTGATTCTCAAGTGCATCCTTTTGCTTCTCAATTTTCTCATTCACGTCTTGAAGAACTTGTATTTTTTCAGCCTTTTTCTGTATCTTTGCTTGAGATTTCTCATTATCATCATTTTTCCCACTCTCTAATGCTGAATACTTGACCAGCAAATCTTGCTGTGAGACATAAAGAAACAGGTTGAGGACAGCAACAAAGCATGATTACAAAATACAAAATGACCAAAGCAATAGTTTCAACCATTCTATCTTCAGAAGATTTTGCACTCTCCAGAAGAGAGCTAATTTTCTGCTCTAATTCAGAAACCAGTGATTCAGACTCAATCTTCTTTGAGACAAGGGTATCTGCTTCAGACTCCAAGCGCTGAATTCTCTCTCTTGAAATTCGAAGTCCCTCTGAAAGCTGTGTTATAGCCACCTCATGAGATTTCTGAAGTTCTATGACCTTACTATTTAACTCCTGATTCACCACTTGCAAAGCATCCTTCTCTGATGTTGTGAACAAGAGCTCACTCAGCAGCTTATTATGCCTCTTCTTAGCAAGTTGAGCTGTAAGGTCCATCTTCCCTTGAGCTAACTTGAAGCAAGACTGGTACAAGGAATTCAGCTGATCAAACTTTTCCAGAAAAATCAAACTTTTATTATCCGATTCCACCAGCTGTGCAGCAGTCAGGTGAACAAGACTTTCGAGACTTTTAATCTCTTGGAGGGACAATACCAACTTACTACCAAAATCATCATTTCTCAACTGAAGTTCCTTCTTGTCTTTTTCCAAATTTTCTTGAGTGGTAATCAATTGTTTGATTTCATCTTCTTTTGATATTAATTTGGACTGCACTTCTCCCAACATAGAATTCAAATTGTCCATGGCTATTACATTTTCCTCTAGAGTTGCTTCAAATTTCTTGATCATTGCATCTGCAAGCAAGATAACGATTATTTGATGGCTTTCCAACCAGATGTATACCAAATGCCCAACAAGATTCTGACCAAACAACTACATTATTAACATCATATTGAAAAACTGCACTGATAACATGTAACCAGTCTATTGCTATCTCAGCCATGTCATTATCATCTAATGAAAAGAGTAAATCAGAAACATTTTTATCTCATCCAAAGCTAATAAAGTTCTGCAACTAACAGAAAGGTTGCTTTCAAATTGTCTCATTGTCACAGGCTGAACCCTGTGTATGTTATACATACGTTCCGCCTGAAGCTAACATTTTTCTATATGTGTGTAGATCAAAACCAATTGTAGCGATACCACTTAGTAAGGTGCCCTGGATTTGGGAATTGCAATAATCTTTCCAAAACATTGGGAGAGCTGCATATTTTCCATTTTTCTTCCCCCGGTAGTTCATGAAAGCGATGATCCACTTGATGCTTAGGAGCATATGGATGAGGACGATCAAGGGTCAGAACACTCATCCATTGGAGGAGCCTTATATGTTCCACTTTAGGACCTTCGTCTGATCCAGGTGAGGAACTCTCAAAATAATTCAGTTAAGTAACATCCAACTTCACAGTTCTCTGAGTCAAATGAGTTAGAGAACATGGTTTCAAAATTTCATTTATAAGACAGATCATTTTGCATGAAGAGCTCTCTGCAACAGCATATGTATATAAGATTACCATTCCCAGAAAAGGAACCTAATTTACCTTTCTCCTCTATGAGATTGGCTGTCCTGCACTGTTCATCTCTGTGAAATTTCTCTCGTTCTTCTTTCTCAACTCCAAGTTCCATCAACTCCTTGTCACCTAGAGTTATCATTTAATAAGAGCTTATTTGTTTAAAATTAAACCAAAGAATGACACCAAAATTCAACAGATCTACAAGAATTTATGAATACATCTAACGATTCACAACCGCACACTTGGTTGTACTATTTTAGAAAATAAATAAAGAGAAATATGACTGAGAATGACTCACGTCTCTGAATAGTCTCCGCTGCGGACTCTAAGTTCATGGAAAGCGCAGCCATCTGTTGATTCAACCCATCAATAGCGACTGAACTAGCTGACAACTTGTCTTCAAAAAACTCCTTATCTTTCTCAGCTACATTAGCAACTTTAACAAGTCATGCCTACTGATTTTTTTACCAAGCTGCGAAATTATCATTTTCTATATGTAGGAAAAGTAGAGACCATTTTGGACTTGACTGGCCAAGTGTTGCAACGTTTCTGTGAGTTGATCGCACAACGTCTTCGTAGAAGAGAACTTAGACTCCAGTCCTTTCCACAGCTTCTCATCCTCCTTCTGCTTCACCTTGAGCTTAGCATTCTCATTAAAGGCATTCTGCAGTTTGTCCTCCAGTGTACGGATGTGCTCCACCGATTTCTTCAATTTCGTGTTCTAGAACATAGATAACACAGATTAGGCAGATTTATACCTCAAGTTTGTGTGAAGCATGATTAGAGAAAGCTAAAAAAACTGCATGGCAAGGAAAATCCAGTAAGATCACTAGATACCTATGAAAGCAATTCAAATACATAAGTTCTTAACTCAGCCTTCTCAAAACACGAATCATCGCGAGTTCAGAAATTCACATCCTGCGCCGCCTGCGTGCTTCCCAAAACATACGCATCACGCAATCCAAACGATTACACAAGCAAGTCGCAGCAATTGCGCAGGTAAAGATCTACACACGATCAGATTCAGAGAAACAACCAAAAGCGAAATTTCCATTTCCCTACCGCCATTTCGAGATCGGTCTTCACGGAGGCCTGCTCCTTCACCAGTTTCTCTGGCAAACGGACAGATCAACCGCAGAGAATCAACAGAGCGATCCGGAAAGAAGTAAAAATAAAAGAGCACGCGAAGAAACAGATCAACAACGCCAACGCCGCGAGAGGACCTGCGGTGAGCTTCAGATTCGCGAAGCTCCCGATCGAAAGCGAGTCCGTCGACGGACGCGACGGGAAGGAGACGGTCCTCGCCGTCCCGGAGGAGGACGCCGACCGAGGCTTGAGCTGGTCCAAGCTCTTGAAGCTCGGAAACCCTAGCTTCTGCATCGCGATCGACGGATCAAACGGTACCTGGAGAGGGAAGGAAGCAAGATCGGTGCTGGAATCGAGAGAGACACGGGAGAAGGAGAGGAGCGAAGAGTTTGAGCGCGTGTCCTCAGTTCGTTCGAGTGGAAATGGATATGGCGCCAAGACTGGCGGAGTATTTATATATAGTCCGGCCCCGTCGAAGTTCCGCTCGCGGAAATTAAATTGGAAAATGTTAGCAATTTTTTTTTTTTTGGTAATTTCGTGAATATGATGCAATACGTATCATTGGTAGGTGAGATTTTTTTCAAACCTCAAATAAAAATTAATGAAGTTGCATATTGCTTGAAAGATGCATGGACATGCAAAATATTTTTCTCCAATCATAACGGAGTAATCACAATCGAACTTTACGTCAAATTTGTTAAAATTTAGTGATAGTGATTTTTAATGTTCAGACACTTTTTGACCTTGTTCGTTATGATAGTGATTTTTAATGTTCAGACACTTTTTGACCTTGTTCGTTATGATATATTTGGAATGATAGATATACCAATTACGGGGCTATTCTGTAATTCATGGATGATTACTTTTGGTTTACTTGGACTCGCTTAGTAAGAAATCATCACGTATCCACGTTGTTAAGACATCGAACAAGACGCGTGGTTAGGATGTGGTCAAGCAGCTGTTTGAGAATCGATCGATAGATGTAACTTGTAAAAGGGTGTACGAAACTAAACCCGTTTTCGAATATGGATGTCGCTTTGTGCGCAGCATATCGTACAAAGTTAGTTTATGTTTGCGACGGATTGCCTCGGTTGATCAACACGTTAATTTTTTTTTTATCGAGACGCATACTTCAAGTCGCTATCGATCATTCTCGGCTTGAGTTTGAAGAGGGATGTTGATATTGACATTGTAAATTAGGATGATTGTGAGATGTTGATTAGCCAACTTGAAAAAGGATCTGGCAATGATGGATATGCTGAGATCACCTTATAATATACTTGAGTCCTACACATAAGATCTCCTATCATTCATCAATGGAGTACACCAAAAGTTCATCACTCGATTCCCACTAATCCTAACAACAAATGCAACATTCCGGAGAAAAATAATCATTAATTGAACATGTCAAACGGTAGAACTGTACTGAAGTGGAAAAGATCGAGCGGGAATCATTCATCATCATAACAAGAGAGATCCGGTGAAAATGCTTCTGAAACGAGTCCTCCTCCTCTTTGTTGTGGCCCGCTATTCCTAGAGGCATTATCACCGCGATGGGGCGTACATGCACCGTCGAAATTAGCTGGTCCCTCCAGATTTTGGTAAGTTTCAGACGGACGGACGCCTGAGCCACGCACGCACGCTATCGACGCAGTTATGCTTTGTGATTCCAGAAACTCGATTCAACTGGATACGAACGCCCACCACTTGTACAGACCACATCCATAGACACACGTGTACACGGCCAAACGCAGAGGATAGATTCTAAACCTGCAAGATCCAACACTCAGAAGTCAAACTGACCGTGCAAATCCCTATTGAAAAGCATATGGAGTTTATGTCCTCACCTTTCTGCTCAACAACGCATGCAATTTCATGCTAAGATGACATCGTTTAATCTAAATCTATTTCTTTCCATCTCGGTTGAACGGACACAAAGATCAAACCACCAGACTTACCGGCCGCCGGCCGAGGTGGTTGGATTTGCTGTTAAGAGCAAGAAACCTAAGAAGCTAAATCGCTTAAGGTAAGCATATCGCTGAGAAGACTACCCTTTGTGTCCATTAGATGCAAGGATCAGTTCCCATTTCCTAGAGATGCTGCGCTAGAAGAGAGAGACGGGGAGAGAGGAGCATACCTTGCAAAGCGAGACCGCCGCGAAGAAATGGCGGCTCTCTCCTCGGCGCTGACTGGGGCGGTCCACTTGGAGAAGTCGCGGTCGAAGTAGTCCCAGTCCGGCAAGAGGACGCCGGCGATCCCCAGCATGCCCGCCCCGTATGTCGCCACCACCTTCTTGAAGGAGTGCGTCCACAGCCCGACCGCCACCATCGCCGCCGCCAACCAGACCAGGGACCACCTCAGAGCCGCGTCGTTGGCCATCCAATGACGACGCCGGCGAGGAGATGAGGGGAGGATAAGAAGGTGGAAGCGGAGCGGATGGAGGCGAGGAAGCAAAGGCGAAGAGAGGGAAGAGATGGGCTTGTGCGGCGAAGGGGAAGGTGTTGCAGCGTTTCTGGGGTCATGGTGCATTTAAAGAGGACGATGGGAGTTCAAGCTCATTATGGGCAAAAGCATTGATGACACCACGTCCATAAAGATCACCTAGATCCAGACCCTTCTAGGAAATCTCTGCCGTGCACTATCGGGTGACATAACCATAAATTTTTACGATATCTTTTGCATTTCATTACGATACATTGTAACGTCGAAAAATAATCTACAACGTTACACAACGTACGTCGAATGATCATATGGTACAGCCGAGGTTCTCTTCTCCTCTTCCGTGGAAATATACATGGGAAAATTGCTGTGTCTTTTATGAGCTGTTCGATTGTGGCGATTTCTTGTCAACCCCATTTGGATTATAATTTTTTTGGTTGGATTGAGCACCGCAAGTTTGCCGTGCTCAAAGTGACGATGGAGTAAACTAAGTGCATAGATCTGTGCATTTGGCACAATGAGATGGTTAAATACAAAATTCGTTACACCTAAGTGTTTTTTTCTTATACAAATTCATAGCAAAGAGGGAAAAAGTATAGGCAAGTGAAAAATTCCCATTTTAATCTTTTTGTCATCTTAAAATGCTTGATATTTTTGCAAAAAATACATCGATAAGACATACTTCTTATCTTTGTTAGCGAGATGAAGGGATACGTGCCAAGTATGTTGTGGATTTTTAAATTGTCTCGAAGGAAAATTTTTAAAAACATAAGAATTCTTGAGAAAAAAACAAATTAGACACCAAATAATTTACAAATTCTGAGTAACTAATGACCAACTATTCATTATCTTTGGGCCCTTAGCAAACTTTAGTCCAAGCATCCGGGTTTGGGCCAAGGTCCTGGGCCATCACCAGTGAAAATCGTCTCAATTCCTAACCCGACCCGGACTAACATAACAATACAGATCTAGTACAAGAATTTGCCCGATTGACTGCAACCAATAGATGAAATAGTTGTTTCCTTCTCCATCTATTCTTGTCTTAGCCGATAGCAGAGAATTCGAATTCTTCCAACACCCGAAAATTTACGCTTTACATCTTCAAGTAATAAGGCCAATTCCATGTCCTGAACTTTATATGCACCTAATCGATTACATGAACCATTGGTTTAATGTGCATGTCTATGTGATAGGACCATCTCTTCCAAAGATGTCACGACCTAAAAAAATCGGGTATTCGACATTAGGCTAATAGATTACTAGATCAATTAAATTAACTAACCTAACTTGAGTTCTCCAAAACTCTACCAAATCGCAACTTAGGTCCAATTGTGAGCATGCACATATTTTCAATGAGAGTCGCCACTAATCATTTAAGGTAGGTTGATTAGAAACCTAAATAAAATAGCGGGAGTACTATTTTATTTCTGCAAACCAGAAATTTTAAATTCGGGGACTTGATTACGCTAGATTACCCTAAAGCCCTTTCGGTACCAATCTCAGGAAAAATTACTCAATTTGACAATTTTAATAAATCCTGACTTAGAGAAAAATTTTTGATTTTCTTTTATGAAATTTTTTTTTTGTATTTTCGAATTTAAATTCAAATCACAAATTTTTAGTAAAAAAAAAATATAACCGCTAATTCTTTTGAATTAAGTTTCAATCTGAAGCATGACAGATCGATCCTAAAATTCAAAATACCCGCTATAGAAATAACTCTATCTAAAGCCTGATAGATAGATTTATATCCATGTGTGCGGTTACGAATTAGGAAATTTTCCCAATCGATCACATCTTGAAAAAATTTTGATATCTCAAATATCTTGGATATATATTCAAAAGATTTTGAAAATTTTAGATTGTATCCAAACTTGATAAGTAATAGATATCCAAGATTTCAAAAAAAAAAAGGAAATAAATCATAATTGAAATAATGATTACTATTAAAATATGCAAAATTAGATATCAATAAGCACGAATTAGACAATAAAATATCCAAATTGATTCGGATAAGATATTTACCTAAATGCGCAAATAATTTTCCAAATTCGAATCGTTGGCGGATCGGGAGTGCGAATCAGAGGACCGACGACAAACGGAACCAGCGACTGTGGCGGCAGGAAAGCGCCGTGATGTGCGCACGAGCAGCGAGCACAGCAACGAACGAGAGCTGCTGTGATGATTCGCTTGGACTGAGGAATGCAGCAGCAGTGAACAGCAACGAACAGCAGCAATGGTGGCGCAATAGCAGCAGCAGCCAACAGCCAACAGCAGCACCTCAACAACAACAGCGAACAGCAAACAACAACAGTAGCAAACAGTGAACAACAGTAATTCAACAGCAACAGCAAACAGCAGTAATAGCGAATAGTGAACAACAGCAATTTAACAGCAACAGCAAATAGCAGTGAGGAACTGCCGCGCAGCAGCAGTAGCAAAAGCAAGCTGCAGCAATGCAGCAGCAGACAGGAGCGACGCAATAAGGCAGCAGAAAAGTGGACACTGTTACAGGAGCTCGTCTGGAATTCGCTGACGGTCGCTTGGAGACTGTGGGCACGGCTCTCTCCGTGTCCTCTCCATTGTTGAGAAAGAGAACTTTTTGGGATATTTGAGATATATTATGCTTTGGCTTCTTCCCCGTATTTTCTTTTTCTGATTCAAGCATATACTGCACTTGCCTTCTTTGAGACTAGAGAATATGACCAAATATATATCCTTCCCTGCACGTGATCAAATTTCTTTCTGTCTGCACTACCGAAAGACATGAAAGCCTCCATGATACTGTCAAATATATGCCCCATACTGACTAAATTCCCTATGCTTCATTCCCTCTTTTATGTGAATATTGTTATCTTGCGCCCAAAGATTTTCATGATATTATCTCAATATCTCATAATTTGATGTATCACGAGTGTAATGCACATGTCAACCACTTCAGAGAATAATGAGTTACCCGAATCTTTAATTCGCACGGGCTTGATCCAATTAATTCCATTGAGTTCAAAACCTCTGCACTTGAGTCCATCCGCCACCAGTCCAATGCAAATGCAACTATATGAGCCTAAATACAAATTCAAATACTTCTAATCTATATGCTAATTTTTTGTCTAGGGACTAGGATTGATCCCTAATTTTTATACAATGAATGACTGACTGGATCGTCAAAATTTAGGTGTCAACAAAAGAAAATTGTAGTTAGAATGTCTCAAAAGGTCAAGCAAAACTAAAGAAAAGAAAAAAATGCTACCCATGTTTAGGCACAACCATTTTTATTTTTATCTTATTTTTGGCCAGACAAATCCATCTATAAACTCTAGGAAGCGAAGCTTCGAGTGACAGAGATGGAGATTAGCATGAGTTGATCTCCTACCACTTGCTCTATCAGATGTTTACCCAAGAAGGAATAGAACTCCGAAGCTTTGGTAGCAAAAGAAGATACCAAATGAATTGAAAGATTCATGTTTGGTTCGGGAAGGGATTATGGAAGTTTTGAAATGAATGGAAAGATATAAACCAATTTATGGATGAGTGCTCTTGGAGTAGTCGGTCTAGCTCGATATTAGTCCTTCTATCTACAGCTCAAACAAAAACCGACTTCACTAGATCCTTATCGATGGTATTTTTATTTTTGAAAAAGATTCTGTCATCGATAATTCTGTACTTCGTTCAAGGTGGATTTAGTTACCGGGCAAGGCTCCTGCGGATCCCTGAGAAAGTCACCGGCAGCAGGTTAGTATTAAATAAATGCAATCGAAGGTTATCAAGATAATCCAAGAAAAATCAGTTATATCCGCTCCATTAAATAAAGAAGAAGGGAGACTGTTGACCTAAACTTGCCCCGGGAGACTTTTAAGCGCGCGAAGAATAGGCTTACGAGATCCAGACATGACAGCTTGCCGTGGGGTGTCTTGCTGCAACTAACTACCCTCGAACCGCAACCGAGAACTACCGGTCAACGGGGTATTAATTACGTGGCCTATTATTGAAACTTTTCCTCAAAGAAATGACAAAAAAAAATCAAAATTGTTAGAGTAATTAAATATTAAATCACGCCTTTATTTAACAGTTTAAACTTTTAGAATAGTTGCCAGTGGTTCTACAAAATTTCACTTGGTATCAGAATTTGAGGTCCTGAGTTCAAATTTCTTCAGACCCCATTTATCGTCCCTCTAGGTAAATATGTCCACGCTTAGTACTAGTCAAAAAGATCAGACTAAGCGTAAGAGGGAGTATTAGAGTAATTAAATATTAAATCATGCCTTCATCTAATAACTTAAGCTTTTAGAATAGTTGGTAGTGGTCTCACAAAAGTCACCTTTTGGAAAAAAAATCACAGTTTTATCATTTGAAACTCAAATTAGGGATAATGACACAAATAATATGTGGTCCTAGAACTTTCAATTTATTCAATGTAGTCCATAAACTTTAGCGGAATATGCAATATGGTCCTTGAACTTTTATTTTTGTTCAATATGATTCTCAAATTTTTTGTACAAGTTCAATATAATCTCTAGACTATATGAAAATTTTTAATGTCGCACTTTCATTAATTTAAGTTCAAGGGCACTATTGAACTTTTTTATATAATCTAAAAACTAAATTAAACATGTACAAAAAGTACGGAGATTATATTAAAACAAATTAAAAATTCAAAGGCTACAATGCACATTGGGCTAAAATTGAAGGATCGCATTGAACAGAATAAAAGTTCAAGGACCACATTGTACATTTATTCAAAGTTCATGGACTATCTATGTCATTTTCCCCTCAAATTACTCTTGACACCACCAAATTATACTAGCAAGTGTTGCGCATGCACTTGTTCAAGAGATTGAATCAAATTCTAAATGTGTTCGGAAAAAGAACATATTTGTAGGAGTGAATACTAGTGAAGTACATTTGAGGGTTACAAAGTGAGAGATCTATAAAAAGATGAAAATGTGTCGAGGTATGGAACGCCTGAATCATAAAAGTTGGGGAAGGAAAATCGTGATGACGAGATTATTGCAAATGGTAAGTAACTTTCATGAGTTATTGCGGGATTATACTTTCAAGGAAATGAAAGTTTGAAGATTCTACAAGTTTGTTTTATATATAATACCGATTATATCTGTAAACACAAGATTATCTCTAGTTTTTTTTTTCCTGATGTGGCGCCCACATGATGCCAAATGGTGCCACATCAATGCCACGCCTCATCAAAATTTTATTGAAAAAATGTCACGCTAACATTTTTCATCCCTCAATTAGATAAATTCTACAGAAGTATTGAATCGCACTTAAATAAACTTTAGGGCTTGATTTTACAGTTTGAAAATTTTAGAGCCTGATTACTTTCTCAATTCATTGTATAACTTCTAGTGCACTTTGCCTCTCTTTTATATTAGGGGGGACCAATTGAGTTGGGGGGCCATCAAAATTTATGTAGGTTTAGTAACCAAAATGGTAAATACCATAATACTTCACATTTCATTTCGATTCTATTTTGTAGAGTACCTTTTGCATTTCATACGAAATTACACAATAAAAAGAGTCGAAACTACTATTCCCATAGAAGATATCGAATGTCGTCTCAACTCTCTCTCTCTCTCTCTCTCTCTCTCTCTCTCTCTCTCTCTCTCTCTCTCTCTCTCTCCCCGATACGAGATTGCGACACTGGATTCAACATTGCTCATAGCCGTCGATGTTGCCGCTGTGTTGATGGCGGTAGAGGTGCGATGCCGGGCACTCGCGACAGTGGCACTCTCCGATACGGGATTGCAACACTGGATTCAACATTGCTCAGAGTCATCGATGTTGCCACCGTGTTGATGGCGGCAAAGGTGCGATGCCGAGCACTCACGACAGTGGCAGAGGTGAGCGGGAGGTGGTGGGGGAAGAGAGAGAGAGAGGAGGGAAGAATTGGGGGGTTTATCTACCTTGTCCTTGATAACCAAGTATACATTGTCAATGTATATATAAAGTTTCACAGGGAATCCATCCATCACTTAATTTAGTTAATTAAGTGGTTAATGAGAAAGCGGGTAGTCATCTAACTTTAATATTAGATATGGATAAAAAAGTTTGTGAACCTTTTCTTTTTATACTAGCAATGCATGTTATAAAAACCATTTCAATTTTAATCATTTCGAGGCATTCAAAGTTCATGTCGCCTTCAAGGCGGAGTTCTTCAAGACCGATGTGCTTATACAGGTCATGGAACACACACAAGTTTCATTTTGTTTATTAACATTAAGAGGTTTAGATTGTGGTCCCCATTCAAAGCTAGCTGCTCGTGTTTTACATAGCGTTGAATCGGTGATTAAATCGTAAATCCCGACGACCCAGCACAAAAGAGTTTTTAGGTTGACACCTGACGAAACCAAATTACCTCGAGATCTCGAGTTGGATTATACAATCAATAGATTCACGACCGTGTGTGTTTTAATAAACAAACTAGGCTCGAGATTCCGCCATTTTCAAATGGACGCGACCTAACCACGAATTTATTATCCGTCCTTACGTATTGATGTTCGAGTTTACGATGTTTATTGTTGTGTTTGATTAAACTAATCGCAACTTAATCTTGCTTAGCTCATCCAGCGCCCCGGTCCCTTTTGGGGATTAACCAATAGAACAAGGGCTTTCCTCAAACGGTCTTAAAAAAATAGTAAAACCCACCTAACTTTGCTGAGCATAGGGAGCAGGAAAACTACGTGCAAGAGTCCAAATGATTGTGCCTACTCGTTCTCCCTGTGGTTTGTGCATATCCGGAACCTCCATACCCTCTACTTTGATAAAAACACAAGTCAAAACCATCTTGTACACTACATTTTGGATTGCCCCAAGGCATTATTATTGCTTAATTATTAACATTATGTAGAGTGAACTATTCTGAACATACCAAACTCAAGAAAATAAACACCCATTAAATCAACCTTTTTTTCCCAATGCAGCCGAGATTTTTTTAGTGCATCATGATGATTATCTCGAGCACAACCAGTCAACAGTCCAACATTATGATTACATTCGATAATGATGATCTGTTCTTCATCATTATAATTGAAATTTATAGACATGTGATTGACTATTATAACGAAGCTTCGTGTGACTGCATGTGTCTCCGTACTTACAAACAGTGATATTAATATGTTCCCGAATGAAATAATTCAAAAGAGACTTTAGTTTTGATTATATTGGAAGCAAGGACTTACGACACGAGGGTCCAGAGAATAAGACGTCAGGGCGTTGAATTGTGGCCATGCAGAAAAGATGACGGAAGAGCCCGCCTGTTGCGTGCATGGGGCAGGTTCCTCCAGCCAACGGGGGCCGTACACGTGCTATGCAATCAGTCTCGACATTGTTAATTTAATTATTATCTTAATGATAATATTTTTGGTTTTGGAAGGACGGCGAAACAGCGCAGCTTTGACCGGGAGATTTAAGTGATTAGTTCCCCAAATTGCACACGTTTTTAACCATGGTAATTCTTGGTAGTTCTTAGTTAGGAATTTTGGTATCGCTAGTTAGTCGGAGTCCGAGATATTTGGAGACATCGATGTTCATCGTATCTTTCACTTGAGCATGTCAATCTCGCTTGATTAGTATTATCCATCATTGATTGCAATAATGCTGTAAACCAAGACAACCGAGTCTGAATCCTACGTTGCTTTGGAGAAATGCTTTGTGTAGTCATATTCACTAGGCTTAAGTATAGCACGATAATAAATAAAGAAAAAAGATTGCTAATGCTCAAGGTGCAAAAAATTAAAGATAGCTGTTAAAATAATTATCTAATATTGCTAGATTATTGGGTTTGATTGAACCTTATGTACAATACAATTTGACGAGTCAAGTTTTACTAAATGGCTGCAGATATCAAAATGAATCTAAGCCATCGGGATGTGGTGGAGCTCCAGTGGTAACACATTCTCGTATAGGTAACACATTTTCTAAATACTTCCTTGATTCGTTGTGTGAACCAATCTATGTGAGAGTTTTCATAGTACGGGACACGGGGTTTTACAGGATTGAGATTGAGGACGTGGTAACGTCGAAAGGATATACATGTCATAGAGAGAGAGAGCTAAGGTCTATCATGGACATCATTCTAGGGGAGTTCTCAACTCATTTCCCTCTACCGAAATAAAATAAATTTGGACAGGTTGTGTCCCCTTAGAAAAATTACAATTAGAGGGAAAAAGAATAGAGAGCAAGGGCAGAGATCTTGTATATATATAGTGTTGAAGCCAAGGATCCTTTGGCAGTGCCTCAAGGAAAGGAAGCAGCCGAGTGGAGCGAGAAACTAACAAAGGCACTGTGTCCTGAGGATTACAATCCACAGGACCCAAAAAAGAAAAAAGCCAAGAAACATCATGGGAAGATTTCCATGTGGTGAAGGCAGTGGCCTAAAGAAAGGGCCCTGGTCTTCTGAGGAAGACAAGAAGCTTCTTGATTTCATCCAGCAGCACGGCCATGGAAGCTGGATCTCTCTCCCTAAACGTGCAGGTTTCCAAACCTCTCTCTCTCTCTCTCTCTCTCTCTCTCTCTCTCTCTCTCTCTCATTCATTACTAATTTGCGCGTTTATTGTGCAGGTCTAAATAGATGTGGCAAGAGCTGCAGATTGAGATGGATAAACTACTTGAGGCCGGACATCAAGAGAGGGAGTTTCTCCCCGGAAGAGGAACAAAACATCTTACATCTCCACTCCGCGCTCGGAAACAAGTAATGGATTCTGGAAACCCCACACGAAACGCTAAATTGATACTTTCGTTGCGCGTGGTCTTGTTTTCCCGTAGACATCGACGATCTCACAAACAGAGGGATCTTAGTTAATGCAATGTAATTCGTTGATATGGTTATTATGATCGAGTAACATGCTTTTTCCCATACGGCAGGTGGTCGGCGATCGCCACGCGACTCCCGGGCCGGACCGATAACGAGATCAAGAATTACTGGAACGCCCACCTGAAGAAGAAGCTGATCCGCATGGGCTTCGACCCGGTGACTCACCGGCGGAGAACGGACGTTTTCTCGTCGAGCTTGTCACAGCTCATAGCCCTAGCGAACCTGAGCAGGCTGATCGGTTCTCGAGCGCTGGACGAATCGGCGCTCAGATTACAACCCGATGCTCTTCAATTCGCTAGCAGTCATCAGTACTTACAGGGTCTTCTCCAATCTCCAGCCTCAGCTACAGCCAGCAACAACAATCTATTCAGCCAAACTTCGTGCATTACAGAGACAACCCACGATTATAACGCGTACGGCCCTATCAAAGAAGACCCCGATTTTAATTCGTTATTGTCAACGACGAAATTGTTTTCCGAGGGAATCGCCAGTTTCTCTCAACCACTCCAGGACAATAATTTCGCCAGCCATCATCATTTAACATCCAATAATTTGACAAACCCACCACCACTAGTCCCTTTCAGCTTCCAAACCTCGTTGCACAACCGTGTCGAGAGGACGACGACGAGTCAATGTCTCTCCGTGGTTGACGGGGTTGATCATCATCTAGACTCTACGGAGTCCGCTCTATGGTGCGACTACAACGATCTCGATCTTTTTCTTCCTCCTCCTTTGACTGAAGCATCTGTGGTCACGGACCATGGCGACGCCAATGGCGGCGCTTCCAGAGGTTCTCCTTCTTCGGCTACTTCATCTTGGACCAAGATTTTCTTCAGAGACCCGGCGGTGCATTGAGATCGATCTGTCTCTCTTATAAGTTTTACTGTAAAAAAGCGTGATTGAGTGATTGTTTCCACGAGTGCTTTTTCTTTGTCACTGTACAC
The DNA here is from genome assembly GCA_024500025.1 of Syzygium aromaticum. NCBI lineage: Eukaryota > Viridiplantae > Streptophyta > Magnoliopsida > Myrtales > Myrtaceae > Syzygium > Syzygium aromaticum. Next base: position 6,961,508 of record CM044890.1, read on the forward strand.
ACACCGCCTTGTTACATAGATATGGTTCTTGTGCTTTTAGGCGTGCGTAAATCACACACTTTGTATCGGCATATACGGCATACGAGCGAGCACGTAGGGACGTGCGTTAGATCTGCATGGAGGCCTCGTGCAATCCACAAATCCACATTGTGTACATATTTTTGGAACAATCTGATCCTGAGTTTTCTGTTAATTTGGCATGTTTGGTTCCCTGGGAGTGGACGGATTGGAAGGAGACAAAGCGAGAGCTACTGGCAAAAATCTTCTTATCATCTTCCTGTTGTTCAATCTTGTCCTGACTACTCCCAAGAATTATATCATAAGGCCATATTTTCTTCGATCCTTGATTGGCGAATGTCTATGATTTATGTGTCTCTAATTTATGGGTTATAAATATGAACGTCACTCACATGTAGGTTATCTATAACTCATAACTAACATATCAAAGGCACGACCAGAAGAAATCTTCTCCAATCGGGGAGATAGAGGAAAATATACCATATCTCCGTTCTACAATACTAGATCAAACACATATAAGTTACAATTGAGCACATCAAGCAAATACAAGGGAAATTGTCCAAATCGGTCCAAAAACTATTATACGGATGTCTACTCAGTCATAAACTTCTTAATTCTACCAATTTATTCATAAACCTTTGTGCGAGATTCCAATACAGTCCTCTTGACCAATTTTCGTAGGGAAATCACTAACGCAGCAGTGTGCTACGTGAAATAGCTGGCAATGACTTGATCGCCACGCTAGCAATTTCCGGCGAAAATTGATCCAAATGACTATATTGAAATTTAACGCAAATGTTTATGACTAATTTAGAAATTTTGAAAAATTCAAAATAAAATTGTCATCTGTCTAATAATTTTAAAACGGATTGGATAATTGTTCTGGCAAATGCAGTGTAAGCTGGAGTTCAAAGCAAGTCACGTACCAGAATTCGTGAATTTTAAATTTTCTATTACTCGAGCCTGACTCTAATAATAGAAAATCAAGATAGTTGAACTCGACTCCACTAGACTCAATTACAATGGAATTAAAAATGAGCAAAAGCGATGGTGCCAGAACCTCGTCAGTGGTAGATGCCGCTACCATCTCTTTCCCTCGCTCAAAACTACTTTCTTTATTTCAGATTATTTTTGTTATTTTAAAAAAAATTCTGAAAATTTATTTTTCGTTATCTAAATTTTTTCTATTACAACAACAAGACTGTGCGTTAATAATAATAAAAAAAAGAAGCTCGATTGAGCAACCATGGAAGTTAAAAGAACTTAATTGAACAGATTGAAAATTGAAGAACCCGGCCACACAATCTAAAGTCGAAACTAGTTCCAAGACCGAAAACAAAACTTTACCTTTAATATTCAATATTTAATGAGATTACCAACCCAACTCTAAATGATTGTCCTATTGCCATTCATGATGTAATTTCATCAAGTTCAATTGAAAAAGTAAAATACATTAATCACCTTCCTTAGCCTCATTTTTCCCAAGACAACGTAACTCAAAAAGTTATTCTCATGTTCATTGGAGAACTTGCAAATTTTCTAGTTAAATTAGGCGCTACCACTTTTTTCTTCTGTCTCCTAACTAATCTTCTTTGTTTGTTCAAAAGAAATCAGACAAAAATCTACTCTATTCAAACTGGACCATCAAAGTAGTCGGGGCAATTAGTCCACGGATGTAAACTGTCACTCAATTATACGGAAAATTAGAGCTCTTATTATAATGAGATTCCATCCACCAAACAACATATTCAACTCTTTTATCCACTCTAGTCAACTTTCGGGCTATGGAAACATCATGGTACTCATTAAGAAATTGAGGTAATTTGAGCATATATCATGCTGGAAACTATGTTAGATAAGATAAGCAATAATTCTCCAAGATGCTTCATTGATTAGCACTAAACTAAATTTCGACTTTAATTAAGGAGAAAATCCAAGCGCCCCTTGAAATTAGATTTCTTTCGGGTTACCCCTATTCTAAATAGGTGACCGGTCAAACCTATAATCAAGAGTAGTAACTACGTTAATCAACTACTCATAGAAGCTAAGAAAAAGTCGGCAATCCTATAGAAGTGACATCTAAATCACGCCATGTTATTATCCAGGTCTATGTAGAATGATCAGGTTGTAAAAGTTAGCACGCAACGATTTATTTTTTATGGCATGTTCAATGACCCGTTTAAATGCTGAAAATTGAAAATCGTCCGCTTAGAAGTATGTTACCCCATCCAAGATTTATCTTCATGGACACACTATCTATATCTTCATATATCATCAATCAAATCATATTGTACTTTCCGAAATATGTGCGAGATGGAATCTTGGGTTGCGAACAGGAATTCAATTAATGATTAAGAAAGAGAATTCTTGGTCAAATTTTCCTCGATGTCCTGGCTATTCACAAAACCTTAGAAGGAGACGAAGAATCATCTGCTTCCGAAAGAAATGAAAGGATTTCATGGGAATCCTACAAGATCCAAATCGAAATAATGGGCTAGACAATTTCTATGCGGACTTCTAGATTAGCCTCATAAAACTTGAAAACGTGATCATAAACTCAGATGTCCTAATTCATAATACTGATTCTTCAATTTTATTGGAACCCTAGAAAACGAGCTAGAGCGAATTAATAAATGCTGATAAGATCTTGCATGTCATGAGTGGGAAAAGGATCGATCTTCTTTACGCGTTAAGCCCTAACCCTAAATAGCAATTAATTAATGAGTGCACGTAGGATGCTTTTGCTAGGAAAAAAAGAACATTTGCCAAGGTTTGTGCTCAACGAAGAAGAAAAGTTCGAGTGGGATTGACCTCTCTTGTTTTTTTTTAAAATATTGAGCAAGTAACTAGTCTTGGCCGTACTCATTAGATATGCAGGAATCAATTTTGGCAAAAAAATAAAATAAGATAAAAATGGGAATAAATTATTGTCGGGGATGCCTTCTTCCAGAAAATGAATCACAAGTGGTGCGTCACATAGATCTTTCCTTCCTCTCTTGATTGGTTGTGCAAATGAACTGTTTCAACTAACCTTTTTGTGTGTTTTGGAGGCATCGTATGCTTCTCTCTCCCTGTCCATGTTGGAGAAATCAATCATTGAATAACTTAAATCATGACTTGATCCTTCGTTTAAGCGAGGTTTGTCGATCGTGACACGGTCCTTTGTTGGTTTGACACGGAATCGATCCGATGAGAACAAGGAAAAAAGCTCAGAAGAAACTAAAGGTTTACAATCTGTTAAAAGTCAGCATAGTTGATTGTAGGTCGGATTTCCCACTCAAGAATTGGAGATCACCTTTTCAAATCTCATCAATTACACACAAACTATTTTGAGATAGGGTTACTTGCTCAAGATTAAGTTTAGTCCTCGATCTAACTAGTTCAGAGGGTTCGAAGGTTGTTCGGTAAACCAACAGGTGGTTGGACCTTTGCGTTGGTGTCTTAAGTCCATGTCATAAATTATGTGCCATTAAGAATGGAGGCATCTTTTTGTTCTTGGTGTGTGTCAATTATGAAGCCATCAAATTCAAACGACACAATTATAAGTTATGACACATGCTCGTCAATTCTGCTTTAGTATTTAAGTTCATCAAATTGAACCTAGGGACACCGCATTCTTGGAACATTGCCACAATAACATAGGGCTTGATTTAATTAGATTGATGTGCGTAATCATTTTATAAAATGCTAAGTTACACAATCGATTTGCACCTAACATACATTTGACACGGAACTTTATAAATTCAACTCGTCACGTTTTTTCCAATACTATTCAATTTTCTCTATCCTAACACGGACTCTTAATTTTTCCACGTCTAGGTGAAATAAATCCAACTACGAGGACACATGCAAATAGTTTTTTTTTTTTGCCAGGATATTTTTTTTTTGTCTTAGTTAATAATTATAGCTCTAGGACACATGCAAATAGTTTGCAAATTCCAGACATGAAAACTGTTAAATATGTCTTGAATTTTATTCGGTCCGGTTTATGACCCGACCCGACATATTTTTTGTGCAACCCGAAAAAGGAGATTTAGTTCACGACGCGAAGGGTTGGGCCGATAGGCCCAACCCGTAGCAAGTGAACAAATTTCTATGGCGATCCGCCCGAGCCGGAGAAAACGAAAGAACGTTTCGGGGGCTATGCCCCCGAGAAAAATTTTTGGGAAGCCCTATTTATACCGCGGCTAGGTTTTCTCATTAGATTAAGAGAGAGAATTTTCTTTCCTGTAATTTTGGTGAGTCGTGAAGTTTTGTCAAGTCGTTGTTTCGACTTCTGAAAATTGTACTCTCTTTGATTATAGTGGAATCTTAATTTGCCTCGCCCGTGGACGTAGATCACCTTGTGATCAAACCACGTAAATCTTATGTTCTGTATTTGTTTTTCCGCACCCGTTTTTCAACAAAAATTATGAGTATAAAGTTACTCTAATCTTGGATTTCACGAGAAAGTTGGGCATTCACGAATCACCTTGTTATATCCTCGAAAGCCCTTAAATTTACCTAACAAGTTCCACTCTTTAGCATTTCCCTTCTTCTATTTTTAACTTTTTTTTTTCTATTAAGGTGCACATGTGAGAGTATTAGACGAAAGAAATCTCATGCCGGCGTTGCGGTGTAATGTGAAGCAACTAATGTATTCATGGTCGACCTATAACTCATCAATTTAAATCCAACCAGATATGTTGATGGTCTCGAAACTGAGCTCTCTCTTGGCAAACTAACCCGGCGAAAGTATCAGACTTCTACTACGCTTCCTCAACTAGTGGCATTATTTTTACACCTGAAGGGGGGAACTTCAAAAGTGAATTTGTGAAGGTATAGGTGAAAGAAGTCTTGTATTGAGGAATCAACATATCCTAAAGTCGAGTGGAGTAAATAACATATCCTAAACTTTCGAGAGATTATAAGTCCAACTTGATATGTTTATAGAATTGGGCTTTCTCTTGATAATCTTCTAGAGTAAAGTTATCGGGCTTCTTCTGCATCCCCCCAATACTTTGGTTTTTCTCAATAACTCACGGAGAGTAGTTAGAGTACATATGTTCCTTCCCCTGCAAGCGATTGATAGTCCCTTGCAAAACAACGAACTCTTCCGGCAACTAATCTACAAATATGTCCTAATCTAAACCAATATTGGGCACATCAATGGCTTAATGGACTACATAAACTAATCTCATTACATCTTTGATCATATATTAATATGGGGTGCTGTAGAAAGTGGTGCGAAGTCAAGGTGGTCATTGTTGTCAAAGCAAATTAGAAAAACATGGTGTGTGACGCAATTTCTTCTAAGTGAAGAGAAAGGGCAATTTTCACCCCACAACTAATCCTATACCCCATACGGTTAGATGGTACTCCAAGTTTCTTATGTCATGAGAAATTATAATGTTATTTGCATAATCAATGTTGTGCATAGTTTATGAAGCTTGAACCGTGTGGCGGATGATTGGGGACCCCATATCAACTTATCAAGATATGGAGTTGTTGGCAACGAAATGAAAATGATGGATCCGAGTGGCAACATCAAGAAAGAGATGGTCTGTTTGTTTTTTTTTTTTTTTTTTTGGTAAAGGATTGTCTGTTTGTTTTTTCTTTCTTCAAATTCAACTTTCTTGCTTTCTCTTCTTTCTTCCGTTTTCTCTTCTTTTTTTTGGTTCAGAAGAAAAAGAAAGGGCTCGTACTGTGCTAATCAAGCCTTAAAACCCAAGATTGGCACAATTGATTAGAGCATTGAAGGATTTTTGGCACAGAAGGTTGCTTATTCAAATCCTACTAACATGTAAACTATCGTGAGTAAGAGTCACTTGCACAAGTCAAAAATTTAAGCGGTTCAGTGGGGCCTGCATGGTGTTTCAGGCTAGCCGAGTCTACCGGTAACTGGGTTTCCATCCCCGTACCCCTAAACTACAAAGAAAAAAAAGAAATTAAATATGAGCTTTCCTCTGGACCCCTCATCTGACCTCGACAAATATTATATATGCGTTGAATGGGTAGTTTTGAGAGTACATGCATTGCATGGTGATTATGGAAAAAGAGGAAAAAACCAAGAAGGGCTTAAAAAAATCAAGGCCAGCTTGTGGTGGGGGCTCCGGCGAATAGGTGGTGCACGCACTTGAGGTTGAGGACAACATTAAGTTCTTATAACGTCTCATGGATTATAGTTCTCTAAACCATGGTGCTTTAATTATATGGCGAATTGGATTTTGGGGTCGATGGTATTGAGTGCGAGATGCTTTGGTTTTCTACCTGCCGGCCACGTACCGTGGACCTTTTGGCTGCGACTTGGCTTTCCTTCCCGTCCCCTAATGATCTCGCCGGCACATACGTAATATAGGGACGAAATGTTGCACTTCGTGGTTTGAATTGTGCTCGGACGTGTGGCAGGTGTACGTTAGTTGTGACGCCCCACGTCTGCCTGCATTTAACTAAATGATCCGGCCCAAATATTATTACTATATACATGCTCCTTTTGAAAACTTGATCCCAGCCTGACGTGGTTAGGTTGTTATGGATGGTATCGGAATGATTACACTCAGGTGAATGTATATGGTTCAAGGAGAGAAAATTATTTAAAAAGTCTTAAATTTATTGTACTTTTATCAATTCGATAATCAATATTTTAATTGTGTCAATTAAGTCTTAAATCTTTTCATTTTTTGTCAATTTAAGTCCATCAGACCAATTTTAATTGGAAATTGATTACGTGGACGCCAATCATTCTACATCGCATGACAAGCATTGATGTTGACATTTTTTTGTAATGATATTTAAATATTTTTTGAACTTTTTATAATTTCTCCTCGCCAGCATTGGGCGAGGGCATGGTATTGGGTGGTATTAGGCGGTCTTGGGCCTCTAGCTCAAAAGATAAGATTTTCCCTCACATTTATATACTAACCATCAATCCCTTTTACAACCGATGTAGGACAACCTCAACAATATCCCCCTCACACATCGGGCCTTGAGTTTGAGCCACGAAAACCCTTATCTTTCTCGTATGACCGTTGAGTCTATACTTGTTGGTAACCTGAACTCTGATACTAGTGTTGGGTGGTTATGGCCTTTTTTTACCCTAAAAGTTAGCTCAAAAAATGAAGTTTTTCCTTAGACTTATAAAATGTTTACCAGCCCCTTCTACAACCGATGTGGGATAACCTCAACACATGGTAGCCCTCACCTAGAGCCAATGAGGGTCAATCGACTACCCTCACCGGTCTAAGTCCACAAAAAAGAAAAGAAAAGTAAAAAAGCAAAAAATAATTAAAAAATCAAAATATTATTTTAAAATAATCCACATCAACATTGGCCGTGTCCACGTATGGCGTCTAGCGTCCACATTAGCAATTTCTAGCCAAATTGGCTGAACGAACTCAATTGACAAAAGGTAGCAAGGTTTAGAACTCAATTGACACAATTAAAAGGTTTAAAACTGATTTAGCAAAAGTGTAATAGGTTAATTACTTTTTGGACAATTTTTCCGGTTCAAGGAAAAATTAGGCTTGAAGCCAATTCAACAAGGGCGGCGGAGTGATTGGTTGGACGAGGAGTTGGACAAATCAGTGCGGCTCTTGACAGGCTCCAGAACGGTGAAGGGGCGAAAAAAGAGTTCGAGTCGCACATCGAACGTGGAAAGTATCGTTGAGGTGTTGATGCTGCAATAAGATCATCAGAACGGACCAAAAAAAGAAGGAACCTTTATGACTTTCAGGGTGATGGAAATGCAAATAACGACCTTTATGGCTCAATCGGTCACCACCTGCTCAAATGATCACCACTTTTTTTTTTTTTTGGTCGTGTAATGGTCACCATCTCAAATGGTTCTTTTTCAACATGGGTCGACCCGTCATTGCGTCCATGATACTTCTCCACTGCTAATTCATCTCCCCTCGTTAATCTGAAAATCCCACAAATTTAACAAACTTTGACGTTTCGAACACCTTAAACAATTTCCTCAACGATAGGAAAATTAATGGTTGATATGCATAGTAGTTCGTAGCTGCTGGAAAGATGCCACCGGGACTTGACTCTGTGGCACGAATTCGTCCCTTATTGGACGATTAGGTAAGATTGAAGCTATGCCGACATGAAAAGGAACGGACTGTCTTGCCCCTAGTCTTCTCGCAAACGCGTATGCAACTATAGCCAGCTAGAGGTAGATTGTACTCCAACGATATTCCTTCCACTGTTTATTAGACTGCTTAGGACAGAGAGTTAAAAAGATGCAAAAAAAAATTCACTAGATGTCTATGTTGGCTTAGTTGTCATTTGAAGTTTTATGCGTCGGCCTAACTTGTGACCGGATCAGGAAATTTGTTGGCCACTTTGGTTATTAATTTTTCATGAGCTATGTATTGACAATGGATGTCTTTATTCGCCTTTAGGGTTTTAACAAAAATGTGCTTTTTGTTCTATTTCGGAAATGATGAGAGGTTGTATTTAGAGCCTTGGGTTTTTTAGAACAGATGACGGTTTAGTTGGTGCTAGGACAGGGCAACTGGGCCGGCACAAAATGGCAAGATTGAGCCGGTGCCCAAGCACGGATCACTTTGTCTCTGGCCATGCCAGTTTTGGGTCGGGGCCGGATCATGCCTTAAATTATGACATTTTTCTTGAGCGATATAATTTTCAAATGCTTATCGACTAACAATTCAAAGATATACATAGAGACATGATCGCGCAAAGCCGGGCTAAGTGACTAGTAAAAGTTGAAAAGGGGGAGAATTGGATGGAGATAGTTACCTAAATAGTAAAATTAATTCCTATGGGTTGCACCAAAAGTAGAGCTCTCCCCCATGATAGTAGCAACAAAGATGAATCATGGTGGGCTTGTCTTGTTAAAAGCCCATGATGAGAAAATCTTTCCATGAAATGGTGAGGATTCACAACAAAGCCCATTTGTAAAACTTGCGGGCCTGTCCGAGGTCTACTCTTCTAGGCCCAATGTTCGCCTTTTGGGCCTAACTGCGCGATCAACTCGTGAGAGTGAAATAATAGCGACATGGAATTTCACTCCATCGTTTTCGCATGTACCAAATGTCTTTCCGACCATACAGATCGCCTTCGATTAAGTAAGTTATTTCTCTATGCACATCTTATCTGGATCACATGGAGTGGGAATTTCATGCCCGATCATGACGCCCATTCAGAGCAAACTTTTATATGCCACATCCGCCATCTTATGAGTGGATGTGACATGAAGTACGTGAACGAAGCGATTTGCATGTATTTATAAGAGATTAATTGAGTCAAAAAGTTTGAATGTACCTGCATTGATTAAAAAATGTTAGTTTCGAAGTCTCACCCTCCCCTCCTGTTGATTTTTTTTTATTCTTTTCTTATTTTTTCTTCTTTTCCGATCCAAATCCGGAAGCTCTATTCTCCAGGTCTAATTCTAAATATGAAAGTTTGAACTCTGCTGATTTAATTCTAGATTCAAGAGTTTTCTCTATCAATATAGATTTGGGAGTTTAATAATGTTTTTGGAGATTCGATACCGTTTGCTCTGTCTGTGTACATGTCATCTGCCTCCAGTTTCATTAATGATCATAGGAGGCTTTGACGTCTCGTTGAACCGCAAAGATTTGCTCTTCCAAAAATTAAATCTGTGTTTTTTCAACCTTTTTTGGTTGTTTCCGTCTGGCAATGGTGTAAAAGAAACTAAACAGAGGCGTGCACTGCCAACAAACAACGCCATAGTTATTGAAGAACTTTTCGGCGTGTGTTCATCGTTGATTATGATACAAGATCCAATAATCGGTCACTGATTATCTTACTTGACAAGTCCATTTTTATGGAATAAGTATATGCTTAATACTGTCGGTGCCCTGTTTTTTGGATTTGGCTTTGTTTTGTTATATTCAGGGATTTGTTCTGCTTCGATTTTCTTTGTCATGCAAGTCACTCTACATCTTATGTATTTTTTTAGCTATAAATATAATTTTCTTTCAATAAAAAAAAAAAGGACCGTCAAGTCGATGAAACTAAATTTCTCGTGCATTTGAGAGTCAACTTGATCTTCTCCCTGTCCTATCAAACCTAAATTCGTTTTCCTTTCTCTGGTTTTATCCTTTTTTTTTTTTTTTCGTTCCACGGGGGAGCTCCTATGAATGCTTCCCTGGGATATCATGGTACAGAAGTTGAAAAAACACGTCTAGTCCATAAATCGTACGTCGCCCCCAAACTTCCAATCGCGATCTAACCAAGAAAAAGGTACGCAAAATGCCACTTTTGCCAACACCATTTCAACCTTGAGCTCCGTTTATTTAGTAAAAATTAAATAATTTAAAAGACATATTTTTGCAAAAATAATCGTTCACGTCGCTTACCAAAAATTGCAAGTAATGAAAGTATTTATCATCAACTAATTATTTTAAAAGATACAAATAATTGTTTTCACAAGAATATTTGTCGATTTTTTTTTGTTTTTTTGACGGAGTGCTCGTACCAAATTTCCCTCGACCTTTTTGCGAAACAGCACACGTGTGCCTCGCTCATTCGTAATTGCCCTTTTCAACTCTATGTGGCAAGCCAAGAAAATTCTACGACAGACAGAGACTTCACCATCCTTTCAATCTCCGCTGCAATTGTCAAACAAAACCTCGCGGAGAGGGGGGGGGGGGACCTCGGCCAGCATGTTGAGCTAAAAGTACCAGACCGTGTCGGGAGCGTCAGACGGCGGACCACTGCCCACATGACACCATCGGCCAATTCCTGAGCATCACCTGTCTCAAAATCCCACCAATGATCCGCAAGAAGTTGGATCGATTTGCTACCAGCAACCTCTGGTGATCCCGCGATCGTGGCATCCGTGCTGTCGACGAGCCACAGGTTTCAACTACCCCCTGCAGCTCCGGGTTCAGCTCTCTAGTTACTTACAGTTATATTGGGGAGTCAGAAGGACGCGTGGAGCCCAAATGGTGGGGTGAATGGGGCATGGGACTCCACGATCAGGTCGGAACGAGGCTTTCTGGTCGTGGTCGCTGTTGGGGATATGGCATGTTCTGTGATATTCAGGAGGATTAGATGCGTATGCCTCTTAAGTATGAACCATACATGGAGTTTTCTCGGCCGAGTGGACCTAGCTCGTCGGACGCTTCCGCTGGCATAGTGAGATTAGACTCGTTAAAACCCCCGCTCTCTCTCTCTCTCTCTCTCTCTCTACCCGCCTACGGTCGCACACATGCTTATTAACTGCCACATATAGACTAGCCAGTGACGGCGACCTCGTTAGTGGCAAATCGCAGCCAATATACAAATACTCCCTGTTGATGGTCACTTGCCCTCACACATAAAAAGAAAAGGAAAAGTACTTAAAAAAGTGCTAAACTTATTGCACTTATGCCAATTTAAATTTAAACTTTTTAATTATATTAATTGAATTCTAAATATTTTGAAATTTTGCCAATATAGTCGATCGGTCAATTTTAACTAGAAATCGTTGATGTAAACACCAGCAGTCCTATGTGACATGACTGGTGCTATTGTAGATAATTTTTGTAGTTTTGTTATTTTTTCCTGAATTATTTATTTATTATTTTCTTTGCTTTTTTTTTTTCATTCTTTCTCCGTTAGTTGTGGGGTCTCGGAGACAGTCGATGACCGGCCAAAGGCAACGAGGAATGAGGGTCACCCTCGCCGCCCTTAGGCGAGGTCACATTGGTTGGTGAGGGGCGACCTCACTAGCCTAGGAGCGAGGGTCCACCTTGTCAACTTTGAACAAGGCTTGCCCTCACTAGAGGCCAACAATGGCCGGCCTTGCCACACTCGAGCAAATCTCGCTTCGCCAAATATGGTGAGGTTGATCGGCAAGGTCGTCCCTTGCTAGATCCTGGCATGAGTTACCTCACCTGAAGCTAGCGAGGGCGACCCTTGCTGATCATCGCTTGTGGCCGGTCGTGGCTATTGTCAAGGCTTAGTGACCAGCGAAAGAAGTAGGGAAAGAAAAGAAAACAAAAACAAAAATGAAAAAAATAATAAAAATTGAAAAAAAAAATAAAGAATTGAAAAAAAATTTCATGTCAGCGCCAGTCGGCCGTACAACATAGAATGTCCGACGTCCATGTCAGCGATTTTCGATCAAAATTAATCAAATGAATTATATTGGCAAAATATCAAAAGATTTAGGATTCAATTAGTACAATTGAAATGTTTAAAATTGAATAGATACGAATATAATAAATTTAAAACTTTTTTTATACTTTTTCCCGCGAAGAAAGGACATCCCATTTGATCTTTCAGGTTGGTATGTTGGAATTGATTCTCGTTCTAACCTAACTATTATACCATTAGAAGATTTTTCTTAGTTTCAACCTCTCTGCACCTGATAACGAGATTCTTCCTTCAGGTGCACTGTCCCAAATATCTCAGGACAAAGCATTAACGCGAAAGGGATGCGAGTGCTTTCCCTATTCGATTCTGCAACTTGCCTGAGCCTTAAGCTGAGTTCATCATTACGTCTCTTACACGTTAGGCACTTGCCCTGTTCATAATAAATCTCGAAGGGCTAATTTTCCTCGTGTCAATTCTCCATCCCTGACATATATCTGTCGCTTTCCTTTGCGTGTGTACCGTCGCTGTTAGGACTAACCCGAAAACGTAAGCAAGCGAAATGATTCGAACAAAAAAATTCGTGGAAAATTTTAAGGTTAATACCGTGAAGAATCCAAATTGACACGAATATGATAAATTTATTTAAAATTAATTTTTTTATCATAAAAATTTTAAACTTGTACACTTATAATAAATATACTAAAAATTAATTTTTTGATCACCAAAAACTCTAAACTTGTACATTTGTGATAAATTTACCATTTGTTAAGTTCCATTAAATTTGATTAATACCACGAAAAATCACAAACTAATACACATGTGATATACGAAGGGTAAAATGCCAAATCAGTACACACGTCAACTGTCACGTGTCATCCAATTCAGCAATTTGACAGTAAAATTTAACGGAAACTAACAGAGGGTAAATTTGTTACAGATGTACTATTTTAGGGTTTTTTGTTATAGAAAAATTAGTTTGACGTAAATTTGTCACATGTACTAGTTCGGGGTTTTTGGTTGATTAATCCAAAATTTTAATGTATTTGTAAGAAATGTAAGTAAAAGTTGATAAAAGATAAGAAAAGTGTTTTTGCAAGGACTTAGAGAATTTCATAACCAAAAAAGAAAAAAAAAACCAAATAAATGCTGTTAACTAATACAAATAAAGGTTAGTAAGATAACAATAATTGGTAACTTAATCATAAAATAGGATTGGAAAGCAACGCACACAAGAGTGATAACTCAATAGAAATGCAGGTAAATTTTTTTTAAGAAATAAATGTTGGTAAAAAACTTGTATCAGAGTTAGAGCTCGTTTGATTCGGCATTTCAAATGCAATTTAGGGGAATGCAAATACTTTTAGGTGAAAGTTACTTGGAGAAACGCAAGTGGTGTTTGGTAAACAAAATTTTGTGAAACTACTTTGGCCTATGAAGTGTTTGGTAAATTTTTTTTTGCAAAGGGCTTTCGCAATTTTTATTCTTAATATTCCGGTTTTGCCTTGCTACTGTTCATCATCTTCTTGGGCGGTGAGGGTAACCGGCGAAGGGCTGGCGAGGGCAGATCTGGCCAGCAAAGAGCCGGCTAGAGGTCGGCGAGGTCGCCTGACCTAGGTGATGGCCGCCTAGGGTTGGGCGACCGCCCAAGCGCCGTCGCCTGGGTTGCGCGACCCAGGCGATCGCCGCTTGAGGTCGCGCGATCGAGGCGACAACCGCTTGAGTCGCGTGACCGCCCAGGTGGCGTGACCCAGGCGACCGTTGCCTGAGATCGTGTGATCGAGGCGACCGACGCCTGGGTCACGCGACTCCAAGTGACGGCACCTGGGCGGTTGCTTGACCCTAGGCGATCATCGCCTAGGTCAAACGACCTCGCCAGCCACCCTCATTGGCCACCCTCGCTAGCCAAGAAGATGATGAACAGTAGCAAGGCAAAACCGGAAAAATGAAATTTGAGTTAGGGCAATTTGGGAAGGGAAAAATAAGCTTCAGCATTTATACCAGCTTTGGGTTTTCGGCATTCCAAATGCTGGCTTTTAGCTTTCCGAACTTGGAAAGCCGAACCAAACAGTTCAGCATTTTGAGAATGGGCTTTCGAGGCCAAAAGCCCCTTCCCAAAACTGAACCAAACGGGGCCTTAATACCCCAAGCTACTTGGTGAGTAACCGAAGTAAAGTTGATAAGTCACATAGAAAAACTTGGTAATTGGATATAATAACTTATAAAATAAGGCATTGGTAAGAAAGTGAGTTTTTTTTTTTTTGTTGTAGGAGATATAAAGAATTGATAATTTAAAAAAAAAAAAAACAATAAACGTTGGCAACTAATTTGAATAAGAATTGATAATGCAAAACTAGTTAGAAGCTTTCTTGGAGAAGTTGTAACTCACTAAAAAGTGGTGATAAATCTTATTTTATTTTATTGTATGAGAAAGTTTAGGAGGAGGGGAGTTTACCCCGTACCACCGGCCTACAAGGTCCTATAGTGGATTTACAAATCATCCACCAAAGCAGTGAGATTCAAATCTAGATATGGTGTGCAGAGAATTCGAACCTTACTAGCCGAACTAACCCACTTTAGCATAAATTTAAAATATTGGTAAGCAAGCCAAATAAAAGTGGTAACTTGCTAAAAAGTTGATAAATTTAAGAAAAAACAAATAAACATTAGTAAGCAATTTAAATGAGAGCCGGTAATTTTAAACTAGTTACTAAGGTAAGAGGATAAATAGGTAAGTCACACAAACAAAGATTGGTCATTTCATATAACAGTTGGTTTTGTTTAAGTCATTACAAAGAATATAAATAAAAGTTTGTGAACGATAAGAGAAGTCTTTTTTTATCATAGAACAAAGAAGTTGGCAATAATTAAACCAAATAAACATTGATAATTAATCCAAATAAAAGTTGTAACACTGGGAAATAAATAAATGGCGGTAAGCAATTAAATAGGAGTCAGTAAACCAAAATTATTTAATAATTTAATCAGAAAAAACGTTGTAAGTCACTTGAATAAAGATCGGTAAAGTTGGTAATTTGCAAACCGCAAAAAAATAACCGGAAAATCAAGTGATCGGTGATATATTTTATTTGTTTGATCGATGGTTTTCTGACCTTTACCAACTCTTTCGAAACGTTGCGGTACGAAGAAAAGATCTAATTCTGTTCAGGAAATGAAGTAGCGAAATGGTGCCGACATTCAAAAGCAATCGTGCTGGAACATAGGTGCCCGAGAATGACAAGCGATTAACTGTTGCGTTCGCACGACAAATGCCCCAATTTAATGGGGGTTGGTTTCGGCCCGAGCGGGAACATGGACGATGAGGGCGATGTTTCGGGAATCTATGGTAGATCGCTCGTGTCACGAACGATTACGTACCCTTCACAGACAATCGTACCCTGGCCGATCATAAATCAAACGTGACCTCTTCTTACTTGTCATGTACCATTTCAAGACAGTCGTACCGACACCAATCACCAATCGACATCTTTATCGAACATCGTTTCATTCTTCATGACAACGGCACGTCGTAGAGATCGCACATGCGTGGATAACGGGGTGTTTCCCTCTCCATACTATACTAGCACGATAGGAGTCTTACGCGGATTTTGGTGTTTCTATCGAGAGTTAATCTCATTATAGAAGAGGAGCCGAAGCTCCTAAAGATCCTTCGCATCCTGTGACGACGAGCCCCATATATGTATGTTTTTTTTTTAACGTGTTGATATACGCATATCTTGCGCCTTCAATTCGAAAAAATTATTAAAAGAATCATAAATCTATTACAATCATATCAATTTAATCATAAACTTTTTTTTGTCCTTTTACCAATTGAGTTATGATGCATTTGCGCCAATTCAAACCATCCAGTCAATCTTGATCGGCTAGTGTCAACGTAGACGCCAGCCGTCTTACGTGGTGTGATCAACACTGATATGAATAAATTTTAATATTTTTCAAAGTTTTTATTTTTTTTTCTTTTCTTTTTCCATTATTTTCTTTTTTTTTTCTCCTCTTTTTGTCTTTCTTTCTTCCTCTGGTCAATCGTCGGACCAATTGCCAAGGTCTGGCAATCGACCAAAGGCTAGGGCCGCCGTCATGGGCGAGGTCAAGCCTCGCCAAACATTGGACAAGGTTGACCTTGCCAACAAAGAGAAGAAAGACAAAAAAAGAAAAGGAAAAGAATAGAATAAATAAATAAATTGAAAAATATTATAATATTATTAAAAAAATTATCTACGTTAGCATTGGCCACACCACGTAGAATGCTCGACGTCCATGTCAGCACTAGCCAGTTAAATGTAGCCGTATGGACTAAATTGGTACAAATACAAAAAAGGTTTATAACTCAATTTACCAAAAAATGGTTTAAAACTTAATTTGTCTAATTGTAACATGTTTAGAACTTTTTTAGTATTTCTCCCAATTCCCTTAGTATCTTTATTTTCCCTAAGAAGAAGGAATATTCTCTCAAAATTTTACATTCCTAGGATCTCGACATTTGATCGAGATTAGTAATGAAATCTTTTAAAGACATGCTTAATTTCGATCAGTGACACCTATGATGACCATCTTTTATGGCGAAATAGTGTGGGGTTGGCTGGGGGTTTGGGTAGAGTGCTTATCGAATTTAAATTTGGTTTTTTGGCTTTTATTTAACCCTGAACGTCCCTTAGTCTTTAGAATTCCATGGACACGAGCATTTAAATTGCCAAAATCATTTGCAGTCATGTCAAGAAGCAAATTACTTTTTTATTTTCGCGAGAAAGCTGATGTAAGTAATCTTATACTTCCAAACAAAAAACAGCCAGAAAAAACAAGCCCTAATAACCTACACATGCTACAGACGGTCTTGCATGTTAAATCGGTCTCTTTAGAAGTCCTACGTCTGCTTTCTGTCATTGTTTTTGTAGAGATGATAAGGTCGACAACACCGGAAGTACATTAACTTTTGCTTGATGTTCAATCGAGTATCTACACTCCCCTTTTAATCAGGTATCTAAACTTCCAATTTGGCTCAACGCTACGTTTTCGTTAAAAAACTAGATGGTGTTAGCTTACGTAATTTGTACTACGTTGAACAAGAAAAAATTTCAAGTACCCGATTGAATTTTGAATAAGAAATTTCTTGTAATCCCAATATTGAGGCACCACTACGAGAACTCTCATCTTAAGACCATACAAATTAAGATTTGTTTCTTTAAATGGCGATCACAAGGTAAGGTTAAATGTTTATTCCCAATTTGACGACTAACGTACTTTGTTATTTTGTTACACCACTGTACCCTAATTTTAGATTCTTTACTACTTATTAGCTGACATCAATAGCGAGTGACTCATGTTATGTTTTATGTTAAGTAAAGAAAAGAAAAGGGCAAGAATTGAAAAGAAAATGAACAAAGAGAAGTTGAGAAAACAAAGCCAAGGTGAACATTCACCTTGTCCCATAGGAGCGCATAGAGTAATTACAAGCGAAAGCAATACTCATAGTTCCTAGACTCCGATTTAATATGCAATATTATCCTTAAATTTTTATTTCTTTTCATATTATAAAAATTTGATCATGAACTATAATGAAATCGAGATAGTATTTTCGACATGAAATCAAACGGTAATTTTGACATTCTTTGTCAAAGAAAAAGTGATGGCTTTCGTTGCCAAGAATCCTTCCCTTGGGCGCGCCATATTCATGGAAGAGAGAGGTTAATGCAAGACCTCGCAAGATCACAGCCCCAAGCATGTCTAACGTGTTGAAGGCGCCCAAACGTTGGACTCAAATATCTATTTGCAATGTACAATAATATAAATAGACGACAAATTTTTCTGTCAGTTTCCGTTTTAGATTCCGAAAATATTTCCACCCTGTCAAAGATAAGGGCTATTGAAGCAACTGGAGAGACGGGAGGGACCTGTTTTCTTTGCTTAGGATAAGGGTAAAATTTAAAAAGAAAAATCTTGAAAAGGAGAAAAGAAAAGTTGTGGCTGCAATTTGCCCGTCAATTTGGATGTATTCCCACTCCCAGTAACCAATCCCCTTCAGTCACTGTCCTAGTCTGTGTGTCCCCAGCCTCTCTCTCCATAGGCTCTTGGGTTGAAAGTGGAAACAGCACCAGAATTATTTTCTGCCCGGATTCCTGGAAAGAGAACAAAAAATTGTTCACCCAAATTCCAGGAGCAAGGGTAGCATCATCTCTCCTTAGAATCAGACATACCCATTAAAGAAAACTGTTTCTTTTAGTAATTTCTTGGTTATTGCTATGTTACGCGTCCCCCTGCTCATTACAGCAAAGTTGCATGTGCAAAGGGATCAAGATAAGGTCAGCTAACATTCCCAAAGAGGTAAGCTATGCTTCATAGCTGAACAGGTGAGAGTTGGAGAAATTTTCGCAGAGGCTGGTGGTCACGGTCGGGTCGTCTTGTGCTGTGATTGTGGATGTGAAGAAGAGACATGTCTGGGTGTAGCATAGTGTGGTTCAGGAGAGATCTGAGGGTTGAGGACAACCCTGCACTAGCGGCTGGGGTGAGGTCAGGTTCTGTGCTAGCTGTGTTCATCTGGGCACCTGAAGAGGAAGGCACATATTACCCTGGTAGGGTTTCGAGGTGGTGGCTGAAGCAGAGCCTGGCTTACCTTGACTCTTCCCTCAGGAGCCTTGGCACTTGCCTCATCACCAAGAGATCCACCGACAGTGTCTCCTCCCTCCTTGAGCTTGTTAAGTCCACTGGGGCTACTCAGCTCTTCTTTAACCACTTATATGGTTAGTGCTTCTTTTCAATTTGGGTGTGTGTCTATAATTGTGATTGAATAATTGCCTATTTGTGATCATTTTTCTGTTTGTGGGTCTTGCGCATAACTTTGATCGGGTGTGCGGAGCATGCCTTGTTGCTTTTCCTGTTTTGCCTTGTGGAAGGGGGTTTTGGACTTTTAGTTCGTTGTGCACAGTAGAAATACGATGTTCAACCAGTTTAACTGATTATGTTGATGTTTGTTGGATTTCACGGTGACGATAATAACTAAAGTTGGTTCATAAAGGAATAGGATGGACTTGTGAAGTTTCTACTCTGGCGGCATATAGTGAAAAGAGTCGAGCTTGTCTGTTCTACTGGGTACTAGCTCTTGTAATATTTGAATGACGAGAATTGAGAATCCGTTGTTGACGAAGCTGGATTTTTCCTGTCAACGGGTGTCAAATTCAGTCTCCTAGTTGATTCTGCATCTTTTCATCATTTTTCCAGGCAACCCATTAAGCTCCTGAGCAAATCATTAGATCAACAAGAAGAAATTTAGTTTCCTCAAGGAAGTGTCCTCTGCTGCTTTGAATATCTGATTGCTTTCAGAAGTAGTCTAGTGGTGCTGTGGCAGTGCTATTGCTTTTGGCATTTACTGATAAGTTCGATGCATTCAGATCCCATGTCACTTGTCAGAGATCACAGAGCAAAGGAGGTTTTGACTGCCCAAGGCGTAAATGTACGCTCGTTCAATGCGGACTTGCTCTATGAACCGTGGGAAGTAAATGATGATCAAGGCCATCCATTCACAACTTTTGCTGGTTTCTGGGAGAAATGCCTCAGCATGCCTTATGATCCAGAAGCCCCACTACTTCCTCCAATGAGAATAATTTCAGGTTCGTTCTATATCTGTTGTTTCTGTTCTATATATTTTAGAGACACTCTGCAATATGCACATGTGGAAAATAGTTTGACATAAACTGTATATATCAAACCATACTTGAGGACGTCTGTATCCAAAATTTTGGTAAACCTGGTGGATGTATGATGATGTCATCTCCAAGTACAAGCTTGAGCTTTTAAATAGGACGTGAATCTTTAGTTCAGGAAGTTCTCAAAACATACCAGAGAAAATTCACGGCAGCATATTTTTATTATGCTTCTGTATCCTGACACACTGCTACATAGCTTAAGATCATAGAATTTTCTTCTGGTGATTGAACCATTTCTCAGGTAGATTTGTCCTTGTCAAACTGCAGAATAAATGTTTGCCTTCTTTCCATACTGGAATGCTCAGGATATGAGAGCAGAACCTAGTCCACTTTCTTCATGAAGATTACATTAGAGTCCTGTTTTGATTGGTCACCATTGAGGTCCAGTCGATTTTCCCATCATCAGGAAGACAACTAGCGACAATTTGCAACTTAGCTGAGTGCTGATGTTTTGTTTTTTCAATTATACAGAGAGGTGGCGTTGACTAAATGAAACAAAACTTCATGATTAATCCATGTTGTCATATCTTATTTTGACAATAAATCCATCATTTCTAGACTGAAGGAGGGTGAAAGGAGGGGAGCAACTGGTTGCCATGTCTGAGAGGGTTGCATTCTTCCATTTTCACCTTAGTTTTCCCAGCATAAGCTTTCTTCATGAGTTTTGTATAACCACCCTACCTCAATTCCTGACCTACAATTGGCACACTTGTTTATGCTAAAATTTTCACACCCTTTGTTTAGGTGATGTATCAAGATGTCCTTCAGAAGCTTTGGTGTTTGAAGATGAATCTGAGAAAGGAAGCAATGCGCTTCTTGCCCGTGCTTGGTCCCCTGGGTGGAGCAGTGCTGATAAGGCTCTGACAACATTTATTAATGGACCACTTATAGAGTACTCTAAAAACCGCAGAAAGGCTGACAGTGCTACAACCTCATTTCTGTCTCCTCACTTGCACTTTGGAGAAGTTAGCGTGAGGAAAGTCTTTCACCTGGTTCGCATCAAGCAGGTTTTGTGGGCGAATGAGGGGAACAAGGCTGGTGAAGAGAGCGTGAACTTGTTCCTTAAATCTATCGGTCTACGAGAGTACTCGAGATACATGAGCTTTAACCATCCTTGCAGCCATGAAAGGCCTCTCCTTGGACACCTCAAGTACTTCCCGTGGGTTGTGGATGAGGGGTATTTTAAGGTGTGGAGACAAGGCAGAACTGGGTATCCTCTAGTCGATGCCGGCATGAGGGAGTTGTGGGCTACAGGGTGGCTTCATGATCGTATTAGAGTAGTGGTTTCGAGCTTCTTTGTGAAGGTTTTGCAGCTTCCATGGAGATGGGGAATGAAGTACTTCTGGGACACCCTCTTGGATGCGGATCTAGAAAGCGATGCCCTTGGATGGCAGTACATATCTGGTACAATACCTGATGGTCGTGAGCTGGACCGCATTGATAATCCACAGGTACTAATGCTACTACCAGTTGCACACTGGCATAAATCTCTAAGTTACTTGACTTCATTGATCTACATGAAGGCCAACATTGCAACTTTAACTTAAGCTGTCGTTGATGGCCAAGTGAACAAATATAGAGGGAGAGGGGGGAAGAGGCTCAAGAGAGAGAGACATGTGAGCGTGAGAAGAAATAAGGGATCAGAAAGTACTTAGGTCATTACACAATAATATAAATAGAGGTGTTTTGGAATATCCCAACACTGACTATGTAGAATGCATATAAATTGAACTTTTTCGTCATATTATGGAACTTAATGTTTTGTTTACGATATGTAATATGCTCCTCACTCTGATATTTTATCAGTGAGATCAGCTGCAGTGCGGTTTTTATCATGATGTCCTTTCTTTCTTACTCAATGTCATATCACTGATGCTGTAGCATTTTAGGATACTTTTAGAGTGATTAGTATGCTACGAAGCCACATTTCCCAAAATAGAAAGGAGTTTCTATTTATTTGGTTTGAGCGTACCAACAGATTTCAAGTGTTTAGATGTACCGGACTTTGCATACCTCCTAATTGTTCAGTGTGATCTCCTTGCTTAGACCATTCGTTCTCTTTCACCATGCCATCGCTGCCGGAGCAGTGTAATAACTCCATTGACTGAAACTGATACATGATGTATTAATGAAACCATGAAGCAAAAGCTGGTGACTTCGGCATACTACTGTTCCCATCTGACCAAGATAGAGCTTATGTTTAACTTAATACCAAATTTCAGGGATTACTGCTTTCGTTGGGCATTAGCTATACATTTTTTTTTTTGATTTGTTTGATGAGGTCCAAATGACTAATCTCCAGTTCTTCTGCAGTTTGAAGGTTACAAGTTTGACCCAAATGGAGAATATGTACGACGATGGCTTCCTGAACTGGCCAGACTACCAACTGAATGGATACACCATCCATGGAATGCTCCTGAATCAGTTCTTCAAGCTGCTGGAATTGAGCTTGGATCAAATTATCCTCTCCCTATTGTAAGTATAGATGCGGCCAAAGTGAGGTTGCAAGATGCACTTTCAATTATGTGGCAGCACGAAGCAACATCAAGAGCCGCTATAGAGAATGGAACTGAGGAAGGGCTAGGAGACTCAGCTGAATCAGCTCCAATCGCTTTTCCTGAAGATATACCAATGGAGGAAAATCACGAAACTATGCAGAACAACCCACCAGGTCCAGTTCGCCGTTATGAGGATCAAATGGTTCCAAGCATAACTTCTCTGGTTAGAGCATACGAAGATGAGACTTCTTCTGGTATTCAAAACTCCGTAGGTGACACTAGAGCAGAAGTGCCTGCAAATGTAAATTTGAATGAAGAACCAAGAAGAGACACGTTAAATGAGGGGGTTTTCCGAGAACTTCGACCAAACAACACCCGACCAATGTATAACTTTTCACCTGGGCTACATAATGATGCTGAAGATTCCACTGCAGAGTCTTCAAGCACTAGCAGGAGAGAGAGGGATGGAGGAGTCGTTCCAGTTTGGTCGCCCTCAGCTTCTAGCTTCTCTGACCAAATCGTGGGCGACGAAAATGGAATTGGCAATAGTTCGGCTTTTTTACAAAGGCATCCGCAATCCCATCAAATAATTAATTGGAGGCGGTTATCTCAAACTGGGTAAGAGTTGAACTTTAATCATACCTGAGATTGCTGCAACAGCCCATTTTTCATTTGAGAACGTCCCCCGGAAAGTTTCTACTTAGTTATAATAAAGTGGATTTGACACTGTTGGACAAAAGAACTCTAATAATCTCTCTTGTTGATGATCCTGCTAAAAGTTATGTCTGCCATTAGATATTGGGTCGTGTTACTGGCGTATATTGTTTGCTGTGAAGTCCCTTTATCTTTGATAATCAGGTTCTCTTCGACGAGCCACTAATCTTGCAAGTTCGAATTTCTGAAAGAATAGTAGTTATGCTTCCCCGCGTGGTGGAGAAGTATTTGCTAAAGTTTTTGGCTGCTTCTCCAGCTTGTGAAACTTCTGATACACTCTACATTCTCGTAACAGGTGACTATTTAATACACAAGAAACATAAGGTGATATCATAGAGATGGCCGTGGCCTAATCCAAAGGGGGCACCAGAAAGACGTAGAAGTCCTGAGTACATATCATATGGCACTGCTTCTCTCTCTATCGGTTCGACCTGACCAGCAATTTAACCTCTCAAGCTACACCTTGGAAGTCCAAAATTGTTCTAGGCAGCTGGTGGTCTGTCCCCCTTTTTTTTTTATCCTTTTCCTCTTGTACCATATATGGAATTTGTTTGGTTGACGAAAAATGTATGAAGCCGTTGTGTATAGTATGTCTTGTTCTCATAGCTGGAGAGAGTCGTCATAACACGGACATATGGGCCCCTAATAAAACCAAGTTTGTGCTTTCTCATCAGTTCATAGTTACTCCTATCATCATGTGGTGGTCTTCGCCGTTAACTTGATCTGAAGGAGGATATAATTTGTCATCATGACTCCTTTTTGTTATCGAGGGATCGGCATGTGAAAAAGAAAACAGATGATTTAATGATTTGGGTCTTCAGTTGGTCTCTGCATGCCCGAACCCCAGTAGGAAGTCGAGAAAAAAAGTGCTGTAACGTGAGACAACACTAAAACCATCTTAATTACCTGTCATTAAGTGAAAGGATGTCATTTCGTGATGGATTTACAGGTGATCGCTTGTCGTGTTGAGAAGCGGATACATTCTTGTGCCTCTTCGTCGTGTTATTTCCTCATACAGAATTTCTTTTTTGGCTGTTCAGAGTCCCTCCCTGTGCTAATTTTTCTCAGATGACAGTATAACTGGATAGCCGTCTCTCTCTAGTATCATCAATTAGCGACTCTAGGACTGATTGACCGCCGCATTTTTCGTCCCGAGATCACTACAGGCAAAAATCAATATCAAAGCTTACTACTTGTACACGCGCACATACGAGCACACGGAGAGATAAGACAACAACACCAATATCCTTCTCATCCTGAGCTCATGATGTATTTTTAGTGACTGGATTTGCATAAACATCTCACTTACACCCTACCCATTGGAGGATTATCGTACTAGAATTCAGGAAAGTACCAAGTACAAACCTCGGATGAGGGTGTACTTGC
This sequence comes from Syzygium aromaticum, assembly GCA_024500025.1. Classification (NCBI taxonomy): domain Eukaryota; kingdom Viridiplantae; phylum Streptophyta; class Magnoliopsida; order Myrtales; family Myrtaceae; genus Syzygium; species Syzygium aromaticum. The sequence continues at coordinate 6,985,890 of CM044890.1, forward strand.
AAAGATTGTAGTTGTGAACCCATCACGAGCAATAAGTTTGAGAGCAGGTGTCGGAATTCGAAATCTTGATCCAAGCCCTGATGCCACGTTAAAATGTCCAACCTAAAAACTAACGCCAGTATGTGGAAGGAGACTGCATGTCTGTAAGGCACGTTATAATTACATATTTAAGCAATATCGGATTATACTTAACAGAGACTATTTCATGCATGCAGGAAAGCGGTCGAGGAATTGGAGGTCGACCGTTTATAGCATAAACCACGTCAACCAGTGATTCGATTCGGAGACGGATCGATCGACCTGAGTTCCATGGCCCGGAATTGAACCCAATGTTTTCTCCCTCCCTGGTCATTAGTTATCTGTCTTGCACTCATCGCATGGGAATCACCTGTTGCATGTCGATCACGAAGCAATCTGGTGGGAAACTTCTCAGAACTTGGTACGACGGGACGATCCTTGTCTGGCTCGACCGACATGAACAAGATACACTGAATGAACATCTCTTAAGGTGGAGTTCGTGAAACCAGATGGTGCCGACTTGCTTTCAAATCAAATCGGCCTCCCCTTCACTTAGTAATAACTATAGATGCCCCCCCAGAAGCAAAGAGTCCTGTAATCGTAGCCGACAGTCTCACATGTCGGCTAAGATTACACCGAAAAACGATACTCGATCCCGAAACACCTAATGAAAATATCCTGTAGAGGATTTCCCCGACAAATTACATCTCTTTTCTTATCATGTTACCTTTCTTAGTCATTATGAGATGAAGCGATGATATAGAATCGTCGAGACGAGAGTCGGAATGTATCGCGTGACATGAATGAACGGATAAAACAAGAACAAACGAAAGCCAGCCTTTCGCATGCATAGAACACATGCACGAGGGTTGGAAAAAGCCGCGCACCCTCACATATCAATTCGGGCTGTCGGGTAAGAACGCAAGTGCATTCAATTGCGGGCACAGGTGGGAGACCGAATACGGGTCGACCCGTTGACTTTGCTTGCCACGTGAGTTTTGATTACGAGACCGAAAAGAGGATTTATTTTCTTAATCCTTAATCGTGAGTTTGACCAAGTCCATCCCGCCCGCCTGCTAACTTGCCTTTAAACCCCAGTGACGGGACAACATGGAATTGTCTCATCTCCTTTGGCCTTGATTGCACGTTCCATTCACGAACACGACAGTGTCTAATCGCTTTGAATTGGCAAGCAGATATTTTTCTCTGAGTCCAGATTGCTTTACAATAATCAAAAGCTCCTAACCGAGTAAAATTCTTCGAGTCCCTCTTTCCGCAAGGCCTCGGTTCGAACCATCCGTCGTCCTTACACATTCTCTTAGCCATCTCGAGAGCGCTGGACGAGAGAACAGTCGCGCCCGATGCCGATAGGAACTGATCGAGTGCTTGAAATGGCCCGAGACGCGCTTCCGACCCCGCCTTCAAGGGGTCAGCTAGGGTGGACTGAAGAGGATGGGGGCCCTTAAGGTCAAGACCACACTTGTTGACAATTCCAAATTCGGAAATCTCAATCGCACACCCAGATGATCTAAAAAACCGCCCGGTCGGTTAACACATTGAGAACTCGGGCTACTACCCCACACCTTACGTACCATCCCTCCTTTAAAAAGACCAAGAACTTTGAATCATGAGGCCCAAATTTTAAACATTGGCGTGCATGAAATCAGACCGCGAGGACCGCGATTCGATTCATGCATCAGGGCGTGTCCGAATTCGAGAGCTCCCGCCGACATCTGAAGTTGAATTAGCTGGATTCTGACCGAAGAAGAAGATGTTGACTTTTTGTGCGCGATAGAGGCGCACTTGGTTTCTTCCTTCGTGGGGGAAGCTGAGGACGTACGACAACAGCAGACGTATAACGTGCGCTAAGTAAGGTTGAATTCTAGGAACGTGGTAAAAAGAGCTTCCGGTGCGGTCAATTTCGATAGGAAGATGATGCAGTCACGGTATGACAGAGTTGAGGACGCGCGAGTTGATCCGCAATCTAATGTGAGCATGCTGATGCGGGCGGTGCGCTGGTGAGAAAATTCGGTCAGCGGATCGTACTCTGAGATAGAGCTGTGCTTGAAAGTACAGAGGGAATTTACCCAAAAACGGGGAACAAGGGAGACCCGGAAAAACGAAAACACGAACCTCGAAATCAACATATGATTTGTTTAGAGATGAACGCGTTCGTCTTCTTTATTCGAACCCGGTTCCGACCGATCATGTTTGTATATTCTCGACGAGTTATCTCGGAGCGCAAATATAATATATGTTTTTATAATTTTTATCATATAATATTGTGTGGTAATTGAGTATGAAATGTTGTAAAATGTGATAATTTTGTTTTATGGGGTCCCTTGTAATCGATTAAAATAATCATGTATTATAACTATGTGCCGCAGATAATCTCTCACATTGATTTGTGTTTGACAACCGTGATCGAACTCGATCTATATATACGTGATTGGGATGAGTATTAAACAGGCCCGGACACGAAAAAGTGGAAAAAGAAAAAGGGGAGCAAAGTCAAACAGCATAACGGAGCCTGCTTTCTGGCAACCTTTCGCTCTTTATTCTTGTTCTTTTCAATCTCAGGGGAAGGCTCTCCCAAAACGGTTAACATACCAACACGCGCGCACCCCCCCCTCCCCCAAAAGCCGTACCTGCACCCTTCAGATTCCTTTCTCTCCCCTCGGTTTTGTGCTTTTGTCTGTGTTTGTTTCCTCCCCTTTGTTTCACGGAGGTATCGGCAGCAGCCCTGTTCTCTTCATAAGAGGAACTGTCGACAGCTGTTGAAAAGTTTGAGGAAGCAGGTTCTTCACTTCCTGTCCTGTTGATTTCCATTGCTTTTTGCTTCGTGGGGCTCTCGAGTTTTGTTTGGAGGTGCTCAAAATCTCTTTCTTTATTTTGATCTCTGACGATCATGATTGGGCAGTTACTTGGGGTTGGAGTTTTTCGTGCTGCCCAATTTGGGGGTGGGAACAGGGGAGTGATGCTGTGAATTCAGCTGAACAGAGGGCCCTTTTTGTTGTCTTGTCTTGGGGGGGGTTTCTTTTGGATGGCGAGGTTGTGCTGTTTCAATTCTCAGGTATTGATCTAAGCTGATGTTATTAGCTTCTTAGCCTCTGTTGTTTTGCTTTCTGTTTTTGAGTGTACACGTCGAGAGTATGTGTACAATCCAATTGAGTACTTCTGTGTCTACTTTACATGTAGTTACCAGTTATCACTTGAATTCCTATGGTTAAAATCTATATAAGGAATAAATATTGTTCGTCTACAGGGTTTATAGCCTCTCGTCTAGCTGTTTAAGGATTTAGTTGGATACCCTTTGACAGTGTGTGAGTCAGAAGAGACTTGGTTACTCTTGTATGATTGTGCTGTGTGGAAGAATGGAGAGCTGGATTTAAAAGCTAGCAATCAACTGTGAAGATTACTTCTAGATTTTTCAAAGCCCGCTCAAGATATATCTACCTATTGTCCTATTACTTACCAATTGTTCAGCTATAGTTGCACTGTAGCACTTTTGGAGATTGATTCTTTCCTTAATTTTCGGACATTAGCGTGCAGGAGTTCAGTCCTCTGCTTCTGGTAAAGGAAGAAACATTGAAGGGCTGATCAAGTATGGTTTCAGCCTAGTAAAAGGGAAAGCCAATCATCCCATGGAGGACTATCATGTTGCCAAGTTCATGCAAAAGAAAGGGCATGAGTTGGGGCTTTTTGCTATATATGATGGCCATTTGGGGGACAAGGTCCCCATGTACCTGCAAAAGCATTTGTTTTCCAACATCTTAAACGAGGTGGGTTGTAGTGATCAGACTCTAATAGGATTAATATTACGTGTTTCTTGCTATTTCACTCTCACAATCCTTATTTCTTTTACTTGTTCAACATTGACCTTACAGGAAGAGTTCTGGGTCGACCCTAATAGGTCTATTTCGAAAGCTTATGAGAAGACAGACGAGGCGATTCTCTCCAGTAGTTCTGACTTGGGACGTGGTGGTTCGACTGCTGTGACGGCAATACTGATAAATGGCCAACGACTATTGGTTGCTAATGTTGGAGATTCAAGAGCAGTTCTCTCAAGAGGGGGTCGAGCTCAACAGATGAGTATTGATCATGAACCCAGTACAGAAAGAGGGAGCATTGAACATAGAGGTGGCTTTGTCTCGAACATGCCAGGTTTCTCCTAGCAACCTTGCTGTTCATGGTTCAAGATGTGCTTTTTTTCCCGTATGCTTAAATGATGCTTTCATAAGCAATTGATGGCTCAAAATCTCTCAATGATTAGCTTCTTGGTTCTTAGAATATTTTGATTTAAGGCATTTATGCTGTATTCATGACCGAATCCACCATGCAAAATCTCCTAATTTCTAAATTGCGCTGTTACAAATCTCGTGAAACTCGAGCAGGAAACTATCTGGAGCTTCTTGTTCCAAAAGAAACTTTACTGAGACTGGTCAAATTCAAAAGGTATGGGAATTTGTGCATATTAATCGGTTCGTGTGAGGTTCTAATAGGAAACAGTTATTTGATTGTTGTTAGTCTAGCTGGTTTTGATTGGGGTGATATATGCAAGATCAATTTGTGTTTATTAATGTCCTAATCAATTAATGTCTTTTTTTTATTTCAAGGAGGAATAACTCTGTCCTTATTGAATGCACTGACGAATACCTTAATATGTTTAGTAGCTTTCCCAGTTTGTGAAGAAAAATTAATATTCAAATCTCCATGAATGAAAACAAATTAAATACTTGAATCTCTTGAGCCTATTTTCTGAAGGCTCCTGTCTTATCATTTTGAATTAGCAGATGTCTGCTGCTTTGGAGTTGTAGAAAATTTCATGCTTCATGAACCGAAGCTAGAATGGAGTACAATGGAATAGTAAACGACGATGTGGGAGTAACTTCTTCTTCTGGGATATCATAACAATCAACCCTACTTCTGGGATATCATAACAATCAACCCTAGGCATGTGCTGCTTTCTCCTTGTTTCTCTTGGCCTGCAGAGAGCTGATGAAGAAAACAGCCAGCTTCTCAGGCTGCTGTTATGTCTTTTTAATCTTCACTTACTAGTCGAGACCCAAATATTGATTCAGCAACACTTCACAGAGTCAGTCGTATGCTTTTAGGACAAAAGAGAGCAATTGCTTGGGGACAATTCTAAGCACGCTCTAGACCTTCATGCTTTTTGGTATATTCATGATTGCCTATTACTGCATATAGGGAATTTTTCATGAGAGAGACACCTATAGTAGTTGTAATCTTAAGCATATGCATGAAGAGCCAGAAGTTACATTTGCTGCCTGCTGTGCTGGGGTGTCCTAACTAGAAGCTGTCCATTAACTCGTAAGTTTGTGTAGACTGATTTCCTTCCAGGCTCAACATCTTTTGGACTACTCTGCCACTTGGCATGATAGCTTGATGTCTCAGTTATCAATCCATGATTTCCTTTCATGGTTTAGGCTGCTTAAATTTGTGTCTGTACGACCGTGGAACTTGCTTAACTTTTCTACTCTGTTCACGCTGCACTTCATACTTCATCCATGAACTGCATAGACGAAGTTGCAAGTGCACAAGTTGATACATTGCCTGAGCCTATCTGTTCTGGCTGGTGCTTTCTACATATACGGATGGCCTCCTTCTGATGGCTTATTCAAGCTTTCGGCATGATTATAAATCTGATGAAGAATTGTATTTTTTCCACTGTGCGGTGAAGATTGTGTCGAAATAGGGATTTTCTTGGCTTCTACTGACAGCTTTATTGCTAGAGACACCCACTACGGTTGAAGGACTATTTTCTGAGCATGGCTACTGCGGGCCATGCACTTCACAAATAAAGACTAACAGCATAATGGATCTAGCTGCCTTGTTTTGATAATAGAACTTATGTTGTGCCTTTTCCGTGTTTCCTATTTGTAGTTTGCTATAAGTTTTGACCTTCGGTATTGATTTTGGTAAATTGGAATAGCTAGTTATTTAGCATAAGATGTACAGTGGCATGTATCTAAAACAGAGACTATAGCAGTAATGTCATAGGTTTGTGATATTGGGATAAGTGTAAGCGTCAAGCCTTTATATTCCGTCTGGATGTTACTCAGTCACATTGATAGCGGTGCTTGACAATCTATTTTTCATTGGACTTGAAAGCATGATGAATGGAACCACATCTACGTCATCGAATTTGAGTTTGGAGATTGTAGTATTCATCATTATGAAATAAGTAGAGTGAAATGGTCTTATCAACAGTTTCGATTGTCATGTGATCATATGAGTGTCGAATGTGTGTGAATCATGCGAATTGACAATGCAAAGGGATCCGGCTCATGTCTTGCAAGCACTTGTCTTATTTTGATCTCTCTTATATTTTCCTTTTTAAAGTGCAACTGAATAAAGTGGTACCTTTTTACATCCGATGATTCTTCCACGGCACAAATGAGCTTGGATATTGCAGAGATCCTTATCTTAAATTTTCACTCTACCAGGGGATGTCCCTAGAGTTAACGGACAGCTGGCAGTTTCTCGTGCTTTTGGAGACAAGAGCCTGAAGTCACATTTACGCTCGGACCCTGACGTTAGAATCGTCAATGTGGATGTCAATATGGATGTAATAATCCTTGCAAGTGATGGTCTTTGGAAGGCAAGTTTACAAATAATAATGCATTAGATGTCAAAGAATTATTACAAATGTCGACACCTGAAAATTCTCCGTTGAGTTAACTTATCAGTTGAGAGCTAAATTCTTATTGATTCGGGGGCATTGTTGATTCAGGTGATGAATAATCAAGAGGCAGTTGATATTGCTAGAAGGATCAAAGATCCAGAAAAGGCAGCTAAAGAGTTGACTGCGGAAGCTTTGAGAAGGGACAGCCGAGATGATATATCTTGCGTAGTCGTCAGATTTAGAGGTTGATACAGTCTGATATTAAACTGCTCGGCAGCTTCAGTACATACCAACAGAAGAGAGATTTTCACTGTTTGTGAAGGATTGGTATGATTTAAGTGATTGTGGATCGTATTCTCGGCCCATGTAACTCCTTTTGCCAATCTCTTGAAGGGTGCGGAATTGGCAAGGGATCGAGCAGGTGCAGAAAGGTTTCTGCTGTATATTACATTCATTATTTTATGGTGAAGTTGGTTCTGGCGCCAGAGGATTTCTCTCCTTTTCTTTTTTAAATCTGTTGCATATTTCTGAACCTAGGAAAGATGACAGATTTTGTCCAGAGGATTAGACTCGTATTTGCTTGTGATTGAAGGACTAATAGATGTTCCACTGATTGTCATATTTGTATTGGGAAAGTCTCCTCCAAATCTGAAATTCAAGTTGTTTACTGTAATCGAATGTGCTGTCTATTCTTTGTTGGTTATCTTTACTTTGTAGGTCCTCTTCCTGATAATTTAAGCTTTTGAAAAACCGGTTTCCCATTTGTTCAACTCGAAATTCTAACAGCAGAAGGCATGTTAGTAGCTTCTACGGACCAGTTGTTGCTTAAATTGAAACTTTGACTTATGCCCACATATGATTGCATTCTGCTGGGGACAGTGTGGGCCTGGCTCCTTAAATCTACAGCTGGGATTGCCCCTTAAAGGACCTGCACTTGTCCACCTTCCCTCTCGTCACATCTTGTCCTTCCAACGGTTTTAATAGGCTGAAATGGTCGCTCATAAAGAGCTGAGGTCTGCAAGATCCATACTTCAACGGTGTTATGCCACGGAAAAATTCAAGTTGATATTTGCGTGGGGTTGAGCTGAACAGAGAAACAGGTGAACAAGCCAAACTTCACTTCCGCAGTTGTCAATGCAATCTGAATTGTGCAGGCTGACCACTGGAATACCCTTATCTAGATAACGTAAGCCATTCGAATTTTTCCGCTTTGACTAATCTCCTCGGATGCACGCAAATTCCCGTGAGCAGAAGACATTGCAATTATTACCCAGAATCTGCCGCATCCAAACAACGTGTTAGCTACTCGGGCTAGCCATTCAGCAAAGACTTGCTACGTTTGGGGGCTGATGGTGATGGCAGGTGAGTGCTGAACTGTACTGGAAACTGCTGTTCCAGAGGGGGCCGAAAAGGATCTAACATGAATTCTTCTTTGAATTGCTACCATTCACCGACCCGACAGCCCCAAGACTTGACTTTCTGTATTGTTCCAGAGGACACAGCAGAGATCGATGCATAGAGTTGGTCGATTAATTGCGCGTTGAAAAGAGCTTAGATCTTTATCCAATTTGGACCTTTGTCACTGCAATATTTCCATATTGGCCATTGCTTATGGATCACATCTAGGAGATAGATACATTCGATTTAGCCGAAACAACAAAAGAAATGCGTGTCCGGTGCATTTCCCAATCGATCGAAACCAAACTATACCATGGTAATCTTTACCCCCGCCTCTTAACTATGTCTAGTCATATGCTATAAATATTTCATTTGCCACATATTATTGGCCTGTTTCCTGATGTCTTCATTTTTTTTTTAATAAAAAAACGATTTTTCCGGCATGGTAGCAGAACACAGATTAAGCGTTCGAATCCTAGCACACTCTTGCTAATTTCTATTGGAATGTTATATTGTTAGTGCTGTTCCGTCCACAATTGCACGTGTAGTACTAGCTTACATGCGAAGAGAAGTGTTAAGCCATGTATCGTAAATACATTATTGACTCGATAGGTGGAAAATTTTCAAGAATGAAGATGCCATTCGTGCAATTATCCATCGGACGAAATATGATGTGACAGATTATAAATAGGATTTTAAGCAACAATTCATATTTAACATTCAGCATGATTTTCCAAAAATCAATCAATACACCAGCTTAAGCTAGACCTGTATGTTCTCCGTGTAAATCTCCTCGAACCACTAATCTCTGATTATCCAGTCACAAGCTATGAACATCATTTGTACCCAAACTTGACTAAAACTAAAAGCGAGCGATGTCTACATTTATAACTCATTTAATTAAAGAAATAAGTTTAAAAAAGAAAACCACCCAGAAAAGGAGGAAAAAGTGACCTATAAATTTAACATAAGACATATAATTGTTAGGGAATTATCTATGTAGTATTTACTTGTCGGCTTCGTCACACACCGCGACTGCCCACGTGTACCACAACGTTCAAGAATGTCTGTCGTCTTCTGCTTCTTCTACATTTCAATCACTTCTCTCTCTCCTCCGCCCACAAGCAGCAGCAGCAGCAGCAGCAGCGGAGCACGCACGCTGCGTCGTCGCAGATGTCCCGCAGGTGCTTCAGCCTGACAGAGTCCAGGAACTGGTGCTACCGCTTGGCATTCGCCAAGTCCGGCCTCCGCTCCGCCCTCACCGACCTCCGCGACGGCGGCGGCACCGTCGTCCACTGCTGGGTCCCCAAGGCCCGATCCCCGGCCAAGCCCGACCTCCTCCTCATCCACGGCCTCGGCGCCAACGCCCTCTGGCAGTGGGCCGACGTCCTCCCCCACCTCGCCCCTCACTTCAACCTCTTCGTCCCCGACCTCCTCTTCTTCGGCGACTCCTCCACCTCCCGCCCCGACCGCTCCGACGCCTTCCAGGTAAATACCATCGACCCCCGTCCCTTCCTCCCGTCGTGTGAAGATTCAGATGTCTTAAGAGTTCTAGAGAACGTTGCGGGTGCAAGAGTTTAAATTTGATAACTTGGAACCGACACGAAGCACGTTTAGGCTTTGATTTTGCCTTGGACTGTAGAGGGAGGATTGGTCGTGACGGAGGAGTAGATAAAGATTGATCGTGGAATCATTATCGACCCTTCTAGAGACTTTAGCTTCTAGGGTGAATGTTTGATTGCTGTCTATTTGGTTGTGCAATTGTTTTAGATTCGTCACGTTCGAATTTATCAAAATCTGATTCCATAAATGTAACGAACGAGCCCTTCCTAGGCGCGGTGCCTGATGCGGGTCATGGAGGCGCATTCGGTGCGGCGGCTGAGCCTTGTGGGGCTGAGCTACGGCGGGTTCGTAGGGTACAGCATGGCTGCGCAGTCCATGGAGGAGGAGGCGGCGGTGGCGGTGGAGAGGCTGGTGATATGCTGCGCCGCCGTGTGCATAGAGGAGAAAGACTTGAAGGAGGGGTTGCTGAGCGTGAGCGACCTGGAGGAGGCGGCGACGATCCTTGTGCCGCATACACCGGCGAGGCTCAGGGAGTTGATGAGCTACACGCTCTCCCGGCATCCTCCTCTCGGGCTGATTCCTTCTTGCTTGCTCAGCGATTTCATTGATGTGAGACTTTCTCTCTCTTTATCTCATGCAAGACCAGCACTCGGTTAGTGTGTCAATGTCTTCCTCTTCTGTTGTGGTTGTGGATGAATTGGTGGGATTCGTTTTCTAGATCTGATCTTCAGCTGCAGGTAGTGCCTAATCAATCTAGTGGCCATATTGCGTTTTGCATGTGTAGAATTCACGATTTAACGAGAGACGGTGCGACCCGTCTATTACTTAGGTACCAAATTTGGTGGTGGAAGGATAAGGTGTTCATTTGCTATTGAGGGAGAGCGCTAGAGTAGCATCGGTCGATGATAAAGACAGAACAGTGCCCGAGCAATAGGTGATATATTCGATCGAGTAGGTGGGCTCTAAGCTTAATTAGGACAGTGATAGTTGCAGCTGGCCGGCAGGTCACGCGTAGCAGCCAGTCGTACTAGATATACGAGCACGTGAATGTCATGCTGTTTAAAGATATATTGATTTAGGCATTGCACAAACTGAGATTTTTCACCTCGCTATGGGTCGTGGATCTGCCGTTCTTCTTCGCCTGAAAATTTACGTGCGCGGATATTGACAGGCGATGTGCGCTGATTACATTGAAGAGAAGAGAGACTTGGTTCGAGCTATCCCAAGGAATCGTAAAATCTGCGAAATCCCAAAAATCACCCAGGTTATACTTCTTTCCCCTTTTCCTTATTGTCTTTACCTTCTCGGTTCTTGTTCATGCGCCCGCGCCTTAGAAAGTTGCATAAACGTAATCGTGCCAATTGATCCTGCAGCCCACGTTGATAATCTGGGGAGAGCATGACCATATCTTCCCATTACAGCTGGGTCACAGGCTAAAGAGGCAAGTTTTCCCTTCATCTCTCCGAAATCTCTCTCCAACTAACACTATTGCGAGTTTAGTCTCGGGCTGAACCCCCTGAGTCTTTCTTACCGTAGGCATATAGGAGACAATGCGCATGTCGTGGTCGTCAAGGATACAGGACACGCCTTCAACGTGGAGAAACCGAAAGAGTTCTGCAAGCTGTTGAAGATGTTCCTCGTTGATCAGCAGCCTCCTCCAGCAAGCTCATCACCGGATTCTGAAAGTGAGAAATGCACTACAGAAAAGAGAACAAGCGATAGTGGTAGTCATCCGAAGACTAAGACAACAGATGCTCCTCCTTCACAAGCATAGACTAATTGTGCCGAGGACATGCACAGGCCATTCGAATCAAATCTTTGGTTTATGATCCATTCGTGACCCTAAGGTGCATTTATCTGGAGGCAATCCCTCATAGATCCAAGGAAAAGAATTGGTTATGAATTGTATAAAAGATGGCATCTTCCATTCTCCTCTAACTCGTGTAACATTTTACCATTCTGGATTCGCAATGGCATTCACCCCACAGATACAAACAATCTGAGAAAAGGCCTCCATGTTTAAAGAACAAAGATAGCAGAATTCAATCGTGTCACAAGCACAAACAACACAATACCGTGGAGAACCATTCTGTTGAACAAGTAAATACAGACCAACAGTCTACTAACTGCACCATAACATAAGACCATGACTCCTGCCCTTGCCAGCCTCAATGTCCCCCAAAGAATTGAAATCATCAGGAATCATCTACTTTGCCCAATTAACTCTGCATAAAAGTTTAAGTGACGTGGCATAGACACACAAATGTAATAAAAGCTGTCACCTCCGACATAAGAAGTGACAAATAAATATATACTAAAAGCAGCACCAAATTTTCAAGAGGGTATAATTTAAAGATAAGTTGCGCATGTGTATGACTTCCTTACCTCTGCCTGAGGTTCATCAACTTTAGATTGCTCGCCTGTCAATTTCAGGAAAAAAAAAAAGGGTTAACACATTTGTTATGCTTGGGTACCAGATCAAAAGCTTGAGAAGAGACATGTTTTATAAACAACCCATTTTCTAGCAAAATGGATATAGAAATCTATGAACAGGAATATCTTGCGTATGCTATTTAAGAAAGAGAGAATGTTGCAAATGGGATAACTGCAGGAAGATATTCTCCATCAAAACAGTCCAAGAGACAAAAAGTCGTGGATATTCAATTGACAAGCAGGTCCTCAAAAATCAATTCTTTTGCCATGTTAACAAAGCAATAAGACCCCTCCCGAGAAAATAGTCCTCCTAAAATGCAGTGGTTCCCTTGATATCATTAACAGCTCAACCAACGTTGCAGTTCTTTAGCCACCTAAATATGGCCATATCGTCTAGAAAAGTTGGTATTGCCAATCTATTCAGTTTATGACTGCAAGAATTCGACATTCTACAAAAGGAAGGGAGGGGTTGACGAGATGTTCACCTCCTTCTTCGGGCAAATCTGAGGTCCATAGCGTAAGATTGTCTCTAAGAAGCTGCATAATGAGAGTACTGTCCTTATAGGGCTCTTCATTTAGGCTATCGAGTTCCGCAATAGCCTCATCAAAAGCTTGTTTGGCCAGATGGCATGCCCTGCCCGTCAAAGAATTAGATCTCAGTTATCTAAACTAAAATTTGTTTCTTCTGAATGTGTGAGCCCATGCTTCTTCTACCACACTATTGCATCCACAAACATAGAAGCTAGCCCTGCCATCACGTATGCACATGCAGCAAAAATATGCCCAAGAAACACATAGATTCAAAGAAGCATGTGCATCAACCTTTCTGGCGAGTTCATGATTTCATAATAGAAGACGGAGAAATTCAAAGCCAGTCCAAGTCTGATAGGGTGAGTTGGAGGCAAATCTGTTGAAGCAGTGGAACTGGCAGCCTGCATATTGAGCCAAAAATAGGCACTTCATTTGTAGAGGATGGAAAATGGAAAAAACCGAGGAAACAGTGACGAATGAGACAAATGAAACCAACAGGAGCCTCAGACTTTATGAACCATACAGAGGAGCACCCACCTCATATGCCTTAAGCGATTGATCAGCAGCTTCTTTGCGGTCATCACCAGCCTTGAATTCAGCAAGGTAACGATAATAATCACCTTTCCTGCCAAGTTAGGAAACAATAAACATTAGAAGAAAAAGAAACTATTTATAACCTGCAAGTCAACAACCCAATGAAAACATGAGGAGGAAACTCTAAAATCTGGTTCATTGGCTATCACTTAGGGAGAAGGATCCCAGTATGCACTTTGCCAGCCTTAAAAACAGAAGATGGATAATCGAACCCATAGTGTCGATAAATATAAGAATCGAAATAACTGTTTCCTTCGGACATTGTGACATGAAGGCAAAAGGTATTAAATCGCAAATGACTATCCTTGCCACTGTCCAAAGATCAGTCACCTTTTTAGCTCCAGAAATTTCCAATTCTGCTCATGCAATACAGGGTCGGTGCATTACACATGGCAAGAGAAAAAATTATGAATAAATGTGTGTATATCTACATATTCCCATGTTTCCCCCCAGCGTATCCAGGTTTCCCTCATGTGTGCTTGGTTGATTCCATGCATCATAACCATGTGTTCACTGTGCTGTTACAGCCCAGTTGACCTTCATTTTCAGCGCGTGACATGGAGACGTGAAAGGGGAGGGAGCTTAAATGGAGAACTCCTCACATCTTATAGTAGAAAACAGTTGATTCTCCACTTGAGGAGGACGGGATAAGATGCTTATCGATGACCGAGAGTATGTCACTGCAGATCTTCATGAGCTCATCTTCAACCCTTTGCCTGTAGTCCTTTATCCTCTTCGCATTCTGCTCGTTGCCCTTGGCCTCCTCCTTCTGTTCGATGGAAGATAAAATCCGCCACGATGCCCTTCTCGCACCAATCACATTCTTATACCCGACAGATAACAGATTTCGCTCCTCAACAGTCAGTTCCACATCTAGCTCAGCCACTTGCTTCATCGACTCAACCATCTCTGCAACAAAAGGGGGCGAAACAAATAAGAGACCTCACAATTGCATATACATTTATTGGTGAAATCCCTAGATAAAGATATTGCAAAGGAGGGATCTAGCAGTTTTGAATCTAACTGAAACCTTGAGCTCGTTCCGTCATTCGCACGAGACGATAACTTTTTTTTCTGGAGAAAATAAAATCCTAGTTATCATCTCTTCCTTTGCCTTTCAGTAGATCAACTGTCTATTTAAAAAGGGCATATCTACGAAGAACATCCCAGAGAGAAGTTGGGGTCCGCCGACACCTCCCAACCCACGAGCTTACCAAAATCTTAAAAGAGGACATGCAGTAGCCTTCGCAAAGTAATAATAACCCCATCAATAATCGTTCGGCAGGTATCTAAAGCCGTTCGCCTCACATTACACCTCCATCCCATAACAAGGCAACAACGCTCGCAGACGAAACCGCGACGACGAATCACCGCACGAAGTGGAGAAACCACGTAGAGGGGGGGGGGGGCTTCCGGCAACAGGTCACGCGGCGAGGAGACGAGAACCCTAGAAGAAGACTCACAAAAAAAACAAACAAAAACACGGGAAAGGCCGCAAAAACCTCGCCGCCGGCCGACGTCCGATCAGCCAAAAGCTACCCCCAGCGGCGCGGCGGGGACGGACGGCCGCCACGGATTCCCCTGCCGGAAGAATCGACACGCCATCAAATCCAGCACGCGCGCGCCAGCTAAACCTAAAGCAGACGAACAACGACAACAACCTCACAAGCAAAGAAAGTAACAGAAACGGAACTCGCGCGTTCGCAACAAACTCCAGCCAGAACGGAACACGCCGGGAAAGAAAGCATCCGCGGAAGCGCTCCGATCCGCAGGAAGCTAGGACGATCCCGTCCGCGGGAGATTCGGCGGAAGAGAGAACGGATCGAATGGCGAGCAGCGCGTCATGTGCTCGGGAGCAGAAGAGGAGGAGGAGGAGGGAAGCTAACCGTCGTATCGCTCGGCTTGCTCCGCGAGCCTCGCCGAGTAGACCTGCTGCTCTCTCTCCCTCTCCATCTCTCTCTGTCTCTCTCTGTCTCTCTCTCTCTACCTCTGCGAGCTGCGTGTTGTGCGACGGAAATGTGTTTCCCTCGCCGTTTTTTTGGGCGAGGGTAACGGGCTCTCTTTAGCTCTGGCTGCGTTTCCCTGGTTGCGAAAAGACGACGGGAAAAAAAAAAAGGGAAATTAAAGAGATGGAAAGGGGGAAAATCTTGCACTCCGCGGTGGCCGTTGGATTCGGTGATGGTGGTTTTCGTGCGTCGAGGGCTAGCGGCGAGCCCTGGATTCTGTAGCTGTGGAATTGGGGCGGTCTGCCTTGTGGAGGGGGGTGGTGTCTAGGTGAAGAAGAAGGCCCGCCGTCGGATGAACGCCCAGTCATGCTCTTTTGACCGCCGGAGATTCATACAAAATGGTCAATAAATTTTGATTCGATGTTCAGCTTAGCTCCCTTAACTTTTAAATTATTCAATGCGAATTATGAATTCTAACTCAACGTATAATATAATCAATGAATTTTTAATTTATTTAATGTATTTCATGGTCTTTTGACTTATCAACGGAAGGACAGGCATTAAATACTTTTATATAATTTAAAAATTAAATTAAATATGTATCGAAAATTTAAAAATTATATTGAATAATTTAAAATTCATGAATTACATTTCACGTTAACTTACACTTTAAAAATCACGTTAAATAAATTAAAAATTCGTGAATATTTTTTGTCATTTTTCCTTTATTTGTGGGCGGTGGATGTGACCGTCTTTAATTAACTATGAGATGGATAGCTTATTTTGGAACGCGAGCAAATGAATAATAAATACTTGAAGGTTATTGTAGGGTTCATCTTTTTAAGAATTTGTAATTCTCACGCTAGTTAAAAACTGTTATGCGAAGCCGTCCCCTCTATTTGTCGACGGTGCGGGTTTAGTTTTGACTCTCGTCGCGGCGTGGTCAACGGCTCCGACGTCAGCACGTACTGCGCCAACGATCACTTCGCCGCGCTTCTCTCGGCGCGGGTTGTTCTCGCCGTCGGGCCACCGGGATTCGGCGTTCGTGACGGCGGCCTGCGGCGGCGATTCGGGGTCCTTTCTTGAGCATACACATATTGGCCTCTCTGCGCCGGACGATCGTTTTCCCGCGCTGCGACGGAGCTAGGGCTCGAATTCAAATCCGATTTCCCTAGCCCCTTCGCCGCTTGAGCGGCAGCAAAATCGGCTGATTTCCGTCGTCCCCATAGCTGCAACCAGCTCCGTGTCGTGTTGCTCTTCTCATTCGCACTCGAATCTTGAAAATCTTGAGAGGTCAGTTCGCGCAGCGGCGGCCGAAACCCTCCCCCCGGAAAGTCGCGATTTTGCTGCGGTATGGCCAGTGCCGGGTACGATCTCTCTCAATTCGACATTTCCAAGGAGGTAATGTTTTGTCGGTCTGTCTGTCTGCCTCTCTTTTTTCGATTTCTGGGTTACTCGCGTCCGAGGAAGCCGTGCGGTGTCCGAGTAAATCTTCGTGTTTCTTGTCGAAACAGGAGAAGGACAAGCTTGTGGGGGAAGTGATGCGTTATGTGCTGTTCAAGACTCACCAGAACTCGGGGTGTCCGATCAAGAGAGAGGAGCTCACTCAGTTGGTCACTAGGAATTACCGGAACCGGAACCTGCCCGCGCTCGTCATCAACGAGGCCCGCGAGAAGCTCTCGAGCGTTTTCGGGTACGAGATGAGGGAGCTCCAGAAATCACGGCCTTCGACTAACCAGACCCGGTCTTCTCAATCAAGTAAAGTTGGTTGCTTCTTGTTGTTGTTGTGGGCCCTTGTGTGTGTTTCTTGAGGAGGAACATCTAGATGGTAATGCTTGTGATGTTGAGTTTGGCCACTACCTGCAACGTATGTACATGATCAGTGTAATCTTTCGTGAACTGATTTATTTGGGTGCAGAAAGAGCCGAATTGGAACTTTCTTTTACTTTCTAGGCACCTCTTGGGTCAGGGCAATCCTGTCACGAAAAACACTGGTTCGTTTTGAATTCGCTGATGGGATTGAATTGTGTCATTTAGTTTTTATCTTTCGCTAGTTTGTGTTATATAGTTTGAATTTCTTGCTGCAAATGCATGATGGATTTAGTCATTAAATTACATGGAGAGCTTTGTTTTTCTTATAATTTGGATTATTCAACACTTTAATTCATCTTTATCATGATGGGACACTGTGATATAGCCATGTTCTGCATTGCTGTTTTTGGTCTATTTGCTTTGACAGCTTGTTTTCTGTTAACTCAGTTATAACTGGACCAGATTTCGTGTTCTTTTTTCAGGTTCTGCGGACAGCAGATCCTATGTCCTCATGAGTCAGCTACCTGCTGAACTATATAGGAGGTATGTGCAGGACGTAAATACAGCCCATCTGTCTGGTTTTACTTTTGTGGTGATAAGTATCGTGCATCTTGCCGGAGGCAAAATCCCAGAAGGTGTGTTTTCCAATTCCTAAACATGTCTTTTTAGTGCTAAAATGATTAATGAAAATATGGGATTATGAAACCTGTTCTCTTTTTGCCGAACCCAAGTCTCTTTTCTGCATTCCTTTATCGAAGTTGAGATCATTTTGATATTCTGGATGGGGCTCTCCTGCTAGTCACTGCACCAAAATGCTATGTCCAATAGATGCTATTTAGCTATTGGTTTACACAGCTTCAGCAATCTTATTTGAAGAGATATAATGAGCGTGGCGATCTGTTATGTTACTTTTTTCTTCAGAATTTCAAGGTTAATAATACTGCAATGATATTGCAGATAATTTATGGCACCATTTGAGGCGGCTAGGATTGCATGAAACCGATGAAAACCACCAAGAATTCGGAAATGTCAAGCAGGCATTGGAAGCTTTAGTCCAGCAAAGGTTTGAGTATTGTTTAGGAGAATAATTTCTGTGCAGTCAGCCGGAGAATATGCATTAATCTAAGATACTTCTTTAGATATTTGCAGAAAGACAAAGTTACTGGTCCAGAAGGTAGCATGATATTGTACGAGCTTGCTGAGAGAGCATTAGATGCAAGAATTATTGAGAAGATCAAAGAAAACATATCACAGGTACCTCTGGATATGCCATAGCTGACTCTCTTTGGGATTTTCTTTGTGTATCTCTTGATGACATGCCTCTGTCGTCCCAGTAACATACAATCAGCAAGATGTGTAAAGCTTCAGCATATTTGCTAGTGCAGCCTTTTCGTTGCATAATTTTTCCCATTCAAATGTTATGCATCCTCCGAGAGAAAAAGGAGATTTTTGTTGATGTAAGGGTGGTACTGGCGATAATTTTAAATGAAACATTTGTCTGACCTATGTCATGGAGGATGGATATACAGCGCCTGCCCCCTACCCCAAAGACATAGTGCGCGTGCCACACATGCCTACACTGAAAACAAGAAGAAAGACCTCTGCCAAGTAATCCTAGTTTGCCTATATAATATGAAATTACACTGGTAAACTAGGTAGTGAATGGAATGAAATCATATCAAAGCCCTTCCACTTTTTCTCTTTCTACTGCCTTGTTTCTGTGGGTTCTTGACCTGTCATATCTTTCTGTTGATGTTGGCATTTTGTTGCCGTGGCAGGTTGTGAAGAAAGATGTAACTTATGAAGACGCAGATTAGGATCCATTTAAAGGACAGAGTAGCTGTAGATTCATGATATCATTCTTACCCTTTTTTTGTATCCTTGTGGAAGATTCTATACTCATATGGGGCTGTACTCTGGCTTAATGCTGTGGTTTTGCATTTCAATGTCAAGCTTATCAAGATAATTATCTATGAAGCAGATTAATGCAGCGCGAATGTCCTCGTCAGAGATTTCCTTTTGTTGGGGATGGGGTGGAGGACCTGTCGCCTGTCATGAACTTAATCGCAGTGGCATTCTTTATCCCAAATTATCATTAGCAAAGTGTGTTCTACTCTACATGTATTCCATGAATAAGACAATCAAGTTGCTTGTCTGGAAAGGAAGTAAATGCAGAGATCACATTCGAGTCGTAAACAATACTTGATAGTCCGTCACGTTGCCCTCTAGAGGAAATGACAGGAGGCAACAAACGCACATGAAAAGAAGCATCTGCAGAGGAATGAGAGGACAACCTTGGACCTGCACATCCTGATGCGCTTGAAATGTTGTCGGTATTGTCTTGTGGAAAGCTGGGCATCTTTCTGATTACTTGATTAGGGGGGCGATTCATTTCCATCTAGTCACGGCTTATTATTAGTAATCCACCAGAGGCAATTTAATTCAGTGTCAACGGTTTTTTTTTCTGGGTCAAAATTCAGTGTCAACTAGAATGTCCATAATTTTATGAAATGTCGGGCCATGTTTCAGTCAGACATTCTAGAACATAGATCACGAGAGATCGGGACATTGGTGTCATACAACAAATCTGACTCCAAGCAGAATTCTGTGAGATGCAAATTATTGCATAACGATTGTAGTATACACAATGCTCAAATACCCCAAAAAAAAGTGACTCCAACAATCATGACGATCATGTTTTACTACAATGAAGCTTCAAAATCTACTTCCTCCAGAGGAGATCAATATACAAATCTGACCGGATGCCAGTCATCTGGAATAAGAATACGAAGTGATCTAAACGATCATCGGATTATCAGTTGTCCGCATTTAATGCTTAGCCTGTGTCTAAAGATGAGTTATGCAACGAGGTTCTGCTGCCGAGTTCTCACGGGCGACTTTTCATACCTAAAGTCTTGAATAGCATCGTCACTTGCAAAATGATCAGTGACTCCTGCTCGTGCTTGCATCCCCGATTGAAACAGTAGCAAGGGATTTGGAAGCCCAGACACCAGCATTCCTCGCTCCCTCCTGTAAATTGCTTCTCTTGCGTGGTTCTTTAATGGATTTTGATAGCTGCGTCGCCTGCTTAAGATAAGCCAGGAAAAGGCCTAACATGCTCAGCAAACCCATATTTTGGATGTGCCTACTCCATGCCCACTGAACGCATACGGCGAGAGTCGGATACAGGAAGTACAGCAATCTCAAGAGCACAAATGCAGTCGCCAAAGCCAGATATGTTTCGTGCCTAAGCATGTTCTCAGGTGATCTTGCCCACCAGAATGGGCAGCTTTCCGGCTCGGTGGTATCATGCTTCTCGTAATTTGATAGAGTTCTAATTTCTTCCAATGATGGCCACTCCGAGGTCAAAGGCTTCATACCTAGCATTCATGTACAACAGCTGATGTTTATTTTAAAAATGAAGAAAATGCAGTTGCAGCCATAACAGTTCTGACGGAATTGTGCAAGTCCAAATGAAATACCATAAACAATAAAATGGATGACCTGGTCCGAGGTTGAGGGCAAAAATGAAATCAGCATACTTGTGTCAATTAGCAAGAGAAAGAAGCCTCGTAAAAGGCACAATCTCAAACCCCCGCCAACTCTTTGTGAACACACACAGGCATGCACAACATGCAACCAGGAAAAGAGGCACATTTAACCAGGCAGATATATCCCGAACAAAAGGGTCACGTGCAAAAATACCATGTTATTCAATCCATCAAAAACTGATCTTTACCTCAACCAATCTGATTTGTGACATAGCAAAGTGATAGTTATTTAGCTCAGTACTCACAAGTTGCTATCATTCACACAATGCAGAGTAAAAAGAATTAAAAAGGAATCAAAACAAGACCGGCACAAGACGCTGCAGGAGGTACATACCAGTGACAACATTGTAGTAAGTCACAAGAGAATCAAGGGTCCGAGGGCCATAGTAGCGTACAAGAACTGTGGAATTCAATAGGAAAAGCATTGGGAACCCATGGACACCATATTTTGAGAGGATGCTGCAAAATTACACCAAACTTTACTCTCAAACACCATATAATGATCTCTAACTCGAAACTAAGGGCAGAACAAACCTTGGGCGTACAGCTGATTCTTCAATTGCAAAATGAGTAATGGAGGGATACAAAGAGGATAAGAGGGAGAAACGTGGTCTGATCACCCTTGAGAAAGGACACCACGATGCATAGAAAAGCACAGCTACGTACTCCGCACTATTCTTGTGGACTATACTCAGTGCCCTTTGCAGTGAAAGCTCATCACCCTTCATAGAATACAGTTAAAAATCTCATCAAAATTTAATAAAATGCATTGACCAAGAAAAGCAAAAACCCCTGAGTTTCACTTTGTTTCTGCCGAATAATTTTCCCTTGATACAGTTTCGTCAGGCTCAGTCTCATACATGCTTCCACGAAGCAACACTCATATCAAACAACCAAACTTTGATATGACTCTTCATAAGCTTGAAAGTCTATGCATAGGACAGTAAAGACGTATTTTAACAGCAATTCTAGTTTTGCTTCATTTGAAGAATGAAGTGCTAAAAATAAACATTGTTCCAGCATTACCCAAAAGGAAAAGGGAAAGGCAAAAATTATTATCTTTCTAAGAAAAGATGGAAGCAACCCACAATTCTGCGGACCAACCCTAGAAGTTCAGATTAAAGACCCCAAAAGAGGACCAAAATCTCAGCTTAGCTGAACAAGAAAACCTGAATAACATAACTCAAGAAACTAAAGTCAATCTCTCACACACGCTCTCCAACTTGAGATTAGTTCTGGCTATACTTTTCAGCCTAAACATGCACTGGCTCGGACATCGATCATATAGCTCAAAGAAAGGAACCCATTTCTCCATTCCCTGTCACTCGCATCCAGTGGAAACCAGCCAAAGCCTTCGACTAAAAATCCAGCCCAAAAATCTACCCTTTCGAACACAAACCCACACCAACGCCCATGCAATTCCACGAACAAGAATAAACAGGAGACATCCAAGGAAGCAATACGGAGCAAAAACCAAGAACACGCACGAACCAATCTAGTACCTCGGTAACACCCACGAACTCGACAGATTCCCTCCGACGACGACCACCGTCCAACGAGCAGCGAGAATCCCCAAACCCCACGATCGATCCCGCGAGCGACTCCCGCTCGCAGACGGCGCCGGCCGGCGAGCCCTCGGCCGGATCCAAGACGGCGGCCCACGCCACCAACATCACCGCCCA
Organism: Syzygium aromaticum; assembly: GCA_024500025.1. Lineage (NCBI taxonomy): Eukaryota > Viridiplantae > Streptophyta > Magnoliopsida > Myrtales > Myrtaceae > Syzygium > Syzygium aromaticum. The sequence goes on from CM044890.1 coordinate 7,008,064, forward strand.
AACCCTCATGGCCGTGGCCAGAAAGATGCCCTCAAGCCGATCGACGCCACACCCCACCAAGAACCACCAAAAAAAATAAAATAAAATAAAATAAAAAGAAGAAGAAAAGGAAAAAGGAAAAAGGACGAAGACCCAGTTGAATCAAATGGCCAGTCCAGCTACCCACCACCAGGAGAAGGGATGAGAGAAATTGGGAGAAAAGTTCACAAAACTGGAAAACTTTACGACGGGGATTTTGATGCTCCTCTATTTTTTTTCTTCTTTGTGTGTGTTGTTGGAATTTTCTTTGTTTGTTTTTTCTTGGTGGGTTCTTTTCCTTGGGGGGGGGAGGCAGAGATAGATAGAAACGAATGGGAGAGCGACGAGGGAGAGCAGAAGAGAGGAGAGGAGGGGAGGGCTTCGCTATCGCGCTCGGCCTTGGGGCGTTCTGGGAAGGTGTGAGATTTGGTCTCACGCTGCGGTTTGGTTTGGCGAGCGTGCTTGGGCGGACGGGCTGATACATCCATCGTTCCGTTTGTTTAGCTGGAAATAAATTATCTACTTACGTTGCTCGAAATAATTATTTAATAAAAAAATATTTCCTTCGTTAATGACAATTTGTGTCAAAATAATTTTTTGCAAACGGTGAAAATATCCTTCGTTCATTTATTTTTATGAGCAATACAAGCAATTATTTTGAGAAAACATATTTCTAAATTATTCATCTTTTGTGATGTTCCGCTTGTCTCCACAAAAGACGTTACATTTCTCGGGAAGTCATTTTCAAGGAAAATGATAATATTTTCTGATTTTTGATCGAAATCCTAAAAAAAGAACTGGAATATATTTTTTCCGTCTTTTGAGAAGGAATGCGCATGTACTGTTCAAGCACTACTAACGTGGAGTGGGGGAACTTGACATTGTCAATCATTGTCACCCTCATCGTTTAACGGATTTTAGCGGATCATTTGGTTAATCATTTACCAGCAACGTGCTCATAAGAAACTGATATTCAAAAGATTAAGCAAAATTATTTGATTTACGAAATATTAAGTTATTACATGATGAATAGAAATTATTGATGAAAAGACACAATACGAAGAAATTGTATAAATGTTTATGCAAAGAGAAATTTAGAGATTTGTAATCTGGTTATAAGGACACTGTAAGACGAATAAAAAATCCAACTATTGATATTGAAAAATGTGAGAAATAAGATAAATTTTGAAATTACACATTTATCCATGGACACATTATATAAACGAGGGAAAAAATGAGTAAGATTTCACGAAAGTACAAGGCTATCTTTCTTTATATCTCTTTACTTTAAAAAATAGTTTAGGCAATAATTTATATTACATAATTTAGTTTTATAATTGTTTTCGTGAATTGAACCTGATCATTGATCTAACCACCTATGGGTCCACAGTTCGACCCAAGCCTCATTTGCCCATGCTTTTCAGTTATAAAGTCCATTGGGCACATGGCGGCACAAAAAATTTAGTAGACAAGTGTACTAAAAATCTCAAAACTTATCACGAAAATGCAATTAAATCTTAAAACTTTTCAAAAATGGAATCAAATTTTAAAACTTATCCAGTTAGTGCAATCAAATCCTTCATTTAACTCCATTTAACTTGAAAAACAAAAAATGCTAACAAGTTTTAAGACTTAATTGCACAAACTTAACAAGTCTTAGAAGTCAATTGTATTGTCTGAAAGTTTTAGAACTCAATTACATTGTCATGATAAGTTATAAGACTTTCAGTGCGCTTATCTGATAATTTTATGCATAGCATTCACGTTATAGGCTGATTGGGCTCCGCTTTAACCTTGATCTCAGAGCCCGGCCAATAATATGAATTTCCTAATCTGTAGTCGCTTTACAACTATTTGATGAAGAAAAGGACCTCTCCATTTTCCAATAGAAAAGAGGTGGATAACCTTCTGGTTAGGCTCTCAACCTAACTAGAACCTAACTAGGTTTACAAAACAAACCTTCTAGTTAGGCTCTCCAAAAGAATTGAGTGTATGATTCATTAGATTCTCCAGAGAGGTCATCTTTTTTAGGTTAATTGCTCAAACCCACTGAACTTTGGCACCATTATACAGTAGTAGCCCTAGAACTTTATAGAGTAAGTAACAAAGGCGTTATGCAATTCATTTAGTGACTAATTCTATCAAACAACTTTTTCATTCTACTATAAGCACTTGATATTCAGTGCTTGAATTTTTTAACATTGCCACTTAAAATGGTGCTCCAACTACTTACATTTCAAGTCCAGCCGATACCACTGATCGCTTGAAATTTCTGATCAATCTGTGAATATGCATTTCGATGAGAGCTATCGAGAAGAGCTTCCTCCACAGCCAAACAATCCTGATAACACAACAAGAAACATCTACCAGGATGCAAGAAACCTGAGGAGAACTGATCATATTACAGTCTTGTAATGGAATAATGCTGTAAAAGTGATCTCCTAGCAGGATGAGGGAACCTACAAACATTAACTAAATAAAGGAGGATACGCTAAACTTATTATTTGAACGAAGTACACAATGCAAGGTGCTTTTTGTCAAATATATCATGAGACAGTTTCGGGATACACCTCTAGATGTGAATCGTGCTATCCTTGCCACAGTCCAACAACAATCCTTCGTTGAATATTCAGTGACAAACATCATAGCCAACCCTCATAGAGTCATGTGAACTGCGAAAACCAGAAAGAGTTAGGAATTGGCAAATGGAAGAACCTCATACCTTTTCTGAATAACTTCATCTTCCTCCAAGTGATTTAACGAGTTATATTAACAATCTGAATAAGATAGGTCACCAGCGATCAGCAACAATTGAAGGACCTAATGCAACTAATGCACAACCTGTATTTTACTCTTTGGATCTCTGTACACACATGGTAACTCTGACTAAAAGAGAATATAGATTTTAGTTAGTTTGCTAACTTATGACAAAAACTAAATGAAAGCACTAAGTTGTCACAACTGCATTCCGAGAAGTACAAGACTGAAGCAGTCAATCTGACAAATATTATCTTGATGAGCCCATATCATTCAGTGAAACAATGCCAAGAACTCAGCTTAAATTTGAAGAGAAGAAAGGTGATGACAAGTTGCTCCGCAGGTGAATTCAATGACGGGGTCGGCATTCTAAAAGATCAGGTTGACAGTGAAGCACTCGCGGTGTTACAAATCTTCAACACCCACCCACACTGTTGTGGACCCCTCCAAAGGCATCCTCATTAAATGTGAGCATCCAGAAAATCTTTAAGGAACTTCATCTACATGACCAATTCTTAACTTGTCGAGATCTCTCTGCCACTAAACAGACCATCCGCTGTGAGACAGTCCATAAGACCTTCCTCAATGACATTATGCGGGCATAAACTATGAAATCAATAGCTTGACAGTGAAAAGTCCTCACTACCACAAGAAGAAGGGGAATGGCATCTGCTACCATCCTTCCAATGTTCAAATTGAGGAATTGCTCTCCATCTGCCGTATGGTCGATGATCAAAATTTCAAAGCTGTCATAAAACCTCATCCGGTCATCTATATCCTCATCCCTGGTTCCATATTCGTCATTCCAGCATACTGATATAACTTCTCGTTGAACAGCACCTGTGGGTCTTTCCTGATCAGAACACCGCTCTCATCATAAGCATCCTTCAGAAAAACTACCCAGTTCATCTCCGTTCCCGCCAAATAAAAAGTCCTGGCCTGCTTCAAGAGCATCTGGTAAGTATGCTTGGTCAAGCTAAACTCCTCCTTGAACTCGACAATGTGGTGTATGGACGCCCTCTTCTCCAAAGTCAAGCTCAAGAACTCGTGCAACACGCCCACCCTATACTTCTCCGCCTCCAGGGTCCACAAATCCAAACCCGCCCCGTCCGAGTAAGGCGAAACAAGCGGAAGCGTGTTCAACAGGTTAAGCTTCCTCGTATCGTCGGCATCCAAATCCAAATCCCTGTTATGCTTTACAGGGAATCGAAAAGCCTTCTTCACCCCATCTTCATCGACCACGAACTCCCTCTCAAGCTTGCTCACCGCCAAATGCGGGTCCCAGTTCACCAGCTCAAGCACTCTCCTCCCATCGCCGTCCACGACCACCCTAAAATAATCCGGATACTTCAAAGCCCTATCCCTAAAATCCTCAGGAATCCCGAACAGGGACCGGCAGTGATGGATCTTACTCAACGCAATTCGCTTGTCAGCAGACATCATGAGGAGCTTACGCACCTTGTCGACCCGGTCGGCCTCCATCGAGTCCGCGATCCGCCTCTCCTCCTCGAGCAGCTCCTCCATGAGGGCGGTGAACCCGAGCCACATCTTGCCGTCGGCGTGGCGGTAGACCTCGAGCAGGAGGGGGTGGCGCTGGACGGAGCGGACGACCTTGCGGCCGCGGGGGAAGCCGAGCTCGCGGTGGAGCTTGCCGGCGTCGTCGAGGCGGAGGACGCGCTCCGGCTGCCGGGCGAGGAAGTCCCTGGACCGGGCGAGGAACCGGAAGCGGGCGTCGCGGTCGACGATGGACTCGAAGTGGGGGTTGCGGTTGGGGAGGGTCTGGACGGGCGTGGTCCGAGGGGAGCCCTTCTTCCTGCGCTTCTTGCGGAGGGATTTGGGGAGCTTGGTCTTGAGGAAGGAGGTGGAGAACGGGGAAGCGAGGAGGTTGCAGAGGCTAGGGTTTCGGAAGGGGGAGGGTTTGGGCTCCGGGGTTTTGAAGAAGAAGATGACGCGCCAAGCCATGGACGTGAGGGACGAGAGCACGATGGTTGCTACGTTGTAAATGCTTCGAGCCAATATAGAGACAGGGTGAACATCAAAAGAAGTTGATTTTTGAGAAGTTGAATTTTGAGAGATGGTCTATTTTATTGACTACCCATTTTTGTTAGCTAATCAAATCTTTCGCGTGGAAATAAGAATTAGGAATGATCAATTTTCGGGTGGGCTAGTTCTCACTCTAAGATCGAGAACCGCCCACTGAAATCCGGTTTCATAAATCTTGAGATTGAGAACCGCCCGTTAATTTCTAGATCCATCTAAAAACCGGACTAGCGATTTGGTCCAAATTTCAGGTGGGTCAATAAAACCGGTCATGTCCTGAGAAGGTTAGGAATGGCAGAACGGAACAAAGAGGAGGCAGACTTTACTTCTTCTCCCATTTATGGAGGACGAGGAAGGCCAATCCAAATGCTCCTCTCCCAATTTGCTCGATCACCTTGCACGCTTCCATTTTCGCGTTGGTGTCACTGTTTTCCGATTCCATGAGAGCGATTTCGGTCCTCAACCTCGAGGGTTTCGGCGTCGGTCGCAGATCCGCTACTACTTCCCGCGAAGGAATCGAAGCTCTATTCGAGCAAAAATCTCGCATTACTACCAGGCCAGCTACTAAAATGATTGGGAGTGTGAAGATCCGAGAGCTCCCTCGTAATGAAGAGCGAGCGCTCAAAAGCTGAAGCGAGAGAAAGAAGAGAGGAGGAGGGAAGCTTTGCTTGCATTTATAGATTCGTAGAAATGGACTGAATTTCTGTCTCTATCAGTCCAGTTCAGGTGGTCTGACTAGGCAATTCCATCCTCAAAACCAGATCAGTACTCACCGATTCCAATTTATTAGAACCGAAAGTCAAACCGATCCGATCTGGTACTTTTGCACACCGCCAACACATGCGTGATGTGCAGTCATTTCATGTGTCGAGTGATAGCTCTGCTCCTCTTGTCAGTTCAAACTAAAATCCATTTCCGTAATGAAGAATTCCCTCTGCGCAGCACAAATTAAGCCTTGTGAGGAAGGAGAACCTACCTGTTTTTATTTGGCTGGAGTCTAGACATGCGAACATGAACCGCAATCAACTTATGAGGCCATGTGAGATGGCCCGACCTGACGAACTGGTTCTTTTGGCACAAAAGGCAGACAGAGAACATTCAAAAATCAGAAATTGAATGGGGATAGAATCCCACGTGTGCATTTTACAGCAAAAAGGCACTTGCTTTATTCTTCTGATTATCTATGCAAATCTTAATCAACCTCTTGTCTTAGTATATAGTTACAATGAGACATCATCATAAAGAATTGAACCCTATATTTCTCGACTGTGGAGCGCCTCAATGGCATAATTACAAGTCCCTACGTCCGCCTTAGGCTCCGTAGGAGTTGTGTTGTGGGTTTGGTTTCCACCAAAGATTCACCTGTTTCCTATTACCTTTTTGGGCTATCTTGTCTTCGTTTGGAACAGCTAGTCGTCTTTCATAGAATAGCTGTATGTATGAAATTAAGAAACTGAAGCCAACGAATGTTGATCCAATCTGATCCAAACTTTCATGTGTTCCAGTGTGGAGTATAACTAGCTCGACGGCTTCTTCAAAAATGGTTTCTGGCAGATGAGGAGTTTCTCATCAGTGTTGCTCTCGACTCCTATAACTCGTGCGTCCCACTTGAATTGTGCGGACAGAGCTCTCGCTGACTCAATAAGGGATGTTGTATCGCGGAACATCACCCAACCCTGCACCAACCAATAAAGCAGAAAAGAATTGAGGAAACAAGCAGATTCACGACTCACGAGCACCTTCGTTGCCAACAAAGTATGCACATCTTGAGGTGGTGTCCGCTAAATGGCCAGAAAAATCATATCTAGTAACTTTCACGATACCTCCTGAGATGTAAAATTCTCTACTGCCCATGCTATGCTGCATGTATATACCTATTTGCAGTGGCACAATAGTTTCTCGCGCTTGACATGAATTCAAGACAGATGAAACAAAACTAGACGAAGATATTTCCAAGCAGCCATTCTGCCACACACGGTTTAAGAACTGCCTATTCAGCCTAAATCTCAATTATTCATTTTGATAGAGTAGACCGGCCAGAATCAGCAAAAGAAAGGATTGAGAGAGAAATCTGTTTGGGGGGAGGGAGAGAGAGAGAGAGAGAGAAATCCATTAAGGTGGTACCTCAGGACGAAGTATTCGGTCGATCTCAGTAAAAAGATCAAGCATTGAGCATCTGCGATTCTGGCTATTTTCAAGGGAGAGAAGTCCTGATGCATGAACCATATCATAGGTTCTGGGGTATGTTGGAAATCCTTCACACCTGTGAGGGAAATGCAAAATCAACTGATGAGAATACGTTAACTTGCAAAGCATGTACACAAAATTTTGCCCGCGAATCAATAAGCAGTGTTGTACAGATAATCAGTGCTATGCATTATTCATAGTGCCAAGACATACTTTCACATTCTGCTCTACAATTGACAACTTATACTCTTTCTTTCGGGCAAACAACAGTTATATGCAAAATCAGACTCTTTTTCATTCTGGTCACGCCTCATACTGCAAGCAAAGATTGATGGGCTTCACTGCATAAGACCCTGAAACCCTGCTTCAGTGATACATTGCCAGAACGCATGGTCTACTGGATCCAAGATTTTCTTGCCATTTTCAAGATTTCAATGTCTGATCTTTAGTTAGCTAAAAATGCAAAAGAATGTATGATGTTTACGAATTCTAAAATGTCGTCTTCTTCAAAATGTACGATATTAATGTATAGCTCTGAAAAAAGTCTTCTTCTCCCACCAATTCAGATAGAATCCTAAGCTAGACAAGAATATTGTCCTTGGGATTAAAATTTCCATAAACATAACAGGAAATAAGGCTAGAAGAAAGAGGTCAAATTACCAATCATGCCGCACACCAACAAGACCTCTGTCAAGAATCATTGGCAGGTAGTTGGGAGCACCAATTGGGACCACATTCATGACCCACACAAATTTTCCTGCTTCAAGCAATGCTGCATTAAATCCACCAAAATGAGCATTCATGTCTAGTACATTGCGAACCATGTTATACGGTGGCGAGGGATCTTCATCTCCAGGTCTTTTAGGATGATCCGAGAATATCAATGGTGACAGGAGAGACCAAAATTCACGGATAGCTGCTTTCCAGTTGTCTGTGTCCTCGGCAAAGTCTTCTGGATGCAGACCTGAAATTATGCATTCACAGATGTTCTCGTCATCACTTATGACTTGATGCAACAACCACCCACAAAAAATGCTGAAATTACAGTCTTGAGAAATGCGAAAATTACCATAAAGCTTAAGTTCAGTCGCATTCAAATTAGCCCTAGAAGGCCAAGTTGTCTTTTCTTCTATAGGGATCCATCGCTTGCTTCTTGTTCCTCCAATACACCCTTGAAGTGGGCGGTAGGAAGGAGATTCTACATCTTGGGCTTTACCGCAAATTGGAGGGCCCATACCAGGGTTCCTGTTTATTTAAGCATTAGAGGGATAGGAAGATCTTAATGTGCCAGAAATCTATATGCAAATATTTGCGGTTTGCAAGCAACAGATGTTACAAACACCAATTTAAACATCCATGAAGATTGCCTTACCTGGAACCATAACAACGTGTTTTGCTAGTCTTTTTCCATACAACAGTTTCATCTTGTTGTGACAACAACTCCCAGCACAGACTTTCAGCAAAATCGTGAATGAACTCCCACCGTTTCTTATATACTTTAATACGACTATTCCCATGAGCATTTGTAATCGGGGAAGTCCAGACAAAATACCCACCAGGTTTAAGAACTCGATCTGCTTCCAACAGATACTTTCCATCTGCAGAAAGAGAAGGAATACAAATGATAAGAGTATAGCAACCATAGTAACAGGAAATGAGTGAGTTTTCGTTTTAATTCCAACAACAAAACCACATCAAGATATTCTGATTGCAAGAGAAAGCTATCTGGACTGCCTTGCCAATCAAGACATTAATGCTATTGTAAACCTCTTTGGGAAACTTAAAATTATTCTATATTTGGCTCGTAATAAGTTCACACAAAAAGCATTGGTAGCTGAAGTTCGTCCACATTTCTGTGGCATTTGATGATCTCCTTGCAGAAATAATAGTTGAATGAAGAGAAGTATACATGACTGCATCACCTCAACACGACCCGGATATCTAAATGGTCAGTAAAAATGCAAAAACCAGTCCTAATGACTTGCTTAAATTAATTTAAAGTATTCATATGAGAAAAACTGCCCGACCCATACATATTGCTCCAAATCAACATTGAAGCCACTAGAGGATCAATATAGAAACCAAAAATGGTATCTGGCTGTGACTTTCTTCCATTTGTAATCCAATCAGGAAGTATCATGACTTTGCATTAAGGAACAAAAGTTGCACAGTTTATATGACATAACTTCTACTATTGATTTTATTAAAACTTCCTTGAGGGTGGATCTAAGGTCCGACCTTTTCATGGGCCTATCCTGGATATTACGCAGAGCTCAAAGGATGTCGAAACAATAAAGTAAAAAAATAATGTCATTGCATTTAATCTGATATTTGTGTGAGAACCTCAAAGAAACTTATAGAGATGCTTTTTTGCCTAGTAAGCACAGTAATAAATAAGATCCTTGTTTTCTCGAACACTCTTCCAAGAGTAATCCGCAAATTTATTCATTATACGTAAATCATACTAGTTAGACAGATGTTTCATGCGAAGCATGTTGTACGAGTAGACTATGGTTTAACAAAAGTGGCAGGAGGCACCTTTTCGGTCCCAATCAATCCCACATCTCAAGCAATGCAGCATGTCAAAAGAAAGAGAAGGGTACGGCAACTGGGTTGAGTTAAATGAAGTGATCATTGCTGGAAGACCCCTTTCAAGGGTCAGTTGAACCTGACTTCCAGAAGTCTCATGGTTTGCAATGCACAAAGTCAAGAGTTGCTTGGAGAAGAGATGAGCTCCAAAACTACCATAACCACATCCTATATCCAAGATTGTTCTAACCTGCAAACCAACGCAAGGAGAAGCTTAAAGAGAAGTACCAGCAAGTGAATATATATGATCAACGTGCTCTCGACAACATATAGTGACTAAACAAAAAATAAGATGTACAGGTCAAAGCTTTCAGAACTCAAATATGAAAATTGTCAATCAGCATATGATATGTCATCTTTTTACATGAGACTGTAATGACTAACTACAATTTCAGATATCCAACTAATAGTAGTGCCGGCACGCAGTGCAAGAGAAAGTTCCTTTTACCATGAGAAGAAACAGGAAGAAATTAGAAGATGAATATTTCCTATTAGTACACATGGATTCACTCATCTCAGGACCAGTTACATTTTGATTTAGCCGCAATGAAATTGCATCACGAGGAAGATGACTTTGGCCAGAAGTGCTCAATATCTTGAATTCAGATTTATGCATATAACATTACTGTCATCCAACCGAAAGTGGAGAGCATGAAACATGATAACAAGTGGCACCAGTATCCATAGGAGGTAAAAGGAAACAATAGAAAACACAAGCACCGACACGGGTGGGACTAATAATCAATGGATGAGTAGTATCTCCACTTACCCCAGCTTTTGTAAGTTCATATTCATTGCTAAGACCAATCATTTTCGCTATTTGTTGAGCATAGTCTTCCACGCCATCAAACATAAGAGAAGCTGAACGGAAAGAAATCTGCTCTTCCTCCAGCATCATCATCCTAGAAAGGCAACGGAAGTGGCATTAATCATATGAAGGGAAATAGAAGTGTGATATAACTAGTGATATTATTAGCATGTCCACATACCTCTTGGTCAAGCTCCCTGAAGAGAGTACCTGCTGGGCAGTAATTTTAACATTTGCAACCCAGATAATATCTTTCCCCGTGGGCCACCTCAAAGGGATTTTGTAATTTGTAGGTGGAACAACCAAACAATGTTGTTTGGCAGAATGCCCGCAATGTCGCTCAAACTCATTACCATCCGAATAGCCCAGAGCAACATTTTCTGAAACATTATAGCATGGAACATAATTCTCAAACTCATCAGGACAAGCTTCCAATTCTCTCAACTTTGTCGGCCCAAGAGAGAGCTCCCCTATGTCCCACAAATCCGAAAGAACTCGAGCATGGAGATCCTTGTAGTGCTGGTTTATGTGGACTCTGGAAGAGGTCGAAATGGATATCGTCCACCAAAGCGATCCAGTAACAGCAAGAATTACAATCAGGAAAAGACTGGATCTCAGAGCGAGCATAATCAAATGGTTTCGCTTCCAAGGACTACCGGCAGAGCAGGCATCGGATGCGAAGCCATTCTCGAGATTAGTGAACTTAGAAGAGGAGTTACTCGGGTGAAGCAACTGAGACGCGAACTTTTGTGGCGGGTAGCTCTGGTCAGAAGAATCTCTTCTACTCAAATCTTCCTTTTCACTCCTGTCCTTCATCTGAGGATCCCAAAAATCTTGGCTGCCACCGGAGATCCGCGCCCCGGAACTCCCTCTATGCAGCGGCCTCGACATTTCTCACCCGATTCTTTCCCGGACGAATCTGAATAGAAAAATAGTAACCCATTTCAGCGAGATGAACTCAAGCCCCACTTCACTCAAGCACGACGCATCGAGAGAAAGAAGCACAACACCGAGAAGCAATGACCCAACGGGACCAAGAAACCAAATGCAGATGGATCAATCAAGAAGTCCATTGGGTTGCCTGGACACGGCCAGAGAGCGCGTGCCGCGATCAGGGGAACCACCAGATCGGTGTCAAAGACAGCAGTAAGCTTAGATCCATGCACGAGGCAGAGCACCGTGTTTCCTTACAGAGCACAAGCTAACAGCAAAATCCAAGGCATACGAGGAAGCGGCTCAAAAAAAAATTCGGATAAGGATAGAGACCAACCAACAGAAACCAAGATAAAAATCAAGAAACCAGAAAAGCAAGTGCGCTCACGGATTGGAGACTACCCAATAGGAGAATCTCCCTATCCATCAAAAGGGAAGAAAAAGAAAAGTGGACAAACCGGAGGAATTCGCTTGTGGCGAGTTCGATTTCACGGGGGCGGGGGAACAAAGCTCGCATCCACCGAAACCGAAAGTTCGTACCTCCCCCCACCCCACAAGCGCTAAAAACAGCAACCCAGAAAGGGACAAAGCGAAAAAGAACGCGGAGAGAGTGAGAGAGACCTGCTCGTACAAGATTAGCAGCTCACTCGACGACCCAACACAGAACAAGGGCGGAGCTCCTTCATCTGCAAATCGCCGCCGAATGCAGCACCGAAATCGTCCGGAGGGGCTACTCGCTCATGCCCGACTGCAAAATTCCCCGGTTGCGATTGCTCTCGATAGATTCACTCTGCCTTCTCTCTCTCTCTCTCTCTCTCTCTCTCACGCGCGCGCGCGCGCGCAGATGGGGAGGGAGGTGTGGAAGTGGAGGTGGAGGTGGAGGTGTGACCGAGCGAGTGTGGTGTGTGGGGTTGCGGGGCAGAGTGGGACGACGGGCGAGAGGAGTAGGAAAGGAGATTTTGTAAGCAGTCGTCCAGTCGCGACACGGCTCGTGAAGGCCCTGAAAACAGTACTCTATTCCATCGTCATTCGCTGTTAAAAAAAAACAAAGAAGAAACACTATAATAATGATGGTGAAGGTGAACACCCCCCAATCTCTCTCTCTCTCTCTCTCTCTCTCTCTCTCTCTCTCTCTATATATCTCTGGATTTGAGTTTTGCTTCTTTAACTCCTGCGAGTGAAAATTTTGGTGGGTAACCCATTAAAGACTGCAGTCCCGATCTTCATGTGATGGTATGGAACGAGTTCTTTCCCATTCTATCTGCAACAGTCCAAATATTTCAATTTGAATACGATCGAACAGAATTAGAAAACATTTTAATGACGCTTTTCTTTCGACAAGGGAGGAGATAACTCTCTCCTCATGCGATCCGGAAGACGACGCATCGAAAGGGGATTACGAAAATGTACCGTGATTATTTCGGATCGATCATATATACCGGTAAGAGATAGACTATCTTCGACTTATTATCTAGATTTTGACTGGCTATAATGTGTTTCTGTATACGGATCTTTTTCGGTATCCCTCGGATGATTTTATAATCTTGCATATTCATGTTATTGAGAGAATAACCTCGGTTCGAGTTCAAATTTCATCCGAATAAGAAAATTTGATGGAAAGATATGGCAACGAAAACAAAAGATCAAAAAACCCCAATGACATGGCCCTGAAGTTCCGCATCAAAGGAAGACGAAAAAATTTTGTAAGCTTATCCTCCGGAGCCTGGACCGCTTCGAAAAACCGCACATCATCTCTTCATCGACAAACAACGATAAATTCCAAACAAACTCCACGGTCCAACGTTTTTGTCCTTTCCGATTTCCTCAGAGGCTTCTCGATCGGTAGGGACGATGGACGGACGCATCCCTCTGTTCGTCTGGCGATGAATGATGCAGGCTGTGAAGAATGATTTCCGACCCTCAATGGCCTTTCTGGCACTCGTAAAGATGCAATCATCACGCCCGAGACAGAGTTTCGACCCGAAACGCCAAATCCCTCATCATGTTCCGGGGCGGCTTCCTTCTGGTTCTACGTCGATTCGGGAATTCATAAAGCGGAGGAGCCCCCACTCCCCAAAAAGTAATATTTTATTACCCCCTATGCTTTTATCAATATAATTAAAAGGGATTTTTTTAAAAATAAATTAAATTAAAGTGTGGGTGTGTGGGGTCGATTTTCATGGAATCATGGGGACGGAATCAAATGAGGTCGTAAAATGAGACGCGGAATGTGTTGGATCGACACCGCGCAACTTCAAAAAAGAATACGCATCGAAGTCCGTTATAGGCCATTCGGTTCAGCATTTGAGGAATAGAAAGCCGAAAGTTAGCATTTGGAATGCCGAAGTCTATTTTTCCCTTCCCAAATTGCCCTCACTCAAATTCCTTTATTCCAATTTTGCTCATATTACTGTTCATCTTCTTCACCGTGAGGGTGGCCGGCGAGGTCGCCCGACCCCAGGCAGCCTCGACGGCCACCCTCGCCGGTGAAGAAGATGAACAGTATTAGGGGCAAAATCGGAATATTAAAAATAAAAATTGCCAAAGCCATTTGCAAAAAGAAATTTACCAAACACTACTTAGACTAAAGTAGCTTTATAAATTTTTTTTTTTACCAATCATCATTTATATTTTTTCAAGTGACTTTTATTTAGAGGTATTTACATTCTCTCGAGTAGCATTTGAAAAGTCGAACCAAACGGGCCCAAAGACGCGTAAGATTAAATGCCCTTCTTTTCCCTTCTTTCCCACGAACAGAACGAAAAGCACTCGGGCCAGTGATGCAATGGAGTAAAGTTGCGGAGAAATAATGCTCTGAAAAATTCAAACTTTCGGTTGACCCTATTCAATGCTTGCGTACAGCAGCGGGGTTTTCCACATTTAATTAGAATAAAAATGAAACGAGATCGATTGCGTTGAATGAAGCCTCGGTCAATACTTGTTAAGTAACCACTACAAATAGAGATTAATATCGTGAAAAATCTCAAATTAATATATCTGTAATAAATTTATCTTAAACTAAATTTTAATATGGTATATCCGTGATAAATTTACTTTTTATTAGTTTCCGTTAAATTTTATTGTCGAATTGCTGAATTGGATGACATATGTCAATTGACGAGTTACCAGTTTAGGATTTTGCTTTTCATTTGTCAAAGATATATTGGTTTGTGATTGCTTATGTTATTAATTTAATTTAACGGAAACTAACCGGCAAATTTGTCACGGATGCAGTTTTTTATGGTCAGGAAATTAGGTTGGGATAAATTTGTTATATGTATATCAGTTAAGCATTTTTTGTGATATTAACCCTTGCGATCGCGTAATGTGTGTATATCAAATTTTTTTTTTTAAAGATTGGGCTATTTCGTATCGATATGATCCGACTGATAAATGGACCCGCAATAAGAGATACAATAAGCGATGTGGCGAGCTCTTAAAAAGCAATACCATGCCTTGCTAATTCGATATTCACTTTGATCTGATATTAATTTCTTTTTTCCTGATGCTAATTTAATGCGGACGATTTTTTATGCGGTCCCTTTATACGGTACGCAGGAAAAGAGACGGGCCACGTGCGGGCAAGGGTCAACCTTTTCATGCTTCGAGGTTACTAACGTAGGAGTAGGGAGAGAGACCACCCCGTCGGGCTGAGGTCAACCGCGAGCCGGGGGGGTCGAAAACGTGGGGCCCATCCCGAGCCCCGCCAAAAACCAAAAACACGCAGCAAGGCGCTCGCCCAGTGGGGCCCAGGCGGGCGGCCCCCCATGTCGGTGAACCGGTCCGGTTAGACACCGCGTCCGGGCCGCTGGGGGCGCGCCGCACTGGATCGCTCCCATTGTTGCGACGAAACCGTTAAAAAAAATTAATTTCACGAAAAATTTCAAATTAATTTTTTAACTTCGAAAAATCTCAAATTGATATACCTATAATAAATTTACCATTCATTAATTTTTGTTAAATTAGATTGATATTATAAACAATGACAAATCGGATCGGGTCTCCTTATTGGGACGAAACCGGATTTTTTTTTTTTCTCTTGTGGGTGAGGGGATTAGGTTTGGTGGAGGCAACGCAGGATTTATTTTAATAAATAATTAAGAAAAAAACAGAAACAGGGAGGAACGCGGAATTGGACTTTTGAACGGACGTCGGAAGCGACGGTGGGGATTAGCGGGAGATGGGAGGATGAGCTGGACGTGATTTTGTCACTCCCTACGCACGGACCACAGCAGGCGTTTTTGGCTCCTGCTCCTTGGGGCCCCGCCCTCTCGCCGATGACATGATTTACGGTCCGTGTCATTACAATCCTAAGAGATGCTCGCGCCCCCGACCCGTTTGATTTAACTCGTCCCGATAACCGATACGGCATTTGGAATCACGGGTTGGATACCGATAAAGGTATCGTCCCGGTTCCACGATAGCTTCAAGTTCATTCTCTACTTTGCGCGATCCGATTTTTGGTATGTTCAAGTTCACGTTCGAGCTTTGACTCGAATCCATGCTAAAAACTTACCCGTTAGTCAAGTTGAGTTGAAGTTCCGAGAAACCTAATCGAGTCGGTTTCTAAGCTTGTCCCAACTCAAGTCTAGCATTAACCTGCGTCTAATCGAGGCAAGTGGCTCTAAGATGATTTGATGGGCGTCGTGGTCGGATCGATCGCAACTTCTCGTTCTCTGCTCAATCAAAATTTCGCGGCTCACCCGTAATTCAGACTGCCCTTTATTTCGAAACTTCCTCCCTACATAATTTGCGCATACGAGGAGGACAAGCAAAAAACTAGCACGCGAATTTTGGCCCACCCACGAAATCATACACGTTGAAGCACCAAAAAAATTTTAAAAAAAAAAACAAGATAACAATTACCCAAAAGAAAGGAAAACTTTTTGGAGTTTTCCGCAGTACCATTTTTGCTACCGGGCAATCTTGTCAGAAGGATCAAAATTTCGGGTTCGCAACGATTTGTCCGATCTGCCTTGCAATTCTTATCCAAAGGAAAAACACAAAGAGCAAAGGCTGCCATCGCGGGGTTGCCTCGCCGCTATATTGTCTTCCTCTTTTCCATTTTCCCCCGGACCTAATGGCCTTTCGCATATCTGGTTTTTAATTTTTACTTTTTAAATTTCACCTTTTAATGCCAGATGCGTGACGTCCGAGCTATGGAAAGGAGTATGCAAAATTCGCGCTTCAATACCAAAATAATAATAATAATAATAATAAAAGCTCAATAGCGATATGTAGGAATGTCATTTGGGTATTTTTCGTGAAAAAAAAAATTGAAATCTCTTACTTTTTGGCATTTTGTGTATATATAATTTTTTTTTTTTGTTTCGTGTCATGAGAAATTGTGAGGCCATAATTTGCAGGGCGTGGCGTGGCATGCATTAGCTTTCCATGCATGTTATGTGTCGGCTCTGAAACATTAACTGCGTCTTCTAGTTGCGCCTCGTCTGGGACGAGAAAAGTGGGAACCAAAATGGAAGAAGCACGGCTCAAGAATTACCAAAGATAGCAACGCCCTCTTCGCTCGTTCCTCACTTTAAAATCCAAAAAGATAATCTTCTGATTTAGTGGACCTTTATGTGTGGCCAAAGAATATATAAAAGTAATTAGTCAATAGAAAATATTTTCATTACTAAAAATGATTTCTGCATAAGTTTTTTTCGTATTTATCGGTAATTCATTTTCATAAACGATACTAGCGATATTTTTATTAAACAAGCGTAGTTTTCTCTTCAAATTCGCGAGCTGCATTTTATCAGCAGAAGAAAAAAAAAGGGGAGAGAAAAGGTTTCCCAATATTTCAAGTTGTTATTATCTCTGATCACGCCACGCTTCCAGAGTTACGATGTGGCGGGACAGCTAGGCGAAGGAGGGGGTGATTTATGAGCCCACTTATGAAACCGCAGCGTGCGGATTATGAAATGAAATTTTTTTTTTTTTTTGGTTTAATCTTTGTTGGGTAGGTCACGTACCATTGATTAGAGCAGGCAATCGCATCTTAAGCATGAAATTTACCGAATCCTAAGTGGATCTTCATCTTACGTTTGACCTTTTCATCTCTCTCTCTTTTTGTCTCTCACGGGGACTTTAGTTAAGTGCAATCAATCGAGTGTTTCGTGGACTTATTTTACTAAAAGGTCGCTCTGGCCGGTGTCTTTGGGGCACTTATCGTGAAATAAT
Organism: Syzygium aromaticum; assembly: GCA_024500025.1. Lineage (NCBI taxonomy): Eukaryota > Viridiplantae > Streptophyta > Magnoliopsida > Myrtales > Myrtaceae > Syzygium > Syzygium aromaticum. The sequence continues at coordinate 7,025,579 of CM044890.1, forward strand.
TCGGTTTTCATCGCAGCAATCATGCGGCACAAGAAAAGTCGATATGCATGTCCTTCCGGACAAATCTTTGGCGACGCTGTTTTTCTCGCATCAAATTCGATTGCATGCAGATAGCATCTGAATTCGATACCGCCTATTTTAATCCTATTGGATCGAGCCAATCGCATACGAAGAAATCCACGAGACTTAATCGGGTCCGAAACACACAAATTTTACATATGCTGTGAATAATCTTTTTTTTTTTATATATTTTTTACGTTCTCTAGTGTAGATCTCGCCACCCCATTAAAATAAGTCCAATCGAAGACACCCTCTTGCCAACACACAAAAAATCAAAAACTAATTAAGGGGAAGTCAACAGCACGCCACGTGAGGACGGTGGCGGGGTTTTAACTCGGCAAACATCTATAATTTTTTTTATATTCATTATATTTTTGGCAACTTATGATGGATCTACCACCTATTTATGTCACTAATTATGGGCTTGGGGGACCAACAAAGAGCTACGGAAAGGACACCATTTGCGCAATTATCGCCTAAATAAATGAAGAAAATAAAACCACGGTCCAAGATCAGCCGCCCATGTTTTCTTGCAATTGGGCAACGGCTAGGCTGTAGACACCCGTGAGGCCAACATCGAGCTGAAAAAGATGGAATTCCCGGTGTGGTCCTTTTGGATAGATGAGGGAGACGTCTTAAAAGTATGGGTTGGGATTCGAAAATGACGTTCCCAAATGTTTACGCCCCATGAATACAGAAAATTTATGTGTCGGATAATTTTTCTTTCGGGACAAGTACATCATCGGATGGATTTCCACGTACCGTGATGAATGTGCCGAGCTGTGTTCTGTCCGCGGAAGACCGTTGATTTTTCTGAATAGGGCATGGCGTTTTTTTTTTAATTATTTTTTTAAAACTTGAATATGTATTAAAAAATTAAAGATGAAGAAGAAAAAATAAAAAAAAATTCGAAAAAATAAAAATTAATATTAAAAAATTATTAGTTCGGGGTAAAATTATAACAGGTGTACCGATTTGAGGTTTTTCGTGATTAAAAAAATAATTCAGGGTAAATTTATCACGGATTTATCAGTTTGGAGTAAAATTGTCACGGGTGTACTAGTTTTGGGTTTTTGTAATAAAAAAAAAGTTTGAGATAAAATTGTTACAGGTGTACCAGTTTGAGGTTTTTTGTGATAAAAAAAAAGTTCAAGGTAAAATTATTACACACGTACCAGTTTAGGGTTTTTGGTGGAATTAACAATTTTTGTAAAACACGCGTACGATTTGATATTACTAGATCCTAAAGCTTTCGATTTGTGGATTCATTTCCTGAAATCCGTTGCCGTGCTCCACGTAAGTATTTTTAGTTTATTTTTTGTAATGCATTTTAATAGAAATCCAGCCATTTTTGTGTCAAATGGCGCTATTTTGAAATCTAATGAGTTCCATTGGCTTATTAACGATCACGTGGAAAAAAAAAACTAAATTATAAGAAAGCCACTTCGAGTTTTTCAATTCGCTAAAAGCAAATGGTGTTGATGGAAGGATCTATGTGAATGACGGTAATAAACTTTAGGATTCAAGGGCACAAAACCAAAATTCCAGGACTCGAGTGTCCAATTGATACTGGCTTTAGCATCCATACCGTATCCATCCTGGTATTATTTATTTCAAAGGCTTCTTATCATTTCATTTCTCCTTTCGCACCGAGTAATTCATTTCATCAATTTTTTTTTTGTACCGAGGCTTCCGTGCGAACGAATTTGCTTTGCAATTAAATTGAATTAGAGTCAAAGCAAGCTCTCCTCTCACCATCGAATTTTTTTTCTTCAGCATAATGCTTAGAATAACGATAGCACTCTTTTCACTGCTTTTTCATGACATATCGAATCGAGAATATCGTATTTTTTTTTCCGTTATATCAATTAAAAATTTAAATCAACGATAACCGTGTTAATGCCGGAGCAAATCAGGGGATTTTTTTGCCTGGGCCTGTCCTTTAGCGTACCTAACCTCCCTTAGATTGTGCGTGGTGGGCGACCAAAAGTCGTCGAGAGCTGACCTCCTCGTTCCCTCTCGGTCAAAGATTGGAACAGGCTCCGTTTACGTTCGTGTTGAAATAACTAGGCCAAAAAAAGCCACGAAATTTTTTTTTTCAAACTATACAATATTATGATATATTTACCATGAATTTTTTTTCCACGACACAAAGAATCTTAAACTTATATATGTGTGGCACATTTACTTTTCGTCAAAATTCTATCGATGAGAACTGTTAAAAATCTGTCTACATGAATTTCGGAAAAGTAGATAGAGTTGACACGACGTTCATGTGGCTCGAGTGAAATAAAAACGATCTTGTCTTGGCTGAAAACATAAATATAAGTTTGGGGTGTTTTATTTCACAAGAAAAAAAGTTTAGGATGAATGCGCCATGGTGGATATAGTTTGGGATTTTTGACGTCACGTAAAAAGTTTAAGGTAAATGTGTTATAGCGAGAAAATTTTGGATTTTCTTTTGCGGTTTTTCCCAAACAAGTATAACTTTGAATCTGCAAATTCGTTCCGTTTCTTGTTAGATCTGTCGCCTCCTCTCAATCCATACGAAAGTGATTTTTTCACTCTTTTCTATCGAAATATATTTGATTTAATCGTGTGAAAAAGGGGAAAAGTGTACAAAAAGAATTTGGACAAGCGATTTAGAGGGAGATTACGTTGCGGACAAGACAATACTCGAGCAGAATTTCATCAGAAGTTATAGGATTCGTATAACCGGATCGACTCAACTAAGTTATACGAAGAGGCTTGTTTTTGGTATTGGGAGTGAATGTGTAGCTAGTAATTAGTATGCAAATGCAATAACAAGTTCTGAATCGTGCAATGGGGCTAAGCCAACTCCAATGAACTCCAAGAGGACCATTCAAAATCTCTCTCGTTTCGGATTTTTCCACCGACGGCCGAAGAAAAATTTGAAGTAACAGAGCTTCCCCACTTTTTGATACGCCCGCCTAATATTGACAAAAAAAAAAAGCCCTAGAAATAATTGCGGCCCTTCGCATATATATTAAATGGACAACGTGCAATGCATGTGCTTCAATTATGATCGATGATGCTCTTCTCCCCAGCTCAAGTTTCACTGAACTCCCATCGGTGGCAGGGAACGGTGTGGAGCTGAGGCAGTACTTATGGAGTGATGGGGATTGCGAAGGAACTAGGTTTCGATTGCGTTATATGGCCGGATCTCGATACAGCGCGACGAAGTGGTCCAAGGGGATCGAGGCAATCGGGCCCCGCCAAGCTCGTCAGCAGAACGGAAAATTGTCAAGATCGATTGCCCCCAGCAGCTCGGCAGCGACATGGGCAATTGTGACGACGAACGACAAAGTGGTGGTTGCTACTTTGCTTTCACTCCGGTTTAAGGCTGATGGAGCGAAGGAGTTTTGCTCGCTTGTTTTCTTGTTTTGGTGAGAAGGGGGCCAATGATTCGTGTCCTTCCTCCATCAGCTCGACAATTACAATTCTCGGTGGAAATGACGTAGCATACTGTCGAAAGCTAGGCTGGTCCATGCGTAATATTTTCGTTAGGCCTTCGAAGTCGACAAGACCCGAAACGACGGCTCCAATTCGGGGACAGAAAAGGTTGAAAGACTTCCTTACGTGAAATCGCACCAAGTCATTATCCAGCTCGCTCGAAAGAGGCCTTTGCTGATTCGCTACGGGATTCCACGTGCCCTAAAACCGATTCCAATGTCGAGGACATTGTGTAGGGATGGAACATGCTTATGTGCAGTACATACGTGAAAGGAAACACATGGGTCACAAGGGCCCGTGGGTGGACTGATTGTAGACCCGTGGCTCCTGTCCTCGGGATCAAATTACCCCCAACTTTGCATTTTTCTTTTGGTTGATGTCCTCTCATAGACATTTCCCAAGATTTGTTTTCTAATTATATGATGCACACATATTTTTTATATACATTTAAATATGTATCTGTGAGTGTGGTGTGTTTTCCTCTATTGCCGATCGATCAGAAGAAACTCCCTTCAACCACATCGCGGCTCCGGCTAGTATTTTTCAGAAAAAAATTGTATACCCGATTTGATTTTTTTTTTTTTCGGGCTACAATCTGTTTTCTTTATTTTTAGATTTTCATTCGCGTGACGTGAATGTTTATAACTCATAAACTAGAGGTCTGGTTGGATCATATTCAAACTGATGACCTACAAACTTTATCTATACGATCGATTACAAATTTGACTCTATGAAAATAAAATTTTATTGCCTGAAATTTATGGGTCGATAGTTTTGCATCAAGAATTTGTTAATTTCATAGGCTTGTAAGAAACATCAGAGCCTTGTAAAGTTGTTTAGAACCAAAAAACTGCGTGGGAGTGACTTCTTCGGCGAAGCAGCACATGAGAAGCAAAACCTGCGAACGCCAGCCAGCCACAAAATCTTGACAGAACAGAAGGCTCGAGATCAAGCAATCATATTCAAAACCCCAATCATGATCCTACAGTAGGCAAGCTGGAGATCTTCTTCCCCCCCTGCTGATGCCTTGCACTACACACTAAAAGAGCTTGTAACACACTTACATGAGGCGAATCCCGCGAACGCCGGCCGCTGATTCTCGATCGAGATCAAGAAATCAAACCCCCCCCCCCAATCATATGATCCGACCCCATGCAAGCTGGAGATCTTCCTCTCTGCTGGGTCTTACCCTGCAGAAGCACAGAGCAAAGAGCCTGTGCGGACAAAAAGGGTCCATATTCATTGGTGGGGCGGCAACAATTGGGGGGACGCTTAGCGAAAGGCGGCACTTCGACACCACGAGAGAAGGATCAATAATTGCGGATGCTGCTGGTCATGGGCAGCGCCGGAGGTGACCCACGATGGCTCCTCGAATTGGCATGCGACGTGCTTTCAAATCCGCAATGAGAGGGAAGCTCACTAACATCGTCCTTTGGGGACTTGGATTCAGGATCACGTTCATACACACTCCATTCTAAAAAGGCGAGGCAACGCATGTGACCACGAACCCACTTGGAAAGGCAGGTTCCCCTCCTTGTACGGCCGTCGATTGGTTAAAAAAGTTGGGTTATTGCGATTTGATATTTTTCAAATTACATGTCGGTACTCGTACTTTCGTGAATTTGAATTTTCTAGTTAAGTCCCTTCGACATCAAATATCACCGAATTTACAACGTGGTTGTTGGATAATGCCTAAGTATGATGGGGATAAGATGTAAGGATGCCCACGCGAATGCATTGTATTGTGATGCGGGTTAGATTTTGTCAATGTGGATGTCCATATTGGAAAAATGTGTTCCGTGTCGCACGTGATGTCGCCCGCTGGCCAGTTAGTTGGATATGGCAGGATTTAGTGTCGGAGGGACTTGATTAGAAAGTCTTTGAAAGTAAAATAACTTGATCAGAAAAAAAATTAAGAATATAGTGACTTGATTAAAAATTTCGTGAAAATATATAGATAGAACCACAATTCTTTCAAAAAATCTAAGAAAAAAAAAATCTTAGAGCCATTAGATGACATAACATAAAGCAAGGGCAAATCAAAATTAAACGTGCTCTTTGCATCTGACAAATCGAAATAAAAGGTGGCAAAAACTTTGGTTGGAAAGTTATTTATCGCCGGTGCATGATAATAGAAAACCTGCGTCAAGGAAATTCTTGACTGTACTTTATATGGATCTCGCTTGTGAGCGCTCCAGGGGCACCAGTTAAGACGACAGAAAATAGTAAAAACGCCCTCGATAACATATTTTGAAAGAAAAATATACTTTGAACAGAAATTTTTATGGCTCCAAAACATAAATAACAACTCTTAGCAAGAGTGCTCCAAGACACTCGTCTAACATTTTGGCCGGCGAGGGCTGCAATCCTCGTAGGCTGTGCCACGTAAGACGGTCAATGTTCATGCTAATGATTTACGGCCAAAATTACTCAAGTGGACTTAATTGGTAAATTATAAAAAGGTTTAGGGTTAAATTTGCATAATCGAAAAGTTTAAGATTGAACGGGTACAAGCGCAACCGGTTGGACTTTTTTGGTACCTTTTCCTTTTAAGACCTGTCCCCACTTTCTTAATTGACATGATTACATATACGCTTTGTAAATTCATATGCAAGGCCGACTTAATCCTATCGTGTGAGCTCGCGCGCATTTACGCTGCTTACTTAAACAACTCCTATCAAAGAAGCACTAAATTGGAGGGTATGGCTGTCTAAAGCTAACCAAGAACGACATCCGCGGCAGTAGGTTTTGCATCTCCCCTTAAACAATTAATAGATGATAAGGTAAGAGTGCCAGAAGGATAAAAGTGGACAGATTTCCCTGATTTTCGTGTTGTTTGGCTATGAAAATCTAGGCGAGTTTAGTCCCACCCTTCTTCCCCTGAGTGAAATTTAGGGCTTGATGTCAGGATGCAATTGAAGGTCCATCTGGGAAATAATATAGCATTCTTCCACTCGCGCATGCATGATTCATCAAGTCCTCCTCCTGTTATTCTTTTGCCCGTCTCTCTCACATTGAGTAAACTTTTACGCACCGATCAGTTTCATCCACCAAATAGCTCACAGACCGTAAGTCTACAACCTCTAGGGCCGACATGGTCGGTCGGAGGCGTTAGAGGAACTTCTAGCTCAAGAACTACATGTTCAAATCCCATCAACGACGTGCTATTTGCTCAAGGTTATGGCTACTGAATGGGCCGAAGGTGTCGATTTATTTGAAATATATATAGGCTTGCAGGGTACGTCACGAGAAGTCCCTACGGAAGTTTGGTCAGCAGCATCACGCAGAAGACAAAAGGCTATTGTTTGCCTCAAAGGGGAAGTGTGTACCGACCGAATGAGATGATCATAAATGCGAACACTTACCATTAAAATTAGAGCCAACTAACCACATGCGACTTTAAGAAGAAACGGGACCCCATTTTGATGAGATCTGACAGTCTCGCTGACCGGCACGCAAACTCTCTTACATTCCCTTCTCTTTTTGTTGTCTCTACCACCTTCAATCTCCACCATTGTCACGCACGAGAGGGTCCCTTTAACGTCCATTTTCCCTCTTCTTATCAATTTCCATTTGGTACGATCGACCATCTTGGTCATGGGGTCCGACAACTTTGGAGTTTCGATCGATAGAGCGGAGTCCAGAGAAAATGACCGGACGCGTGACGAAGCGGAAAAGTTTGCACTATGGAATCATGTCTTTAGACCGGCAGTGGTGGGTATATTGGAGCAGCACGAGTAACGAAACCAAGATTGCAGAACCGACACGAAAACACAAGTTTATTTAAATACCTTACTAGAAGGATCACCCCGGTACTGGCCAATTTAGACCTCCACGTGTGGGAATGTCGCCAAAGTACGGCTCGGTTCTCACAACTTGGTGCGAGTTATCGATGATCTTAAAAAGAGTTTGCATTGCTCCATTTGAATATGCAAGAGTAAGTTTAGAAGATAGACATAGAAGCGAAGCGACGCATCTTGAGTCCATGCTAGATAAATCGGTCAAACTTACTATGCCTCACGTGTTGGTTTCCATAAGATCAGTAGCTAATCGATTGTGAATTATGCCTCTTGTTTCATTCTACTGCACAGCATCTTGTCGCCGCAAAGTCACAACCGACTATAATTCGATGCAAAATCATCAATCTATATTCATCATATAAACAGAGCGATGTCAAGCTGATGCAAAAATCATGAATCCACAAACCGAGTAATAAAAAGAGAGAAGATGAGGGACGAAAGGGCAAAAAATGTGGTGGGGTGAGAGAGGCTCGAACTCTCGACCTCAGGATAACTCAGAAGCTATGAGACCTACGCGCTAGCCAACTGCGCCACCACCCCGGTGTTTTCTTGCTGCGAGAATAACCCAATTTATAAGATTAACTTAAATTTAGCTTCGCCTTCTTATCGACTAGTCTGTTGCTACCCACATAACTGAAAGACTATATATAGTTAATTTTGCACTCTTTTGTTTTTTTTCCTCAGATTATTTTTCAATAAGCACACTTAACCTTCAGCCATCTCTTAAATTTCCAATTTCTTGGTCGATGAACTGCTCCTTTGGAAGAATTGAAAAATATGGAAAATTGATTTACATGACTTTGGACGAAAAAGTACATGTCGGTTTTTAAAAGGAACGAAGCATTTGCCATCACATAATAATTTTCTTAATTTCAATTTAATGAATAGCCCAAAATTTAGCTACAGAAGACAGGTCTGATGATGATCTTACAGCAGCAAGCGTAGGAATACCTGGAAACAAAGCACAGCATCAAAGGCCCACTTAATGTACTCGATCGAGGGCCGATAGCTCGAGAACAGAAAGATCAAGGCCCTGATCTGCAAACTGTTTCGAGGCCCTAGATGCACAGTTTCTCCAATTTTCCCAGCTCTTCTCCTCTCTTTTCTCCTTTTTAGAGGGCAGAACAACGATATTCATTTGATTATGGAAAATTAGACCATACAGCGCCAATGTAAAAGAAAGAAATACGCAGGCGGACAGATGAGTGATTTTTTATTTTTTGCGTGAAAAAGAAGTGATAAAAAAAGATCTTCCCACCATCCTCGCAAGTGCCATGTAGCTCGACATAAAATTAGACAGCATAAAGATATTTGAAATGATAAGTATATTTATGATTGTCTTGTGCCTTGTTGTTTATTTCTAGCTATTTATATTATTCAACCACTACGGTTGTAGCGCTATATCGCTAGAATGACATTGATGGTGTCCAAACCCAACATTTGATTATGTTCGAATGATGGGGTGCAATTAATTGCCAATCTGTCACTATGTCCGGAAAAGGTTTTAAAAATCGCGGAACCAAACAATTTTATCAGCACGGAAGTTTATTTATTAGAAAAAAGGACATGATGCGCATTGAATGTCCGGATACGTCTCCCGATCACACGAAGACTGGATTAAATTGAACTCGCTTAATGCGAAGTTGATATGCATTGTGCTTGTAAATGGAATATGGAAGCGGCTACTCCAAAAAAGCTTAATCTTTAAACAAGAAGTATTATGAACTTACCCATGGATTATGTCACATGGCGATATCTGAACGCGAAAAATTATCTCTTGACGGGTGGTAATGACAAAGGATCATCTTTTCTCTAGAGGTTTAAGCTACAAGTGCTAAATTGCTTGGAGGGGACAGAGTTTTACGGGTAATTTTGTTTAGATATTTCAAAGATTTCGGTGCTTCGATATGGTCAAATAACATACAATTGAAATGCAAATTAATCCCAGATTCATTAGAGTCAAGAGTCAATTTCAGCATTTAAGTTTTGTCTAGAGATTGTTACTCCTCGTGTCGAAAAATAAGAGGTTGGTACGCTCGAATTTGCCGTTGCTTGGAGGGACATTCCCAATTGTGTCTACAAAAAAATTCCTAAGGTTTTCTCTAGAGTTAGAGGGTATATCTTGCTTTATCGAACTGTATAATTCAAACTCTTCTATTATAATTTCACTTTAACTTGGTAATTTTTTTTATGGATTCAATTAAGTTATCAGTCATTTGCCTTGTATCTTCATCAGGTAGATTTCTAAAGTGATGAGCATTTTCTTGCTGCATTAGTATTTCTTTTCAAATGCCGATCCCTTCACTATTAGGTAGACAAGATGATTACTATAAATTCATCTCGACATAAATGGTTCAAAGCTTCAAACTGCTGCACAATCTAAGAAGGAATACTGTCAACTCGAATTCGAATTACAGCAGGCCCAAGACTTGACAATATAAGGTAGAGATATAAATGAAAGGTCCCCCATGCACGTCCCATACTTAGGAACTCATCATCTCTGCTCTCCAACGAAACCTCTCTCTCTCTCTCTCTCTCTCTCTCCTCTTTTTCTACTCTAACGTCAATGTAATGTAGGTGGTGGGCGTTTGACTAATGAGCTTGAGCGTGCACCAGACCATTTGATACATTGCCATAAATTTTTAACCCTCCGAAGTTATACTCCTGCTAAAATAAGGAGCCAAGGGGCCACAGGAATTAAGGCAAATATGATTTCCTTTCAACCGGTGAAAGCAGATGGAAGATTGTTGACAGGAGCAATTTATGACCCTCTTCATTCTGAGGTTGTTCTCATTCAATGCCAAATTATTCTTCAGCCACCTAACCTCGGTTTCTCTCTTGTTCTTGATGCAAAATCTATTAGTGAAGCGTTTTTGGACCGGTTGAACAGGTAGAAGTCCAAACGGAAGGCAAAACGGTAATGCGACTAGAACCGGCGAACCCGATTGACGACATCGGATTGAGCTCAAATTCGATCGTTTTAAGCAAAATGGCATTCTGAACAAAACACACGGCCTTTGGCCGTGATTAACAAAAGATTTTAGCAATTCGGGATCGTTTACATGAGTTTTTCTATTTTTTAATAATTTTTTATGGGTTTTAATTTTAAGGGCAGTTTTGTAATTTTGATGTTTTATGTTTTCTAATTCTAGTAGGATTTGGTTTAGTGATATATAAGCTTGTTTTAGGGTTCTTTTTGAAGAACAGAACATTACCATTAATATTGAATTTCGAGATTTTTTTCTCTAAGCAAGGTTTTGTTTGAATTACTCGCTGAACGATGCAAAATTCCATTCTCCATTAGAAAATATCATGATGAACTACATTGTGATGTAGTAGACATGGATGTATGTTATGTGTTCTTTGGGAGGCCATGGCAATTTGATGTAGATGCTCAGCATTCGTAAAGGGGCAATCAGTATAACCTCGTGAAGGATGGAGTGAAGTATACGTTGTTGTTATTGAAGAACAAAGGAAAATAATCTGCTGAAAATAATTTCCTTACCCTTATGAGGAAATTTGAAGCTGAGGTTAAGGAGACTCGACAAATTCACTTGTTGGTCGTGAAATAAACAATTGAGATTGAAGCTGAATTACAAGTGGAGGAGCAGTCTGAAGTAGTCAGGCATTTATGAAGGAATTTAGCGAACTGATGCCTAAAGAAATTCCAGATGAGTTGCCGCCTATGCTCGATATTCAGCACCATATAGACTTAATTACTGGTGCTAGTCTACCTAATTTACCGCACTACAGGATAAGTCCTAAAGAAAGTGAGATTCTAAAAGAGAAGGTGAATGAGTTGTTGCGAAATGGGCACATTCAGAATAGCATGAGCCCATGTGCTATACTAACCTTGTTGACTTCTAAGAAAGATGAGAGTTGGCGAATGTATATAGATAGCAGGGCCATTAATACGATAATCGTAGATTACAAGTTTCTAATTTCGAGATTGTATGACATGCTGGATAGATTGTATGGTGCTAAGTGATTTTCGAAACTAGATTTGAAGAATGAATATCATTAGATTCGGATTTGGCTCGGAGATAAGTGGAAGACAGTTTTCAAAACAAAAGAGGGGTTGTACAAATGATTGGTGATGCTTTTCGGACTTTTCAATGCTTCAAGCACTTTCATGAGGCTTATAAATCAGGTTTATTGACACCTATTTTTAATTTGCCCAAATTAAATGCACAAAATTTAGGAGTTAATTTTCTTTAATTCCTAAAACAAAAAAATATTTCTATTTAGATGCATTGCATATAAAAATTAGGCATATTTCTATTAATAGGGTCTATTAAAGTGTTCTTTAAAAAAAATCGGAAAAATCCAGGTTGGATCGGGTCGAGACTGGGTTGACCCGACCCTTCTCTTTTTCCTTTTCTTTCCCTTGCGCGGGCCCAGCCCGCTCCCATTTTTTTCCTTTCCCTCCATGCGGGCTGGGCCCGGCCCAGTCCAACCCAGCTCCCTTCTCTTCTTTTCCCTCCAGCCCGGTTGTCCCTCTCTCCCCCCTGCTTCTCTACTCTCCTTTGTCCCAACCGCGCCTGGGACAACACAGATTACCCGCTCCACTGCGCAAAATGGCCATGAAAGTCTTCAGTATGAGCAGTAGGCCGGTGCATAGCATTTAATGGAGTAGAGAATGGCGTCATCGTTGTCGGCTATACAGACCAGCGGGAGGAGAGAGAGAAAGGGGGAGGCAACTGGTTCGGTTTTAGGGGAAGATAAGAAAATAGAGAGAAACCGAGAGAGAAAAGGAGCTTCCGGCGGCTATCGCGTCTTAGCCTCAATCGCCAACCCTTGTCATCGAGCCGAGGGGGTGGCGACACATAGAGAGAGGCCTGATCGGAGAGAGAAACAAAGTGAGAGAAAGAATAGAGAGAAAGCTGAGAATATAGAGAGAAGAAGCAGACTGGGAGTTTGCCGGAGCAAACTAGCAGCGTCACCATCGTTGTCGCCGTGAAGCAACCACAAAATCGCCCAGTCATGCCGTTGACTAGTGAACCTTCCCGGTCCCGATCGTCTCTGTTTTTCTCTGTTTTTCAGGAACGGTTGAGCTGGGACTCGTGCCGGCGGTGTCGCGGGATTCCCGGCCCGTGCCGTCGCCGGTCTCGACTCCCACTCTTCGTCGAGACCGAGCCTCAGCCGTCAGAGTCGGCCAAGTCACTGGAGGAGGTCGGAATCCTCTGTTTTTCCACGTGCCCACCAGGTGTTCGATAATATGCCTCAGCGAGGCCGATTCTAATTTGGCTGCCGGCCGGCGTATTGGTAGTCAGACGGTGAGCCAAGCGGTTGGCAACATTTGGTGGTGGCCCCAAGGGTTGATTCAGGGGACGGCACCGGTTTGGGTTAGCCGACCGGCGACCAATTTTGGCTTCGTTGGCGTTTCCCCCACGGGTCTGCGAGTTCGGGTCGAACCTGACCCGAATTAGCAGATTAACGCTTGGGTCGGATCCGTTGATTCAGATTGGTTCTGATCGACCCGGATCATTCGACCTGATCCCGGTCAATGCTTGGGTTGGATCCATTGACCCAGGTCGGGCCGAGCCAACTCGAATCCGGCGACTCGACCCGAGTCAACGCCTGGGTCGGTCCTTTGACTCGGGTCGAACCGAGCCGACCCAAATCCGGCGACTCGACTTGGTTTAATATTATGTACTATATTATTTATATTTTTTTTTAAAAAAATAAAAAAATAAAAAAAATTAGATTAAAAAAAATTTCTCTTCTACGGTATATATATATTTCAATTTTTTTTCTTTTTTTTCTTAAAAAAAGGCTTTTTTTTATGTTTTTTTTTCTAATTGTTTTAATTCATTATTGTATTATTATGTATGTTATTTTAATTGCATAAATTGCTATATTTTAATTTGATAAGCCTATAGGATCGTGTACTGTTGTAATCTTGTGCATCTTTAGTTAAATTTTTAATTGTATGAACTGTTGTGTTTTGAATGTGATATGACTTAATTAAGGTTAAAACCTTAGGCTGCATATCTACTTTGACTGCTAATCACTTTTGATTATGCACTCGCTTGATCACCTCACATGTTAGGAGAAAGATCCTAAAATTAATCTAAATTGCCTGGCAAATGTTTTCAGAAATGAACAGGATAAAAAAATACTGAAAGGGCATTAGTTATTCAACCAATGTAACCAAGTCTCCGAACTCAGTTAATCTCTAGTTCGTAGGAATATGGTGATCCTCCCATCACCCTATTTAGGTTTCTAATTAATCCACCCTAAATCGATTAGTGGCAACTCCTTAATGTAAACCACTTGCATGTTAAACACTTAAATCCTAAATTGCGATATGGTATGAGCTTGGGAGGGCCTGAGTTAAGTCCCAAACTTAGACTTAGCACGTACCGGACGAGACTTCCCTTTTTCCGGTTGCGACAAGGTTTTGAAATCTTTTTTTGGCAAATTTGTTGTAGTTTATTTTGATGATATCCTGATTCATAGTAAGACTGAGGAGGATCATTTGATGCACTTAAGTGAGGTGTTGACAGCTTTGTAGATTAATAAGATGTATATTAATCTTAAGAAGTGCAGTTTTTTAACTAATAAACTGTTATTGTTGGGATTTATTATTACTGCTGAAGGAATAGGGGCAGATGAAGAGAAGGTAAGAGCAATCAGAGAGTGGCCGACTCCTAAAACAGTTTCCGACGTTAAGAGTTTTTGTGGATCGACTACTTTTTATCAGTGATTTATTAAGAATTTTAGTACTATCGTAATCCCAATTACTGAATGTATGAAGAAAGGCAAATTTCTATGAGGAGAGGAAGCTGAGAATAGTTTCGCTATTTTAAAGGAGAAGCTATGTATTGAACCTTTTCTTGCTTTATCTAATTTTGATAAACTATTTGAAGTGGACTGTGGTGCTAGTGGAGTGGGTATAGAAGCTGTTTTATCTCAAGAGCACAGACCAATTTGCTATTTTAGTGAGAAGCTTAGCGAGGCGAGATAAAAGTGGAGCACTTATGACAAAGAATTTTATTCTGTCGTAAGGGCGTTAAACACCTATGAGCACTATCTGATTGGGAAAGAATTAGTTCTTTATTTTGATCATGAAGTTTTGAAGTATCTAAATAGTTAGAAGAGGATTAACAAAGATATGCATGCGCAATGGTGTCAATTTTTGCAAAAATTTTCTTTCAAATTACAACACAAATCAGGTGTGCATAATGTCATAGCAAATGCATTGAGTAGGAGAGCTGGCTTGTTAATTACGTTAAGCCAAGACAGCTTGGGATTTGAGCAGTTGAAAGATTGTTATGCAGATGATAATGACTTTAGGTAAATTTCGAAGTCATGTGCTGCTGGTCAACCTGTGCAAGAATTTTATTTGCAGAATGGCTATTTGATGCGTAGCAACCAGCTTTGCCTTCCTCGAACATCATTACGAGAGAAGGTAATTCGTGATTTACAGGATGGAGGATTAGCTGCACATCTAGGCTGTGATAAAACTATTGCTGCAGTCCGAGAGCGATTTTACTAGCTCCAATTGCTTAGAGATGTTAGCAGGTACGTATAAAAGTGTTATGTTTGCCAGATTGCTAAGGGGAAATCTAAGAATACTGGTTTGTAAATGCCTTTACCTGTTCCTGACAATATATGGAAAGATTTGTCAATGGATTTTGTGCTTGGTTTACCACGGACACAAAGAGGCATGGATTCTGTTTTCGTTATGGTTGATAGATTTTATAAGATGGTGCACTTCATTCTCTGTAGAAAGACTTCCGATGCAGTAAGTGTGGCCAGTTTATTCTTTAAGGAGGTGGTTTGTTTGCATGGTGTTCCTAAGTCTATTATCTCTGATAGGGATAACAAATTTCTAGGGCATTTTTAGCGGATTTTATGGAAACGGTTTGATTCATCTTTGAATTTCAGTGGCATTGCTCAGCTACAAACTGATGGGAAAACAGAGGTGGTTAATAGAACTTTGGAAAATTTGATTCGAAGCATTTGTGAAGATAAACCGAAGCAATGAGATGTTGCTTTATCACAGATAGAGTTTGCTTATAGTAATGCAGTTCATAGTTCTATTGGTAGGTTGTCTTTTTCTGTTGTTTATACAAAGGCACCTCGGCATACTCTGAATTTGGTACAGTTGCCTAAACAAGCGGA
This sequence comes from Syzygium aromaticum, assembly GCA_024500025.1. Taxonomy (NCBI): domain Eukaryota; kingdom Viridiplantae; phylum Streptophyta; class Magnoliopsida; order Myrtales; family Myrtaceae; genus Syzygium; species Syzygium aromaticum. The sequence goes on from CM044890.1 coordinate 7,041,043, forward strand.
TAAAAGTATAACAACGGATCATATAGCTAAACAGATTGTGGAAGTGCATCATGAAGTTAAACAAAAGTTGAAAGAAGCTAATCATAAGTATAAAGCTGCAACAGATAAATACAAGCGGAAGCAGGTGTTTGCGGTAGGTGATCAGGTCATGGTTTTTCTTCGTAAAGAATGATTACGAGTTGGATCTTATAGCAAATTGCAACAAAAAAAGTATGAGCCTTACACTGTCAGCAAGAAGATCAACGATAATGCTTATATTATAGACTTCCACATAGTGTGGGCATCTCTAGCACTTTAATGTTGTTGATTTATTATCGTTTCATGAGTTCGTAGAGCCGTTATATTCAGATCCTCATTTTAACTCGAGAACGAGTTCTCTTTAAGCGGAGGAGAATGATGCAAAATCTATTAGTGAAGCATTTCTGGACTACTTGGACAGGCAGAAGTCCAAACGGAAGGTAAAATAGTGATGCGACTAGAACTGGCGGACCCGGTTGACGACATCGGATTAGGCTTAAATTTGGTCGTTTTAAGCGAAACGATGTTCTGAACAAAACTCACAGCCTTTGGCCATGACTAACGATGGATTTTAGCGATTTGGGATCATTTACATGATTTTTTTCTATTTTTTAATAATTTTTTATGGATTTTAATTTTAAGGGCAGTTTTGTAATTTTGATATTTTATGTTTTCTAATTCTAGTAGGATTTGGTTTAGGGATATATAAGCTTGTTTTAGGGTTCTTTTTGAAGAACAGAACATTACCATTAATATTGAATTTCGAGATTTTTCTCTCTAAGTAAGGTTTTGCTTGAATTACTCGCTGAACGCTATGTCAGTTCTGTCTCAGATTACTCTGATATGCCTATTTATATTCTTCAATCTCTAAGTAAATCGACACTAGAGCCATCATTCCGCATTCAAGAAATTACCCTCTTAACGATTTCCTAGTCTAGGAATTTCATCCCTCTTACTTTTGGGTCCTTTTGTGTGTATTGTTGCATGATGGACCACACGTGCTACTGCTGTGCCGAGGGGTGCCGGAACCACATAGACCACCCGAGGGCCAAGCCGCTCAAGGACTTCTGGACCCTCCAGACACACTACAAGTGGAAGCACGGGTCGAAGCCCTTTGCGTGCCACAAGTGCGGCAACCCCTCGCCATCAAGGGGGACTGGAGGATCCACGAGAAGAACTGCAAAAAGCGCTGGCTGTGCGTCTGCGGCTCCGACTTCAAGCACAAGAGGTCGCTCAAGGACCACATCAAGACATTCGGCCCCAGCCACGGGCCTTTTCCTCCTGACTCGTTTGACATCGGGGTCGAGGTGTTAGGTGGATCTGTAGCACCGTTCATGTCCGTCTGAGTCTTACATGCTTAAATAATATCGACTCCTCTTAGCAAGTTGAAATCGGATCGTCTCGCTGATGTATCCTTTTACGTAGGGTGACATCTTGGATTAGTCTTACGAATTATGAATTATTGCATTGTCATGCTGAAAATATATCGCTCTCTTTAGCGAAATTAACTTCATACAGATCAATTTAGCAGAGTTTTCTCTTGTATGGATCGGACTGTAATCTAAATCTTTTGTGCTAACCCTTTTCTGGAGACAAAATTCAGGGAGAGTTGAGGTCGACTCTGATGTGTGCATTGAAGATTGTTTCCAGACGAATCCCTTTAAGCACATAAATGGACTCGGGGAAGCTGATCATGAAGTGTCCCACGTTACAGAGATCTAATTGGTGTTAAATGGAGATGGACTCTCGCTCCACCTATAAAGTCGGCTATTCTGTCGTCATTTCCAATGCATATCTGAAGAAAGATAGAAGTACGAAGTTGATTTGATGAACTGCGTCGCGTTAGTAATATATGACTTCGGTATAAAATAAGTTACCTTAATGATTCGATCAGACACCGTAACTGGATGACATTTGTTTGAGCGCTCTACACCGGTACTGAATTTTTCGATATTCGATTTTTGATTTTTTGTAATATTAACTCTATAAAAAAAAGATTTGCCTCTCATCCTCACAAGTGCCATGTTGCTCGACATAAAGTTATTTGAAATGATAAGTAAATTCATCATCGTCTTGTGACTTGTTATTTAATTTTTAGCTATTTATATTAAACAACAACTCTGGTTATAGTAGTATATCGTTAGACGACATAGAACATGTCCTGACCCACAAATGTTCTCGAACATTTGATTATGTTCTGATGATGATGCAATTAATTGCCAATCTGTCACCATGTCCGGAAAAAGGTTTCAAAAATCAGAGAATCAGTAGCCCTTTTCTGTTTTTTTATTTTACCACATAAGTTGTAACTTTCTTACTTAGCAAATCAAGTATTTTTTTTGACTTAATCAAATTTTTTAAGTCAAAAGTAATTATGTGATTAGACTGCTCTTTTTAATAATTCAAGAATCCAGCGATACAGAGTACAAATGCTCAGCTTAACACCCTGCTCTTTTGACTTATATGCACATGTTAAAATGCTAAATGACATGCATGAATAGTATGGCTATGCATAATGAGTCCTAAACTACATGTTATGGAATTAGACATACTTTAATTCAAAATGTCATCTATATGAGATATCAATGAAATTTAGTCCTAAATGTCATGCAATGTGAAGTTTATAAAAATTTATTCTACTAATTAGTGCAATCGATATGAGATTCCCTAAATAAATTTTTTTGTTCTTTTTCTTTGTTAATTAATAAAAAGACCCCTAAAGTCTACATGTTAAATGAACATGCATTATGACAAAAAAAAAATGAATGCATTAATTCCTAAATGCAAGATGACATACTCTTGATAATAAAATAATGTATATATGCAATCCTAAGTTAATTAACATGTATGAATGACACAAAGATAATCATGAATTAATTCTCTAATGCAAACTATATGAAATGCTATTTGTTATTTTTATAAATATAAAAAAACGACAAATTTAAATCTAGGATTCTATGTATGACCTAATGAACTGACCATCAAATTACTATGTGACTAATAATTAAATGATGCAATGCTAACCATTTTTTATGCTATATGCAATGCGGTAATGCATGCAATGTAATTAATAACTAAAATTATCTATATGATTTAATTACTAAAACGTAACTCCAAGAATATATGATTCTCTAAATGACACACATTGTCTAATATGCATGTTTATGAGAGTAATTAACCTTAATTCTATGTGCAATCTAAATCATCCATGAGTGATATTAAGGTCCCACACCTCAATATGTCATTAATTGATGCAATAAGACAATAAAATAACGTAAGGTTTTCTACTAAGTAACATGCAGTTAAAAACTATATACTAAAATAAACTACTTATAAAAATTAAACAAACCTTAACTTACTTAATTAGATTAACTAGGATGACCACTAGATCGAAATGACGAGGCAAAGAGTGTTGTGGCTAGTGATATAACCTGAATAGATTATAAAATAGAACTTGATAGATTTTCGCGGAATCAAGTTGATATATACAGGAACAGTTTGATACATGCAAGAATAAGCTGCTTATATCAAGTGAGGTGTTTCTATCGAACAGTTAAAATAATGAGTAGAGAGATAAAGATATTTGCTTGTAGATTTGTAGTGGGATCACACAACCAATCTTAAGCACTACCGAAACACACGTACTCTTTTCAAAAGAGATTGCTCTTGTAATTTCCGTAGCTTGTGTCTATCCGCTTTGGCTTGCATTGATTCTTTATATAGTTGTCAATCTTCAAGTTGATTGCTGAATGATCTTTAAGATAATCAATTTAGCTGTAGTAGATTGCAATAAAATCACAAGAGATTGGTTGCCCATACAATCAAATCTCCCGGCAATCTTGTTTCTTCCACGAAGAGAGTGGCTATATTAGAAAATAATCATTTTTCACCGCTATTATGGATTATTGATTGGAGTTCGTAATTCCATACTTGTGATTAGCTATCAAATTCCTTTAGACATGTAATAATAGGTCAAAGGAATATCTGAATCTTCATTTATTACGTCACTTGACTAAGGACGATTTTCTGAACTTGATGGCGAATCTGCCCAGTCATCGAGTTGGTAAAAAACTTGTTTATGGCATTCCATTAATTCTCCTGAATACATATGTGAATGGGAGGACTTCCAAGGACCTGTTCATCTATTGGTTCCTCCAAGTCCTTACAAACTTCCCGTTCACTTTTAACTTGTTTACCCACGTGTTTTTTCCCAAGGTCCCCGAGTCCTTCCACTTAGCACTTAGGCAGTTACAATATTCAATCATCGATTAATGCCGCCTGACAAGAAATAACACATCTGCATCTATCAAACCAAACCATAAATCACAAGAGATGGTTTTGTCAATATCAAAAATATCTTTGGAGATTTTCTCAACAAAGAGGGTAGTCAGAGTTTGTATGGACCGGAAGCAGGGCCACTGGTGGCTGAGTTTCTCTAGCGAAGGAGCAGCGACTGGAGAATGACCGTGAGAAGCTGGTGAGGTGGTTGTGATCAACTGCTTGGACATCGAGGCTGCGAAGGATTCGCCGGGACTGCTGGAGTGGTGAGGATTGCAATGGCGATCTGCTAGGCGCTGCAGAGGTGGAGCTGGCATGGCGGCGAAGGCTGGTTATGGGAAGGAACTAGCGGAGCGCAGCGGAATAACCAGGACTGCAGCGGAGCAGTCAGGGTCGTGTTGGGGCTACTGCCGAACGTCTCACCGAGGCTGTGGGGTGAGCGCAGGAGCCGTGAACGTCGGTGTAGGGCCTCCAGACGTGACGAGCACTGACAGAACGGTCGCCGGCACTACTCGGCGTTCGCTGACTTCACTGGAATACTGGATTTCGCTGAACGGGGCAGAAAACGCGTTGGTACAGGTGAGAGGTTCGCTCGAATCGCTGGATGAGCGCCGGTAATACTGCTGGGGCCTTGTCCAAGTCACTGACTGCTGCAGAAACTCATCAGCGTGCTGGAGGCGCGCCGGGAGGACTGCAGACACGCCTGAGCTGCTGCTGGACAGCCAACTTGCTGAGGGATCCTACAATACAGGACCGGCATCAGATGACGATGATCGTGATTTGCGATTTAAACACCTTAACAACCAGGAGAGGGGTGACGATGGATATGGTGTGAAGTGAGAGTGAGAGACGTATTAGTTCATTTTGTTTGACTGACGATTAATTAACGCCCAATCTTGAACTCAAAGTTTCGGTCATTCCGGTAATCTGTGAAACATCATTCATTTTGTTCCAAATTTAGACTGACTCACGTCGTCTTGGAATCTTCGCTCGAGCTATTGTCCGGGATCCCGGGATTCCCACATTCTTTAAAAAAAAAAAGTGCGTTTTGTAGCTCATCGAGCTATTTTCGAACTCTCATAATGTTGGAATCTTGATTCTGCTGTCTTACCTTTCGGGTTTGGGCATAAGCACCTAGAATGTTGTATTGAGTTGTTTGGAGCCTATCTTTGCCGAGCCACTCGTCGAGTTCGCCTCTGACTTCCTGTGACATATGTTAGTCCTAAAATGCCAAAAAAAAAAAAAATGAATGCAATATGAATTCCTAGTGTAAGGCAAATGCGAATTATGATAATTTTGTTGAGAGGTCTGAGTTCGATCCACAATTAATTTTTATGTAATAAATGATAACATGGAATAACCTTTAATTTATGAACTAAAAATCCTCAAAAGAGTTTGTGATCCATTTAAGGTTAATGGAAAATGGTCCATTTAAGGTTGGTGTTAGCTAAATGCGTAGTCAGATTAAACAATTGGCTTATTTTCAATCATAAGTTTGAAATCCTAGGTTAGTCAAATAAACTTTCACAAGAAGAATTCAACCGACTGAAAACGTTGAAAATTCGAAAAACTTTTATTTTGATAATGATTACTTTTGTTTGCGGATTACGTACGGAATGATCCATGTTTGACCTCAGCATTGCAGGTAAAATGTATATAATCTCAGCGGTCCATGGATTGCTTCACCTCGTGCCCGTTGGCTCATTTAATAAGGGTCCTCTAGGCAATGAAAATTATTTCGCTTGGTATTTTAGGTAAAAAGATGTTATCAACGAATGTCTCGAAATACAAGTTAATTATATTTTATTTAGAATTATATCAATTTTCGAGCTACTGATGATACATAATACGAGAGCAATTAGTACACTCAAAATCATGAAATTTCCCCAGTTGATTACTTAACAAGTGCATCTATGACACTCATTAATAAAATCCTAGTTTTAATTATTTCTTCAAACTATTCTCCAAGGAGTACGTGTGGGTCAACGAGCTTAAAAAGGAGAAGAAATTCAATTAGTCTTCTTCTAAGAGGAAGTGGTGGCAGAATAAAATAATAAGTTATTCAACCAATCATGTACTCAGAATATGTTCCAATTTGGCTAGTGCCCTCGTCGTGGCCGTGCTCATGGTCACGTCCATATGGTAATACGACTATCATTGTTATTAGTATTATTATTATTGTTACTTCGTGTGCATGCCAACTGCACAAAAATAAATGAAAACAATTCCAAGTTACTAGACCGAAGTTGACACGACAGATAAGATCCAGACGAGAGGATCGTCTAAAAGAATTGTTCGGATCCATTCCACGATGTCCGAACAAACTTAACCTCTTCTTTTGACCAATAAAAGAAAACCTTAATCTGTTCTGGGCAGCAGCAACACTTTATCGATCACCTCGTCCAAGTTCGAGAACGACGACCCGGAAGGACACGTGGCCTCTCGGGCCATCTCCTTCCACTCCATCGCCTTCCTCTTCATCTCCCTCCCTCCCTCCCCCTCCATCAGCTCCCTCACCTGCCTCTCCACCTCGTCCCTCTTCACGTCGCCGTCGATCTCCATCCCGATCCCCCACTCCTCGAGGCTGTACCGGCAGTTCGTCTGCTGCTCCGCAAAGAACGGCCAGCACACCACCGGCACGCCGGCCACGATGCTCTCGATCGTCGAGTTCCACCCGCTGTGGGTCAGGAACCCGCCGACTGCGGGGTGGCTTAGCACCCGCTCCTGGGGGAACCAGCTCGCCAGCAGGCTCCGCTCCCTCGTCGCGGCCAAGAACTCTGGTGGCAAGATCGCAGTGTCGCCAACAACCAAGTCGGGCCTGATGACCCACAGGAACGTCTGGCCGCTGTTCGCGAGCCCCCATGCAAACTCCACCAGCTGTGCTGGAGACATCACTGTGATGCTCCCGAAGTTCACGTACACGACCGAGCCGGGCGATTTCGAGTCGAGCCACTCGAGACAGCCCAGCTCTTCCTTCCACAGGTTTGACCCTATCGACCTGGTGTCATTATCGGGTAGTTGCTCCGTAAGGAGATGAAGGGGGCCAAGGGTGTAGATCGGGGGGAACATGGCCTTGAGAGCATCGAGGACCTCGTGCTCTAATCGGTCGAACGTGTTGAAAACGATGGCAGACGCTCTCTTCGCTCTCTTGGTCTCGCCCAAGCAGAATTCGACCATCAGGTCGTCCGGGTCAGTGGTTCGGATGAAGCTCGGTAAGTCTCTCAGGCGAATGTTTCTCATCCCGGGTATCCAGTCGACGACGGTGTCTAAGTACCCGTTTGTCAAGTAGCTTGCATCTGCAAATTGAACGGTTGATCAATTAAATCATGTGACCATACATGGTTGGTTCTCATAAAGGATCCGCTTCTCTGAAAAAATTAAGAGTTCGATCCTACTATGTCGTTCCATGTTTATGGTGTCACATGGCATAGTTTGTGTTGTCAATGCATTTGTTAGACTTAGATTAGGGAAAACACGGGAATATTGTTGGAGGTTATAGGAAATGATTAAGTCGTAAACAATACTTGAGCTCCGGAGGAAGGTTCTCACAATATAAATTCTACTTTTGACAGTTGACTTAGTTAAGTCATCAACCCAGGAGAAAAATTATGAGGCAATTCAGTAAAAAACGAAACTAAACAATAGAAACAGCAAAGCAAACTCACAAGGGAGAAAAGAAAAATCATTAGCCGCAAATCTGCTAAGTGAGATTACTTAAATAAACCAAATCAGACAATCATTGATTAATGCATACCTTTGAGTGGAATAAGACCCTTGTCAATAAGACTGCGATACTGCACGTAGCCCATGAAGCCGCACGCGCTCGTCGTCCAGAACAGGACCTCTGGCACGCCGATGGCCTCGGCAGCGTCGAGTGTGAAGCTCATCACGCCGTCCGACACTACGCAGCTCACCGGCGGGGAACCCGACGTGGCGCTCTCCTCGTTGAGCCTCTCGAGCAGGTCCCGGAAGTAGGGCAAGCAGTACTTCCTCGTGGACTGGCAGAGGGCGGGGATGTCCTGGGTGGCATCGGAGTCGGAGGGCGGGAGGCCGTCTGGGATGGTGCGGAACCGGAAGGACGGGAGGCCGTCGAGGGCGGAGGGGCCGCGGGACCGCAGGAGGCGTCTGTGGTTGTACTCGGTGTTGACGAAGGTGACGTGGAAGCCGCGGTGGTGGAGGAGCTTGGCGAGGTTGAGCATGGGGCTGATGTGGCCCTGGGCTGGGTAGGGGATGCACACTGCGTGTGGCTTCTGGGCCATCTCTATTGAACCCATCTCTCTCTCTCTCTCTCTCTCTCTGTGTCTTCTCTGTGTTTTTGGCAAAGGAAGAAGAGATGAGAATGGTGAGGGAACGTGAGGTTTTGGTCTATATATAGGCGGGCGAGACGAGAGAGAGAGGGAGGGAGGGGAAGGAGCGTTGAACGTCGGCGAAGAATTCCGGCCAAGTTGGAAGACGCGACGGAGATGAAGATTGCATGAACCGGACGGTCAAATTACGGTGCCGATTTTTTTACTAGGGTAAAAATGGCACCGCCAGATCTTTTGGAATATCTTAGGGAGAAATGATTCAGTGGTTTGACTAATTTAGGAAAATGAGCCGATAAAAAAACTTTTTTAATCAATCGGAAAACCTATGATTGAATAAAAAAAAAGTTTCATAATTTTATTTTTATTTTGGATACGCCGTGATCTTCATTACTGCAAGACCATCATCAGTAATTGGAACCAAGTGCCCGACGGGTCCTTGATGGCCCGACCTTGGAAGCCGGCGACTGGATTTAGATCCTTCCTCGGTGCTTCGACCTTGGCCCCTCGGCAGCCGGACTTGGGACCTTGCGCTTGAACTCCGAGTCTTAGGGTTGTATTTGATATTTTTTTTTCATTTGCGTGTTTCATAGTTTTCCTGTAAAAATCATGCAAAGAAAAAAAAAACCAACCAAAGACAAGTAAATCGAATCATTTTTCTTGAAAATAACTTTGTCTAAAAATACTTTCGAGCAAAGTTCATTGTCCTTGAAACAACCAGGCCAGTAATTTGACGAGGAGAAAAATGAATTTATAAGAAGGATATGTCATAAACACCAAATGATGTTCAAATAAGTGAATTATGTTCGAGAACCGATTCCATTTGTTCACGATGTCTTATATGCTAAAATTTTACACTAATATCATCCCCATTCTCACGCTCTTCGTATCGAACTCTACAAGTCATTATTGAAAGCAACATATATGCATGCACGCCTAGTGCAAGCAACGCTTTCGGACACATGCCATGAGCAATCGAAGCCGAAGGTTGATCGTGCACTTACAAGAATTCGAAACTTACGGGGAAAATATAATTGTGTGATTTATGAATCCAATTCCATCTTGATCGCTAATCACGTGGACCCTAAAACATGATGTGCATACTTGATAATTAAGAGAAATAACGGTTTGCTTAATTTACGAATCATGCAATAAATTTTTCGAAATTCACCCTCGCACACCTATCGTATGTGTCAAGTAAAGACAATGAATATTTTTTTGACTGTCGTTATCCTTTTTCCTCTTATGTTCCAAAATTCCGGCCATGGAGAAGAAAGTAGTGCGAAACCTATTCGAGTAAAGGGTGACCGCAGAACGCAATGCGTGCTACGGGTTCCCACTTTTTGAGGGATAACAAGTTAGAGCAAAAATTGTCCATCCGACCCTATTTTGGCATTTGCTGTCGTGGTGGATCTTGTTTCTGTTTTTGGATTTGATGATTGAGATTGCTCCTCGATTGCCCAAAAACTCCATTTCAAGAACTCGTCCGGAATTTTAGGGGTCTGCAAAAGATCTAGCTTGAAATTCAAGGTAATGAAAGAATTATTCGATAGCATAGTGGAATACTGAGTCGCGAAGGATGTTTTCGGGGGCGAAAGGCCGTGGGGAGATACCGTCCGGTGATCCATGGATCACCGACGGGAGTCCTCAATCCTCTGTCCAATTATTCATTCCTTCATGTGCCTGCCCATCAATAGATCTCGAAATCGGATTCTGTGCTTGTGCTGTGATGAATTAAGTAGCCATTTTCTTTTCTTCTTATCACATAAAGTAACAACTTTCTTACTTAGCAAATTAAGTGATGTTTTGACTTGATTGAATATTTGAAGTCAACTCAAATTATGCTTATCAGACATGCTCTTTTTTTTTTTTTTTTTGGCGATACAAGAATCCAAATGCACGAGTACAAAAGGCCAAGCTATCGAGAGGCTAGTTAAACGCCCTGTAAATCGATTAGATATAAGCATTTAGCCTATACGGGTATTGTAATTCAAAAGAATTTACGCATGGTTTGTAAGATTTGTACATATGACTTTTGGCTTCTCGAGCTAGATATCACTAAAACAGTTTACGATCCGTTGAAGTTTAATGGTCTGTGGTCCATTTTAAGATTGGTCAGCTAAATGTGTATGCAGATTAAACAATTGGCTTATTTTCGCTAACAAGTTTCAAATCCTAGCTGAGTCAAATAAACTTCCCCAAGAAGAATGCAAATGACTAAAAACGTTGAAAAATTGAAGGACACTTCTTCTTATAATGAATATCTTATTCGCGGGTTACGTACCGCATGACCCAAGTTTGACCTCAGCAAATGGAGAAAAATGTTTAAAATTTCAAGTGAGCCATGGATTGCGTCGCCTCTTGTCCATACGCTCATTGAAAATAACGTCCTCTAGAAAATTGTTTGGCTAGGTATTTTAATTATACTTTATTGAAAATATAGAAATTTTCAAGGCATCGGTTGGGTATAAGATACAATCAATCGGTACACTGAAATTTGCGAAACTTCCTTAATTTATTGCTTTACAAGTGTGTCGAGGACACTTGTTCATAAAATCCGATTATCTCTTCGTAGCGGAAGGTCAACGTCGGTCGACGAGTTTAAAGAGGAGAAGAAATCCAATGAGTCTTCTTCTCACGGCTAGTGGAAACACAGAATAAAATAATCAATTATTCAACTAACAATTGACTCCATATAAGTTCATACATAAACTTTTAAATTTTCAGAACACATTAAACGAGACTCAATAAACAGGCCAAAGGACACTCTTCAACCTCTCAGCATTCATATTCTTCAGACTGTGCAACTTGTGTCTGTATTGGGAATTTATTAGTGTTGAGCACTTCAATGTAGACGGGGCAATTAACATCATAAATGCACCTGTCAGTGCTATCCACAAGTTGAAGTATATCATAGATCATTGAAGCGGCGGCAAAGCAATGACCACCGAATCATGAAAGGAAACGCGACCCTGATAGAAGTACGATGCGCCCATTCATATTTAGAACCCATTAATCGAAAAGCTAGTCGGAGGATATATACGATCGATCGATCAATCAAGAATATGCACGATCAAAGAGAGATAATATGTGTATTCTTGAGAGATACAAAGAATTAAGAGAAAGATTCAAAATATTTCCGACGGAGGAAAATATCTTGAAGAAATATCTCCGTCCGTCTGTCTATCCGACGGGAGGAAGTTGCTTCCATCTTGAATGGGACGGGAACATGGTCCCATACTCGATACCCAAGAGGCCGGATTCAACTTCTGGGACATGTCTTTAGTAGCCATCAAAACAACAGGACAAAAGTGAGGAAACTGTATCAACTCAGCCACTTGTGCTGATTTTCCGATCTAAGTTATGGAACAAAAGACTCTCTCCCCATGTCTTGACAACCAAAAAAAAAAACCCTTCCACTTGCAGTACTTGTTGAGAGCACGGGAGTCGTTTTCGTGGAGGCAAGCTGTGTCTTCGAGATTCGTAATGTCGCAGCAACCCAAAACGACTCGATTTGTAAAATTCACAGAGCTTCGCAATTTGCGTATTTTCATGACTTCGAGTCGCTCATGAAATTGGTTAGACATGGAACAGTTCTCTCCCTCTCACGGGTTCGTCTTGTTGCATGTTGTTTTCCTTTTCTTCTTCTTTTGTCGCGATGGTACAGTAAAATGCAAGGTGCACCATGTTGTGGAGAGAAGAAAAAAAACAAACGTTTCCGTTCTTCGCCCATCGGTATGAAAAGTCTTCCGTCGATTTCCCATTAAAGATGAAAATTCTTTCACATCATGGGTTTTACTCGTCTTTTAAGTAGACAAGTCCGGCGATATTGGCCGGCATAACTTGGTTGATTTGGAAGGCATGAAACGTCTCGGTATTCCAACAGCGCAAACCGAACCCATGGAACATAGTGGAAGAAGCAATCAGTGACTATAAAGTGTTTGAAAGGTGGAATACAAACAAAAAGGCAGTAACACAACAGGTGAAAACCTTAGTAGATCGTTGGTCTCCGCTGGCAAAGGGGAACCTCAAGCTGAACGTCGATGCGGCTTGGTGCAGCGAAACACGAGAGGCTGCGGCTGCGGGAGTCCTCCGGAGCCAAGATGGACTCCTAATTTCTGGGTTCACGAGAGATTTTAGAGCTCCATCAGCTAGCATGGCAAAAACCCTTGCTCTACGCGACGGACTCTCCTTTCTGTTGAAGCTTCGAAGTCAAAGGGATAAGGAAACTGATTTGCACAATGACTTCTCTGATCTGCGTGTGGAAGTGGTGTCTGACAACCAAGCGTGCGTGAGGTGGATCTTGGGCCAAGAAGAGGTGGATCTTGGGCCAAGAAGAGAGCCCGTGGACCATGAGTTCAGTGGTTGAAGACTGTCGAAAATTGATGGGCCAACTAATGTCGCAACCTACTTCACGAGGGCCAAACTTGGTAAGGTGGGTTTAGAGATAAGTGTTCATAAAATGGTTCATATGGCATATCATAAAAAATGATTTTATTGAAGTATAAATCTTTTGACTATCCATATGATCCATTGATCAGGAACGTAGATCTTCCCTAAATCCATATCTCGCGTGATAGCGGATCGATTTTGTTTTTTTTTTTAGGAGTCGTCACTAGTTTAGGTTGGGGGTCGGCTAGAATACCCAACCGAAACATGGGAATTTCATTTCGGTTTCTACGAAAACCAAAGATCAAAGGTTCGGGGATTAGCTTACGTTAATATTTCTATTAACGTCATTTCGATACCGCTAAACTTAACATGATTGTTATCTAAGTTGTCATGCATTTGTTTTTTACCATTTTCATGTTTAAAGTCTTAGTCCACTAGGTGATCATGCATCTTATTTTTGTATTTTCATTTAAGATTCTAAACTAATCCTATCTTTGTCTAGAAAAAGAAAGAAACAATCAATTGTGTTGAAAGACATTTGGTAAAATAAAAACTCAAAATATTGAAAAGACGAGCCAATTCTAAGTGCGAGAAAGTAAAAACCTGCAACTCATCGGGTGTTTATTACAACACAAATTGAAAACCCGAGACATGATCATGGATGAATAAATTGAGTACAAATTGAAACCGGATCGGACATCGGTTTGTCGCCATCATCAAATGAATACAAATGGAGACCGGATTGGACATCGGTCAATCGCCTTAGTTTTTTATCATTTCGAATTATCCCCTCATAGACCGCCTCTCGGGTATCGGTGTTTACATTCATAACATTTATTCACGACAAACAATGCACAAATGAACAACCAAAGAAAAAAAAATGATGTAAACAACTCACTAATCAAACACGGGCCTCGAGATCGGCATTTGTTTTTCATGCATTTTGATTCACCACCTACCTAGTCATCTAATATTATTTGATTAATGGTTAACGATAATGAGTTACCATTTGCATTCACAAAAACGGCAACTCATATCAATTAACCCCTAAAGTCGGGTTCTAAATCACCACAATAGACTACCCGTCGAACATGTATCGGGCCTAACATTCATCTAACAAACACATGCATAGCAATGAAATAAGCATGCATTCAGGCTCATGAGCCTTATTTCGAAGCCAATCAAACAAAGAGAAGTGAGCTTCATAAGGAGACTACTTATTCAGTTTTTATCTAATTCGGATTGCTTTTGTTCAGATGTGATTAACTACCCTAATGATGTCTGAATGAAGTGATTCAGGTGTCATTAAAAAGCTCATGACACGAGGAATAAAAGTTAAGAAGAACATTTTTTATAAATCCTCACCGATTTTTTCAAAAATGACAAATTTACCCTTGGTGACAGGCTGGACCCGATTCTGTTATGGATTTCAAAATAATGGCGGGAAAAATAACAAATCTTATCAAAATTGCGTGAAAATTTTTAGGCAGTTAGGACTCTCCATGTGCAACAAATTTCATTTTTTGACTTTTAGCTAAAAAGTCCGTCAAATTTTTATAAAATTCGATTTTCAAAAAGGACCCAATTGCAAATCAAACTTTAACCCGAGAAGGCCTTATATGAAATTTTAAGCAAATTGACCCTCCAAAAATTGCTATTTGGACCTTAAAATTTTCAATCAACATAATGAGAACCCAATGAACAACTTTTTAATTTTGATTTTTTGCAAAAAAAGACTCTAACTTTATTAAATTCGGAAAAACATCTTTTGGATTCAAAAGGAATGAAAATCGGATTTGAACACAGATACTGATTCGATAATGAAAATTTATTTTGAAAATTCAAATGAATTCCGATTTTGATGAAATTAGTATCAATGAAAAGATCTCGATCTCAGTGTGAACTTTTATGAAGAAAAATTTTTCATATTTTGAATACAAAAATTTATGAAAATCGAATAATACACGAAGGTCAATCAGAAACCAGTCTGTCACCCGATTCATGCATAGATGACGTTGCAGATCGTACCATGCTAACATGATTGGAATTTTATGAAAATTTTATGATGAACAGATTAAGATGTGCTTTACGATTTTCGTGAAGAAAGGTTTTTTCAAAAAATGATCATAGAAAATTAGAAAAATTACAGAACAACACAACATCAATCAGGACATCATCAGAACAGACTTGAACATCACATTTCAGATTTTGATCATAACTTTCGAAATAGTTTTGACATAGCAAATCAAGTCCAATTAAGGCATGCGATATATCAAATCGAAGCTTAAGATGCGTTTTACGATTCTCTAGTTTATCACTTCATAAGATTTCGACATTAACAAACTCAAATCGGTATCTTTGACATGCAGGTTTTCCTGGATAGGAATTCACAGAACCACATCCAAGAGCACTTACCTTGTTTAGTGATGCTCCGACGCACGATTGAGCAATCCGGCCTCCATATTCAGATCAAGAACAGCACGGCGAAGCCTCAAAAAGCTTGGCTAACCTATGATAATAGATTGCACAAACTATAGTGAGAATCGATTCGTTTTCGCACTAATGAACTAACAATAGAAAATCAAGTCAAAAGACGCGATCCGGTGGCCGTTTAACGAGAAGCCGGCCACCACAGCGACATGAAGATGACGAGGAATGCTGTTGCAGGTTTTGGATCGCCGGAGGGAACGCCGGTTGGTCGATTCAGCCGCTTGAACCGGCAGATCAAATCACCGGCGATCAAACCGGTGATGCTGCCGTGAAGGAAAACTCGTCAGAATGAGATGCTCCGGCCACCAGCAAGCTGGGCTGGTGCTGCGACTGACTTTGTGACATCGTGGGAGACGACGGTGAGGCGGTGATCCGCCAAAAAATGGCTGGCGATGAAGCGGGATGGCTGACGACCGAGAGAGAATGAGAGAGAGAGTGATTGTGAGTTTAGAGAGAGAGAGAGGAGAGAGAATTCAGATTTGAAAATGAGCATCCCTCTCCATTTTGGAGGGAAAAAACACTATATACTTCCATCAACTTTGTATCCTAGTCCTTAAATTGATCCAATGGCCTAGAATGCATCATTAATGATTAAGAATATTCTTTAGGGGCTAAGGATTGGTGATATGACATTATGGATGGACATGATCAATTCTAAATGAATGGCCATGATTGATTTGCTTACCCCTTAATTAATTTGCTTAAACCTTAATGAAGGGCATTTTGGTAATTTTCACTTAGGGGCATTTTCATAATTTTCAATTAAGGGCATTTTTGTCATTTTTGGGCTCAAAGGGATAGGGCCGGCCTAGGCTGGTCGGAATGGACCGTCGGTCGCCGAACTTTTGATTGAAAAATGGCCAATTCGATCAGACCAGTTCAATTTGAATCAAACTGGGTTGAGCCGGTTAGCCCCGAATTTGGCATAATTGAACTAGTTCAATTCTTGATTCCATTTGTTTCAATTTTGTGTAATTTGATTCCTATCATAATTAATTGATCCCATTAATATCGAATTCAATCAAGTTGGATTAAACCGATTTGAAATTCATGTACAAATTGATCAAATTTAACTTGTTTGTCTCAATTTCTCTTGAATTTGGATAATTGCATGACCAAGCTAGACTAATAAATTTAATTGAAGTCCAATTAACCAAATTAAGTCATAATTCATCAAATTGAATATTAGTTTAGAGTGGGTCAAGTTGAATTGCACTAATTGGACCATTTACTCTTAAACTTCTTAATCATTGGATCACTAAATTGATCAAATTGACTCAAATTCATGTGAATCTTCCAAAGTTGATTTTGAATTTGGATTTGATATAAGAAATTTGGCTCAATCGTGTCTCAATTGTGCAAATCATGAAGAATCGATCCAAATCACTGATTATGGCCAAAATTAGGGGTTTTTGTGTTTGGCTTGGAATTACAAAATTGGTTTAAAAATTGAATATAAGATGACCTCTAGATCAAATGTCGTAAAGAAAACTAACCTAAAAAATGACTAGAAATAAAGTAATTTTATTTTTGGCCGATTTGAACCAAATTCCGCAAATTGGAAAAAAATTAATTCTAAACCAATTTTTGCAAAATTTTGAATGCCAAAGTTACATTGAATGTAAAATCATTTGATTTTTGAATTTTTGCGTTTTCTGATTTTTTGGTCAAAGGTTTGACCAAAAGTCAAACCCTAGTTGACTTTTTACTAGGAGTTTGATTTTATGATCAAATCTTTAAATTTTTCTAAAATTTCCACTTCTAAAGTGAAATTGAATTTGAAAAGAATCTTTCTATTCAAAAACCCCAATTTGACCTGGGGTTGACTTTTGGTCAAATGATTGACCAAAGAGTCAACACGAAAGTCAGCCTTTTGATTTTTCGAGTGTTTGCATGAATTGAATAGAAAATTGTTATAAAAGCTAGGCCAACAAACAGAATTAAAAAACGACACTTTTTTGTTCAAGAAACGGGTTCTGTCGCGATCAAAAATCATAATCTCGAATTTTCTATTTTTAATGACGCGTCGGCTAAAAATTAGGTGGCAACAACTAAAAGAGGTATTTGTAGCCCATTGTTCCAGAAACTCCAACCAAGCCACGGATTGGGTGGCGAAGGCCCAGCGTACTCATTCCTTAACTTCAAATTGGTTTTCTAAACCTCCCTGTACCCTTTGGTCTCTCTTATGTTATGACTGTGGAAACTCATGTGAGTCAATTTCTAGTGTCTAATGAAAAGTCAAGCGTATTATCGTCCAAAAAAAAAAAAGTAGACAAGTCCGAGTTTTGTCTAGAAGTACACATAAGGATCCACTATTGTTGGGACACGCATGCAACAGAAGCTCGATGGATAGGGCAAATGGATTCAATTAGTTCCCTAAGTTGACTCGTGCTAGGGCTTGGGCTATCCCTCTCTCGTGATTACCCTAAGATGAGGTATCAGAAGTTCGGGAAGATCGTGGATCATCACGGTTGCCCCAACTGGGATTTCCATCACGGTTTGGATAAGAGGATCATCACGGTTGCGTTTTATTTGTTTACCCATCTTTGTTTTCAGGGATAAATCCAACGGTTATAAATCAATTGAAAATTCGAGTTTACTCATTTAAGGATAATTTTAGGCATCGAGTGTGAATTCTTGTCACGCGTGATTTCAGCCGACTTAAATGGCTCGGGAACTCTGCATTTTTCTTGCTAGGAGTACGTCGGGGGATGTTCCCGGCATGACCGAATTCGAGTTTTGACCCGGAGGTAGGCTAATGACACATTCGCAAGATGCGCGTAGGTGAGATTGTTGACCTGCAGAAACGAGGAAAGATCACGGTGATGGTGCAAGGATGGCAACGACTTCAAGCTAGGAGGCAAGACCAACCCGGGAAGACTATGCTTACGAGAAAGAAGAGTCCATCCACGTGAGGAGAAACCGGGAACGAGGACGAACAGTTCCCTTTGACATTCCCTTTGACATGGAACTACCGACTCGCCCCTTCAGGACGAAGCGGCCGGCCCTAGAGGCTGAAGTTGATGGGTTGATTCTGACGGTTAAAAGGGCACGAGAGACTTACTTTTATTTTTAATTTTTTGGTAATTTCATTGTTTTTGTAGTTACCCTTTCAAAATGTTTTTGTAATTTCTTCTTCCGGCCGAAATCTCCCTCTTTTGACCCCCGAACCAGAGCCTCTTAACTCTCCAATTGGCTCAATCAACTCGGCTGAAGTCCTTCACCTGGTGTTAGATCAGCGCCTTCTCTTCTTCTTTCACATGCCCTATGCTTATGTCTTTGCGTTTACTTTTCCATTCTGTCCTGTCGCCTCATTGAGCTACAATGCTCAGCTATTTGTTGACCATTTTAGGCTCCCTTTCTCTCTCCCAGACGTGTTGCAACAGTCCTTTCTTTTCCCTTCTTGTTCTGGCACGTGCTACAGCTTTTCTTGAGTCCTTGTTGCGGCTACTTTGTCTTGTTTTTGAAGCCAATACAACTTCCATTTTAGGCCTAATTAGGAATGGACTGCTGCAAGTCCACCGATTTTGCCTCTAATTTCCTCTGAACTTTAGTTCATTTCTTGTTCGAGTTTCCTAGTTCCATTGGGACTAGAACTCTGGTAGCAAGATCGCCGTGTCGCCAACAACCAAGTCGGGCCGGATGACCCACAGGAACGTCTGGCCGCTGTTCGCAAGCCCCCATGCGAACTCCACCAGCTGTGCCGAAGACATCACTGTGATGCTCCTGAAGTTCACGTACTCGACCGAGCCGGGCGGTTTCCAGTCGAGCCACTTGAGACAGCCCAGCTCTTTCTTCCACAGGTTGCGCGCGATCGACCTGGTGTCGTTATTGGGTAGTTGTTCCGTAAGGAGATGAAGGGGACCAATGGTGCAGATGGGGGAACATGGCCTTGAGAGCGTCGAGGAACTCGTGCTCTAATCGGTCGAACGTGTTCAAAACAATGGCTGAGGCTCTCTTCGCTCTCTCGTTTTCGACCAAGCAGAAGTCGACCATCAGGTCGTCCGGGTCAGTGGTTCGGATGAAGCTTGGTAAGTCTTTCAGGCTGATGTTTCTCATCCCAGGTATCCAGTCGACAATGGTGTCTAAGTACCCGTTTGTCAAGTAGCTTGCATCTAGAAATTGAGAGTCGACCAGTTAAACCGTATGACCAGACATGGCCATGGTTCTCATTAAGGATCCGCTTCCCAAAAAAAAGAGTTCGTTCCTTCTATGTCGATCGATGTTTGTGGTGTCACGTGGCAAAGTTCGTGTTGTCAATGCATTTGTTAGACTTAGATTAGGGAAAACACGAGGAGAAAATATTTAGGAGAAGATTGTCGAAGGTTATAGGAAATGATTGAGTCGTAAACAATACGTAAGCTACAGAGCAAGGTTCTTACATCTTTAAATTCTACTTTTGGCAGTCGACTTAAGTAAGTTCTTAACTAAGGAGAAAACTATGACATAGTTGGCTACTCGCTAATCATATAAATCAGGAACAAACAAAACTGAAGAATATAAAAGCAAAGCAAACCGAAAAAAAAAAAACAAAGAAAAATTTTTAGTCGTAAAAAATTTTGATCAGTTGACATGCTAAGTGAGATCACCTAAATCAGACAACTATTGATTAATGCGTACCGTTGAGTGGAGTAAGACCCTTGTCAATGAGACTGCGATACTGCGCGAAGCCCATGAACGCGCACGCGCTTATCGTCCAGAACAGGACCTCCGGCACGCCGACTGCCTTGGCGGCGTCGAGCGTGAAGCTCATCCCGCCGTCCGACACCACGCAGCTCACCAGTGGGAAACCCGATGGCGCGCTCTCCTCGTTGAGCCTCTCAGAGCAGGTCCCGGAAGTAAGGCAAGCACAACTTCTGCGTGGACTGGTAGAGGGCTGGGATGTCCTGGGTGGCGTCACCGTTGGAGGGCGGTAGGCCGTCCGGTATGGCGCGGAACTGGAAAGACGGGAGGCCGTCCCGGGAGGCCGGGCCGCGGGACCGCAGGAGGCGGTTGTGGCTGTACTTGGTGTTGACGAAGGTGACGTGGAAGCCCCTGTGGTGGAGGAGCTTGGCGAGGTTGAGCATGGCCTTGATGTGGATCTGCGCTGGGAAGGGAATGGACACTGCGTGTGGCTTCTGGGTCAGCTCTGTCGAACCCATCTTCTCCTTCCGGGTGTTTCGAGCGTTTTCTTTGTTTGGGTATGGAAAGAAGAGATGGCCGTGGTTTTGGATATGGTACGAGAGGTTCGGTATATTTATGGATGGGCCCGTCGACACATAATAAATGTTGCTTTGTTGGTTTGTTTCATAAAAAATTCACTATCAAATAATATTTGCTTTATTTTTCTGACGCCATGATGATTTAGAAATGCGAGTCCATGAAAAATCATTTGAATCAATAGAACCATCTTCTTAAATTGAGAAAAATACTTGAAATTTTTCATGATATTAATTTTATTTAGAAAAATAATTTTACTATTAAAAATAAAAAATAACCTTTCAAAGTATGACTTTTCCTCCGTCATCGGTAAGACCGTCTCCAATGACTGGTCCCAAGTGCTTGGTAGTGGGACCTGAGGTTCCCAGTGCCGAACTTGGAGGCTGTTGGCCAAGCTCGAATCCTCGACGCTCAGACCTTGGTCCCTCGACAGCCAGACCCAATACCTTGCGCCTGAACTCAAGTTCTTGGGTCGTAGACAAAAGCGTGTCATTGCTTTCCTATAATAAATATAAAAAGAGTGACTTCCATCTTATTAGCCAAAAGCAAGCAAACACATCAAATCATTTTTCTTGAAAATATGTTATCTGAAAGTATTTTCCAGTAAATTCATGTCCCTTAAAACAAAGAGTTAATACCATGAAATATCCCAAATTAATACATTTGCGATAAATTTATCAAAACTAATTTTTTTATCACGAAAAATTCTAAACTGGTATATCTGTGACAAATTTACCTAAAATTAATGTTTTGACTACCAAAAACCGCAAAAAATCATAAATTAACTCCAGAGGGGTAATCATAAACTAATTTTTTGTGATAAATTTATCCTTCGATAAATTAGATTAATACAAAAAAAAATCATAAATTAGTAAATTTGTGACAAACAGAAGGGTAAAATCTAAACCAGTACATCCGTCAACTGTCACGTGTCATCAAACTCAGTAATTTGATAGTAAAATTTAAAGGAAATTAACGGAAGGTAAATTTATTATATGTGTATCAATTTGAGATTTTTGATAGTCAAAATATTAATTTGTAGTAAATTTATCACGGATATACTGGTTTTGGATTTTTTGTGATATTAACTCTAAAAAAAATAGATTTGCCCCCCATCCTCACAAGTGCCATGTTGCTTGACATAAAGTTATTTGAAATGATAAGTAAATTCATTATCGTCTTGTGACTTGTTATTTAATTTCTAGCTATTTATATTAAACAACAACTTTGGTTTTAGTACTATATCGTTAGACGACATAGATCATGTCCAGACCCACAAATGTTCTCGAACAATTGATTATGTTCTAATGATATGCAATTAATTGCCAATATGTCGCCATGTCCGGAAAAAGGCTTCAAAAATCAGAGAATCAGTAGCCCTTTTCTTTTCTTTTTTTTTTTTTCTCTTTTACCACATGAGTTGTAACTTTCTTACTTAGCAAATCAAAGTATTTTTTTTTGACTTAATCAGATCTTTTAAGTCAAAAGTAATTATGGTGATTACACTGCTCCTTTTAATAATTCAAGAATCCAGCGATACAGGTACAAATGCTCAGTTAAACACCCTGCTCTTTTGACTTATATGCACATGTTAGAATGCTAACTGACATGCATGAATAGTATGGCTATGCATAATGAGTCCTAAACTACATGTTATGGAATTAGACATACTTTAATTCAAAATGTCATCTATATGAGATATCAATGAAATGTAGTCCTAAATGACGTGTGATTCACTAAATGTCACGCAATGTGAAGTTTATAAAAATTTATTCTACTAATTAGTGTAATCAATATGAGATTCCCTAAATAATTTTTTTTTGTTCTTTTTCTTCGTTAATTAATAAAAAGACCCCTAAAGTCTACATGTTAAATGAACATGCATTACGACCAAAAAAAATGAACATGCATTAATTCCTAAATGCAAGATGACATACTCTTGATAATAAAATAATGTATATATGCAATCCTAAGTTAATTAACATGTATGAATGACACAAAGATAATCATGAATTAATTCTCTAATGCAAATTATATGAAATGCTATTTGTTATTTTTATAATTTATAAAAAACGACAAATTTAAATCTAGGATTCTATGTATGACCTAATGAACTAACCATCAAATTACTATGTGACTAATAATTAAATGATGCAGTGCTAACCATGTTTTATGCTATATGCAATGAGGTAATGCATGCAATCTAATTAATAACTAAAATTATCTGTATGATTTAATTACTAAAACTTAACTCCAATAATATATGATTCTCTAAATGACACACATTGTCTAATATGCATGTTTATGAGAGTAATTAACCTTAAATCTACGTGCAATCTAAATCATACATGAGAGATATTAAGGTCCGACACCTCAATATGTCATTAATTGATGCAATAAACGAATGTCTCGAAATACAAGTTAATTATATTTTATTTGGAATTATATCAATTTTCGAGCTACTGATGGTACATAATACGAGAGCAATTAGTACATTCAAAATCATGAAATTTCCCCAGTTGATTACTTGACAAGTGCATCTACGACACTCATTAATAAAATCCTAGTTTTAATTATTTCTTCAAACTATTCTCCAAGGAGTAAGTGTGGGTCAATGAGCTTAAAAAGGAGAAGAAATTCAATTAGTCTTCTTCTAAGAGGCAGTGGTGGCAGAATAAAATAATAAGTTATTCAACCAATCATGTACTCAGAATATGTTCCAATTTGGCTAGTGCCCTCCTCGTGGCCATGCTCATGGTCACGTCCATATGGTAATACGACTATCATTGCTATTAGTATTATTATTATTGTTACTTCGTGTGCATGCCAACTGCACAAAAATAAATGAAAACAACTCCAAGTTACTAGACCGAAGTTGACACGAAAGATAAGATCCAGACGAGAGGATCGTCTAAAAGAATTGTTCGGATCCATTCCACGATGTCCGAACAAACTTAATCTCTTCTTTTGACCAATAAAAGAAAACCTTAATCTGTTCTGGGCAGCAGCAACACTTTATCGATCACCTCGTCCAAGTTCGAGAACGACGACCCGGAAGGACACGTGGCCTCTCGGGCCATCTCCTTCCACCCCTTGGCCTTCCTCTTCATCTCCCTCCCTCTCTCCCCCTCCATCAGCTCCCTCACCTGCCTCTCCACCTCGTCCCTCTTCACGTCGCCGTCGATCTCCATCCCGATCCCCCACTCCTCGAGGCTGTACCGGCAGTTCGTCTGCTGCTCCGCAAAGAACGGCCAGCACACCACCGGCACGCCGGCCACGATGCTCTCGATCGTCGAGTTCCACCCGCTGTGGGTCAGGAACCCGCCGACTGCGGGGTGGCTTAGCACCCGCTCCTGGGGGCACCAGCTCGCCAGCAGGCTCCGCTCCCTCGTCACGGCCGAGAACTCCGGTGGCAAGATCGCCGTGTCGCCAGCAACCAAGTCGGGCCTGATGACCCACAGGAACGTCTGGCCGCTGTTCGCGAGCCCCCATGCAAACTCCACCAGCTGTGCCGGAGACATCACTGTGATGCTCCCGAAGTTCACGTACACGATCGAGCCGGGCGGTTTCGAGTCGAGCCACTCGAGACAGGCCAGCTCTTCCTTCCACAGGTTTGACCCTATCGACCTGGTGTCGTTATCGGGTAGTTGCTCCGTAAGGAGATGAAGGGGGCCAAGGGTGTAGATCGGGGGGAACATGGCCTTGAGAGCGTCGAGGACCTCGTGCTCTAATCGGTCGAACGTGTTGAAAACGATGGCAGATGCTCTCTTCGCTCTCTGGGTCTCGTGCAAGCAGAATTCGACCATCAGGTCGTCCGGGTCAGTGGTTCGGATGAAGCTCGGTAAGTCTCTCAGGCGGATGTTTCTCATCCCGGGTATCCAGTCGACGACGGTGTCTAAGTACCCGTTTGTCAAGTAGCGTGCATCTGCAAATTGAAAGGTTGATCAATTGAACCGTGTGACCATACATGATTGGATCTCATAAAGGATCCGCTTCTCCGAAAAATTAAGAGTTCGTTCCTACTATGTCGTTCGATGTTTATGGTGTCACATGGCATAGATTGTGTAGTCAATGCATTTGCTAGACTTAGATTAGGGAAAACACGAGAAGATAGTTGAAGGTCATGGGAAATGATTAAGTCGTAAACAATACGTAAGCTCCGGAATAAAGGTTCTTACTTCTTAAATTCAACTTTTGACAGTTGACTTAGTTAGGTCAACAACCCAGGAGAAAAATTATGAGGCAACTCAGTAAAAAACGAAACTAAACAATAGAAACAGCAAAGCAAACTCACAAGAGAGAAAAGAAAAATCATTAGCCGCAAATCTGCTAAGTGAGATTACTTAAATAAACCAAATCAGACAATCATTGATTAATGCATACCTTTGAGTGGAATAAGACCCTTGTCAATAAGACTGCGATACTGCACGTAGCCCATGAAGCCGCACGCGCTCGTCGTCCAGAACAGGACCTCCGGCACGCCGATGGCCTCGGCAGCATCGAGTGTGAAGCTCATCATGCCATCCGACACCACGCAGCTCACCGGCGGGGAACCCGACGTGGCACTCTCCTCGTTGAGCCTCTCGAGCAGGTCCCGGAAGTAGGGCAAGCAGTACTTCCGCGTGGACTCGCAGATGGCGGGGATGTCCTGGGTGGCGTCAGCGTCGGAGGGCGGGAGGCCGTCCGGGATGGTGCAGAACCGGAAGGACGGGAGGCCGTCGAGGGCGGAGGGGCCGCGGGACCGCAGGAGGCGTCTGTGGTTGTACTCGGTGTTGACGAAGGTGACGTGGAAGCCGCGGTGGTGGAGGAGCTTGGCGAGGTTGAGCATGGGGCTGATGTGGCCCTGGGCTGGGCAGGGGATGCACACTGCGTGTGGCTTCTGGGTCATCTCTATCGAACCGATCTCTCTCTCTCTCTCTCTCTCTCTCTCTCTCTCTCTCTCTCTCTCTTCTCTGTGTTTTTGGCAAAGGAAGAAGAGATGAGAATGGTGAGGGAACGTGAGGTTTTGGTCTATATATAGGCGGGCGAGACGAGAGAGAGAGAGAGAGAGGGGAAGGAGCGTTGAACGTCGGCGAAGAATTCCGGCCAAGTTGGAAGACGCGACGGAGATGAAGATTGCATGAACCGGACGGTCAAATTACGGTGCCGATTTTTTTACTAGGGTAAAAATGGCACCGCCAGATCTTTTGGAATATCTTAGGGAGAAATGATACAGTGGTTTGACTAATTTAGGAAAATGAGCCGATAAAAAAACTTTTTTAATCAATCGGAAAACCTATGATTGAATAAAAAAAAAAAGTTTCATAATTTTATTTTTATTTGGATACGCCGTGATCTTCATTACTGCAAGACCATCATCAGTAATTGGAACCAAGTGCCTGACGGTTGGAACCGGGGTCCTTGATGGCCCGACCTTGGAAGCCGGCGACTGGATTTAGATCCTTCCTCGGTGCTTCGACCTTGGCCCCTCGGCAGCCGGACTTGGGACCTTGCGCTTGAACTCCGAGTCTTAGGGTTGTATTTGATATTTTTTTTTCATTTGTGTGTTTCATAGTTTTCCTGTAAAAATCATGCAAAGAAAAAAAAAAACCAACCAAAGACAAGTAACTCGAATCATTTTTCTTGAAAATAACTTTGTCTAAAAATACTTTCGAGCAAAGTTCATTGTCCTTGAGACAACCAGGCCAGTAATTTGACGAGGAGAAAAATGAATTTATAAGAAGGATATGTCATAAACACCAAACGATGTTCAAATAAGTGAATTATGTTCGAGAACCGATTCCATTTGTTCACGATGTCTTATATGCTAAAATTTTACACTAATATCATCCCCATTCTCACGCTCTTCGTATCGAACTCTACAAGTCATTATTGAAAGCAACATATATGCATGCACGCCTAGTGAAAGCAACGCTTTCGGACACATGCCATGAGCAATCGAAGCCGAAGGTTGATCGTGCACTTACAAGAATTCGAAACTTACGGGGAAAATATAATTGCGTGATTTATGAATCTAATTCCATCTTGATCGCTAATCACGTGGACCCTAAAACATGACGCGCATACTTGATAATTAAGAGGAATAACGGTTTGCTTAATTTACGAATCATGCAATAAATTTTTCGAAATTCACCCTCGCACACCTATCGTATGTGTCAAGTAAAGACAATGAATATTTTTTTGACTGTCGTTATCCTTTTTCCTCTTATGTTCCAAAATTCCGGCCATGGAGAAGAAAGTAGTGCGAAACCTATTCGAGTAAAGGGTGACCGCAGAACGCAATGCATGCTACGAGTTCCCACTTTTAGAGGGATAAAAAGTTAGAGCAAAAATTGTCCATCCGACCCTATTTTGGCATTTGCAGTCGTGGTGGATCTTGTTTCTGTTTTTGGATTTGATGATTGAGATTGCTCCTCGATTGCCCAAAAACTCCATTTCAAGAACTCGTCCGGAATTTTAGGGGTCTGCAGTAGATCTAGCTTGAAATTCAAGGTAATGAAAGAATTATTCGATAGCATAGCGGAATACTGAGTCGCGAAGGATGTTTTCGGGGGCGAAAGGCCGTGGGGAGATACCGTCCGGTGATCCATGGATCACCGAGGGGAGCCCTCAATCCTCTGTCCAATTATTCATTCCTTCATGTGCCTGCCCATCAATAGGTCTCGAAATCGGATTCTGTGCTTGTGCTGTGATGAATTAAGTAGCCATTTTCTTTTCTTCTTATCACATAAAGTAACAACTTTCTTACTTAGCAAATTAAGTGATGTTTTGACTTGATTGAATATTTGAAGTCAACTCAAATTATGCTTATCAGACGTGCTCTTTTTTTTTTTTTTTTGGCGATACAAGAATCCAAATGCACGAGTACAAAAGGCCGAGCTATCGAGAGGCTAGTTAAATGCCCTGTAAATCGATTAGATATAAGCATTTAGCCTATACGGGTATTGTAATTCAAAAGAATTTACGCATGGTTTGTAAGATTTGTACATATGACTTTTGGCTTCTCGAGCTAGATATCACTAAAACAGTTTACGATCCGTTGAAGTTTAATGGTCTGTGGTCCATTTTAAGATTGGTCAGCTAAATGTGTATGCAGATTAAACAATTGGCTTATTTTCGCTAACAAGTTTCAAATCCTAGCTGAGTCAAATAAACTTCCCCAAGAAGAATGCAAATGACTAAAAACGTTGAAAAATTGAAGGACACTTCTTCTTATAATGAATATCTTATTCGCGGGTTACGTAACGCATGACCCAAGTTTGACCTCAGCAAATGGAGAAAAATGTTCAAAATTTCAAGTGAGCCATGGATTGCGTCGCCTCTTGCCCATACGCTCATTGAAAATAACGTCCTCTAGAAAATTGTTTGGCTAGGTATTTTATTTTTTTTGGTAAGGGTTTGGCTAGGTATTTTAATTATACTTTATTCAAAATATAGAAATTTTCAAGGCATCGGTCGGGTATAAGATAAAATCAATCGGTACACTGAAATTTGCGAAACTTCCTTAATTTATTGCTTTACAAGTGTGTCGAGGACACTTGTTCATAAAATCCGATTATCTCTTCGTAGCGGAAGGTCAACGTCGGTCGACGAGTTTAAAGAGGAGAAGAAATCCAATGAGTCTTCTTCTCACGGCAAGTGGGAACACAGAATAAAATAATCAATTATTCAACTAACAATTGACTCCATATAAGTTCATACATAAACTTTTAAATTTTCAGAACACATTTAACGAGACTCAATAAACAGGCCAAAGGACACTCTTCAACCTCTCAGCATTCATATTCTTCAGACTATGCAACTTGTGTCTGTATTAGGAATTTATTAGTGTTCAGCACTTCAATGTAGACGGGGCAATTAACATCATAAATTGAAGTATATCATGGGTCGTTGAAGCAGCGGCAAAGCAATGACCACCGAATCATGAAATGACCATAGAAAATCAGAAAAATCACAGAACAACACAACATCAATCAGGACATCATCAGAACAGACTTGAACATCACATTTCAGATTCTGATCTTAACTTTCGAAATAGTTTTGACATAGCAATTCAAGTCCGATTGAGGCATGCGATATATCAAATCGAAGCTTAAGATGCGTTTTACGATTCTCTAGTTTATCACTTCATAAGATTTCGACATTAACAAACTCAAATCGGCATCTCTGACATGCAGGTTTTCCTGGATAGGAATTCACAGAATCACATCCAAGAGCTCTTACCTTGTTTAGTGATGCTCTGACACACGATCGAGCGATCCGGCCTCCGTATTCAGATCAAGAACAGCACGGAGAAGCCTCAAAAAGCTCGGCTAACCTATGATAATAGATTGCACAAATTATAGTGAGAATCAATTCGTTTTCGCACTAATGAATTAACAACAGAAAATCAAGTCAAAAGACGCGATCCGGTGGCCGTTTAATGAGAAGTCGGCCACCACAGCGACATGAAGATGCCGAGGAATGCTGCTACAGGTTCTGGATCGCCGGAGGGAATGCCGGTTGGCCGGTTCAGCCGCTTGAACTGGCAGATCAAATCACTGGCGATCAAACCGGTGATGCTGCCGTGAAGGAAAACTTGCCGGAATGAGATGCTCCGGCCACCAGCAGGCTGGGCTAGTGCTGCGACTGACTTTGTGACACCGTGGGGGACGACGGTGAGGCGGTGATTTGCCGGAAAATGGCCGGTGATGAAGCGGGATGGCCGGCGACCGAGAGAGAGTGATCGTGAGTTTAGAGAGAGAGAGAGAGAGAGAGAGAGAGAGAGAGAGAGAGGGAGAACGTGAGTTTAGAGAGATAGAGGAGAGAGAATTCAGATCTGAAAATGAGCATCCCCCTCCATTTTGGAGGAAAAAACACTATATACTTCTATCAACTTTGTATCCTAGCCATTAGATTGATCAAATGGCCTAGAATGTATCCTTAATGATTAAGAATATTCTTTAGGGGCTAAGGATTGGTGACATGGCATTATTGATGGACATGATCAATTCTAAATGAATGGCCATGATTGATTTGCTTACCCCTTAATTAATTTGCTTAATCCTTAATGAAGGGTATTTTGGTAATTTTCACTTAGGGGCATTTTCGTAATTTTCAATTAAGGGCATTTTTGTCATTTTTGGGCTCAAAGGGATGGGGTCGGCCTAGGCTGGTCGGAATGGACCGTCGGTCGCCGAACTTTTGATTGGAAAATGGCTAGTCCGATCAGACCAGTTCAATTTAAATCAAGCCGGGTTGAGCCGGTTAGCCCCGAATTTGGCCTGATTGAACTAGTTCAATTCTTGATTCCATTTGTTCTAATTTTGTATAATTTGACTCCTATCATGATTAATTGACTCCATTAATATCAAATTCAATCAAGTTGGATTAAACCGATTTGAAATTCATGCACAAATTGATCAAATTTAACTTGTTTGTCTCAATTGCTCTTAAATTTGGGTAATTGCATGGCCAAGCTAGACTAACAAATTTAATTGAAGTCCAATTAACCAAATTGAATATTAGTCTAGAATGGATCAAGTTGAATTGCACTAATTTGACCAATTACTCTTAAACTTCTTAATCATTGGATCACTAAATTGATCAAAATAACTCAAATTCACGTGAATCTTTTAAAATTGATTTTGAATTTGGATTTGATATAAGAAATTCGGCTCAATCGTGTTTCAATTGTGCAAATCATGAAGAATAGATCCAAATCACTGATTATGGCCAAAATTGGGGGTTTTTGTGTTTGGCTTTGAATTATAAAATTAGTTCAAAAATTGAATATAAGATGACCTTTAGATCAAATGTCGTAAAGAAAACTAATCTAAAAAATGACTAGAAATGAAGTAATTTCATTTTTAGCCGATTTGAACCAAATTCCGCAAATTGGAAAAAAATTGATTCTAAATCGATTTTTGCAAAATTTCAAATACCAAAGTTACATTAAATGTAAAATCAGATGATTTTTGAATTTTTGCATTTTCCGATTTTTTGGTCAAAAGTTTGACCAAAAGTTAAACCCTAGTTGACTTTTCACTAGGAGTTTGATTTTATGATCAATTCTTTGAATTTTTCTGAAATTTCTACTTCTAAAATGAAATTAAACTTGAAAAGAATTTTTTTATGCAAAAAGCCCCAATTTGACCCGGAGTGGACTTTTGGTCAAATGGTTGACCAAAGAGTCAACACGAAAGTCAACCTTTTGACTTTTTGTGTTTTGCATGAAATGAATAGAAAATTGTTACAAAAGCTAGGCCAACAAACAGAATTAAAAAACGACGCTTTTTGTTCAAGAAACAGGTCTCGTCGCGATCGGAAACCATAATCTCGAATTTTCTATTTTTAATGACGTGTCAGTTAAAAATTAGGTGTCAACAGCTGCCCCTCTTTGGGTGGGAGTTCGAAGAGGTTCCGCTCAAAGACCAATTGGCACCTGCAAATTTTTAGTCGACTCCACTTGGGAAATAAAAGAAACTAAAGACAAAGACATTTGATTGTCTTACCTAAAGCACTTACCATTGACCATTTGGATTGTCAGCTCATTCATGTGTTTCTCTCTTCTCTCTCTCATATGGTGGAATGAAGGAAATAAAAAAAACGAAAGAGTTTTGTAGGAAATCTATGGTTTAAGGATAATCAATAACCTAAGGATAAGGTTTAAGGATAACCTAGAACCTAAGGACAAGGTTTAAGGATGATCAGGAATCTAAGGATAAGGTTTAAGGATGATTAGGAACCTAAGATAAGGTTTAAGGATAACCAGGAGCCTAAGGACAAGGTTTAAGGATGATCATAAACCTAAAACAAGGTTTAATGATAACCAGGAACTTAAGGACAAGGTTTAATGATGACCTAGAATCAAATGACAAGGTTTAAGGATGACAAGGAACCTAAAACAAGGTTAATGATAATCAGGAACCTAAGGACAAGGTTTAAGGATGACCTAAAATCAAAGGACAAGGTTTAAGGATGACCTAAAATCAAAGGACAAGGTTTAAGGATGACCAGGAACCTAAAATGAGGGTATGGTTTAGGATGACCAAAAATCGATCCATTAGGGAAAGATATTTTGAAAGAAGTTTCGAGATTGTTTAACAACAAATCAAATGGAATTATTCTTATTTTGGTAAAAGATACTGACTATCAAAATCCTTAAGAGAAAATTTTAACAAAATGATGCTTTGAATAATCATTTGAAGAGATTAGATAAAAATGCCAAATTGAAAATAACCTAATTAAAAAAGGTATTTCGCACTGGCTCACATGATAGCTTCAATTCCCATCCATTGATGTGGGGAAGCTATTCAATTCTCACTGGTGATGCTTCACAAACCTATGTCAAAGGTTTTCGGAAACGTTCACATTGAATGCAAATTAATTGATCAAAAAAGGTCTTTCAAAAGGACTGTAATATAAGTTTGGTCATGGGCTTACACAAAGGGTATTTGCTTTGAGGCCAAGAAAAGAAACATACCATCAACATCTTTAACGGGTTTACAAGTCAAGAACCTTGAAGATAAGACAATATATGATTACTTCCACTCCTTCTAGCGGTAGTTTCTTTGTCAACTCAAACCATCCCAATCCGAAGAGACTTCAAAGAAGTTTGTAATGTCGGTTCGAGTTAGGTTCAAAAGGGTTAAAATTTTGTAGAAAGGGTTTGAAAAAGAAATGATGATTATCTTGGCATCATTACCAAATCATCCAAATTTGACATCATTTGACTTTTGAAAACCAAATTGTCTCGAAAGTCTATTTTTCTTGCAACATAAGAGCTTTGCTCTTTTTAAGCATATTTTGCAATGAAAATTTTGTTTTCATCATAACCATGTTACTTTTGTCTTTTGATACATTTTCTTTTTCATGGGCATCAGCCTTGCTTTTACCAGGCACACTGCTTTTTCATGCCTCATAATATTTATCTTTTGAGCTCTTTGGACTCTCGAGACACTCTATACATGTTTATCAATTTTTCTAAATTTTCTTGGTAAATCACATGCATTGCCCAAATGTAGGGAGATAATCAACATTTTGGGCTTTGAAATGAACATGCTTAAGGCTCAATTTGGCTAAGCAAAGGAATACTATGTTTGGGTAGAGGAAAATAATGCTCTTCTTCACTTTGGGATGTTTCAAGCTTTCATAAAGATCCACCTGAAATTACCACAAGAAGGTTGATACAAGTGAAAATAATAAAATCTTTCTTAATCTTTTTGCTCAAAAAATGATCAACCACAACTTCTTAACTTGCCCCAATATGGGGTGGTTCTTGACAGGAGTATTTTGAAAATTTTCCCTATTTGGCTCAAAGTGGCTAGCAAAGGATAAAATGAGTGTTTAGGATAGAGAAATGAAATGCCTTTTATCACTTCAATCCATGTATTCAATGTGAACGAACCCTACGTCCTAAGACATGGTTTTTCGCTCAATTATCTCAAAATGTGTATAGGGACGTGTTTGATCAAAGGTTTGCCTTTTATCATCCTAGGCATTTTCAGTTGGCATTTTTTAGAAATCCCTGTTTTTCAAAGGATCATTTGGTTAAATCTCCCATCTTTGGGGAATTTTAATAAAATCAAAACATTTGAAAATCCTTTTTGACTCATCTGGGGATGTTTTTTTAATAAAATTTCAAACTTGAAAAACATTTTAAACAGAAAAGGTCCTTACAAAAAGGATCTACTTCCTAAACTCTAGGGAAAATATAGATTTTTGATTTTTGATTTTTTTTTTCAGCTACTTCCTCGAGCTTGACTCCTTGAGGTTTGGAATAGCTTCTCTGGGGAATAATTGAGTACCTACAAAATGAACAAATATGCAAAAAATGCCATGTATGCATGATGCAAATGTCCTAAAGTGACTTGGATTCAATCCAAAAGTAGCTAAAAGGCTTCTTATTCAAGGAAAATATTTATTGACAGCATCAGCATTTACATGATTTGACAACTCTCGGCCATCCATTTCTACAAGAATCAATGCTCCGCCGGGCAACACTTTCTTGATGACATACGGTCCTTCATAATTGGGGTGAATTTCCCACGATCTAGAATGATGGGTAGGACTTTCCTCAAAACCAGGTCGTTGACCTCAAAATGCCTAGGTCGAACCTTACGGTTGAATGACTTAGCTACTCGCTTTTGGTAGCTTTGTTCATGGCACAAGACTTTTACCCTTTTTTCATCAATCATGTTAAGCTGTTCAAATCTTTGTTGAATCCATTCTGCTTCAGAAAGCTTTATTTGCAAAAGTACCCTTAATGAAGGAATTTCCACTTCTAAAGGTAAAATTGCTTCCATTCTATATACTAATAAGAATGGTGTTGCCCCAATCGAAGTGCGAATAGAAATTCGATAAGCCATTAACGCGTACGGAAACCGCTCGTGCCAATCTCCGTAATTCTCTACTGTCTTGGACAGAATCTTCTTTACATTCTTGTTTGCCGCCTCTACAGCTCCATTCATTTGTGGGCGGTAAGGAGAAGAATTCAAGTGGCGAATGTGAAACTTATTGAGTAGCTCATCCACTACTTTGTTATTCAGGTTTGACCCATTATCTATGATAATTGCTTCTGGAATCCCGTATCGAGCGATAATGTCTCGACGAATAAATTTTGCCACACTTCTCGCAGTGACGTGGGCATAAGAATTGGCTTCGATCCATTTGGTGAAGTAATCGATAGCCACTAGAATGAAACGGTGCCCATTTGATGCCTTAGGATTAATTGGTCCGATAATGTCAATCCCCCACATTGAAAAAGGCCATGCTTCGGACATTTGATGTAATTCATTTGGAGGAGCATTGATTTTGTCTCCATAAACTTGACATTGATGGCAACATCTAACATGTTAAATACAATCGGCTTCCATGGTTAGTCAGTAATAACCTAGCCTCATGATACTCCTTGCTAGAAGATGGCCATTCATATGAGGACCACATTCTCCTTCATGTATCTCTTTCATTAATAAATTGGCCTTTTTGGTGTCTACGCACTTCAATAGGACCGAATCAAAAGATCTCTTATATAAAGCACATCCGCTAAGAAAGAATTTAGAAGCTAACTTAGTCAAGTATTTTCGATCCGTAACTCGACTTCCTTGGAGAAATTTTCCTTCTCGAAGGTAATTCATGATGTCATAGTACCATGGTTGACCATCGAGTTCTTCTTCTATAACCATGCAATACGCAGGCTCTTTTAAAATATTGATTTACAAATGATCAATATTCAAACCATCGGTTACTTGTAACATTGAGGATAATGTTGCCAAGGCATCACCAAATTGATTATGAGATCTTGGCAAATAATCAAATGGGATCTCTTCGAATTCTTCCACCATGTCTTTAAGATACTCATGGTAAGGAATCAGTTTTGAATCACGAGTTTGTCATTCACCTCCTGTTTGGAGAAGGATAAGTGCGGAATCACCATAAACTTGCAATCTCTTAACCTTTATATCAATAGCTAATTGGAGACCAAGGATGCAAGCTTCATATTCTAAAATGTTCTTGGTACAAGGAAATACCAACTTTGCAGCTACTGGATAATGTTGACCCACTGGGGATATCAGGACTGCTCCAGTGCCAGAACTGGAGAGGTTAACAGCTCCATCAAAATACATGGTCCACTTGTCTTGTGATACCAAATGGATTCTTTCATCAATTTCATCCCAGTCGTCTGACTTTAAGGGACTTTTAGCTAACATGTCAGCTATGGCTCGCCCTTTGACGGACTTCTGAGACATGCTCTGGATATCAAATTCAGAGAGCAATATTTGCTATTTGGCAAGCCTCCAACCAGTGCAGGCTTTTCCAAAAGATACTTGATAAGATTATTTTCATTCACAAGCAAGATACGATGGTGAAGAGTGTATTGTCGTAATCTGTGTAATACCTAAACTAAGGCTACACATGTTTTCTCAACTTCAGGGTATCAAGCTTTACTAGAGGTAAACTTCTTGCTGAGATAAATAGCATGTTCCATTCCATCCTCTGGTCTCTTCTGTGTTAATATAGCTCCCAAAGATTCATTATGAATGATGAGATACAAAATCAAAGATATACCTGAAATAGGCAATACTAAAACCGGTGGTTGTGAAAGATACTGTTTCAATTGTTCAGAGGATTTTTGACAATCTTCGTTCCATTCAACTTTGGCATTCTTTTTCAATAGCTTGAAGAATGGCTCGGCTGTTTCAGATAACTGGAAAATAAATTTTGCAACATAATTTAGTCTTCCCAGTAAGCTTCAAACCTCCTTGACAATAAAAGGGGGTTTCAAATCACATATGGCCTTCATCTTCGAGGGATCAATCTCTATGCTCTTGTTACTAACCATAAATCCAATGAGTTTTCCAAACTTTGCCCCAAACACGCATTTAGTGGGGTTAAGCCTTAGCTTGAACTTTCTAAGTCGATCAAATAGTTTCCTCAAGACTTCAATGTGGTCTTCACCTTGTCGTGATTTAGCGATCATGTTGTCGACGTAAACTTCAATCTCTTTATGCATCATGTCATGGAATAGTGTCACCATGTCTCTTTGGTAAGTTGCCCCCGCGTTCTTCAAGCCAAATGGCATAACCTTGTAACAGAATGTTCCCCATGGGATGATGAAAGATGTTTTAGTCGTATCTTCTTCTTTCATTCGGATTTGGTTATAGCCAGAGAAACCATCCATGAAGGAAAATAATTTGAATCCTGCTGTGTTGTCAACCAATACATCAATATGTGGTAATGGGAAATCATTTTTGGGACTTGCTTTGTTCAAGTCACGATAATCGACACATACCCGAACTCGTCCATCCTTCTTTATAACTGGGACAACATTAGCAATCCAGTCAGCATAATGAGTAACCTCAATGAAATCAACTTTTAACAGTTTCATGACTTCTTCCTCAATCTTCTTGGATAATTCTAGCTTCGTCCTCCTAAGCTTCTGTTTCTTAGGCGGAATGGCAAGATCAAGAGGCAACGTGTGTTCTACAATGTTGGGGTCCAGACCCGGCATGTCAGCAGAAGACCAAGCAAAGACATCCCGATACTCCTTCAATAGTTCGATCAGTCGATCAGTATCTGTTTGA
This sequence comes from Syzygium aromaticum, assembly GCA_024500025.1. Lineage (NCBI taxonomy): Eukaryota > Viridiplantae > Streptophyta > Magnoliopsida > Myrtales > Myrtaceae > Syzygium > Syzygium aromaticum. Next base: position 7,077,788 of record CM044890.1, read on the forward strand.
GAGATACATGTCCCAATTTTTGTTTCCTTGGGAATTTCATAATCACCCAAATTTATAATGACAGTTTGTTCTTCCGTGGGAGGTTTGGATTCTTCATGTCGGATCTATTCTTTTTTAATGACCTGGGAATCTTCTTCATTTTCGGGATCAGAATAATCAGATTCGTATGAGTTTTTTGGACATGAATCCAAGCCATGCATATGACTATCATGATTATGCATAGTGTCATGCCTGAGATGCAACAAAAAAATGGTTAGTATATGAAGATAAGAAATGCAATGCATGAAGATGTGATGAAAGAAATTTTTCGAATTCCAGATTTTCGAAAATTTCATGGGGAACTCGTCCTCATATCATTGGACATCCTTGTTCCAAAGGATTATTTTGAAAACTATAGATCGTGCAGAAGCCCAGGCCTTAAAGCATCATCATAGGGCTGGTTTGGTATACTTTCGCACGTCTATTAATAAAACATGATAATGCTTTTATTGATATGCAGTAAATGTCATATAGTGTTTTGGATCCAAAGTTCGTGATCTGAATTATTACAACATATAAAATGAACGAAACAAATAAAATGAACAAATGGAAGTCCCTTATAGGGGAGAATTAGATGGATTACAATTGAAAACAAAGTAGAACACGGAAACATCCCTTACACAGCGGGATCGGTAGGTAGATCATCCTCAAAGTTTTCGGAAATGGCACCCACAGAACTCTCTTCAAATAGGTGGATGATATCATAGATATCTATTTCTTCGTCTTGGAGAAACTTTGGCGGTCCATGGAATAAATCTTTCAATGGAGGAGGGAGCAAACGTCGATAACTCTTTTCATTGATTCTCGGGCTTTTCTAATTACCTTGATCCTGTTGATCGCCTTGGTAACCTAAGCCTTCTCGTTTCTTTCTCTTAGTCACCTTAATTGGTGTGAGAATGCCTTGGGACAGCTTTCCCAATCCTTTGCCAATAGTAAATCCATGTTCGATCAACACTTTGCTAGACATAAAGGTCGCCTTTGAATAGTGAGGCTTTCTCATGATAGTGCCTGCGGGCACATGAGATACTGACACTAACTCGAATGAATGGTAGCTTGATTCTCCTTTTACTTCTGGCTCCACATAAGGAATTGCGGTATTGTTGAAGGTTTCGGTATCCTTCTTGCAATGGATAGTTATAATCTTGCCACACACGACAAAGCGGATCATCTGATGTAGACTTGAGGGTATAACACCCGCAGCGTGAATCCAAGGTCGTCCTAGCAACAAACTGAAGTTACTTGAGATATCGAGCATTTGAAATTTTTGAGTAAACATGACTGGACCAATCATCAGCTGCAAGTCAATTTCTCCTAGAGCTTCCTTCTTCATGCCATCAAAGGCTCTGACTGGAGTTTTAGAAGAACGAACATTATCCATACCTACACCTAAACGGCGCAAGGTTGATAACGGACAAATATTGAGAGCTGAACCGTTATCAATGAGTATTCTCGATATCCTTGTATCGAAGTGTTGAACAGAGATGTATAATGCATTAGAGTGCGCTCGCCCTTCCGGCGGTAAATCCTTTTCGAAAAAAGAAATTTGATCCTTAAGAAGAATAGCACCTACAAACTCTTCCAATTGTATCTCTCTGATTGTCTCGAGTACATGTACTTTATTAAGAATTTTTAAGAGAACATTCCTATGTTTCTCGGAAGACTTGAATAGTTCAAGTAACGAGATTTGAGCCGGCATTTTTCTTAACTGCTCGATCACTTCTACTTCATTCGTTTTGAGAGTTTTGAGGAGTTGCTCCATCTCCTCTTCGGTTACAGCCTTTTTCTCAACACTTTCATGAGATGGAAAACATTGGCTTGACCGAGTAACAGTATCTATTTCATTAGACTCATAATTCCAAGGAACTGCCTTGAAGTCGTAAACAGGAGGTATTCTTGCTTTCGAATTCTCGTTTTTCTTCGGTGGCAGCTCGATCACAACAGGCTCAAAGTCCTCATTAAAGATATTTATATCTCCGAAGCCATCAGCCATTAAATCTATAACCACAAGTTCCACAACATGCGCTTGGATTTCACTAGTAGCATTCAATTCAATCACAACAGGATTAATCACAGCTACCATGCCATCATCTTCAAATTCGGACCCCCATCCACTTGGGACGATAGTCTTAAGGTCGATAAAAACGCTTGGAGGAGGATAGTATTTTACCATGAAGTCATATTTACCACTCGGCTGCCCGAGAGTATCAACAATTTCACCTTTTTCAATTGCCTTCCTAACGAACTCTCCATCCCAGTGGGAGGTATGGCGCTCAAATTCCGAATCAGCATCGGAAAGAATCTCTTTGTTATCTTCATCGTTCCATTCAGTTAGAACAATGCCTTTCTCATGGGCCTTCTTCATAAATTCACGACCTCGATGGGCTTTCTTGCTCTCACATTCCAAATCACCATCGAAAAATATGTCACTTCATGGTTCATCAACATCTGGATCGTATCCATCATCTTTTGGCTTAGAGCATGAGACTTTACCTGCGAACTTGTAAGAGAATTTTTCGGACGACAAATCAATTACAACAATCTTGATGGACCCTTCCGGTTTCCTTCCTTGAAAAGGCTGAATTATGCCTAAAGTAGCCATCTTGGCTAGGCAATACATTTTCTCCTCTCGGGATACATTTCCTTCTTTCGGTTGATCTCTAGCTATAGTCAATAGCTCTTCCAACTTCACCGTGTCGAGCAAGAAATGTTTCTCATTCTCGTCTCCAAATATCACATTAACGGCTTCAGTATGATTAGAGAGCGGATTTTGTTAAACGTTTGGAGTAGCATCTTTAAACGACAAGATCCTCTTATCCAACAGGTTTTGAATCTTGATATTGAGAGTATAATAGTTGTCCACATCATGGCCCTTCTCGCCCATGTGGTGCACGCAAGATTTTGCCAAATCAAACCCAGCAAACTTTGGTGGGTTATCTCTCGGGATTTCTTTTGCTACAAGTATTTGTTCAATCAACATCGGCAGCAACTAAGACATAGGTCTTGGTAATGGAGTGAATTGTCTTTGTGGAACTTTTCATTTTCGATCAAAATTTCGGGAAGAGCCTCCTGTTTCCATAACGGACCTTTGAACTAGTGAGTTTAATGGCTTTTGAGTATTAGGATTTTGAATGTAGGCAACCTCCACCATTGGCTCCTTATCCTTCTTTAAGGTAAATCTGCGAGTCGTCATCTCGGATAATCAACCCTCTCGCATGATTCCTTCAATATGTTCTCCCAGTTCAACCATTGCGGGGAAATTGTGATGCAAGTGTTATTAAACATCTTATCAAAGTATTCTCGAAGTAGAGCTCGAAGAAACAGCTGCATGATCTCTTTCTCGGATAGCGGAGGTTTAACTTGGGACGTCGTAGTTCTCCACCTTTGGGCATACGCTCTAAAAGTTCCGTTTCTCCTTTTATCAACCCGGACTAGCTCTTCACGGGTTGGAGCAATTTTGGTATTAAACTTGTATTGTTGGAAGAATTCATCTGCGAGATCTTCCCAGGTGCAAATTTTCTCCAAATTCAACTCGATGAACCACATTAAAGCGGAATTAGCCAAAATATCTTGAAAATTGTTGATCAACAGTGGAGTGTTATCGGAGTAACGAGCCATCTTATTCAAATAATATTTCAAGTGGGTCTTAGGGCACCCAGTTCCATCATACTTCCTTGAGAATTCGGGCTCATTGTAAAAATCAGGGACTTTCACCTTTGTAAAAGGCAACAGCTTATCAAAGCCTTGGAGTTGATGACCGTGCAACATGCACAAATGTTCTTTCAATTTTGCAATACGTCTTGCACTCTCTTCATCCATATGAACAACATGCAACTCCTTAGGTGGAGCTTCCAAATCAATAACAGCAGGAATAGCATTAACAGAGACCTCTTCAGCCGGTCCTTTGTCAACAGGATCTATCACCGGTGCATCAGCAGGCGCATTAAGAGTAGAAGCTGCAGCAGCAGGAACCACAGGCGTGAGATTCTTTACTTGATTTGTAAGATCAATTAAGAGCGCCATCATTTGCGCCATCTGATTCTCAATGGTAATAACGCGAGTACGAGTGTCCTCATTTTCCATCATTGCTTGGCGACGGGTGCGTATAATAGAACGCGTCTTAGCCGTATTTTAGTACCTTATTTTTAAAAAAAATAAAAATCAAGTTGGTATGCGGAAAATGAATTGAGACGAAAATATAAAACCCTTTAATTTTATATTTTCTTTGGATAAAATAGAGATAAGAAATATTCTCATGATCCAAATATCATGTGAATAATCTCTTATCACAATTTCTTCACAAGAAATTATACAATTAAAGGGGTAACACACAATGATTAATCAAGATGTCCCATCTATATTCCATTGGAATCTCAAAAAAGAAAGTACACACAAAGGGAAATTTCACTATTAACAACAAAATTCGTGAAATACAATCCCTATAAATCAATTTAAAAACAAGAAGAGAATCCTATTACATTATTACTAAAATGAGTAAAAAGGAGACCCTATACATCAAATCTATAAAATGAAAATTATATGAAAGGAGATTTCCTCATGGAATATAGCAAAAAATGTAATGGATCTTCTTTAGATGCGAGGCGAATTCGTTTGTTTTCTTGGGTCAATCGTTCAACCTCAGCTAAAGCCTTATCCCTTTCCCTAAGAGCTCTTACGGCTATAGCTTCTTGTTGAGTTGGCTTCTCGGGGACATTAGGGAGATCCACTTTAAGCTCGGGCTCGAGACGACGGTGTATGTACTCCAGCAATGCATGATGTATCTTCATTTCTCCTTCCAACTCTGACTCGTCGATAATGAGAATTGGCTCCAGGTGGCATTTGTACCACATATCAATGATGGACTTGATCATTTCCTTCAAATTAGCCATTTGGTCCTTTTGGATGACATCTTTGCGATAGTCAAAATGATATAACCCCAGCTTAAGGAATGGCAGAATCTTTTGAAGCACGCGATATTGATGGATCACCCTAAAAGGGTAATATGACGTGGACCCCGTGAGACCCAAAAGTGGGATTGGGTTGTCAGATCCGTTATTAAGGCGCACCTCGGGATTTCCAAGCCAACGAATATACCATTGGATTTGATTTGGAACAAGGTTCTTAAAAAAATTAAACCAAGTTGAGAATGACCAATGAGGAATGATTTCTTCCTTTTCTCGGAAAAACGAAATAGGATGACAATCTTTGGACACATCTATGATTTTCAACCTCAAACCAAAGTCTTTGAGATAAGAGACCAACCAAATTTGGAGTAAACTTATTGGGGCTCTAAAAATACTATTTCTGTTTTGTTTGAACCTATTGAGTGATATGAAGGTCTTACCTAGGATCATATTGGAGAATCTTTTGAACATACACACTTGATTGACAATATGAATTACCGAAGGATCCATGGTCTTTTTGGTGAATGGAAAAACCACAAAACCAAATAATGCTAAGAGAAAAACTCGAGGAATTTGATTACCCGCTTTTTTTGGCAAGCTAGAAAAATGTCGTTCTAAGAATGCAAAGGAAAGTGCATTGGAATTTCCTCTAAGAACGCCTTTGATTTGGAGAATGTCAACTCCTAAAAATTGGCTCAAAAGAATTATTGGATCTATATCTATCGGAGGACTAACCAGACCAAAAGACCCGACTTTTCCAATGGCAATATCGTACTCCTCAATTGTAAGGGTCAACTCATTTTGACCAAACACAAAAGTGGATGTCTTTAAATTCCAAAAATGGGATAATGCTTTAATCATAGCGATACGAGGGTCGACATATAAAAGTGCGGGAAGATATCCGATCCTCTTTTCCACGTAGTCTTTATGCTTTGACTTAAGACTTTTCCACATGGTTACGAGAGCTCTTGGTACGGGGATGATTCGAATCTCCATCATATCCATTTTAACTAACCCTAATTTGGGGCATCGAGATTAATCACCACATATTATAGAAAGGAATATAACGTGGAATTGAAATGGCATAATTGAAATTGTAGAACGATATAATCAATCTTACCACGAAGAAAAAATGGCAAACATATCGACACATCGCATGAGGACTTGTAAGGTTTGATATATAAGGGTAGGATTCTAAAGGTTTAAGGTCCCGACCTTAATTAGATAAAAAGAGTTTACCCACTGCTACTAACATCGGTCGGTGCGCTTCTTACTAATCAAGATGAGCGGTATTGAAGAATGGATTACCACATGCATTCACATGCGGATTCCACTCTTAATATCTCCTAAAAGTGCCCTAAAAGCGATTCGGGGTTTTAGACCGTAGGATGTGGGTGCATTGTGTCGTGCTAAAGCAAGTAAACATGCATTTGAATTTAAAGCAAACAACACTTCAATATAATCTCATACATTCAACATACATCCGAACGCTACCTACAAAACAAGGGATTTGCATTCACTCCACCCCTTATGTTTCCAACCTACAAAACCATTTAACACATGGTTAGTGGACTAACCTCATTTTCCACGTGACTTCGACATGCGGTCGATACTACAAAATGTAAACAAGTGAGATAACAACCAATAAGTTTATTACGGCTTTAATCCACTTAGGTTTGTAACCTAGTCCCCAGCGGAGTCGCCAAGTTTGTCGCGACCTACCTCACAAGGGCCGAACTCGGTAAGGCTAGTTTAGAGATAAATGTTCATAAAATGGTTCATATGGTATATCATAAAAAATGATTTTATTGAAGTATAAATCTTTTGACTATCCATATGATCCATTGATCATGAACGTGGATCTTTCCTAAATCGATATCTCGCGTGGTAGCGGATCGATTTTGTTTTTTTTTTAGTTGTCACCACTAGCCTAGGTCGGGAGTCGGCTAGAATACCCAATTGAAATGCAGGAATTTCGTTTCGGTTTCTACGAAAACCAAAGATCAAAGGTTCGAGGACTTGCTTACGTTAATATTTCAATTAACGCCCTTTCGGTACCGCTAAATTTAACATGATTGTTATCTAAATTGTCATGCATTTTTTTTTTTACCATTTTCATGTTTAAAGTCTTAGTCCACTAGGTGATTATGCATCTTGATTTTGTGTTTTCAATTAAGATTCTAAACTAATCCTATCTTTGTCTAGAAAAAGAAAGAAACAATCAATTGTGTTGAAAGACATTTCGGAAAATAAAAACTCAAAATATTGAAAAGACGAGCCAATTCTAAGTGCGAGAAAGTAAAAACCCGCAACTCGTTGGGTGTTTATTATAACACAAATTGAAAACCCGAGACATGATCGAAGATGAATGAATTGAGTACAAATTGAAACCGGATCGAACATCAGTTTATCGCCATCATCAAATGAATACAAATGGAGACCGGATTGGATATCGGTCAATCGCCTTGGTTTTTTATCATTTCGAATTATCCTCCCATGGACCGCCTCTCAGATATCGGTGTTTATATTCATAACATTTATTCACGACAAACAATGCATAAATGAACAATCAAAGAAAATAAATGGTGCAAACAATTCACTAATCAAACACGGGCCTCAGGATCTGCCTTTGTTTTTCATGCATTTCGATTTACCACCCACCTAATCATTTAACATTATTTGATCAATGGTTAATGATAATGAGCTACCATTTGCATTCACAAAAACGGCAACTCATATCAATTAACTCCTAAAGTCGAGTTCTAAATCACCACAATAGACTACCCGTCGAACATGTATCGGGCCTAACATTCATCTAACAAACACATGCATAGCAATGAAATAAGCATGCATTCAGGCTCATGGGCCTTATTTCGAAGCCAATCAAACAAAGAGAAGTGGGCTTCATAAGGAGACCACTTATTCAGTTTTTATCTAATTCGGATTGCTTCTGTTCAGATGTGATTAACTACCCTAATGATGTCTGAATGAAGTGATTCAGGTGTCATTAAAAAGCTCATGACATGAGGAATAAAAGTTAAGAAGAACATTTTTTATAAATCCTCACCGATTTTTTCGAAAATGACAAATTTACCCTTGGTGACAGGCTAGACCCGATTCTGTTATGGATTTCAAAATAATGGCGGGAAAAATAACAAATCTTATCAAAATTGCATGAAAATTTTTAGGCAGTTAGGACTCTCCGTGTGTAACAAATTTAATGTTTTGAGTTTTAGCTAAAAAGTCATTCAAATTTTTATAAAATTCGATTTTCAAAAAGGACTCAATTGCAAATCAAACTTTAACCCGAGAAGGCCTTATATGAAATTTTAAGCAAATTGACCCTCCAAAAATTGCTATTTGGACCTTAAAATTTTCAGTCAACATAATAAGACCCCAATGAACAACTTTTTAATTTTGTTTTTTTGCAAAAAAGGACTCTAACTTTATTAAATTTGGAAAAACGTCTTTTGGATTCAAAAGGAATGAAAATCGGATTTGAACACAGATACTGATTCGATCATGAAAATTTCTTTTGAAAATTCAAATGAATTCTGATTTTGATGAAATTAGTATAAACTTTTATGAAATTAGTATGAAATTAGTATCAATGAAAAGATCTCGATCTCAATGTGAACTTTTATGAAGAAAACTTTTTCATATTTCGAATACACGAATTTATGAAAATAGAAGAACACACGAATGTCAATCAGAAACCAGTCTGTCACCCGATTCATGCATAGATGACGTTGCAGATCATACCATGCTAACATGATTGGAATTTTATGAAAATTTTATGATGAACAGATTAAGATGTGCTTTACGATTTTCGTGAATAAAGTTTTTTTCAAAAAATGACCATAGAAAATCAGAAAAATCACAGAACAGCACAATATCAATCAGGACATCATCAGAACAGACTTGAACATCACATTTCAGATTCTAATCCTAACTTTCGAAATAGTTTTGACATAGCAAATCAAGTCCGATTGAGGCATGCGATATATCAAATCGAAGCTTAAAATGCGTTTTATGATTCTCTAGTTTATCACTTCATAAGATTTCGACATTAACAAACTCAAATCGGCATCTCTGACATGCAGGTTTTCCTGAATAGGAATTCACAAAACCACATCCAAGAGCACTTACCTTGTTTAGTGATGCTCCGACGCATGATCGAGCGATCCGGCCTCCGTATTCAGATCAAGAACAGCATGGAGAAGCCTCAAAAGCTCGGTTAAACTATGATAAGAGATTGCACAAACTATAGTGAGAATCGATTCGTTTTCACACTAATGAACTAACAACAGAAAATCAAATCAAAAGACGCGATCCGGTAGCCGTTTAACGAGAAGCCGGCCACCACAGCGACATGAAGATGCCGAGGAATGCTGCTGCAGGTTCTGGATTGCCAGAGGGAACGCCGATTGGCCGGTTCAGCTGCTTGAACCGGCAGATCAAATCACCGGTGATCAAATCGGTGATGCTGCTGTGAGGGAAAACTCGCCGAAATGAGATGCTCCGGCCACCAGCAGGCTGGGCTGGTGCTGCGACTGACTTTGTGACACCGTGGGGGACGACGATGAGGTGGTGATCCGCCGGAAAATGGCCAGTGATGAAGCGGGATGGCCGGCGACCGAGAGAGAATGAGAGAGAGAGTGATCGTGAGTTTAGAGAGAGAGAGAGAGAGAGAGAGAGAGGAGAGAGAATTCAGATCTGAAAATGAGCATCTCCCTCTATTTTGAAGGGAAAAAACACTATATACTTCCATTAACTTTGTATCCTAGCCCTTAGATTGATCCAATGGCCTAGAATGCATTCTTAATGATTAAAAATATTCTTTAGGGGCTAAAGATTGGTGATATGGCATTATGGATGGACATGATCAATTCTAAATGAATGGCCATGATTGATTTGCTTACCCCTTAATTAATTTGCTTAATCCTTAATGAAGGGTATTTTGGTAATTTTCACTTATGGGCATTTTCGTAATTTTCAATTAAGGGCATTTTTGTCATTTTTGGGCTCAAAGGGATGGGGCTGGCCTAGGCTGGTCGGAATGGACCGTCGGTCGCTGAACTTTTGATTGGAAAATGGCTAATCTGATCAGACCAGTTCAATTTGAATCAAACCGGATTGAGCCGGTTAGCCCCGAATTTGGCCTGATTGAACTAGATCAATTCTTGATTCCATTTGTTCTAATTTTGTGTAATTTGATTCCTATCATGATTAATTGACCCCATTAATATCGAATTCAATTAAGTTGGATTAAACCGATTTGAAATTCATGCACAAATTGATCAAATTTAACTTGTTTGTCTCAATTGCTCTTGAATTTGGGTAATTGCATGGCCAAACTAGACTAATAAATTTAATTGAAGTTCAATTAACCAAATTGAGTCTTAATTCATCAAATAGAATATTAGTTTAGAGTAGGTCAAGTTGAATTGCACTAATTGGACCATTTACTCTTAGACTTCTTAATCATTGGATCACTAAATTGATCAAATTGACTCAAATTCATGTGAATCTTCCAAAATTGATCTTGAATTTGGATTTGATATAAGAAATTTGGCTTAATCGTGTCTCAATTGTGCAAATCATGAGAATCGATCCAAATCACTGATTATGGCCAAAATTAGGGGTTTTGTGTTTGGCTTGGAATTACAAAATTGGTTTAAAAATTGAATATAAGATGACATCTAGATCAAATGTCGTAAAGAAAACTAACCTAAAAAATGACTATAAATGGAGTAATTTCATTTTTGGCCGATTTGAACCAAATTCCGCAAATTGAAAAAAAATTAATTCTAAACCGATTTTTGCAAAATTTTAAATACAGAAGTTACATTGAATGTAAAATCAGTTGATTTTTGAATTTTTGCATTTTCCGATTTTTTGGTCAAAGGTTTGACCAAAAGTCAAACCCTAATTGACTTTTTACTAGGAGTTTGATTTTATGATCAAATCTTTGAATTTTTCTAAAATTTCTACTTCTAAAGTGAAATTGAATTTGAAAAGAATTTTTTTATGCGAAAACCCCAATTTGACCCGAGGTTGATTTTTGGTCAAATGATTGACCAAAGAGTCAACACGAAAGTCAACCTTTTGACTTTTCGAGTTTTTGCATGAATTGAATAGAAAATTGTTACAAAAGCTAGGTCAACAAACAGAATTAAAAAATGACACTTTTTGTTCAAGAAACGGGTTCCGTCGCGATCGAAATCATAATCTCGAATTTTCTATTTTTAATGACGCGTCGGCTAAACATTAGGTGGCAACAACTAAAATAGGTATTTGTAGCCCATTGTTCCAGAAACTCCAACCAAGCCGCGGATTGGGTGGCGAAGGCCCAGCGTACTCATTCCTTAACTCCAAATTGGTTTTCTAAACCTCCCCGTACCCTTTGGTCTCTCTTTTGTTATGATTGTGGAAACTCATGTGAGTCAATTTCTAGTGTCTAATGAAAAGTCAAGTGTATTATCGTCCAAAAAAAGAAAAGTAGACAAGTCCGAGTTTTGTCTAGAAGTACACATAAGGATCCACTATTGTTGGGACACGCATGCAACAGAAACTCGATGGATAGGGCAAATGGGTTCAATTAGTTCCCTAAGTCGACTCGTGCTAGGGCTTGGGCTATCCCTGTCTCGTGATTACCCTAAGATGAGGTATCAAAAGTTCGGGAAGATCGTGGATCATCACGGTTGCCCCAACTGGGATTTCCATCACGGTTTGGATAAGAGGATCATCACGGTTGCGTTTTATTTGTTTACCCATCTTTGTTTTCAGGGATAAATCCGACGGTTATAAATCAATTGAAAATTCGAGTTTACTCATTTAAGGATAATTTTAGGCATCGAGTGTGAATTCTTGTCACGCGTGATTTCAGCCGACTTAAATGGCTCGGGAACTCGGCATTTTTCTTGCAAGGAGTACGTCGGGGGATGTTCCCGGCATGACCGAATTCGAGTTTTGACCCGGAGGTAGGCTAATGACACATTCGCAAGATGCGCGTAGGTGAGATTGTTGACCTGCAGAAACGAGGAAAGATCACGGTGATGGTGCAAGGATGGCAACGACTTCAAGCTAGGAGGCAAGACCAACCCGGGAAGACTATGCTTACGAGAAAGAAGAGTCCATCCACGTGAGGAGAAACCGGGAACGAGGACGAACAGTTCCCTTTGACCTTCCCTTTGACATGGAACTACCGACTCGCCCCTTCAGGACGAAGCGGCCGGCCCTAGAGGCTGAAGTTGATGGGTTGATTCTGACGATTAAAAGGGCACGAGAGACTTACTTTTGTTTTTAATTTTTTTGTAATTTCATTGTTTTTGTAGTTACCCTTTCAAAATATTTTTGTAATTTCTTCTTCCGGCCGAAACCTCCCTCTTTTGACCCCCGAACCAGAGCCTCTTAACTCTCCAATTGGCTCAATCAACTCGGCTGAAGTCCTTCACCTGGTGTTAGATCAGCGCCTTCTCTTCTTCTTTCACATGCCCTATGCTTATGTCTTTGCGTTTACATTTCCATTCTGTCCTGTCCCCTCATTGAGCTACAATGCTCAGCTATTTGTTGCCCATTTTAGGCTCCCTTTCTCTCCCAGACGTGTTGCAATAGTCCTTTCTTTTCCCTTCTTGTTCTGGCACGTGCTACAGCTTTTCTTGAGTCCTTGTTGAGGCTACTTTGTCTTGTTTTTGAAGCCAATACAACTTCCATTTTAGGCCTAATTAGGAATGGACTGCTGCAAGTCCACCGATTTTGCCTCTAATTTCCTCTGAACTTTAGTTCATTTCTTGTTCGAGTTTCCTAGTTCCATTGGGACTAGAACTCTGGTGGCAAGATCGCCGTGTCGCCAACAACCAAGTCGGGCCCGATGACCCACAGGAACATCTGGCCGCTGTTCGCAAGCCCCCATGCGAACTCCACCAGCTGTGCCGGAGACATCACTGTGATGCTCCTGAAGTTCGCGTACACGACCGAGCCGGGCGGTTTCCAGTCGAGCCACTTGAGACAGCCCAGCTCTTCCTTCCACAGGTTGCACGCGATCGACCTGGTGTCGTTATTGGGTAGTTGTTCCGTAAGGAGATGAAGGGGACCAATGGTGCAGATGGGGGAACATGGCCTTGAGAGCGTCGAGGAACTCGTGCTCTAATCGGTCGAACGTGTTCAAAACAATGGCTGAGGCTCTCTTCGCTCTCTCGTTTTCGACCAAGCAGAAGTCGACCATCAGGTCGTCCGGGTCAGTGGTTCGGATGAAGCTTGGTAAGTCTTTCAGGCGGATGTTTCTCATCCCGGGTATCCAGTCGACAATGGTGTCTAAGTACCCGTTTGTCAAGTAGCTTGCATCTAAAAATTGAGAGTCGACCAGTTAAACCGTATGACCAGACATGGCCATGGTTCTCATTAAGGATCCGCTTCCCAAAAAAAAGAGTTCGTTCCTTCTATGTCGATCGATGTTTGTGGTGTCACGTGGCAAAGTTCGTGTTGTCAATGCATTTGTTAGACTTAGATTAGGGAAAACACGAGGAGAAAATATTTAGGAGAAGATTGTCGAAGGTTATAGGAAATGATTGAGTCGTAAACAATACGTAAGCTACAGAGCAAGGTTCTTACATCTTTAAATTCTACTTTTGGCAGTGGGTTAATTCCAAAAAAAAGCACCAACTTTATGTCTAGAGACAATTCTGACCCGAACTTTTTTTTGTTCCATAAAAAAGCACCAACTTTAGGTCGAAGGACAATTCTGGCCGAACTTTTTTTTGTTCCATAAAAAAGCATCAACTTTAGGTCGAGGGACAATTTTGGCCCGAACTTTTTTTTGTCCCGTAAAAAAGCATCAACTTTAAGTCAAGGAACAATTCTGGCCCCAACTTTTTTTGTCTCGTAAAAAAACACTAACTTTGACTTAAATCCCAAATCTGGCCCCTATTAACTTAAAACCATTAATTATCTAACTTGACTATTCCATATTAGCAATAAATCCATGTGACTTGCCAACTGGATTTAAAGCAATATTTATTGTCTTATTTTTAAGCCACAATTTGAAGATAAACGGTAAAACTGTTGATCTTATTCACTTCACTGACAAGTCAAAAATATCTCTAGATTGAATCTCTCTGGCCAAACTTAATATGAAACTAAACACTGCTTGTCAACAAACGTCATGGACGAGATTGGCCAAGCTCATCACCATAACCTTTTTTCTCAAACAATGGTGAAAGTCAACAGGTGGTCAGATTTAAAATCATGATGAAAGTTGGTGATTTTTAATGAGACAAAAAAAAAATTGGGGCCGAAATTATCACTCAATCTTAAGTTTGTGCTTTTTTATGAGATAAAAAAAAGTTTGGGCCAGAATTGTCCCTTGACCTAAAGTTGGTGCTTTTTTATGGAACAAAAAAAAGTTCGGGTCAGAATTGTCCCCCGACCTAAAGTTGGTGCTTTTTCATGGAACAAAAAAAAGTCCGGGCCAGAATTGTCCATCGACTTAAAGTTGGTACTTTTTTATGGAACAAAAAAAAGTTCGGGCCAGAATTGTCCATTGACCTAAAGTTGGTGCTTTTTTTTTTAATTAAGCCTAAAAAAAATTCACTATCAAATAATATTTGCTTTATTTTTCTGACGTCATGATGATTTAGAAATGCGAGTCCATGAAAAATCATTTGAATCAATAGAACCATCTTCTTAAATTTAGAAAAATACTTGAAATTTTTCGTGATAATAACTTAATTTAGAAAAATAATTTCACAATTAAAAATAAAAAATAACCTTTCAAAGTATGACTTTTCCTCTGTCATCGGTAAGACCGTCTCCAATGACTGGTCCCAAGTGCTTGGTAGTGGGACCTGAGGTTCCCAGTGCCGGACTTGGAGGCTGTTGGCCAAGCTCGAATCCTCGACGCTCATACCTTGGTCCCTCGACAGCCAGACCCAATACCTTGCGCCTGAACTCAAGTTCTTGGGTCGTAGACAAAAGCGTGTCATTGCTTTCCTATAACAAATATAAAAAGAGTGACTTCCATCTTATTAGCCAAAAGCAACCAAACACATCAAATCATTTTTCTTGAAAATATGTTATCTGAAAGTATTTTCCAGTAAATTCATGTCCCTTAAAATAAAGAGTTAATACCATGAAATGTCCCAAATTTATACATTTGCGATAAATTTACCAAAACTAATTTTTCGATCACGAAAAATTCTAAACTGGTACACCTGTAACAAATTTACCTAAAATTAATGTTTTGACTACCAAAAACCGCAAAAAATCATAAATTAACTCCAGAGGGGTAATCATAAACTAATTTTTTGTGATAAATTTATCCTTCATTAAATTAGATTAATACAAAAAAAATCATAAATTAGTAAATCCATAACAAACAGAAGGGTAAAATCTAAACCAGTACATCCGTCAACTGTCACGTGTCATCAAACTCAATAATTTGATAGTAAAATTTAAAGGAAATTAACGGAGGGTAAATTTATTATATATGTATCAATTTGAGATTTTTGATAGTCAAAATATTAATTTGTAGTAAATTTATCACGGATATACTGGTTTTAGATTTTTTGTGATATTAACTCTAAAAAAAATAGATTTGCCCTCCATGCTCACAAGTGCCATGTTGCTTGACATAAAGTTATTTGAAATGATAAGTAAATTCATTATCGTCTTGTGACTTGTTATTTAATTTCTAGCTATTTATATTAAACAACAACTTTGGTTTTAGTACTATATCGTTAGACGACATAGATCATGTCCAGACCCACAAATGTTCTCGAACAATTGATTATGTTCTAATGATATGCAATTAATTGCCAATATGACGCCATGTCCGGAAAAAGGTTTCAAAAATCAGAGAATCAGTAGCCCTTTTCTTTTCTTTTTTTTTTTTTCTCTTTTACCACATGAGTTGTAACTTTCTTACTTAGCAAATCAAAGTATTTTTTTGACTTAATCAAATCTTTTAAGTCAAAAGTAATTATGGTGATTACACTGCTCTTTTTAATAATTCAAGAATCCAGCGATACAGGTACAAATGCTCAGTTAAACACCCTGCTCTTTTGACTTATATGCACATGTTAGAATGCTAAATGACATGCATGAATAGTATGGCTATGCATAATGAGTCCTAAACTACATGTTATGGAATTAGACATACTTTAATTCAAAATGTCATCTATATGAGATATCAATGAAATTTAGTCCTAAATGACGTGTGATTCACTAAATGTCACGCAATGTGAAGTTTATAAAAATTTATTCTACTAATTAGTGTAATCAATATGAGATTCCCTAAATAATTTTTTTGTTCTTTTTCTTCGTTAATTAATAAAAAGACCCCTAAAGTCTACATGTTAAATGAACATGCATTACGACCAAAAAAAAAATGAACATGCATTAATTCCTAAATGAAAGATGACATACTTTTGATAATAAAATAATGTATATATGCAATCCTAAGTTAATTAACATGTATGAATGACACAAAGATAATCATGAATTAATTCTCTAATGCAAATTATATGAAATGCTATTTGTTATTTTTATAATTATAAAAAAACGACAAATTTAAATCTAGGATTCTATGTATGACCTAATGAACTAACCATCAAATTACTATGTGACTAATAATTAAATGATGCAGTGCTAACCATGTTTTATGCTATATGCAATGAGGTAATGCATGCAATCTAATTAATAACTAAAATTATCTATATGATTTAATTACTAAAACTTAACTCCAAGAATATATGATTCTCTAAATGACACACATTGTCTAATATGCATGTTTATGAGAGTAATTAACCTTAAATCTTCGTGCAATCTAAATCATACATGAGAGATATTAAGGTCCGACACCTCAATATGTCATTAATTGATGCAATAAACGAATGTCTCGAAATACAAGTTAATTATATTTTATTTGGAATTATATCAATTTTCGAGCTACTGATGGTACATAATACGAGAGCAATTAGTACATTCAAAATCATGAAATTTCCCCAGTTGATTACTTAACAAGTGCATCTACGACACTCATTAATAAAATCCTAGTTTTAATTATTTCTTCAAACTATTCTCCAAGGAGTAAGTGTGGGTCAACGAGCTTAAAAAGGAGAAGAAATTCAATTAGTCTTCTTCTAAGAGGAAGTGGTGGCAGAATAAAATAACAAGTTATTCAACCAATCATGTACTCAGAATATGTTCCAATTTGGCTAGTGCCCTCGTCGTGGCCGTGCTCATGGTCACGTCCATATGGTAATACGACTATCATTGTTATTAGTATTATTATTATTGTTACTTCGTGTGCATGCCAACTGCACAAAAATAAATGAAAACAACTCCAAGTTACTAGACCGAAGTTGACACGACATATAAGATTCAGACGAGAGGATCGTCTAAAAGAATTGTTCGGATCCATTCCACGATGTCCGAACAAACTTAATCTCTTCTTCTGACCAATGAAAGAAAACCTTAATCTGTTCTGGGCAGCAGCAACACTTTATCGATCACCTCGTCCAAGTTCGAGAACGACGACCCGGAAGGACACGTGGCCTCTCGGGCCATCTCCTTCCACCCCTTTGCCTTCCTCTTCATCTCCCTCCCTCTCTCCCCCTCCATCAGCTCCCTCACCTGCCTCTCCACCTCGTCCCTCTTCACGTCGCCGTCGATCTCCATCCCGATCCCCCACTCCTCGAGGCTGTACCGGCAGTTCGTCTGCTGCTCCGCAAAGAACGGCCAGCACACCACCGGCACGCCGGCCACGATGCTCTCGATCGTCGAGTTCCACCCGCTGTGGGTCAGGAACCCGCCGACTGCGGGGTGGCTTAGCACCCGCTCCTGGGGGCACCAGCTCGCCAGCAGGCTCCGCTCCCTCGTCGCAGCCGAGAACTCCGGTGGCAAGATCGCCGTGTCGCCAACAACCAAGTCGGGCCTGATGACCCACAGGAACGTCTGGCCGCTGTTCGCGAGCCCCCATGCAAACTCCACCAGCTGTGCTGGAGACATCACTGTGATGCTCCCGAAGTTCACGTACACGATCGAGACGGGCGATTTTGAGTCGAGCCACTCGAGACAGCCCAGCTCTTCCTTCCACAGGTTTGACCCTATCGACCTGGTGTCGTTATCGGGTAGTTGCTCCGTAAGGAGATGAAGGGGGCCAAGGGTGTAGATCGGGGGGAACATGGCCTTGAGAGCATCGAGGACCTCGTGCTCTAATCGGTCGAACGTGTTGAAAACGATGGCAGACGCTCTCTTCGCTCTCTTGGTCTCGCCCAAGCAGAATTCGACCATCAGGTCGTCCGGGTTAGTGGTTCGGATGAAGCTCGGTAAGTCTCTCAGGCGAATGTTTCTCATCCCGGGTATCCAGTCGACGACGGTGTCTAAGTACCCATTTGTCAAGTAGCTTGCATCTGCAAATTGAAAGGTTGATCAATTAAACCGTGTGACCATACATGGTTGGTTCTCATAAAGGATCCGCTTCTCTGAAAAAATTAAGAGTTCGTTCCTACTATGTCGTTCCATGTTTATGGTGTCACATGGCATAGTTTGTGTTGTCAATGCATTTGTTAGACTTAGATTAGGGAAAACACGGGAATATTGTTGAAGGTTATAGGAAATGATTAAGTCGTAAACAATACTTGAGCTCCGGAGGAAGGTTCTTACAATATAAATTCTACTTTTGACAGTTGACTTAGTTAATTCATCAACCCAGGAGAAAAATTATGAGGCAATTCAGTAAAAAACGAAACTAAACAATAGAAGCAGCAAAGCAAACTCACAACCGAGAAAAGAAAAATCATTAGCCGCAAATCTGCTAAGTGAGATTACTTAAATAAACCAAATCAGACAATTATTGATTAATGCATACCTTTGAGTGGAATAAGACCCTTGTCAATAAGACTGCGATACTGCACGTAGCCCATGAAGCCGCACGCGCTCGTCGTCCAGAACAGGACCTCTGGCACGCCGATGGCCTCGGCAGCGTCGAGCGTGAAGCTCATCACGCCGTCAGACACTACGCAGCTCACCGGCGGGGAACCCAACGTGGCGCTCTCCTCGTTGAGCCTCTCGAGCAGGTCCCGGAAGTAGGGCAAGCAGTACTTCCTCGTGGACTGGCAGAGGGCGGGGATGTCCTGGGTGGCATCGGCGTCGGAGGGCGGGAGGCCGTCTGGGATGGTGCGGAACCGGAAGGACGGGAGGCCGTCAAGGGCGGAGGGGCCGCGGGACCGCAGAAGGCGGCTGTGGTTGTACTCGGTGTTGACGAAGGTGATGTGGAAGCCGCGGTGGTGGAGGAGCTTGGCGAGGTTGAGCATGGGGCTGATGTGGCCCTGGGCTGGGTAGGGAATGCACACTGCGTGTGGCTTCTGGGCCATCTCTCTCTCTCTCTCTCTCTCTCTCTCTCTTCTCTGTGTTTTTGGCAAAGGAAGAAGAGATGGGAATGGTGAGGGAACGTGAGGTTTTGGTCCATATATAGCGGGCGAGACGAGAGAGAGAGAGAGAGAGAGAGAGAGAGAGAGAGAGAGGGAGGGGAAGGAGGGTTGAACGTCGGCGAAGAATTCCCGCCAAGTTGGAAGACGCGACGGAGATGAAGATTTGATGAACCGGACGGTCAAATTACGGCGTCGATTTTTTTAATAGGGTAAAAATAGCATCGCCAAATCTTTTGGAATATCTTAGGGAGAAATGATTCAGTGGTTTGACTCATTTAGGCAAATGAGTCGATAAAAAAACTTTTTTTAAGGTATTAAAAAAACTTTTTTTAATACCTTACCCAAAAAAAAAAAAAAAACTTTTTTAATCAATCGGAAAATCTATGCTTGAATAAAAAAAAAAGTTTCATAATTTTATCATTAGTTTGGATACGCCGTGAACTTCATTACTGCAAGACCATCATCAGTAATTGGAACGAAGTGCCTGATGGTTGGAACCGGGGTCCTCGATGGCCCGACCTTGGAAGCCGGCGGCAGGATTTAGATCCCTCCTCAGTGCTTCGACCTTGGTGCCTTGGCAGCCGGACTTGAGACCTTGCTCTTGAACTCCGAGTCCTAGGGTTGTGTTTGATTATTTTTTTTTTTCATTTGTGTGTTTCATAGTTTTCCTGTAATAATCATGCAAAGAAAAAAAAAACCAACCAAACACAAGTAAATCAAATCATTTTTCTTGAAAATAACTTTGTCTAAAAATACTTTCAAGCAAAGTTCATTGTCCTTGAAACAACCAGACCAGTAATTTGGCAAGGAGAAAAATGAATTTATAAGAAGGATATGTCATAAACACCAAACGATGTTCAATTAAGTGAATTATGTTCGAGAACCGATTCCATTTGTTCACGTTGTCTTATATGCTAAAATTTTACACTAATATCATCTCCATTCTCACGCTCTTCATATCGAACTCTACAAGTCATTATTGAAAGCAACATATATGCATGCACGTCTAGTGCAAGCAGCAAAGCTTTCGGACACACATATGCCATGAGCAATGGAAGCCAAAGGTTGATAGTGCACTTATAAGAATTCAAAACTTACCAGGAAAATATAATTACGTGATTTATGAATCCAATTCCATCTTGATCGCTAATCATGTGGACCCTACAACAAGACGAGCATACTTGATAATTAAGACAAATAACGGTTCGCTTAATTTATGAATCATGCAATAATTTTTTTGAAATTCGCCCTCACATACCTATCGTATGTGTCAAGTAAAGACAATGAATATTTTTTTGACTATCGTTATCCTTTTTCCTCTTATGTTCCAAAATTCCGGCCACGGAGAAGAAAGTAGCTAGTGCGAAACCTATTCGAGCAAGGGGTTACCGTAGAACGCAGCGCACGAACACTACAGGTTCCCACTTTTAAAGCAAAAATGTCCATCCGACACTATTTTGGCATTTGTAGTCATGGTGGATCTTGTTTCTGTTTTTGGATTTGATGATTGAGATTGCTCCTTGATGTCGCGACCTAAAAAAAATCGTGTATTCGATTTTAGGCTAATGGATTACTAGATCAATTAAATTAACTAATCTAGCTCGAGTTCTCCCAAACTCTACCAATTCGCAACTTAGGTCCAATTATAAGCATGCAAATATTTTCAATGGGAGTCGCCACTAATCATTTAAGGTAGGTTGATTAGAAACCTAAATAAAATAGCGGGAGTACTATTTTATTTCTACGAAACAGAAATTATGAATTCGGGGACTTGGTTACGCTAGATTCCCTAATGCCCTTTCGGTACCAATTTCAAGAAAAATACTTAATTTGACAATTTTGATAAATCCTGACTTAGAGTTTAAAGGTACAGTAATTTTTTATTTTCACTTATTTAAATGAAAGCTAACCTATATGTAATGACGCGCAAAAATTGACATGAGATTAATGCAATCTAACATGCAAATTATATGTCATGCGACAACATGACCCACTTCTAATGACGGGCCTATTATTTTTTGTATTTTTTTAAATAAAATTCAGAATTAAAAATGTCAATTATCTAAACACGCAATTTTAAACTAAAGAAATTAACCTATTTTAGAGTGATCTTTTGGTATTTTTTTTAAAATCAAAATTCGAAATTAAAATCAAGTAAAAAAAATATAACCGCTAAATCTTTTGAATTAAGTTTCGATCTGAAGCCTAACAGATCGATCCTAAAATTCAAAATACCCGTTATGGAAATAACTCTATCTAAAGCCTGATAGATAGATTTATTTCCACGTGTGCTGTTGCGGATTAAGAAATTTTCCTAATCGATCACATCTTGAAAAATTCTCGATATCTTAAATATCTTGGATATATTCAAAAGATTTTGAAAATTCTAAATTCTATCCAAATTTGAAAAGTAATAGATATCCAAGATTTCAAAAAAAATAAAATCCTAATTAGAATAATGCTTATTATCCAAATATGCAAAGTTAGATATCAATAAGCACAAAATAGGCAACCAAATATTCAAATTAAATTGGGATATGATAATTACCTGATTTGCAGATTTCTTTCCTAATTTGAATTTGCAGCGGATCGAGATTGCGGATCGACGGTGCGTCGGGAGCGGCGGTGCACGAGCGATGGCGCAGCGTCGAGAGCAACGGTGGTGGTGTCTTGTCGGTGTTGCTCACGGTGTGCTCGACGGTGTGATCGGCGATGGCGCTCGCGGTGGTGCTCGAGGAGCAACTCGGTTCGGTTTGGACGTGAGGATTCAGCTCGATGGTCTCCACGATTGTGGCTGAACTAGTATTGAGGACGTCGGGCTTGCTGAACACTCCCAACAGCTACACAAATCTGAGAATGCAAGACACGGTGGTAGAAATAACTTTGCTTGGGAAGACCTTGGGACTGATTGCTCTTTCTCCTTTCCTTTTCGAGTCTTGCCGATGTCTTCAAAGTGGGCCTACTCTCCAATAAGAAGAAAGGGTTTTTATGGTCTCTACTTATCTTTTTCTGAGAATTGTCCCCATGTGTTTGTCGGCTTCTCCTCTACAAGTTTTCTTCATGGTTAGTGGATGATCAAGAGAAAATAATAATTTAAAAAAACAAACTCAAAGTGAGGTCATGATGGTGAAGGTGTGAAGGCGTGGATCTCTCCCAACATGGACCGTGAAGATGGTGCAGTGTGGCAAGTGCAGCCGTCTTCTCCTCTTACTTTCAATCTCACGTGTGTCTCTCTTGCTTTCAAAAATTGTGTTCTCTAAAAATTATGAGAGCTCCCCCTTGATTATGAGACATAAACATATATTTATAGTGTAAACTTAGGTCAATTAGCCGGGCTTTCTAATCCTAATGAGCTTAGGTTTAAGCTTTAATTTAATTCTAAGTTGGCTGAATTAATTTGGGTTTTTCTTTAATTAAGCATAATGGGCTAATTTAAGCTCAAATTAAAACAACCAAGCCCTTTTGCGTGTGATTTTCGGCCCATGCTTTCCGAGTGAGCCGAGTCTCGTTCGATGCCCGAGCTCGATTCACGTGATGAATTGTAAGCTCGCTTGTCACCGTCGATCCGATGCGGAATGCAATTAATCTAAATGAACCTAAAATATATGTTATGCAATTTTAATATTTTTGTTTAGGGATTAAAATTTAATCCCTAATTTTCTATGCAATTAACCACTAAATGATGTGCTAAAATTTAGGTGTCAATAGCTGCCCCTCTTTGAGTGGAGGCTCGCAGAGATTTCGCTCAAAGACTGAGACCTAAATTTAAACTATGCAAAATGATGAATGATTTGATTTTTTTTTTTTAAATGCAATGATGTGTCATATGCAAACAATAAAGAACGTATGCTAAGACTTCTCACTTCACGTAGAGCGGTGAAAGAGCCTTACATACGGATCGCACAAAAAGCGTCCAAATGAGGGAAAGCTTTATAATGTTATGAGCTCCCTTGATCTCAAACTTCTCGTCCATTGGAAGTAAGGTTCTCAAGGTACTGGATTGCCCATCTGTTACCTGTAGTTTCCTACAGATGTGAAATAGCGCATGATTAAAAGGGACGTGTTGCCTATACCATTGGGCAATCATGAAAGGATCATGTCACCTCTTCCATTGGGTAAACATGAGGTTAGTTGTGCCACCTATTTTACTGGGTGAACACGAAATGAGAAACTATGTTGCCTGTTCTACAGGGCAAACATCAAATGAGAAATTATGCCGCCGCGTACTCCATTTGGTGAACATGAAATGGGAAATTATGCCGCCGCGTACTCCACTTGGCGAACATGAAATGGGATGTTATGCTACCGCGTACTCCACTTGGCAACATAAAATGGAGTGTGTCGTGTACTCCTCTTGGCAACACCAAGAGATGGGGTGTGCTTTGTACTCCACTTAGCAACACTAAGAGATATGTCACCTATTTCACTTGGTAAACATATGAAAGAGATAATTTCTTCTATTCCGGAGGGAGAAACAATGGAGAATAATTAGTAAACGTACCTGATTTCTTCTTGTGTTATAAAAATGGCAACGCCAATTGCATTGCACCTGTTTTTACCTGAGAAAAGGTTAAAACAACACATGCGCAGGGGTAGAGAAATCATAATTCATGAATTTGCTTGCATTATCAAGCTTCACTGGGGAATTTATCAATAAGAACAATAATTTCGTCCTTTTGACAGTTTGATCATATTAAATGAGAGACCTTTAATCAGAAAGGACTTTCCACTCACTTTCAATGAAAGGCTTTTAACCCGACCTTTGATGCGGGTATAAGAATCACTCGAACACTCTTCATCGTGCTTGACAAGGGTTCGAATATTCTCAAAATCAGTATAACTTGGCCAATCTGAGAGGTCTTTATAAGGACTGAAACGCAGGCTTGGTCAAAGGTTTCACAATGGGGACTCATGAGAGTCATGGCTTTGAAAGAAATGATATTATCAGCTGCTCCGAGTTTATAAGTCAGGAATACTGCAAAAAATGAGATAGAAAAATCTTGCTCACACTTCTTCGAGCAACATTTATAAACATTTTAAACTCTACGTTAACTCAAGTGCCCTATTCTGAAGAGACTTCGGTAAAGGGTTGCAACGTAGATTCGGGTGGGTTTGAAATGAATGGTCTATTTTCATCAAATGGGGTATTATGAACATGGAATTTGGTGAATCATCCAATCATGCTACTGGTACCATTGATTTATCTCGAACGATTGCTCCACAAATGAACCTTCAAATGGTCTCTTCCTTACATATCGACTCAGTTTTCGCCGAAGTCTTTCTTTCTTTCATCATTTTTTACTGGCATTGGCCTTGCTTTTACCAGGCACACTGCTTTTCA
Source organism: Syzygium aromaticum (assembly GCA_024500025.1). NCBI lineage: Eukaryota > Viridiplantae > Streptophyta > Magnoliopsida > Myrtales > Myrtaceae > Syzygium > Syzygium aromaticum. Next base: position 7,102,501 of record CM044890.1, read on the forward strand.
TGCCCCATAGTTTTTTTTTTTGACCTTTGACACATACTGTCTATAATGCATACATTGGCCAGTCACACTTTGGCTTGTTTTAACTGAATGACTAACGTTTGGATTCTCAGGGTCTTCATTTTCCATTGGCGCTCCTAATATGCCGCGTGGATAGCGATGGTTTTTACCTTGCCCCAGTGTGAGGAATGATCACCAATTGGGTTCTTATGAAATGAAATTGCAGGCTCAAGTGGACTAAGCAACGGATAAAGTGTGTAGGATAGCGAAAGAAATGCTCTTCGTCATATCTAAGGCACTCAAGCTAACACAGAATTTGCATGCAGTAAATATACTTAAAGATTGATGCAAGTGAAAGCAAGAAAATTCTAACCATTTTGAACTTTCTAAGAAATTGCCCCAGTATGGGGTTGTTCCTGACAGTGGTAACAAATGAAACTCCGTTCAAAGGGTTGAGCAAATGATAACCAGTAGTGTTTAGATAGAGGAAATGAATGCCTCTCATCATTTTGGTCGTCATACTTTTTGTGAGATAATCCTTTACCTTATCAGCACGGAATTTTCACTCAACTCGCACTAGTGATTATTATTCATGACGTGTATGGAAATGGCTTGCCTTTCGTCATCTTGAAGTCTCTCATACAATATGATCACTTCATTAGGACAGAAATAGAATGCCAGATCGAAAGCCTTCCTCAAACAAAGCTTAGTAACATAACAAGAAAATCAATTGATTCATGAAATTCAATTTGAGATTTGATAGAAACAAAGTCAGAATGAGTACAAATCAAGTGTAATACTTCTTCACAGAATCAGAATTAACTGGACTGGAAAAAACACGACCATCCATCTCGGCTAAAATCAAAGCACCTCCTAGAAGGACTTTCTTCACAATGCACGGGTCGCCATAATTTGGGGCGAATTTTCCTTCTGCAAGAGAAATTATCGACAATAACTTCCGCAGAACAAGATCGCCTACCTGAAAATGTCGAGGCTTGACTTTCTTGTTGAAAGATTTAGCAACTCGTTGTTGGTAGCACCGGCCATGACATATAGCTTTAAGCCTTGTCTCATCAATCAGGTTCAATTGGTCCAATCTCTGCTGGATCCAATCTGCTTCTGACAATTGTACCTGTGAAAGAATACGTAACGAAAGAATTTCAATCTCAACAGATAAAACTGCTTCCATACCGTACACAAGAGAATGTGGAGTTGCCCCTGTAGATGTCCGGATAGAAGTCCGATATGCCATAAATGCAAATGGTAATCTCTCATGCCAATCACGATAGTTCTCAGCTAATTTAGGCAAAATTTTCTTGATATTTTTGTTGGCTGCTTCGACTGCTCCGTTCATCTGTGGACGATATGGAGATGAATTCAAATGCTTGATCTTGAACTCCTTGAATAGATCATCCACCAATTTATTATTCAGATTCGACCTATTGTCAGTAATTATGGTCTCAGGTGCACCATATCGAGCAATGATGTCTCGGCGAATGAACTTCACCACATTCCGGGCCATCACTGTCATATATAATATAGCTTCAATCCACTTCGAAAAATAATCGATAGCGACCAGGATAAACTGATATCTATTTGACGCTTTAGGATTGATCAGGCCAATCACATCAATGCCCCACATAGAGAATGGTCATGGTTCAGACATCTGATGCAATTCATTCGGAGGAGTATTAATCTTGTCACAATGGATCTGGCATTTGTGACAACTTCGGACATGTTGAATGCAATCACTCTCTAAAGTGAGCCAGTAATAACCCATTCTCATTATCTTCCTTGCTAGCATATGACCATTCATGTGCGGACCACATACTCCCTCATGTACTTCTAGCATCAAATGAACAGCCTCGGTTGAATCAACACACCTTAATAAGACCGAATCATAGGACCGCTTGTATAGACATTCTCCGCTCAAGAAGAACTTCGACGCCATTTTCTTGATATACTTCTGGTCAGATGCGGTACTTTTGTCATGAAATTCCTGTGTTTGAAGATATGCCTTGATATCATGATACCATGGCTTGCCGTCAGGCTCTTCTGTCGTGGCCATGCAATAAGCCGGTTTCTGTAAGACCTCTATCTTTAAAGGTTCAACTTCTAACCCACTTGTCACTCGTAGCATTGCCGATAAAGTAGCCAAAGCATCGGCAAAATGGTTTTGAGTCCTCGACAAGTATTCAAACAAAATGTCTTCAAACTCTTCCACCAACTCCTCTAAATAAGCATGATAGGGCTGCAACTTAGCATTCCTAATTTGCCACTTACCAACGGTCTGAAGAACAATGAGGGCTGAATCCCCGAACACCTTAAGTTGAGCTACTCCCATTTCGATAGCGGATTGTAACCCGAGGATGCATGCTTCATATTCAACGATATTGTTCGTGCAAGGAAATATCAATTTTGCAGCCACTAGATAATGTTGACCGCCTGGGGATATTAAAACTGCTCCGATACCTGATCCTGATAAGTTTACGGCCCCATCAAAATACATGGTCCATACATACTCATCGATTGACATGACTCTATCCTCTAGCGGACCCAGATCCTCATTTTTTCCAGGATTTTCGGCCAGGATATCAGCAATTACTCGTCCTTTGACTGATTTTTGAGACAAGAATTGAACATTGTATTCTAATATGAGAATCTTCCATTTTGCCAGTTTTCCAACCAAAGCGGGTTGATTGAGCAAGTATTTGATGGGATCACATTCTGTTACAAGCAAAATTTGATAATGCAAAGTGTATTGCCTCAACCTGTGTAGTACCTAGACCAGTGCGGCGCACATTCTTTCTATTTTAGAATAGTTCATCTCAGAGGTGGTGAACTTCTTACTTAAATAGTAAATTGCACGCTCTTTTCCATCATCTTCACTTCTTTGAGCAAGCATGGCGCCTAGGGACTCGCTATGGATTGTAAGGTATAGGGTTAGAGGTTGCCTTGGCGTCGACGGAACAAGCACCGGCGGATTCATCAAGTAGTGCTTAAGCTTGTCAAATGCCTGTTCACATTCTTCATCCCATCTAACCAGCGCATTCTTCTTGAGAAGTTTAAAGAAAGGCTTTGCTATCTCGGATAGTTGAGAAATAAATCTGGCTATATAGTTTAGCCTACCCATTAAGCTAAGAACTTCCTTCACCGAAGAGGAAGATTTTATTTCACAACTGGCCTTCACTTTTGACGGGTCAATCTCAATCCCTTTGTTACTGACAATGAAGCCGAGTAGTTTGCCAGAGGCTGCCCCGAACACACATTTTACCGGATTGAGGCGCAATTTGAACTTGCGAAGCCTGTCAAATAATTTCATCAAAGTTTCTATGTGATCTTCTCTACGCCGAGTTTTTGCAATCATGTCATCAACGTAGATCTCAATCTCATTATGCATTATGTCATGGAACAATGTGACCATTGTCCGCTAGTAAGTTGCTCCAGCATTTTTAAGACCAAAGGGCATCACCTTGTAATGAAATGTCCCCCATGGAGTGGTAAATGTTGTCTTCAACTTATCATTTTCGTTCATTAAGATCTGATTATAACCTGAGAAACCATCCATGAAGGAAAATAGTTCGAACCCGGCTGTACTGTCCATAAGCACATCAATGTGTGGGAGTGGAAAATCATCTTCAGGGCTAGCTTTGTTCAGATCTCGGTAGTCAACACAAACTTGAACCCGTCCATCTTTCTTCAACACTGGGACTATATTAGCGACCCATTCTGAGTATTGGGTAGTCTCAATAAATCCCATGTCAAGAAGCTTCATGACCTCTTCCTTGATCTTCTTTGCCAGTTCTGGCTTAGCTCTTCGCGGCCTTTGCTTCACGGGCTCAACCGAAGGATCAGTCGGTAGACAATGTTCGACGATCGATCGATCGAGACCCGGCATGTCAGTATAAGACCAGGCAAAGATGTCTTAATAATCCTTCAACAATTGAGTCAAGCGTTTAGCCAAATCTTTAGGGAGGCATGCCCCAATCTTCACTTCTCTAGGATTCTCCGTGTCGCCAAGATTGATCACTATGATTTCTTCAACAGTCAGAGGCTTGGATTTCTCATGGATTTTCAAGTTCCGTTGTATCTCTTCATCATTTGGATCAGAATCGTTTGAATCATCGGATTGACTTACATCACATATATGAGGATCCATGATTCCCGACCATTCGCATGCCTCAAGATTAGTCCGTAGATGACAAATTTTTCCAATCATTGGTTATCGTCATCGAGTATTATGAGGATGAGGGGGATCCGTGGCAAATTACCTGCAAAAGTAACGATCGAATGAATACAACAAGTAAGAATAACGAGTTGGTCCATGACATCCCTTAGACCCTCAAGATGAAATTTCTTTCAAAAGACCAATTCGTCCAGTAAATCCCAAAATTCCAAATTGCTTCATTCAATAAAAACTTGGACTAATTCCAAAATTTACAAATTATAGTTTAACGTTTTTCATTGAATTGCTCAGAATGGAAAATGTCTCAAAAGAATTCTTATAAAAATCATTCAGAAACGACATCTATCACCAGAAAACGTTAATAGTAAGCTAACATTTTCTCCTAAAAAGAAAAGAAAAACTCCCTAAACCAAACAAGAAATTAGATGGTCTTCCTCTTTTTAGAGGCTACATGATCTATAGACGAATTGGCCTTCAAGGCACGCCGTAATCGTGCATTTTCTTTAGCCAGAGCATCTGCCTTATCTTGGGCCTTCATCGCCTTTTCTTCGCTGATTTTGATTTGAGTCTGAAGGGTATGCCATACTGTCACGACCGGGATCTTCGGGAGTATCTTAGCAGGGATGGTATGATACTGAACATACCGAGCCATGGCAAAGTGACGCTTCATCCTTCCGGTGGGCTCATCTGCCGGCCAAATCAGCTTTTAAGTGGAACAATTCTGTCAAGCCTCAGAATGATGCCTAAGCTCAACTCTATAGGACTCGTCTTTCTCGAACTAGACTTGAAATTTATTGGGCCTGAGTGGAGGTGGGACATCCTGCAGAACTCGGAATTGACGTGTAACCCGAAGAGGCTGATAGCAAGTTGCCCCATAAATGCCCATCAAAGGTACGGGCTTCTGATCGCCATGGTATAGTCGAGCCTCGACCTACCGAAACCACACAGCTTGCCAAAGGAAAATCTTAGAGTTTGGATCGTTGAACAGATGGACCCATTGCATATAGTGCAAACTCTTAGTTTGATCTTGTATTTGTTTAAACCTTAAAATAGGGTTATCAGTCATGCACATTTCAAATACAGTCATATCTTCCCCAAATTGAGAAAGGTGTGAGAAAAGCCAGATTTGTAAAAGCTCAATCGGGGCTCAAAAAGTTCTATCTTTTCCTTTCTTGAATCGTGTCAGAGATATGAAAGTCTTTACTAGAATTGCGTTTATAAAACTAACTCCACCACATATTAGTTTTACCGTCCAAGCTATGACAGGATCAATAGCATTTTGATGGAATGGAAAAATGATGAGTTCAAAAAAAGCTAAGATAAAAATTTTTGATCTCATGATGACGGAGTTATTTTCGAAACATTCAATAAGAAAAATAATGGGCATGCTTGACAATTACCCCTTAGCACTTTTTCAATTTCCTTTTTAGTCAAATTCAAAAATTCAGCAAGCACTACCACAGGATCTACCTTAATGGGTGGTTCGACTATATCCAACTCAATCGATTTTCCAATGGCAATACTGTATTCTTCCAGAGTCGGTGTGAGCTCAAACTTACCTCCCAACACAAATGTGGTTGTCTCGGGGCACCAAAAATGAGCGAATGCTTGCATGATCCCACTCTGAACATCTATGTCTAGGATTGGCAGCATGAATCCAATGCGTTTGAGAACGTACTGCTGACCATCTGGCTTCAACTGGCTCCATAACTTTTTGAGCTCCAGCTTCGGAGTAGGCACGAAACGGATATCGAAGTGACCCATTTTTATATAGACCACGTGCCAAATGACTCAACCTAAATCATGGACCGACTCAAAATAAGATGAAGAAAACCAAAGATAAAGCTCGAGAAATTACCGTCTTTGAGGAGAAAATGTCAATCACAGAGACATGCACATGAATCGTGAGTTTAAATCTTAATCTATCTATCATAATGGATTTTGCAAAGTGAAATGATGAACGGAACGACGCGTCGCAGCCTCGCGTACAATCGTCATGACTAGTCGCAGCCTCGCATACAATAGTCATGACTAGTCGGGTCCAATCACTTCGGCTTGGTTCGGTCGACAAGGGCAACCCCCATGCGTTGTAGCCTCACGTGCATGAGGACGACCCTTGAGCCATTTTTGGAAAAATTTTCGGGATTTAAATAGGATAACCTTTAGCGAAGCCTTACCGCCAAGGTTAAAGAACCATCTAAATATCATCTTAAAACTATGGGTGTGACCCAGGTCCAATTACAGGTTGTGTGTGGTGTAGTACAAATACTGTAAATCATGCACAACAATTATATGCAACCAACACTTCAATAATACGAAAATTAAACCAAATTCCACTCCACCAAACCTGCAAAACAAAGGGTTAGCCAATCACTACTCCCCTTATAACTCCCATCTTGCAAAAACATTTAACACCTAAAAATGAGAATTCAATTAAATTTTGCCAAATCGAGTGATTTTTGTTTGAAAATTTTTTTTTGGCTTAAGTCCTCCTTAAATTTTCAAAAAAAAAAATTTAAATAATCCCTAGCGGAGTCGCCAAGCTGTCGCGACCTAAAAAAAATCGTGTTTTCGATCTTAGGCTAATGGATTACTAGATCAATTAAATTAACTAATCTAGCTCGAGTTCTCCCAAACTCTACCAATTCGCAACTTAGGTCCAATTATGAGCATGCAAATATTTTCAATGGGAGTCGCCACTAATCATTTAAGGTAGGTTGATTAGAAACCTAAATAAAATAGCGGGAGTACTATTTTATTTCTACGAACCAGAAATTATGAATTCGGAGACTTAGTTATGCTAGATTCCCTAACGCCATTTCGGTACCAATTTCAAGAAAAATACTCAATTTGGCAATTTTGATAAATCCTGACTTAGAGTTTAAAGGTACAGAAATTTTTTATTTTCACTTATTTAAATGAAAGCTAACCTATATGTAATGACACGCAAAAATTGACATGCGATTAATGCAATCTAACATGCAAATTATATGTCATGCGACGACATGACCCACTTCTAATGACGGGCCTATTATTTTTTGTATTTTTTTTAATAAAATTCAGAATTAAAAATGCCAATTATCTAAACACGCAATTTTAAACTAAAGAAATTAACCTATTCTAGAGTGATCTTTTGGTATTTTTTTAAAATCAAAATTCGAAATTAAAATCAAGTAAAAAAAATATAACCGCTAAATCTTTTGAATTAAGTTTCGATCTGAAGCCTGACAGATCGATCCTAAAATTCAAAATACCCGCTATGGAAATAACTCTATCTAAAGCCTGATAGATAGATTTATTTCCACGTGTGCGGTTGCGGATTAAGAAATTTTCCTAATCGATCACATTTTAAAAAATTCTCGATATCTTAAATATCTTGGATATATTCAAAAGATTTTGAAAATTCTAAATTCTATCCAAATTTGAAAAGTAATAGATATCCAAGATTTCAAAAGAAATAAAATCATAATTAGAATAATGCTTATTATCCAAATATGCAAAATTAGATATCAATAAGCACAAAATAGGCAACCAAATATTCAAATTAAATTGGGATAGGATAATTACCTGATTTGCAGATTTCTTTCCTAATTTGAATTTGCAGCGGATCGAGATTGTGGATCGACGGTGCATCGGGAGCGGCGGTGCACGAGTGATGGCGCAGCGTCGAGAGCAACGGCAGTGGTGTCTCGTCGGTGTTGCTCACGGTGTGCTCGACGGTGTGATCGGCGATGGCGCTCGCGGTGGTGCTCGAGGAGCAACTCGGTTCGGTTTGGACGTGAGGATTCAGCTCGATGGTCTCCACGATTGTGGCTGAACCAGTATTGAGGACGTCGGGCTTGCTGAACACTCCCAACAGCTATACAAATCTGAGAATGTAAGACACGGTGGTAGAAATAACTTTGCTTGGGAAGACCTTGGGACTGATTGCTCTTTCTCCTTTCCTTTTCGAGTCTTGCCGATGTCTTCAAAGTGGGCCTACTCTCCAATAAGAAGAAAGGGTTTTTATGGTCTCTACTTATCTTTCTCTGAGAATTGTCCCCATGTGTTTGTCGGCTTCTCCTCTACAAATTTTCTTCATGGTTAGTGGATGATCAAGAGAAAATAATAATTTAAAAAACAAACTCAAAGTGAGGTCATGATGGTGAAGGTGTGAAGGCGTGGATCTCTCCCAACATGGGCCGTGAAGATGGTGCAACGCGAATGATGGCGGCGTGGCAAGTGCAGCCGTCTTCTCCTCTTACTTTCAATCTCACGTGTGTCTCTCTTGCTTTCAAAAATTGTATTCTCTAAAAATTATGAGAGCTCCCTCTTGATTATGAGACATAAACATATATTTATAGTGTAAACTTAGGTCAATTAGCCAGGCTTTCTAGTTCTAATGGGCTTAGGTTTAAGCTTTAATTTAATTCTAAGTGGGCTATATTAATTTGGGTTTTTCTTTAATTAAGCATAATGGGCTAATTTAAGCTCAAATTAAAACAACCAAGCCCTTTTGCATGTGATTTTCGGCCCATGCTTTCCGAGTGAGCCGAGTCTCGTTCGATGCCCGAGCTTGATTCACGTGATGAATTTTAAGCTTGTTTGTCACCGCCGATCCGATGCGGAATGCAATTAATCTAAATGAACCTAAACTATATGTTATGCAATTTTAATATTTTTGTTTAGGGATTAAAATTTAATCCCTAATTTGCTATGCAATTAACCACTAAATGATGTGCTAAAATTTAGGTGTCAACACTCGGTTGTCCAAAAACTCCATTTCAAGAACTCGTCCGGAATTTCAGGGGTCTACAGTAGATCTAGCTTGAAATTCAAGGTAATGAAAGAATTATTCGATAGCATAGCGGAATACTGAGTCGTGAAGGATGCTTTCGGGGGCGAAAAGTCGTGGGGAGATACCGTCTAGTGATCCATGGATCATCGAGGGGAGCCCTCGATCCTCTGTCCAATTATTCATTCCTTCATGTGCCTCCCCATCATTAGGTCTCGAAATTGGATTTTGTGCTTGTGCTGTGATGAATTAAGTAGCCATTTTCTTTTCTTCTTATCACATAAAGTAACAACTTTCTTACTTAGCAAATTAAGTGATGTTTTGACTTGATTGAATATTTGAAGCCAACTCAAATTATGCTTATCAGACCTGCTCTTTTTTTTTTTTTTTTTGGTGATACAAGAATCCAAATGCACGAGTACAAAAGGCCGAGCTATCGAGAGGCTAGTTAAACGCCCTGTAAATCAATTAGATATAAGCATTTAGCCTATACGGGTATTGTAATTCAAAAGAATTTACGCTTGGTTTGTAAGATTTGTACATATGACTTTTGGCTTCTTGAGCTAGAAATCATTAAAACAGTTTACGATCCTTTGAAGTTTAATGGTCTATGGTCCATTTTAAGATTGGTCAGCTAAATGTGTATGCAGATTAAACAATTGGCTTATTTTCGCTAACAAGTTTCAAATCCTAGCTGAGTCAAATAAACTTCCCCAAGAAGAATGCAAATGTGACTAAAAACGCTGAAAAATTGAAGGACACTTCTTCTTATAATGAATATCTTATTCGCGGATTACGTAACGCATGACCCGAGTTTGACCTCAGCAAATGGAGAAAAATGTTTAAGATTTCAAGTGAGCCATGGATTGTGTCGCCTCTTGCCCATACGCTCATTGAAAATAACGTCCTCTAGAAAATTGTTTGGCTAGGTATTTTAATTATACTTTATTCAAAATATAGAAATTTTCAAGGCATCGGTTGGGTATAAGATAAAATCAATCGGTACACTGAAATTTGCGAAACTTCCTCAATTTATTGCTTTACAAGTGTGTCGAGGACACTCGTTCATAAAATCCGATTATCTGTTCATAGTGGAAGTTCAACATCGGTCGACGAGCTTAAAGAGGAGAAGAAATCCAATGGGTCTTCTTCTCACGGCAAGTGGGAACACAGAATAAAATAATCAATTATTCAACTGACCATTGACTCCATATAAGTTCATACATAAACTTTTAAATGTTAAGAACACATTTAACGAGACTTACTAAACAGGCCAAAGGACACTCTTCAACATCTCAGCATACATATTCATCAGACTTTGCAACTTGTGTCTGTACTAGGAATTTATTAGTGTTCAGCACTTCAATGTAGATGGGGCGATTAACATCATAAATGAACCTCTTAGTGCTATCCACAAGTTGAAGTATATCATAGGTCGTTGAAGCGGCGGCAAAGCAATGGCCATTGAATCATAAAAGGGAACGTGACCTTGATAGAAGTATGATGCGTTAATTCATATTTGGAATCCACCAATTGAAAAGCTAGTCGGAGGATATACACGATTGACTGACCAATCAAGGATATGCACGATCAAAGGGAGATAATATGTGCATTCTTGAGAGATACAAAGAATCAAGAGAGAGATTTGAATTATTTCCGATGGGGGAAATTATTTTGGAATCTCCGTCCGTCTGTTTGTCCGACGGGAGGAAGTTGCTTCCATCTTGAATGGGACGGGAACATGGTCCCATGCTCGATACCCAAGTGGTCGGATTCAACTTCTGGGACATGTCTCTAGCAGCCATCAAAACAACAGGACAAAAGTGAGGAAACCGTATCAACTCAGCCACTTGTGCTGATTTTCCGATCTAAGTTATGGAACAAAAGCTCTCTCCCCACGTCTTGACAACCAAAAAAAATCTTCCACTTGCAGTACTTGTTGAGAGCACGGGAGTCGTTTTCGTGGAGGCAAGCTGCCTCTACGAGATTCATAAAGTCGCAGCAACCCAAAATGACTCGATTCGTAAAATTCACAGAGCTTCGCAATTTGCGTATTTTCATGACTTCGAGTCGCCCATGAAATTGGTTAGACATGGAACAGTTCTCTCCCTCTCATGTATTCGTCCTGTTGCATGTTGTTTTCCTTTTCTTCTTCTTTTGTCGCGAAGGTACAGTACAATGCAAGGTGCACCATGTTGTGGAGAGAAGAAAAAAACGAACGTTTTCGTTCTTCGTCTATCGGTATGAAAAGTCTTCTATTGATTTGCCATTGAAGATGAAAATTCCTTCACATCGTGGGTTTTACTTGTCTTTAAGTAGACAAGTCCGAGTTTTGTCCAGAAGTACACATAAGGATCCATTATTGTTGGGACACGCATGCAACAGAAGCTTGCTACATAGGGAAAATGGGTTCAATTAGTTCCCTAAGTCGACTCGTGCTAGGGCTCGGGCTATCCCTCTCTTGCGATTACCCTAAGATGAGGTATCAGAAGTTCAAGAAGGAGTCTCGTAGATCATCGCGATTACCCCCAACTGAGATTTCCATCCCAGTTTGGACAAGAGGATCATCACGGTTGCCTTTTATTTGTTTACCCATCTTTGTTTCCGGGGATGGATCCGGCGGTTATAAATTGATTGAAAATTCGAGTTTACTCATTTAAGGACAATTTTAGGCATCGAGCATGAATTCTTGCCACGCGTGATTTCAGCCGACTTAAATGACTCGGGAACTCGGCATTTTTCTTGCGAGGAGTACGTCGGGGGATGTTCCCGGCACGACCGAATTCAAGTTTTGACCCGGAGGTAGGCTAATGACACATTCGCAAGATGCGCGTAGGTGAGATTGTTGACCTGCAGAAACGAGGAAAGATAACGATGATGGTGCAAGGATGGCAACGACTTCAAGCTAGGAGGCAAGACCAACCCGGGAAGACAGTGAGACGTTGATGGGTAGATTCTGACGATTAAAAAGGCACGTGAGACTTACTTTTATTTTTATTTTTTTTTATCATTTCATTGTATTAGTAGTTACCCTTTCAAAATAATTTTTGGCTTTTTTTTGTAGTTAATAAAAATTATTTGTAGTTAATAAAAAAAAGACTTAATTGTATTTGTAGTTACCCTTTTATTTTGGCTTGGCCATGGGCCAAGAAGGCGGCGGTGAGGGTACAACTTCACATGCTCATGACTTAGTTTAGGTTTTATAAATATCCCCTTTGATGGTCTCTTGATTCTTATTTGATGTGAGACTCTTGGCGGACTCTTGGCATTTGCATGAAAACAAGCCAAGAGTCTCACATTGAAGGTGTTCAAAGCAAACTGAGAGTCTCACATCGAATAAAAATAAAGAGATCCTCAAAGTAGTTGTTTATAAAATCTAAGTCAAGCATTGTAATTGAAGGTCAATGCACTTACAATGCATGGCAATTAGAGTTCAATTTATTTTATAAAAAAATTTAAATAATGCATTTTTTTAAAAAAAAATTCATTATTATTTTTTAAAAAAATAATTTGGAATTGGAACCGGATTCATAAGCCACGGGCCAGTTCCTGTTCCGAACTGTGAACTCAATCAACGGGCCGGGCCTGGATTTGATCGGGTCGGTTTCAGGCTGAAATCGGTCCGTGGTCATGACTAGTTGCTGCAGTCCTTTCTTTTCCCTTTTCGTTCTGGCACGTGCTACAGCTTTTCTTGAGTCCTTGTTGCGGTTACTTTGTCTTGTTTTTGTGCTGCATTAAAATTTCACGCTCAAAGGACATTGGCAGTACCGGTTTTCATCAGGGGTCTGGTGAGGGCAGACTACGCGGTTGTGTGGAAACGACAATAAATACGCTCATTGCTTGTCTGACTGAGCTCAAATTTTGTGGCGAATGATTTGACATATCATCCTAGCTTTTAAAAAAATTTTGCATAGAAAGGACATCAGAAAATTCGGTTTTGGAGGCCATACATTATAGGTTCCCGTCCGGGGGCGTCAGCCGACACTTGCTCGGAAAATAAAAAATAAAAAAATCTAGGAAGCTACGCCTGAGTCTGTGCACAAGCTACGTATCATTGGAAAATACACTCGGAAATGCTCCTTTTGACACCTACTTTGTAATTTCCTAAGCTCGTTTGGACCTTTAATTAATCAGGGAAATACAAGTCAAAATTTCAGAGAGACGACTGAGCCTAATTGTTAATCAAGGCGGTCGAGGCCCTCTAGGGTTGCCGTTGGCCAAAATTTAGCCGTCGAGCCTGAGGCTCTAATACTATAACGTCTATAAATTAAATATCTAGAAAAAAGATTAGAAGCCAATGAAATACTAATTTTTTTGAGAAAATCGAGTCTTGCCTCGATCAGGGATCTCGAATCTCAAACTTTCTAACTTAAAATGTTGGGAAAATTCGAGTGTCAACAATCCATTTAAATAATTTTAGGTTCTTAAATGGGTTTTGGACCCATTTTGACAGGTTCAGTGACAATAATAAAATGACAGTTTGAAACCCATGTGACTATGTCTGGGCCCTTGGCGCCCACTTAGGTCTGTCAGCAGTGGGGCACGGCCTTAATTCCCAGTACCAATACTTGATGCACAAACACTCGAGCCCGGGTTCACAAAGGCCGTGCCTCTATGTTGACACTTGATTTTTCCGATTAGGTAAGTCGTCAAAAAAATGAAAATAACAAAAATGAAAATTGGCTAAATTAGAAAATAGTTATAAAAAAAAAAAAGCGAAACCGGGCCTCCGCTTCCTGGCATCACCTTCCCTGGTTAGCTCCTTTGTTTCTGCCATTTGCTTTGATTCAACCCTCTTTCCCAAGGATCCCGACGAGAGGCAACCAGACAAAGTCCAATTCATCAAGCTCGCGCTTTATTCACCACCGCCGAGCCGGGCAGGGACCCGTGGTTGCGCACTCCAACGCCTCTATTATGCCTTATCTACAGACCTAGGCTCGCAGGCTTCGGTTTTTGCGCATTCTGAGCTTCTCGTGCCTTCTTTTGTTTACGCTGAGCATCATTTATTGATTATGAATGGATTTTTGGCTTGAGCCTGCGTCCCAAATGTCTGTTGTGGTTCCTCTCAGTCGATGCCCACTAGGTGTGTAGTGATAGGAGTCGCTCGAAAACAATCATTCGTTAGCTGTGGCTGCTTAGGGCGTGCATAAAATTCATTTTGGAGTAAAAATTCTGCTTCAGAATGAATTTCGAAATAGAAATGAGTTTGTTAAAAAATTTCCGGAATGTATTCTGGAGCAACTTTTGCATTATGGAATAAAAATGCATTTGTTAAAACTACTTAATTCCAGAATGCATTCTTGATTTCAGAATGCATTTTTTATTTCAGAATGAGTTTTGGGCAAGAAAGAGATAAGCTACTTTTTGTAACTTTTTTCTTCGAGAATGCATTCTCCCTATTTTCTTAGTAATTTTTTTTTCAGAAAATGCATAAAAATGGAAAAATTCTAGAAAAATTCATAAAAATTTCCAAAAAATAAAAAAGTTAGATTTCGGGAAAATAGGAAATTTGGTGAATTCTTTTCAAAAAATATAAAAAAATTAAAAATTTCAAAACTTTACAAAATGGCTTAAAATACCTTTGGACACTCACTTTGAGAGAAATTTAATTTTTTTGAGGTGCCCAAAAAAATTAAAAAATCAAAAATTTCAAAACTTCACACAATGAGTCAGAATACTTTTGGGCACCCACTTTCAGTGAAATTTAATCTTTTAAGGTGCCCAAAAAAATAAAAAATAATAAAAAATTTTAAAACTTCACAAAGTGATTTAGAATACCTTTGGACACTCACTTTGAGTGAAATTTAATTTTTTTTTTTAGATGCCCAAAAAAATCATAAAATCAAAAATTTCAAAATTTCACAAAATAACTTGGAATATATTTGAGCACTCACTATGAGTGAAATTTAATTTGGGCCCAAAAAAATAAAAATATAAAAAAATTTCAAAACTTCACAAAATGACTTAGAATACCTTTTGGGCACCCACTTTGTGTGAAATTTAATTTTTTTGAGGTGTCCAAAAAAATCAAAAATTTCAAAACTTCACAAAATAACTTGGAATACATTTAGGCACCCGCAATGAGTGAAATTTATTTTTTTTGAGGGGCCCAAAAAAATAAAAATATAAAAATATTTCAAAACTTCACAAAATGGTTTAAAATTCTTTTGGGCACCCACCTTGAGTGAAATTTAATTTTTTTTAGGTGCCCAAAAAAATAAAAAAATCAAAAATTTTAAAACTTCACAAAATGACTTGGAATACATTTAGGCACCCACTATGAGTGAAATTTAATTTTTTTAAGGGGCCCAAAAAAAATAAAAATATAAAAAATTTCAAAATTTCACAAAATGGATTAGAATACCTTTGGGCACTTACTTTGAGTGAAATTTAATTTTTTTTGGGTGTCCAAAAAAATCAAAAAATTCAAAACTTCACAAAATGACTTAAAATACATTTTGGCACCCACTATGAGTGAAATTTAATTTTTTTGAGGGGCCCAAAAAATAAAAATATAAAAATATTTCAAAACTTCACAAAATGTCTTAGAATTCCTTTGGGCATCCACCTTGAGTGAAATTTAAATTTTTTTTAGGTGCCCAAAAAAATAAAAAAAATCAAAAATTTCAAAACTTCACAAAATAGCTTAGAATACCTTTAGGCACCCACTTTGAGTGAAATTTATTTTTTTTTTTTGAGATGCCCAAAAAAATAAAAATAAATTTCTATTCAAAAAATCAATTTCTGGAGCAGAATTAGTCATGTTTTACCAAACGGATTTCTCCTCTAGAAATCAATTTCTGATAAGAATTCAAGAAATCATTTTCTGGCAAGAATTTGATTTCTGGAGCAGAATGAATACCATTCGTACCCTTATACTTTTCTCCTTTTTTGTGCTTTGTTCGGTACTTCCGTGATGTTTTCATGGTGAATATCGATGAGGGAATGAACCAAAAACTCTTGATAAGTGCTGACTTCTTGTGATGTTTGGCTAAAGTTTTGCTAGTACGCGCCATTTGACATGGTACGCTTCAGCGTGGCACCACAGTTGAGAATAGATCGGCGATCAGAGTGATTGCCGATGGTGGCCGTTAACATGGCGGGGGTAGTACGGTGGCTGGAGGTGGTTGATGGTGAAGTGTATCATTATTGGACTTGGGATAGAATGGGTTTGGATTGCCGTTGAAGAGCTGGCGTTTTATGAGTAATATGTGATCTCGAGTATTCTGGACGTGCTCGAAGAAGACGACGTTGACGAGCAGTTCCGGGGCTGGAAAATCGGTGACGGAGGGGCTGATAGTAATGAGCTTCGTGGGCTGAGCTAAGTCTAGTGGACTCGGAGCTCGTTTAGGCTTAGTGAACTTTGGGCTTGAAGTGTTGTTTTTGCAAATTTGGGCTTAGTTTTGTTGTAAGGTTAGTGAGAGGTGGGCTTTGCTTAAGTTGTTTGATTTTGGACTTATTTTGGTTTGGATTGAATGAGGCCCGTTTTATTGGCCCAATCTTTGCTTGTGTCCATGAGTCCAGATTCGTGGCACCAGTTGCAGCCCATTTTCTGGCCCTGGAGCCTAGCTCGAGTCCTTATTTTCGGAATAACAAAATTATTTTTACAATAAAAATTAAAAAATAATTTTTTTTAAAAAAATATAGAATTTCAAAATAAAAAAAAAAACTTCGGATATTAAAAAATTAGAAGTTGGGTTGGGAAAATGTCTTTTCTCGTCTTTTAGTGCAATTAGTACCCTTGCTTGTTTGCGCGATGGTTTTATGTGCCCATTGCATGTCTTTCTCGACTTTGTATGTGAATGCCTAGATGAATGTTAGGACCTCGGAGCATGCCGCTCTGCGGGGTGATTAGTGTTCAATTAGGGGTTGATGACGTTAGTCTACTACCTTGTGAACACAAGCGGGAGCTAATAATCATCAACGTTATTCAATAAATCCATGGTTCAACAAGAGGGTGCTTGGGAAAAATCAAAACTTTTGTTTCACTTCAAAGCTGACCCCGAGGCAGTTAGTGATTGAATGAACTTTAATGATCGTTTGCTTTGATCGTTGGTATGTTTTGATTGATGGTGAATGCAAGGGACGAGAACTGACATCCATGGCGGTCTAAGGTAACTATAGCTTAGCATAATTTAGCTTAGGATAGTTAAACTAGCTTGTCATGACTTTAGGTCCTGATTAGATGAAACTTTAAGCCATAAAATCAGATAGACTTAGAATCACTCTTTTAGGATAATGGTTAGTTTAGCTTAGGTTAGTCTAATCATATTTTAAAATGAGTAAAATTAGGCCCGCCATAGTCTAGCCCAACTTTTGGATTTTTTTTAATGTTAAGCTGTTATCCCGAGGCTTCTAACAAAGTCATGTATATTATTTGCCCGATTTGAATTGGGTTTTCTTTTTCGCATTTACTTTGAAGTCATTTAAATAATTGAGTGTTCATTTCTCGCACCACTTTTCAATAAATTAGATATTTTCTTTCCTAGAATATGTTAGGATTAGTTTAAACATGGATGAAAAATAACCCTACAAAACAATGGCATGGACACTTAGCGGGTTTAATACCTCTAGGCTCATAATTGATAATCAAGATTGCATGACCACGTTTGATAACACACTCTCAAGTTAGATATCAAAAAGGCACTAATAGAAATGTTGATGTAAATAAGTTCCCATACTTAGAATCTCTAGATGCATAGGAGTCGGTATGAAATTTCCGCATTTCAATGGGGTGTTCTAGCCTACCCTCAACAATTGCTAGTAGCGACTCCTGGAAAATATACAAGTTGGTTGAGAACTTAAAAGTGATCTTGTATCACGCGAAGTATGGGCTTAGGGAGAGTCCACGTATGTGATCAATGCCTCGCTTGTGGTGTTATCAAGTGATAGTCCATTCGAGACCGTTACTTATACATACAATTCCGACCATCTCATAAACAATTACCTCAAAACCATCTAAGAGGGCATGACCCTCGAAGGGTAGATCACAACACCCTAGTCTTCGACACTTGAGCTGTAGTCTCTGGCACTTGGGTCTATGTTACAAGGCTACGATCGGGTCCTCGATGCTCGAGCTTGGGTCCCTAGTGCCCGAACCAAGGTCTATCAAGGCCATGCTCGGTGCCCACACTTAGGTCTCTATATCGGGCCTGGGACCCATGTGCCCGTGCCCTGATCCCCAACACCTGGGTCGGGGTCCATCGAGGCTGGATCCCCCATGACTCTACTGCCCATACTCTGTTCCCCAATTGTCCATTTGTAAGTTACTAGCGTTCAAATATTATATGTCTATTGAGGAAAATCAAATCAGATTTTTGTACCAAATAACGAAAAATATTTTCTAGTTCATTTTCAAGTTTTAGTCAAACACCAAAAAATATTTGTCATTTTTTTGGAAAATGAGGAAACTGATTTCTTGGAAAATATTTTTTTAGAAATGTCACGTTTTCCGCTAAACAAAACTGAAAATCTTATTTAATTTTCTTTGATAAACATATACACTTTAGGCATTAGTAACTTGCGCATAGATAACTAGAGAACTGAATACGAGCAGTAGAGTCCTGGGTTCGACCTCAATGGACCTCGACCCAGCTACGGGGATTTGGGCACAAGCACCTAAGTCCTAGGCCTAGCCTTGTGGGCCGAGCCACGAGCGCTAGGGTACCGGGCTAGGCTCGGTGGACCCAAGCATGAGCATGGGGTTCCAAGCTAAGCCTCAATGGACTCGAGCACGGGCACTAGGGTCCCGAGCCTCGACCTTGAAGACAGGCTCGGGCACTAAGGAATAAGCCCAAGCGCCGAGGACCCGAGCACAGCCTTTGTGCATTTGCGCCCAAGTGTTAAGAATCTGAGCTCGAGTATCAGGATCCCACGCTTGACCTTGGTGGACCTAGGCTCGAGCAACGGGGTTTTGGGCCTGAACTTAATAGACCCGAGCGACACCAGGGGCCTAGGTTGACATCGATGGACCCGGGCACGGATGTTGGAGTCCTAAGCATGGACACTGAGGTCACGAGTCGACCTAGATGGACTTGGGCCCGGGCACATGAGGCCTAGTCCTAGATGTCGGGGACCCAAAGACTAACGTTGTGGTTTTCGTGCTCTAGCTTAGAGTTTCGGGTCCAAGCATCAATACCTAATCATATTTTGAAAAATGATTTTCGATTTCTAAAGAGGAAATTAATTTATTGAATTTAAGCATAAGTCTTCCGTTGATTAGGAAAACATTTTTCGTTGACTTGTCTTCCTAAGCAAACTAACATTGGGGTTTTCGTGCACTAATTTAAAGTTTCGGGTCTAAGCGTCAATACTTAATCATATTTTGGAAAATGATTTTCGATTTCTATTGAGAAAATTAATTTATTGAATTTAAGCATAAGTCTTCTGTTGATTACGAAAACATTTTTCATTGACTTGTCTTCCTAAGTGAACTAAACATCGAGAAAATGAGGAAAATGTTTTCTGTGAAATAAACGGAGCCAAGATTTTTAAAGTTGAAATGCTTTTCATAAGCATACTTGATAGGTATCCCGAAGACTCGTTAATAAACCGATGAGCCTTGAGATAATTAATTTTAGAAATAGGGCGTGGGATTCCTTCGATCGTGCGGGTAGTGCATCGTCATAGTATGTGTTAGGAGTGAGCGTGGTCAAGGTGGGTGATTCCCACCCTAGAATCGGGTACCGCCAACTAAGGACCAAGTCTGAAAAATTGGAACCAGAAACTGCTCATTGGTTCCATGGATCCACTTGGGAATTGAACTGCCAGTCCGGTCTGGTTTCTGGGTGAGTCCATGGAACCGGTCCCACCAACCAAGGATGGACACGGAAAGATGGAGACGGAGAATCAGAGACAGTGGGGTGAGCATCGATCGAGAAGAGTGAGAGAGTGAGAGTGAGCGTGAGCATGAGACGAAAGCAAACGGAGGTGTTTTTCGACTCAATGTGAGGCTGTGAGCGTCGAGCTAATTAGATTTAATTTAAGGATTTATGATTTTTCTTTTTTAAAAAAATAATAAATAAATAAATATCTTATATTATATATCATATTTATTATTATATTACCAGTCCGGTTTGGGCGAGCAGGCGGGCAGTTTCACACCTATAATCGAAAACCGGACCAGTACCCACTGGTTCCTAAAAATTAAAACCGGGAACCGGACCAGTTCCCTTGAAAACCACCGGTTCCGGTTCGATTCCGGGTAGTCCCAGACGATTCAGGCGATTCTTGGTTCTTTTGCACACTCCTAATATGAATAATTCTAAATCCAATCATCCACTAAGTTATAATCATCTTGCCAATAAAAAAAAAATTTGGGATTGTCAAGGGAAACGAGAGAAAGGCCTAGGAAAGAACCTAAAACATGTGCAGTCTCAATAGCTCCAGACATGCAAATCCGTACTTCCCCTAGCTTTGGAAACCCAGTTGAATACCAGCAAAGTTTTATGAAAATTACTAGTTTCCCTAATTCATTTTAAAATCTTAAATCATTATTAGGGAATCATAATAATATAGGAAAAATTCCAATTAAGAACCCCAAGTAGAGCTTTTTTCTCAAAAGAGGATCTCAAGTAGACATAGTGTCAAATAAGGGCATGAAATGTTCAGTCAGTCTCAAATAGGGGTCCGAAGTGCCCAATTAATCTCAAGTAAGAGCTTGGGTTCACCGGTCGGCGACCACGATTACTGTTCTGGCAATCGAAAAAGGGCAGTTTCATCTTTTTTTTTTCTTTTCCTTTTCATTTTTTTTCCTTCTCTTTTCCCTATGGCTGACGGAGGTCGTCGGCCATGGCTGGGGCTGGCGGAGGTTGCCGCCCTTGCTAGCTTCGGGCGAGAGCTGCCCAGCTCAGTCGAGGGCCACCCTTGCCGTCGTCAAGCGAGGGCCACCGTCGCCGTCGTCGGGCGAGGGCGGCCCTCCCTTGCCTAGCCCAATCAAGGGCCGCCCTCGCCCTTGCCGGATTTGGCGACGGTCACCCTCACCCAACGCCGGCGAAGGCGACCCTTTTCGGCGTTGGGCAGGTAAGGCGACCCTTGCCGGTGTTAGGCAAGGGTGGTCCTTACCCGCTCAATCTAGTGGAGGGCGGCCCTTGCTGGCATCGAGCGAGGACGGTCCTTGACTGGGCTGGGCGGCCCTCACCCAACGTCAGCGAGGGCGGCCTCTGCCTGAGGTCGGCGACCTCTGCTGGCCCCGGCCATGGCTGGCAACCTCCGTCAACCATAGGGGGAAGAGAAGAAAAAAAAAACAACAGAAAAGTAAATGGAAAAAAAAATAGAAAAAAGGAAAAAAAAAAAACACGAAACTGCCCTTTTCCGGTAGTCGAAACAGTAACCGTGGTCACCAGCCGGCGAGTGTTTGACCGGCCAGCTAACCCAAGCCCTTACTTGAGATTAATTGGGCACTTCAGGCCCCTATTTGAGACTGATTAAGCACTTCAGGCATTTATTTGACTTTATGTCCACTTGGGATCATCTTTTGATAAAAAGACCCCACTTGAGGTCCTTAATTAGAATTTTCCCTAATAATAGATGTATAACTTTTTAGTACTCTTTGAGTAACAAATGGGAGGCTCATAACAATAATTTAAATTTTTAGAGTAAACATTGAAAATCGACTCCACCCATATCAAGCTATTCATAAATATCCCTAGACACGAATCCAATCAAACTTGAATCCGAAACTACGAGCCACCACCCAAATACTAACTAATTTAGATATGAGCGCTCATCAAAAGAGTAGAAATTGAAAGAGGAATTGAATTTGGTATTGAGCATTAGGAAACTAAATCCCAAATAACTCAAACCCAATAAGCAAGACATGCCGCAACATTTAGTATTGACCTTGTTGAGTTCACAGTTTCATGAATAAAAAAAAAAGGACCCGAATCATTCGAAATTCATGTAAAATTTTAACCTATCATCTAACTAATCCTCGAATGTTCCCTCAGGAAATGAAACCCGACCCAATCCGGTCCACATGCTTATTACCTTGATCTGATTGTGGCATTACTTATGCACTATGTCTACTTATTAGTTTTCAAAATCTTTACTGTCCATTCTCATCTACCAAGCCAGTTGCACAATCAATTGCATGGTGGAGTTGCTTGCGTAAAACATTTTTCATGCTCCGTCTTTCGGTCTAAAAGTTAAACAATGCAAGAGATTAGATGGAGAGACGGGTGTAATAATGGCAGATGCGACCCTCCTCTTATACTCACTTTCCAAGTTCTCGTGATCCCTGGCAATTATTTCATCTGCGAAGCTGCCAAGGAAACCCCCCCCATTTAACACCTTGCCACACACTCAAACAGCCCCGGTTCAAGAACTTCTCCTCCCTATATATATATTCTATCCTGCTCCTCCATTCTTCCTCACTCTCCAAACTCCATTTCAAATCGAACTCATACCCTTTTTCTCTCTCACTCTCTCGCTCTCCATCACGTCATCCTCTGACCAATTTCCGAAGAAGGGATTTCCTCTCTCCCTCCAATGGCTCGTCCTCTACCTTCTTCTTCTCCACCTGAGCTTAGCCAATCTCTGTTTGGGATCGAGGAAGCTCGCTGCCCTGTACCAACCGCCTCCCATGGTGGCGAAGTACCACAACGGCCTCTTGCTCGACGGCGACCTTCGCGTCTCCATCCTCTGGTACGGCAAGTTCACGCCCGCCCAGAAATCGATCGTCTCCGACTTCCTCCTCTCTCTCACTCCCCAGCAGACCCAGCAACAGTCCTCGTCATCAGTCCCCTCCGCCACCAAGTGGTGGAGCACCGTCCAAATCTACATGCAAAAGGCCGGCAAGAAACAGACCCGCGTCGTGTTGGCGAGCCAGCTCGACGACGAGAGCTGCTCCATGGACAAATTGCTGAAGCAGGATCAGATCACCGTGTTGGCTCAGAAGCTCAGCTCGAGGCCCGGCACCGGTGAGCTGGCCCTTGTCCTCACGGCCCAGGACGTCGCCGTCGAGGGCTTCTGCGTCAGCAGCTACGGCACCCACGGCTCGGTCGGACAGCAAGCGTATATCTGGGTCAGAAACTCGGCGAGCCAGTGCCCGGGGCAGTGCGCATGGCCTCTCCACCAGCCGATCTACGGCCTGCAGTTGGCACCGCTCGGTGCGCCGAACGGCGATGTGGGGGTCGACGGGATGGTGATCAACGTCGCCAGCCTTCTAGCCGGGACGGTGACGAACCCGTTCAGGGACGGATACACAGTGGGCACAGCCGGGGCGCCGACAGACGTGGCGTCGGCTTACACGGGGAGCTTCGGGAAGGGGTCGTGCCCAGGTTACGCCGGGGAGCTGCTGGTGGACTCGGGGACGGGATCCAACTACAACGCGGAGGGGTTGAACGGGAGGTAGTATCTGTTGCCCGCGCTGTTTGACCCGACGACGTCGCAGTGTTCTCCGGTTGCGTGAGAAACCCCTCTGGAGCTGACACGTGTCTTCGTGTTGTATATCTGAACAATGTACATAAAGACGTCATAACTTGATTTAATTTGACCATATCCGCCAATATCATGGAATTGCCATTGCTAATTTTCTATAATTTGCCATTTTACGGTGAGATCATTTGGCGGTCAATTTGATGAATCGCTAGTTTGGCAAGCTAAGGACCGATGGCGCTCTTTCGAGTGGCGGGTTCCGACCTCAGAAGTAAATTGACACAAGAGGATCTTTGTTGGATAGTAACCATTTTATTTAAAACATTCTACGACCGATTGCTAACATTCAAACGAAAACAAAGATTAGTAAGGAAAAATTTGAACTGCTATTCTAACTTCGGATACTATGAAAAAAATCATTTGATGAAATCTTAAAAAAAAGTAAATGTGTTTGATGCACCTAGGGGACCGGCGGACCGTTATGCGACTGGACGAACCGGCGGGCTTGAAGTCAACGATGTCGGATTGAGCTCAAATTTGATGGGCTGAAGCGAAACGGCGTGCTGATCAAAATTCACCGCCATAAGCTGTGACTATGATGGATTTTCGCAATTCGGGGCCATTTAGATGGGTTTTTCTTTTTTTTAGTATTTTTTTACTGGTTAATTTAGTAAGGGGTAGTTTCGTAATTTTATGTTTTGATGTTTACTAATCCTAGTAGGGTTAGGTTTAGGGATATATAAGCTTGTTTTAGGGTTTCGTTTGAGTAGACTTCGGATATTTTGATTTGATAATCATATTTTGAGGACGAATTGTTCTTCTGTCGAGTTTTCTTATTCAGTCAATTTTTCTATCGCGTTTCGGCATCAATTGGTATCAGAGCACAGGTTTCTTGAATCAATGGATGAACGGAATCGCGGTCGTGGATGGCGAGCTCGTGGTGGCCGGGGGCGTGGAGGCGTTCTTGAAGCAGACGACCAACCGCGTCTAAGAGATTTGCGAGACGTAGAAATTGAAGAACAGAGAAGACGAATTCAGGATTTAGAGCGACAACTTACTGAGGCGAGGTTGGGCGTTCAATCCGAAGAAGCAGAATCTGAAGATCCATCTGATGATGAAGAGGAGGACGTAAACCCTTTTGGAGTTCTGAATCAGGGGCGGAATCGAGGAGTACGACCTGAAAATCAGCGCTCTTCTCAAAATTTCGGAATGAAGATTGAGATTCCTGAGTTTAATGGTAAGACTCATCCTAATGAGTTTATTGATTGGTTGCATACGGTAAAACGGATTTTTGATCTTAAAGACCTAATTGAGAGGCAAAAAGTGAAGTTAGTGGCTATTAGGCTGCGAAAACATGCTTTGATTTGGTGGGAACACGTAAAAAAGCAACGCGCTAGAGAGGAGAAGCCGAAGGTGGATCGCTGGGAGAAGATGAAAAAGTTATTGCAAAAAAAAATTTTGCCTACACATTATAGGCAAGAGGCGTTTATCGAATATCATAACGTCAAGCAAGATGATAAAACAGTTGAAGAATTTACAGAAGAATTTGATCGCTTGCGGATGCGTTGTGATGTGGTGGAGGAAGACGAGTAAACGATTGCGCGATATCTAGTAGGGCTGCGATATGAGATCTCTGATGTCGTCCAATTACAGCAGTATTGGACATATAAGAATGTGTACAAACTAGCCCTAAAGGTGGAGGGGCAGATTAAAAGAAAAAACAGTAAGTCCAAGTCGTCTAGCAGCAGTTCCAAGTGGTCAGGCAGCAATTCCAAGTGGTCGGATAAAGAGTCTCGGGAGAAAGTAGGGAGTTATTCAATCTCAACAGCAGTTAAGAGCGCTGGTTCAAAATCTACAACAAAAGGAGAGCAGAGTAATGTTGGATCTAGCAGGGAAGGAGCTGCAGGCAAGCGATGTTTTAAGTGTCAAGGACTCGGGCATTTTGCTGCTGATTGTCCGAACCGATAGTTTGTGACACTCGTAGATAATTCAACTTTCGATGAAGACCCAACTTATGATGAATCTAATGGAAAGCAAGCAGATACGAATCCAGATCCGGAGGACATTGTCTATGCCGATTCTGGTGAGTCTTTAGTTGTGTGTCGGGTTTTAAATATTGCTGAGGTAGATGATGAATCGTGGCTCAGGCATAATATCTTTCATACTAAGTGCACTAGTGGGGGAAATGTGTGTAGTATGATCATTGACTGGGGAAGTTGTGAGAATGTGATTTCTACCACTATGGTAGAAAAGTTGGGGTTGAAAACTGTTGAACATCCTCAACCATATAAGTTGTCATGACTTGGGAAGGGGAATGAGGTAAAAATGAGCAGGAGGTGTTTAGTGCAGTTCTCGATTGGAAAGAAATATACTGATGAAGTGTGGGGTGACGTAGTTCCAATGGATGCTTGCCATATTCTATTAGGAAGACCTTGGCAGTTTGATAGGAAAACATAGCATGGCGGATTCAAAAATACATACACCTTCAAGAAGGATGGCCGGACCATTACTCTGGGTCCTTCAAATTTGAGAAAAGATGGAAAAAGTAATTTGCTTTCCAAATCAGAGTTCCAGGAGGAAGCGGTGAATACCCCAGAGCTTTTTGCTATTGTAGTTATGGAGCAAAATCTTGATAGTCCAGAAATTTCAACTCAAGTTCTACCTATACTTGAGGAGTTTGCTGATGTCGTACCCGAGGAATTGCCACCTGGATTGCCACCCACGAGGAATATTCAGCATTGTATAGATCTCGTTTTGGGAGCTGCTATTTCTAATAAGGCAGCTTACAGAATGAATCCTAAGGAGCATGAGGAGATGCAGAGGCAAGTACATGAACTATTAGATAAAAGTGCAATTCGAGAGAGCATGAGCCCTTGTGCAGTGCTAGCTTTGTTGGTACCTAAAAAAGACGGGTCGTGGAGAATGTGCGTGGATAGCAGAGCTGTTAACAAGATCACGATTATGTATCGCTTTCCTTTCCCGAGATTTGATGATTTAATTGATCAACTGCATGGAGCGACTATCTTTTCGAAGATAGACTTGAGGAGTAGATATCATCATATTAGAGTGCGTCATGGAGATGAATGGAATATCACTTTTAAAACTCAAGATGGTCTGTATAAGTGGATGGTGATGCCTTTCAGGTTATCTAACGCACCGAGCACCTTTATGAGACTCATGAATCAGGTGTTTCATCCTTTTATTGGTCAGTTTGTCGTTGTATATTTCGATGATATTTTGATTTATAGTGCCTCGATTGGTAAACACTTGTAGCATTTGAGAAGGGTGTTCGAGGCCTTGAGGGAGCAGAAATTATATGCTAATATCAAGAAGTGTTACTCCTGACACATCGTGTGACCTTTTTGGGGTATATTGTAACTAAGGAGGGCATTCATATGGACCCAGTTAAGGTTGAGGCTATTACAAATTGGGAGATTCCGAAAAATATTCATGAGGTATATAGCTTTCATGCGCTTGCGTCTTTTTATTGGAGATTTGTTCAGGATTTCAGTACTATTATTGCACTTCTGACAGATTGTCTGAAAGGAAGTAAATTTGTGTGGACTAAAGAGGCAGAATCTGCCTTTCAATTATTAAAGAAGAAGGTGACTGAAGCACCTGTTCTCATGCTTCTTGATTTTAATGAGGTTTTTGAGGTGCATTGTGATGCTTCAGGTGTTAGTATTGAGGGTGTCCTAAGTCAAAAATGTAAACTTGTAGCACTCTTTAGTGAGAAGTTGAACGAGGCGAAAAAGAAATATTCAACTTATGATAAAGAATTTTATGCTATTGTGAGGAGTTTGGAGCATTGGAGGCACTATCTTATTTCGAAAGAGTTTATCTTATTTTCTGATCATGAAGCCTTGAAATACATCAATGGGCAGCACAAATTGAACGCAAGGCATGCAAAGTGGGTGGAGTTTCTTCAAGTTTTCAGTTTTTCCATCAAGCATAAAGCAGGAGTGCTGAATAGTGTGGCAGATGCATTGAGTAGAAAATACTCTTTGCTGTCTACGATACAAGTAAAAGTTCTAGGATTTGATACTTTTAAAGATTTATATGCTGATGATCATCATTTTGGAGATATCTAGAGGAAGAGCAAAACGGAGCTTTTTCAGCAATTTCAGATCGTGAAGGGTTACCTATTTAAAGGTAACAGGTTGTGCATTCCTCAAAGTTATTTGAGAGAATCTATTATTATTGAGGGACATGCAGGCGGTTTAGCTAAGCACTTTGGCGTGAATAAAACGAAGGCTTTGTTGAGTGAATATTTTTATTGGCCTCGGATGGAGTGTGACATGACTCGTTTTATAGAGAGGTGCAGAGTATGTCATGTGGCAAAGACCAAGAGTCCTAATGCAGGATTGTATATGCATCTACCTATTCCGGTTGTACCGTGGGAGGATGTCAGTCTTGACTTAGTCTTGGGTTTACCAAGAACGCAACGGAGTAAGGATTCAATAATGGTGGTTGTTGATAGATTCTCGAAGATGGCCCACTTTGTCCCGTGTAGCAAGTCCTATGATGCTTCACAGGTTGCTCAATTATTTCTGCAGGAGATTGTTAAGCTGCATGGAATTCCTAAGTCCATAATCTCAAATCATGATGTGAAGTTTGTAAGTCACTTCTGGCGCACGCTTTGGAGATACATGGGTTCAAGTTTGAAGTTTAATTCAACTCATCATCCCCAGACTGATGGTCAAATAGAAGTTGTCAATCGAAGCTTAGGGAATTTGCTGCGGAGTTTGATTGGGGATAATCCGCAACAATGGGACTTGGCATTGCCTCAGGCAGAATTTGCATATAACAGATCAGAGAACCGAACTACAGGCAAAATTCCTTTTGAGGTGGTTTATGGGCGTAATCAAATTACTCCCTTAGATCTCACACCAATTCCAGTTCTCAAGCAATTTAGTTCGGAAGCTGAAGAACATGCAAAACATATCAAAAAGCTGCATTCCCAGGTCCATAAGCAGATCAACAGGCAGAACATGAAGTATAAACAACGCGTGGATATACACAGGAAAAGAGTTGTCTTCAAGGAGGGTGATCTAGTTTGGATTCATCTTAGGAAAGAATGATTTCCAGCGGGTAGGTTTGGCAAGCTTCAACCTAGAGCTGATGGATCCTTCAGAGTTTTGGAGCGAATTAGTGACAATGCTTATAAGATCGAATTGCCGGGTAAGTATAATGTATCCGGAACTTTTAATGTAGCAGATTTGTCACCTTACTACCCTGAAGCAAAAGAAGATCCTGAGGAGATTGACGATAACCATGAAGGCGAAGCAGATTCGAGGACGAATCTTTCTCTAGCAGGGGAGAATGATGCACCTAGGGGACCGGTAGACCGTTATGCGATTGGACGAACCAGCGGGCTTGAAGTCAACGATGTCGGATTGAGTTCAAATTTGGTGGGTTGAAGCAAAACGGCGTGCTGATCAAAACTCACCGCCATAGGCCGTAACTACGATGGATTTTCGCGATTCGGAGCCGTTTAGATGGGTTTTTCTTTTTTTTAGTATTTTTTTACGGGTTAATTTAGTAAAGGGTAGTTTCATAATTTTATGTTTTGATGTTTACTAATCCTAGTAGGGTTAGGTTTGGGGATATATAAGCTTGTTTTAGGGTTTCGTTTGAATAGACTTTGGATATTTTGATTTGATAATCATATTTGGAGGACGAATTGTTCTTCTGTCGAATTTTCTTGTTCAGTCAATTTTTCTATCGTATTTCGACATCAATGTTACATAGGTATAAGTTTGATGTTTTTTATGTCACCTGAAAAAGCTTAGGGTAAATGCATTAGGTAAGCATAATATGGGGTTTTTGATATAACAAAAAAACTCAGGATAATTGTGTTACAGTTGACATAATTTGAAATTTTCTGTGGCTTTTTTCCTAATAAAAACTTAGAGTTGGAAAAATTCTCAGGTGGTGAATTGGACTTTTGAGAGTTGGTAAAAATTCTGCTATTACACCACCTTTTTCCCGGAGAGTTAAGGCCATTTCTCAAGTTCAGGGTTATTTTTGCCAAGTCCATACGTGATGAGTGCAAATTGGGGCTTCGATAATGCTTAAGGCCTAATCATGTTTTCTTAATTATTTTGTATGACAGATCCATTTTTATGAAATGAGTGTATGCTTGACCTTACTGATACTCTATTGATGCTCCTCATTTTCTAGATTTGGCTTTGTTTTGTAGTAGTCTGGGTTTTGTTATGCTTCAATTTGCTTTGTTATGAAAGTTTATGTATTTTTCATAACTCCTTTTGAACAATGAATAAATATTTCTTTTGACAAAAAGTAGAAAACAAAGAAAGCCAAAATTAATCATAATATCGAGAAAAAAGCTATGTTGCTATGATTAATTTGGATAAACGTAAGATTCCCTTAATTGCCATTCACTACTTGATCTGTAAGTATAAGTCAAGTCGATACGCATCGATCATCTCGTTCAATCGCAACGGATCTGGAGTCTTGCGGGCTGTTATCGCTCGTCACCACTCACCAGGCTACAGGCAGCCCGTGAGCAATGCTAATTAATACACGGACACCCACATAATTGAAAAAGGCGATGATGTCACTTTTTCAAAGGTTTGTCGATGATGCTTTGTTCTTTCAGAAGAGCAAGTGGCCTATTATAAAACGATGGCTGGTTTTCACTAAAGAAAGCCCCATCAGCTACTTCTTCAGCTAGCTATGAATCTACCGTTTGATCGTATTAAACTAGGCCTAATTAGTTCACGAGCTTAATCGTGTGAGATCGAATAGTTTTCATCGAGCTTATCTGAAACTCCTAACATTCACGAGACATGCAAGCTCAGATTGTTCTATCCTTGCGTGCGAATCAACTGATGCAAGAAATAATTTGGCAAGAAACCCGCATGCAATGACCTAAATACCCGCTCAGAAGGTATTAAACTTTATCTTTTGGGCAACGTTCGTGTTTAGTGGCGTTTTGTTTCACTGGATAGGCCTGTCCTGCTTCGCACTAGCAGACAACACAAGACTTGATCATTAGATTGATGTGTGGGACTACGAGAGATAACTTTTGACTTTGCTTTTGAATGAGGGCATAGATTCTTTCTGTCTGGAGTCTTCGTGGCTCATAGCTGTAGTTGTCTCCATGTTTAGTTTGTCTGATAATTACTGTTTATTTAATGCAAGATAAACACTTATCTTAGTCTCTCTTTGGCGACAGAGGAACTTTCACGGGGGTCATCCTAATCTTGAGAACGCATCATTTGTTTGATTATTTGCCCAAGATGAGAATGATTATTCAACGATAAGCCATGCACGTAGCACGAACGAAGCGTGCCAATCTTTTTTGTTAGGGTTTTTTTCTTTCGTTTTTATGGGTCTTTGCCATCAACTATACCACAATCTCCCCAACAATGCCTTGGGTTAAATGCATACCTTTGCGGATTCCATCCGATTAATCAAGAAAATAATCAGAACCTCGCGTTGCATTCTCATGGCTCTTTTCCTCTGTCCGTGTCGATTGATAACGAATGGTTTTCGGTGTTGAATATGAATGGGCAGCTCAACTTAATCTTCTTGGGATGCCAATAGAAAATTGAAGTTTGAAGAGATCGAGCAAAGCCAGCCTGGTTTTAGGGTGATGAATAAAGGCTTTTGTAGCAATGCTTGCGGGCATGGTTACCTCCCTCACGTAGATCGTAGAAATGTTTAAGCTTGCACGAGCGGTATGCTTAAGACATGGTGTTTATCCTCGCCAGCTTTTTGCTTTTCATTTTTGTTCTTTCTGTCTATTTTTCCATCATAGACGAGAATCGATAAAGTATGTATAGTTCGCATAAGCTTTTACGTAATTTTTAGTTAGGAACTAGCCTAGTTACTCATTTGGTTCGTGTTGGAAGTTTTTTTGCCACTTATACATATTGTAATTGGATTACTCGATTGGCGACATAGCTTCTTTTTTATGAGTACAATTTAAAGATGAACTTAAACTACACCTTAATGCCGTGTAGTATGAGAAAAAAAATATCTCAAGGAGGCTTGGGAGAGAGAGGGGGAGAAAGAGACAGAGAGAGTTAAAGGGTTTCGGTCGTGAAATTTTCTCCAAAAGAAGCAATGACATTTTGATAAATTCATAATATTCTTAAGCGACATGTCTTTATAAGGGCCATAAACTCGATTGTCTAAGGGTCAATCGTTTAAGGAAGTTAAATTTAATATGTCGATAGACATATCCCATGATTTTAGAGGACCCCAATTGTCGTCTAGTTAGACTTTGCGTGATTTGATTGCAATCCTATCCCTTTGTAGATGAATCAATGTTTCCAATTTCCCCTCTCGACTACATAGATTGAACACGAGCACATTATTTCAATGGCTAAGTTGTGGAGATGTGAGATATTACTCTAGGACCCGAACTTACACATGCAGAAGTATACCTTGAGTGGCTAACGGCAGAAACATGTACTCTCTCTCTCTCTCCCCACACATTCTCGGAACATGAGAGGGATGTGGACATTTTATGTGAGTCTCGGCAGGGGCGGGAGAGGTTTTGTGCTTTGCTTGCGTGTCGCCATGGAAGGAAGGGGAAAAGTGTTTCTTTACGAATCCCATAGACAAGCCAATACAGTGAACTGCCATCGGGATAAAACCATTCAAAGCATCCACCTCACCGACCCTCGTGATATGGGCATATCCAGATTCCTTTCACTTCTCCCATCGATCACCCCGAAAGGCAAAGTGAATTAAGACGGGAGGAAAAATGATTCAAATTTGGGGTGTGCCAGTTAGGATACGTTCGGTAATTGGCAAAATAGTAACCGATTTTATTTTTTTATTCCCAGAATCAGTTTTGGAACAGAAAATCATTTAGTAAATTTTTTGTTCCTGGGCACAAATTTGCACAAATATGACAAAAAAAAAAGTTCATAGAATCAGTTTTGAAATAAAATCAAGAAGTAAAAAAAAATTGCTTCTTGATTCTGGAAACAAAAATGAGAAATAGAAAATATATATTTTTTTTCTTTTTCTTCTTTCTTGTTCTTCTTCTTGGCCACGGCCGGGTCGCCGGTGACCCGCGGCCGGCCACAGGCTAGGGCCGGCAAGGGCATCGTGGCCCTTGCAGCTTGGGCAGCCCTCACCAGCCATTTTAAGCCCTTGCCTAAGTTGTTGAGGGCCGCCCTTGAAGCTCGCAGCTTGGGGGAGGGTTGCCCTTGCCCAAGCTGCAAGGGTCCAGCCCTCGTCCTCGCCGGTGAGGGTTGCGATGCCCTTGCCGACCCAGGCCTGGGCAGTGGTCGCGAGCCTCGAGGGCAACCCTCGCTAGCTCGAGTGAGGGGTGGAAATGGCCGGTGAGGGCCACCCTTGCCTAGGCCGAGAGGGCCGTGACGCCCTCGCCGGCCAGTCATTGGCCATGGCCAAGAAGGAGAAGATGTAAAAAAGAAAAATATATATATTAAAATATTATTAATAAAAAAAATTTTGTGCGGTTATTACACACATTTCTATTCAATTTTTATTCTAAGAATGGAAATTTTAGGCCGTTACCAAATGCCTTCAAATGTATAGAATGGTTACCAAATGCATCCTTAGAGTGAAAATTTCTTTCGCGGCAATTAATTTTCTAGATTTTGACGTATTTAGTTTCTTGTAAATGATTGGTCAACGGAAAATCATTTACAATTGAAGAAAATATGCATGGTTAAAGTTGGAAAATGAATTTCCTAACCGGAAAAGGATCCCCTACATAAAAGGCTAAGAAATTGTTTTCCGACTTTTCCGTCGTTTGGATGACGGAAAATGCTTCGCTGAAAACTTCATGACAAAAGAAAATAGATTCCATGCTAAAATTTTTCATATGTTTGGTGATATAGGAAAAGTATTTTTTTTTTACTGGAAAGGAAAATCGTTTTCTCCCAATTTAAACTTGTTGTTTTTTGTCAATGAAAATAATTTTATAAAGATCGATTAATTTTCTGTCATTCAAACACCGAAAAGTCGGGAACAATTTTTCGTAAATAGTTTTTTTTCAAACGAACGAACCCTGATTTTGAAAATCAAAATACTTTTCAATAAGCATAACTCGATGACAAGTGTCCTGAACGTTAGTGAACAATCCATGAGCCTTGAGATAATTAATTTGAGAAATAGGGCATGGGATTATTTCGACCGCTCGGTTAGTGCATCATTATAGTATGGGTTGTTCTCTCGTTAATCATCCAACAAGTTAAAATCACGTTGTCATTCCAATCCTATTCCTCAAGTGTCAATAATAAAAAAATTGGGATTTGTCGATTTACGTGCTATTTATCTTAGAGGACACGAGAAAAATGTCTAGGAAAGAACCTAAAACACGTGCAGCCCCAATAGCTCCAGCCATGCAAATCCGGGCTTCCCCTAGCTTTGGAAACCGAGCAGAATACCAGCAAAGTTTCATGATAAATTACTACTTTTCCCAGATTCATTTTAAAATCTTAAATCATCAGTGGAGGATTATAATAACATGTTCACGACTTTTTAGTACTCTTGGATTAAGAAATGTGAAGATCATAACAACTCCTCTCACTTGTTAGTCAGACGAAAGATGTCATAATATATATTAAAGTATAAAATACATTCTGCGTCCTATTCCAATTATTTACATTTTTAGAGTTAACAGTCACGCAATTAATTTCAATATGGGTTTAGACAATTTTCTGTCTTGACATTAAGAGATAGTAATGCGGAATAAAAAAGTGAAAGTAGAGTTGTTAATGATTTACATGCGAACCAGTTGTTGAAAGATCCTTGAAAGAATGGTATTCGAATTTCAATACCATTTTCTAGGGTCCATCGAATTATTATTACCTTGAAAAGCTCGATGTATGTGGGGGAGGAAAAGCGCTTGAGAAGCTAAACTAAAATATGATAACAGATAAAAAAATGGGAAGAACTATCCTAAATGTCTCGATAAGGAATACAGCTTTCGGCAAATGTTTTACATTGTGATTCAAGGTAGCAATTTCTAGCTCGACTCGATTAACTTGCCTAACCTACTTGAAAATTGACTCTACTGAGCTAATTAAAATATCCCATAGACACGAATCCCATCGAACTTGAATTAGAAACTATAAGTATCACTCGAATACTAACTAATTTGGATATGAGCGCTTGTCAAAAGAACAAATATGGAAAGGAATTGAATTTGATAATGAGCAGTAGGAAACCAAATCTTAAACAATCCAAACCCAATGAACAAAACATGTTGCGAATTTCAATATTCAAACTATTGAATTCTCAGTTTCATGAAGAAAAAAACAACACGAATCAAGCGGAATTCATTTAAAACTAACCTATCATCCAATTCTTCCTCGAATCGTTCCATAAGGAGATGAACCCCGGCCCAATCCGGTTGACATGCTAATTACCTTGATCTGATTGTGATGGAATCTGATTGTGGCATTACTTATGCACTATCTACTTGGCAGTTAACAAAACCTTTACTGTCCACTGTCTTCTACCAAGCTAGTTACAAAATCCATTCCAGTGTGGAGTTGCTTTGTGTAAAACATTTTTCATGCTCCGTCTTTCGGTCTAAAAGTTAAACAATGCAATAGATTCGATGGAGGGACATGCGTAATAATGGCAGGTGCGACCCTCCTCTTATCCTCTCTTTCCAAGTTCTCGCGATCCCTGGAAATACTTTCATCTGCGAAGCTGCCAAGGAAACCTCCGCATTTAACACCTTCCCACACGCTAGCACAGCCCCGGTTCATGAACTTCTTCTCCCTATATATACTCTCTACTCCGCCTCCATTCTTCCTCACTCTCCGAACTCCAGTTCAAATCCACTTCATACCCTTTCTCTCTCTGTCTCTCGCTCTCTCTCGCTCTCCATCACATCATCCTCTGACCAATTTCCGAAAATGGGATTTCCTCTCTCCCTCCAATGGCTCGTCCTCTACCTTCTTCTTCTCCACCTGAGCTTAGCCAATCTCTGTTTGGGATCGAGGAAGCTCGCTGCCCTGTACCAACCGCCTCCCATGGTGGCGAAGTACCACAACGGCCTCTTGCTCGATGGTGACCTCCGCGTCTCCATCCTCTGGTACGGCAAATTCACGCCCGCCCAGAAATCGACCGTCTCCGACTTCCTCCTCTCTCTCACTCCGCAGCAGACCCAACAACAGTCGACGTCATCAGTCCCCTCCGCCGCCAAGTGGTGGAGCACCGTCCAAGTCTACCTGCGAAAGGCCGGCAAGCAACAGACCCGCGTCGTGTTGGCGAGCCAGCTTGACGACGAGAGCTGCTCCATGGGCAAATTGCTGAAGCGGGATCAGATCACCGGGTTAGCTCAGAAGCTCAGCTCGAGGAAGCTCAGCTCGAGGCCCGGCGCCGGCGAGCTGGCCCTTGTGCTCACGGCCCAGGACGTCGCCGTCGAGGGCTTCTGCGTCAGCGGCTGCGGCACCCACGGCTCGGTTGGCCAGCAGGCGTATATCTGGGTCGGCAACTCGGTGAGCCAGTGCCCGGGGCAGTGCGCGTGGCCTTTCCACCAGCCGATCTACGGCCCGCAGTCGGCACCACTCGGCGCGCCGAACGGCGATGTGGGGGTCGACGGGATGGTGATCAACGTCGCCAGCCTTCTAGCCGGGACGGTGACGAACCCGTTCGGGGATGGATACACAGTGGGCGCGGCCGGGGCGCCGACGGACGTGGCGTCGGCTTGCACGGGGAGCTTCGGGAAGGGGTCGTGCCCAGGTTACGCCGGGGAGCTGCTGGTGGACTCGGGAACGGGCGCGAGCTACAACGCGGAGGGGGTGAACGGGAGGAAGTATCTGTTGCCCGCGCTGTTTGACCCGACGACGTCGCAGTGTTCTCCGGTTGCGTGAGAGACCCCTCTCGAGCTGACACGTGTCT
This sequence comes from Syzygium aromaticum, assembly GCA_024500025.1. Lineage (NCBI taxonomy): Eukaryota > Viridiplantae > Streptophyta > Magnoliopsida > Myrtales > Myrtaceae > Syzygium > Syzygium aromaticum. The sequence goes on from CM044890.1 coordinate 7,138,701, forward strand.
GCCTGTTGTACATCTGCTCAACGTACATAAAGATGTCATAACTTGATTTAATTTCACCTACCCGATTTTCGCCAATATCATGGAATTGCCAATGCTAATTTGCTATAATTTGCCATCTTACGGTGGGATCATTTGGCGGTGAATTTTGATGAATCGCTAGTTTGGCAAACTAAGGACCGATGACATTCTTTCAAGTGGCGGGTTCCGATATCGGAAGTAAATTGACACAAGAGGATCTTTGTTGGATAATAACCATTTTATTCAAAACATTCTATGACCGATTGCTTACATTCAAACGAAAACAAAGATTAGTCGACAAAAATTTGAACTGCTATTCTAACTTTGGATACTATGAAAAAAAATCATTTGATGAAATCTTGAAAGAATGTAAATATGCCATATAGGTATAAGCTTGAGGTTTTTTATGTCACCATAAAAAGTTTAGGTTAAATGAGTTACGATGAGCATAATATGAGATTTTTGATGTAACAAAAAATCTCATGATAATTATGTGACAGTAGACATAATTTGGAGTTTTATGTGACTTTTTTCCTAAAAAAAACTTTGAGTTGGAAAAATTCTCAGGTGGTGAATTGGACTTTTGAGAGTTAGTAAAAATTCCGCTATTACACCACCTTTTTCCTGGAGAGTTAAGGCCATATCTCAAGTCCGGGGTTATTTTTGCCAAGTCCATACATAATGTCACGCCCAGGGTCAAGACCGTGGCACTCGGCCTCGGCTTGGTCGTGATCCATTTTTGTTCCAAGGATTTATATAGTGGCGTCTTGTTACGTTATTTTTTGGTTACGCACAAACAAAAACTATTATACTCAACAACAATGACAAGAACAACAACAAGAGCTAGAAAGCATATTATACAAGCACACTTAATTTTCATGATAGATGTTTATATTACAGGCCCTCTTTCCTACGAGCCTTGTCGATTATTTGTTTACATCCGGATCACGTCCGATCCTTCACATACTATCCGTGTAGCTAGGGTTATCCTTGCTTCACTACCACCATCCCCTTCACAAAAAGCAAAAGTTAGCTTCTTCCCAAATTCGATCGACTAGCTACGGTCCTCCCATATCCCCATTGGGCATGTTATCACTAGTAGTCCTGGGTGGCCCATTGAAATCAGCAAGGGATCCCAAAAGGTCTCCATCAAACCACACAAATCACGCTTCATAATGATGGGGAACCAGCTCATCAACACTTTCTTGAACCCAAACCGTGGTACTACATTTTCGGTATGTGATCTCGAACCCAACATCAACTATGTCAGCAATGGAAACATGCATTTCTATTGGAAGACTGTGACGAACAAGGGGTGGCAAGGTCATAATTACAAAGCTGAAAATAAAAAAAGTGAGTCACACAACTCAATAAGTTAAATTCACTATGATTCGGCTAAGAGATAGCCTCACATTGAACAAGAGAACGACTGTTACCGTTGGTTTGTCAATGGTAGATCAATATCAAATGCTTCTTACCTTACTTGCTAATTATGCCATGCGCACCAAGTAAGAGAACATCAAGTATGGTATTTACACATTGCATGCGAAGATCGACACACGAGATTCCTTATTTCTCAACTGAAATCCATCGGTTCCTCCAATGTTCACCGTGCATTCGACACTCTATCGGGCATCACCTCGAAATCCATCGATGGCTGCAACGCCTCGAAATCCATCAATGACAGCATCGCCTCAAAATCCATCGACGGCAGCAACGTCCCGAAATCCATCAATGCGGCCTTAATCCCTCGTGTGATTATGCAGAAAGCAACAAACAATCCGATTTCTTATCTTGATAACATTAACCCATGGAATCAAGCCCGAAGGCATGTGGTGCTCGTGTAATCCATGATCTATAGGGCGAAATACCTATCGTACGGGGCACGGTCTAGGGCATGTGGCTCGGTCCACCATGCTGAGCGCCAGTTTGGAGCCTAACTTGATTCGAGTTTACACGCCTCCATATAAACCCGCACCAAGCCAAGCTCCTCCCGTGACGCCACAACATGAGTACGAGACCATATGACATCCCATTTCGCTCCTCGGTTGTGCCTTGACTCACAGCTATAATGCAAAACAACAAGCACACGTGCAAGCTTCAAGCATCACAAACAAGATCACCACTAGAGCTCAAACGCGCAACACCACATCCTAAGCAAATGATTGGGAATTCACTTCCTGCACGAGTGATCCTAGGGTGTTCAGTGATGGTAAGACGGGCGAGGGGGAGTGACCGAGAGAGAAGCCGAGATAATGGTCGAGAGAGAGAAAGACTGAGAAAGAAAGAGATATCGAGAGAGTGATGGTGTGTTTGTTTTGAGGAAAGAAAATGAATGAATGATGGTTTTCTTATTTATAGGCCAAGTTCTAATGATTGACTTGCCAAATGGTCCAATCATCTCCATGGAAGTGGAGCCTATAATTAGAGGAAAATCTTATCCAATCTTTAGACCTAATTATTGATGATCTAATTGGCTCACAAGTGTCATATTAGTGTTATTATGCCCTAAGTTTAGGGTATATGACTCACCCTATGCATTTATGACCACAGGGACACATAAATCTCTAATGATGGCTTCCTTCATAATTGGCCTTGACTTGGTCTCCGTTCTTGTCCTCCAAGCTCCTTGGGCATGTGGCTCTCTTTAGAACACTCAAGATCACCCAATTATTGGTGATCTTATAAGATAAGTTGTTCCCTAATGATTAGCCCTCAATTATTGGTTCAATGTTGGCTTGGTCTATTCAGCCTCTTGCTCTCCAAGCTTGGCCGTGTAAGGCTTGATCTTGTCCTTTAAGGGCACCAAATAATTCACTAAGGACAAACTAATTATTGTTCGCCTTCCTCATTAAACGCATCCTCCAAAATCAATAATGATACTTAGTAAAAATGCCTAAGTAAATGGTAATTTACGAATCTAAAACAATCAACTAATCTATTTGAATTGAGGTTCGGTGTAGAAATATGTCTAAATATGGCCAGATATGACCAAGCAAAAGTTTGTGTTAAATGGTGCAAGTTCAAACCAGTCGGACTAATCAGGCGCACGGCCTGTTTGGTCGGGTTTGACCGGGCGCAGGGCTTGGCACGCAGCCGGGCCACATGGGCACAGTACCGGGCGCATGGCCGGGCACAACGCTGAGTGCACGGGTGCAGTGCCAGGCCGCACAAGCGGTGCCCCGAACGTAAAGCTAGGCTGCACAAGCGAGGGGCCAATTCATGGACCAAACACATGCATTGGCTCACGAATAGGCATAATGCATGACTTGTGGCCAAGTCTGTAGGGCACAAAATTAGGTCGGAGCTTGATATGATGTGTACAAACCCTAGTACAAGGGTCAAGCACAATAACTAGCACACGGCCGGGCATAGGGCCGATCCGTGGCCTAACTTACAAGCACAAGGACTGGTCCATGACCTAGCACAAGATCTCGCCGACGAGGCCGGCACAAAGCCTGGTCCACGATCAAGCCACAAGGCTCTTGGCCTGGCACTTGGCTCGTCCATGGTCAACCCGACACAACGCAACGATTAATGACCAACACTACAAAAAAACAAGGGATTAGCGAGGAATTTTGTGATGAAAAATTTTGCAAAATCCGTTGCAAATAGAATTGGCGACAAATTTAGCGAAGGAAAAAATTCCATCGCTACTAAGTCATCGCAAAATTTTGTGATGGAAAATTTCAATGTATGTCACAAAATTGCGACGGAAAAAAGTTTGTCGCAAATTAGCCACGAATACTATCCGTCGCAAAATTTGTCGCAAATTAGCCATGAACAGTATCCGTCGCAAAATTTGTCGCAAATAATCTGTCACAAAATTTGTCGCAATTTAGTTACGAACTTTATTCGTTGTAAAATTCGTCAAAAATTTCGTTGCAAATGTCATCGCAAAATTCGTCACTAAATAATTCGTCGCAAACTAGTCATCAACTTTATTCGTCGCAAAATCCGTCGCAAATTTAGCACGAGCTTTATTCATCGTAAAATTTTTCGCAAAATTCGTCGCAAAATTCGTGGCAAAATTTGTCACAAAATATATTCGTCACAACTTAGCCGCGAACTTGATTCGTCGCTACTTATTCGTTACAAATTAGCCACGAACTGTAATGGTCACAAAATTCGTCTCTAAATATTCGTCGCAAATTTTACACCATTTTGGCCACCAAATCTTGCTCATATCAATAGGTACGTATTAATGAACATCATGTAATATATTCAAAACAATCAAAGGACATGAGACAACCATAGATTTCGCTTCAAAAACAGAAAATGAACAAACCAGACACAATGCCATATAATTGAAAAATATAACTGAAGGAAAGATGCTAGTTCGCAAAAAATAATGATATATGCAAAGTTGCAAAGTCTAACATGATGCTATTTGATATCCAATATTATAATACATTCAAAACATTTATAGGAGGTGGGATAACTATAGATTCTGCTTAAAAAATGAAAAATCGACAAACCAGACACAAGATTAGGCAGCTTTGGTACTCGGCAGGACACCAAAAGCAGTCACTTTTGTCGACACCTGATGAAATGTGGATACATAAATAAAGATATTCAATCAGTCCAGAATATAAAAGAAGCGTTTATGTATGAATATGGAACTAGGTATAAAAAACAAGTAAGAGGGTTAACAAAAAAACGTTTCAGGACGAACATCAATATTCTTACATATGAATATGAGTCAATTTATGTCATAAAAGATTGTGAAGCAAGCTTACCCCCGATTTTGAGAATTTTAACTAGAAAGGACCGAGAAAATTATCATCATCATCAGCAATCTCAGCATCATTGTGTTGTTCATTATTGTGCCCGTCACCTATTGGATTGGCAGAAGGTACAGGAGGAATCTCATAGCGATTGAGATTGAGGTGTCACATAACGATTTGCATTTGTTGTTTCAAGTCATTTATTTCTTCGTCCTTCTCTACAAATATATTTTTTAATTGGTTCACTTTTTGAGTCAATTGCTCGTCATGTCGTGACCTCCTTCAACCAGTCGCATTGGATGATGAAGTTCCAGCATGATTCAACATGTACATCCTTAACAAGGATCCCATTCCAAATATTTTTCCTTTTTTCATCTCACCCGTTGCCTCTACCCATAATGCCATATTGTCAACTGATAGCTCAGACGCAGCATAAACATCACTACCACTAGCATTGCTCATTAAAAGTTGATCATATTTTTCCTACATTAACAATATAGATGAAAATAAAATAACTTTATATATATATCTACTATAAATATTAAAAGCATTCACGGTTTTCATTCTAGTTTTCATAAAGCCCAAAGTATAACCTTACATACCTTAATAGCTTTTACTTAATCGCCAGTCCATGTTTTATTTTTCTTTTGAAATGTGCTTTCAAATGTAGTTGCAAATATCGGTTTCATCCCCAATTCATGTGCCTACAAAATGTAAACATGAGTAATTGAATTAAATTAACTTATAACTTATTTAATAGATTTACCAGTTGTTTGCAATGCTCCCTAATGTTGATAGAGCCCCCAGCATATGTGGCAGACCCTTCACTAGAACTAGAAGATCGATTCTTTTTATTCTGCTCACTGATTTGCTGACTCTTTTCAATTTCCCAAATTCTGTTAATATTCGCCCAATTGTCAGCTGTAATAAAAGCCGGCTTCAATTGCTTGATTTTCACTCTATTCATCACATTTTGTATAAAATCACTGACTTTTTTCTGGAAAATTCTTCTCACTTCATTCTCTTTCTCTTCATCCCACCTAAACTTCCACTGCAATCAATAAAAATAAAACTGAAAGTTATTATGATGGTCACATATCCATTACCATGTACCAGACAATTCAGCGATAGATTTTGTAAAGTTCATCTCGGGAAAAATATCTGGTCCCTTTAGTACCGAAAACTATAGAGTTGTTATGGTCCCTTTACATCATTCTTAACCATCAATATACTACATCGAACTTAGTTGATGAGAAAATAGAATATCTAAAACTTATCTTGAACTCATTCTACCACAAATCTTTCACTTCTTGTGGAACACTTCTGTAATTAATATACTGCCCCATCCAATAGTTTTTGACTATTTTATTCAGTTCCCTCACAACAAACGGAGCATCCATGAATCTGCAAACATACAAATATTGTGCAACATCGACAATTCAATTGACATCCATATCTAAAGCCATAAATATTACATATACTAAAATAAAAATGAAGTATTTACGAATCTCCAAATGGGCATATCATTAATCAATTATCTTCTTCATCTGTGTTTCTGTCATTATTCAATTGTTCCGCTGAATAATAAGGTGGATCGGAAGGAGAGGGAGCTAAAGGAGATAGAACTGGAGGAGATTTAGTTCGCATGTGGCCAAGACCCCTAACATGTTCTTGAGTGTTGGAAGAAGGGCCAACGTGTTCATATTGTGACGGAGCATATTGTGGTTGAAAGTTAGGTGAAAGGACAATGGAAGAGCAAAGGGACGAGGATGAGGACAAGGAAGAGGTTGGTCTTCTATGCATGTGACCTCCGTGTTTATACTAACAAGTAGAAATGTTAGACAAATATGTAAAAAAATATTACACAACATTACGGACACGTAATGACGTACATGACGAAGTTTACCATTTTGTTTCAGAAGCAGCAAAATATTTCCTCGAAATGAGCCAATGCCGAGTGTTTATAACGTGTAAATTTCTACGAATAAATATACTATGAATCACACTCATTTTGATATCAAACATCAATATATGAGCATGATATGTCACGGGTATTCTAAGACATTCTGTAAAGTTTTGAAATTTTTTAATTTTTTTAATTTTGTAATTTTTTTGGGCACCTTCCAAAATTTAAATTTCCCTAAAAGTAGGTGGCCATAAGTATTCTAAGTCATTCTGTAAAGTTTTGAAATTTTTTAATTTATTTTTTAAAAATTTTTTCGAGCAACTAAAAAAATTTTAATTTCACTAAAAGTGGGTGACCACAAGTATGCTAAATCATTCTGTAAAGTTTTGAAATTTTTGTATTTTTTAATTTTTTTGGGCACGTAAAAAAATTTAAATTTCAATACAAGTGGGTGGCCACAAGTATTATAAGTCATTCTGAGAAGCTTTGAAATTTTTGAAATATTTAAATTTTTTTTACCACTTAAAAAATTTTAAATTTCACTGAAAGTAGATGGCCACATGTATGCTAAGCAATTCTGTGAAATTTTGAAATTTTTTATTTTATTATTATTATTTTCACTTAAAAAAATTAAAATTTCTTTCACAATAGGTGGCCACAGGTATTTTAAGCCATTTTATAAAGTTATGAAAATTTTAAATTTTTTACTATTATTCTTTTTTGGGCACTTAAAAAAATTTAAATTTCACTCAAAGTGGGTGGCCACAGTTATTTTTTTCCATTTTGTGATATTTTCAATTTTTGTTTTTTTTAATTTTTTTTTAAAAAAATTAGCACCAAATTTAATATTTTCCTTGCATCTGACTTTTTAAAATTTTATGAAATTTTTTATGAATTTTTCTAGAATTGTTCAATTTTAATGCATTTTCTGAAAAAAAAAAAAAAAAAAAAAAAACGCTTAATCAACCACCCGATCGTCATTAAACGCTTAATCGGCGACATAATGGATAAATTAACCAATCGAACATCGATCAAAGTCACATGCAATCCTGAAATCGACCCATTACTTAACCAACCAATTAGATACTAAATAATCCCTAAACAAATCAAATTAATTCTCATTATACTAGGTAGAGTTTAGGGAATTATTTACTTGGTTCAAGGCCAAGAAAAATCAAATAATGATAATATTTTGGCTGGTCGGCCAGCGGTGGACTGGGTGCGGGCATGGGCCAAAGTGGTGGCCAATTGGCCAGGCGCTTGACCACGGCTGGGCGAACGATGGTGGAGCTGAGCGGCAACGGCGTCGGGCGGCAGTTGGGCAGCGACGGTGTCGGGCCGCAACTAGGAGACGGCTGTGCGGCGGCTAGGCGGCGGCGACGGTAGCAACGACCTCGGGCGGCGTTGGGCGACGGCTAAACGGGGATGGCGACGGCAAGTGCTCTGGCAAGGTTGGGCGGCGACAGCCTCGGGTGGCTGCTGGGTGGCGACGGCTGGGCGGCATCGACGTCAAGCGGTTGTTGGGCAGTAGTGAGCTCAGCGAGCCTGGGCGGAGATGACCTCGGGCGGCGACGAGCTTGGGCGGCTGCTGGGCGGCGACAAGCTCGGCGAGGCTGGACGGCGATGGCTACTGGGCGACGACGGCTGCTGGGCAGCGACGACATCGGGCGGCTGGTGGCGACGGCGACAACCACGAGCTCGAGCGAGGCGGACAGGCGAATTGGGTAACGGCGAGGTCGGCGAGTACACGGGCAAAGCGGCCACACTCGCGGCTGCGAGCTGGCTAGCTGCTGGGCAACAACGGCGACGGCGGGCGGCGTTCTGGTCCAAGCGGAGAAGCCGGTGTGCGATCGGCTTGATCTGGGCGGATCGACGAGAAGGCGATGTGTGGTGGTCGAACGAGGCTGGGCGGACCAGCGACGGGTGGTCGCGCGGCTCGGTCGGGTGGGCGAGATGGCAGCGTGCGGCGGCGGGTCAACTGGCGTGAAGGAGAAGAAGGGGAAGAGAGAGAGATAGCCGAAAATAAAAATACGTGACTGGTGAACAGGGGCGGGGGGAAAGAGAGAGAGAGAGAGTGGGCCGAAAATTTGAAAAACGTGCGCGAATTTTGCGATAGAAAAGCAAAATCCGTCTCAAATTTGCAATGGAAAAATAAATCCGTTGCAATTGCGACGGATTGCACAAAAAACAAACAGTTTCAATTACGTCGCAAATTTGCGACGGATTTGGAAAATTGCTGCGAATTACAATAACAATAACAATAACAATTATAACAAGAAAAATAATAATAAATATGACAACCAAAATAATACATGTCATAATAATAATTACACAACATTAGTGTTTTGTTGAAAAAATTTTAATCTTCGTCCTTGTCTTGATCTTCATATTCATTTTCTTCATGAGCATCATCTTCATCATCTGTCTCAAATTTAGATTCTAAACATTCTTATACATTTAATTCACAAATTTCAGTTGGATCCATATCTATCATTGCTTCACATGGATCTCGTAAAGTTGGAATGCTATATTCCTCAATTTCAACCGTGTTAGAAACTTCCTCTTGTTGATGAGCTCTATCCTTCCAATGTTTCTCGATTTTCTCCGTGCTTTAATTTTACATACAGCATACCAATTAATTTTGTCACATTTTAAACTAAGATATGATGCATTACATACTTGAATTACTTGTTGTGCCAAGACAAATGGTTCATATTTCATATACCTTTTCTTGTGATTTATTTCAACCAAATTAAATTTTATATGCACCTTCAATCCTTTGACAGGATCAAACCACTTGCACTTAAATGACACAACCTGTATTATTAATGGTTCGGGGTACTCTATATCTATGATTTCATCCAACAAGCCATAAAAATCATCTTTTGAACTGCCACCATTGAATGACCGAATAGACACACCACTATTCATTGTGGCTTTTCCCATTCCATATTCTTGAGTGTGAAAATTATAACAATTTATGAAATATGTTGGCCAACTTTGTACTCTTAACTGTGGACCCCATGACAGATAATATAGCAATCCTTGCTCTCCAAGTGCATTATGATTATTGTGAATCTAAGGTTATACACGGAAAGTTAATAATATATATTTTAATAAATGATGTATAAAATATTAATAACTTGGTTTTGGTTTATAGGCAACTTACATATGTTTTAAACCATGCTGCAAATTGGTCATCGCACAAATGGTCAAATTCATTTTGTGGTAGTCTATACATTGAAGTTTGAAAAATCTTAGTAATAAATACAATTTAAATATTAGCAAATATTTGACACATAATACATATATTTGCAAATTTACACTTACTCGAAGTATAGCTCGACTTTTGAGCAGTTCAGTAAAATATATGTAGGGGCTGCATGCCATTCTTCGTCTGTTAAGTAACGAAATGTACATGCGCCGCTTGGTCAACCCAGATAATTGAAAATAGAGAATGATTTACAATTGGGATCAATGAGGCTCTCATTATTTTTGCCTACTCTCCGCCTCTTGCATTGCACGTGCTGCTCAAAATAGTATGATGCAAATATTGTCACTTCTTCCACAATATATGTATTACAAATTGAAACTTCAATACATGTCTTATTTTTCACTTTTTTCTTCAAATGATATAAGAATCTAGTTGCAATAGAAAGAAGCTTATCGGAACATAATATATAATAAAGTAATTTGAACTTTATTTTTTTAAAAAAAATTACCTCTCAAATGGATATATCCATCGAAATTAGACGGGACCTGCAACTTTGGTCTCATAAGGCAAGTGAACTAAGAGATACTCCATCGAATCAACAAACGATGGAGGAAATATCATTTCTAAGTTGTAAAGAATAATTGGAATATCTCTCTAGTTTCTCCATGTACGATGCTTTTAACACTATCGAGCAAATATCATGCAGGAAATTGCTCAACTCTGCAATTGCGCCCCATACAAAGTTCGGTAGAACTTCCTTGAAAGCTATTGGAATTAGTCTTTTCACCAATATGTGACAATCATGACTCTTCAAACTTGTCAACTTGCATTCATTCAAATTAACACATCTCCCGATGTTCGAAGTATATCCATTAGGAAACCGTACAAATTTCAACCATTGACAAACAACTCGCCTCTGCTTTTTATCCAATGTATAAACTGCTTTTGATTTTGGTCTCCTGCTGCTTGCATCCACATCTAGTGTTGGCTGATCACAAATATCTCGCATATATTTTCTTGCGTTCAAGTTGTCTTTTGTTTTTTCGGCGACATCCATCACAGTATTTATGACATTGTCGAAAACATTCTTTTCTATGTGCATGACGTCAAGATTATGATGAATAAGATGGGCATTCCAATATGGTAGATCCCAAAATATACTGCGTTTTGTTCACTTATGTGTACTTCCGTACGCAAAAGTCGTGCCGTGCGAGTTCTTAATAACAGTTGGAAAGTCCTGCACCCCCTCCCAAATTTGATCGCCGGTCAACCTCAATAGTGAATGTGTTCTTTCAATCATATTTTTGATGAACTTTTTTTTATTCCTTTTGAATAGATGATTTATCGATAAAAATTGTCTGTGATAGTCAAAATAACTAGGCTTCTTTCCATGTTTTAATCTAAATGACTTCAATCTCTTCATACATATTAGATATCTTAAGATCCCAACTGTATTCCATCCAGATAACATTCCGTAAGCTGGAAAGTCATTTATTATCCAAAGAAGAGCAACCTTCATTACAAATATTTGATCGGTAGAAACGTCATACGTAGAGACACCTTTATCCTATAACCGTTGTAACTCTTCAATCAATTGTTGCATATAAACATTTATCAACTTTTTGGATTTTGCGGGCCAGTCACGATCAATGTTAAAAACATATAAGGTGCTTTCATGCACATACCAGGTGAAAGATTGTACGGCGTTAAGATAACTAGCCAGCATGAATAACTTTTTCCTGATTTCTCAAATGGGGCAAATCCATCAGCACAGAAACCTAACCTAATGTTTCAAGGCTTTATAGCAAACTCAGGGTATGTTCTATCAAAATGTTTCCATGCCTCTGCATCTGAAGGATGACACATTAGACCCTCTTCTGTTTCATGATTTGCATGCCAAGTCATGTGTTCAGTAGTGGCTTGATACATATAAAGCCTTTGCAATATGGGGATTAAGGGCAGATAAAACATTTGCTTGCATGGTCTATGCTTTTGATTACGATTTTGCCTCCTGTTATTTTTGTACCTAGGTTGGCTATAGAATTTGCAAGATTCTGCATTTTCATCATCTCTCCAATATAACATATAACCCCTACTACACACATCAATCCTTACAACCGGAAGACCTAAGTTATCCACTAGCTTTTTCATATCGTAAAAATCACTTGGTATGATATTATCACGAGGCATTACTTCTCACATTACTTCAATAAAAAAGTTGAAGCAATCCACAGATACATTATGCTCTGCCTTGATATTTAACAGTCTTGTTGTCACTGATAACTTAGTGTGGTTTTCACAATCTGCCCATAAAAGTTCATCTGCTGCTTTCAACACATCCCATAACTGATTAGATGGAAAAGTTTCATTATAGACATTCTCATCAAAACCCGTTACTCCTATCTCTTTCAATTGTGATGCATAACCGCATGACTAGTACTCACTTGTTCACGTATAAGAGTAAAACTAGTACTTGCATGATTCAATTCTGAAACAAAATTTTGACTAGCTGCATCAATTACCATCCTCTCGTATGGGTTCAATTGATCATATTAGCCACATTCTTCCCTAACTAAAAATTAGTTACTTCTTCGATATCCTTCACCAGATATAAATAGTTCACCATGGGCAGTCCAATTATAATAGTTCGGAGTAAACCCAAATCTACAAAGATATTCTTTAACTTTATCACACACGAGAAATTTACCATTACCGTACTTTTTACACTGACACATTAACTTATTTGCATCCATAAACTCATATTTACTACTAGCAAAATCTAAAAATAGTTCCAATCCAGTACGAAACTCATCTGTTAATCCTCGACGTCTAGATAAGTTCTTATTATACATCCAAGCCCTTTCCCTTTGCATTGTGTCTGTATACAAACAAAAAGATCTCGTAAAATATTAAAAATATCATATCTACTGTTCATAATTAAAACCATAAAATTACGAAAATTAAAATTTTGTTTTGGCAACAATAATTACTTTGAAATTGAAAAAAAAAATGAAAAAAATTACCATCTAAATAAGACTTACCCAAATATTTGACTGAAATATTTGTAATAAAAAGTGATCAATTTGATGAGAATTGCACTGTTCACGTAGATTGCGACACCTTCAAATGGACACGTACTTAAAAAAAATAATCACTTAAGAATCATTTTTTAATAATTTTTAATTCTTTTTAATTTTTTTTTCTCTTTTTTCCCCATTATGTTTCTCTGGTCGCCGGTCCGGCGACTGATAACCGGCGACTAGCTACAGCCGGCGAGTTTGACCTCGCCGTCGCCTAGATCCAGGTGACGGTGAGGTCGACCTTGCGACGGATAAATGAAAATTCTATCGCAAGCTCGGCCTCCCCTCATGGCCGGCGAGGCCGTTCGGCCTCCTCCCAAGGCTGGCGAGGTATTGCTGATCGCTGGTCATTGGACCAGCAACGAAATAACGAAAAAAAAAACATAAAAAAGTCTATAAAATAAAAGAAATTCCAATCCAGCGATAAATAGTCACGAAGTTAGCTATGATACTTATCGGTAAAAAAACTTCACTGAGATTGATTTGTGCATACGTGGATTTTACAGATTTGAGACATACGAAAGATGGAGAAAAGCAAGAGAGAGAGAGAAATTGACGGGTGGGTGGAAATATCACGGAAGCTATATCGTCTGATAAACTACAAATTAGTGACGAATTCGTTTTCGTCGCAAAATCTTTCGCGAATTAGCCACGAATTTTTTTATCCGTCGCAAATTTGCGACGGAAATCTTGTCGTCGCAAATTAACGACGGATTTTGCGACGGATTTATTTTCTGTCGCCTATTTGCGACAAACACTTTTCCGTCGCAAATTTGCGACGGATTTTTATTTCGTGGCAAATTCCGTCGCAAATTTACAACGAACATTAATCGTCGCTAATTTGCGACGGAAAATGGAATCTGTCGCAAAGTTCGTCGCAAATTTGCAACAAGAAATTTCCCGTCACAAATTTCGGTGGCAAAATCCATGTTTTTTTATAGTGCGATTCGTGATCGATTCACGTTCAAGTATCAACGACTCATGATCGACCCTTGATTGTCATGTAGCCACGTGGAATCCAACACTACGAAATTAATCCATAGTCATCTACAACCAATGCATAGCCGGCGGAATCACCCGCGACCGACACATGCCCGCACAACACTAATCCATGGTTGTCCCGGACTTTCCACTAGCGGCCCCTATGATCGAAGGGTCAATCCATGGTCATATTACTTTAATCGATTTGCGTGATCGATGAGTCATTCTATTGTCAATCCCTAAGCCAATTCATGAATAATCCTATGATCGAGCCATGACCAACTCTCAGTACATTCGTTACGACTATATTGTTCGTTCCATTATCGACTCTCAGATTGGACCGCTTGCCCATTTCCCTTACCATTTGACTTTCGTCATCTTGGCCCTAAATTGAGGATGTCACACGTAATGAGTGCAAATTGAGGCTTCGACAATGCTTAAGGCCTAATCATGTTTTCTTAATTATTTTGCATGACAGATCCGTTCTTATGAAATGAGTGTATGCTTGACGGTATTGATGCTCTATTGATGCTCCTTAATTTCTAGATTTGGTTTTGTTTTATAGTATTCTGGGTTTTGTTATGCTTCGATTTGCTTTGTTACGAAAGTTTATGTATTTTTCATAACTCCTTTTGAATAATGAATATATATTTCTTTCAACAAAAAAATAGAAAAGAAAGAAAGCCAAAATTAATCATAATATCAAGAAAAAAGCTATGTTGCTATGATTAATTTGGACAAACATAAGATTCCCTTAATTCCGATTCACTACTTGATCTACAAATATAAGTCAAGTCGATACGCATCGGTCATCTCGTTCAATCGCAACGGATCTTGAGTCTTGTGGGCTGTTACCGCTTGTCACCAGGTTGCCGCCAGCCCGGGAGCAATGCCAATTAATACACGGACGCCCACATAATTGAAAAAGGCGATGATAGCGCTTTTTCAAAGGTTTGTCGCCGATGCATTGTTCTTTCAGAAGAGCAAGTGGCCTATTATAAAACATTAGCCGGCTTTCACTAAAGAAAGAGGGCCCCCTATCAACTACTTCCTCAGATAGCTATGAATCTACCATTTGATCGTATTAAACTAGGCCTAATTAGTTCACGAGCTTAATCGTGTGAGATCGAATGGTTTAATCATCGAGCTTATCTGAAACTCCTAACATTCACGAGACATGCAAGCTCTGATTGTTCTATCCTTGCGTGCGAATCAACTGATACAAGAAATAATTTGGCAAGAAACCCGCATGCAATGACCTAAATACCCGCTCAGAAGGTATTAAACTTTATCTTTTGGGCAACGTTCGTGTTTAGTGGCGTTTTGTTTCACTGGATAGGCCTGTCTTGCTTCGCACTAGCAGACAACACAAGACTTGATCATTAGATTGATGTGTGGGACTACGAGAGCTAACTTTTGACTTTGCTTTTGAATGAGGGCATGGATTCTTTCTGTCTGGTGTCTCCGTGGCTCATAGCTGTAGTTGTCTCCATGTTTAGTTTGTCTGATAATTACTGTTTATTTAATGCAAGATAAACACTTATATTAGTCTCTCTTTGGCGACAGAGGAACTTTCACGGGGGTCATCCTAATCTTGAGAACGCATCATTTGTTTGATTATTTGCCCAAGATGAGAATGATTATTCAACGATAAGCCATGCACGAAGCACGAACGAAGCCTGCCAATCTTTTTTGTTAGGGTTTTTTCTTTCGTTTTTATGGGTCTTTGCCATCAACTATACCACAATCTCCCCAACAATGCCTTGGGTTAAATGCATACCTTTGCGGATTCCATCCGATTAATCAAGAAAATAATCAGAACCTCGCGTTGCAGTCTCATGGCTCTTTTCCTCTGTCCGTGTCGATTGATAACGAATGGCTTTCGGTGTTGAATATGAATGGGCAGCTCAACTTAATCTTCTTGGGATGCCAATAGAAAATTGAAGTTTGAAGAGATCGAGCAAAGCCAGCCTGGTTTTAGGGTGATGAATAAAGGCTTTTGTAGCAATGCTTGCGGGCATGGTTACCTCTCTCACGTAGATCATTGAAATGTTTAAGCTTGCACGAGCGGTATGCTTAAGACATGGTGTTTATCCTCGCCAGCTATTTGCTTTTCATTTTTGTTCTTTCTGTCTATTTTTCCATCATAGACGAGAATCGATAAAGTATGTATAGTTCGCATAAGCTTTTACGTAATTTTTAGTTAGGAACTAGCCTAGTTACTCATTTGGTTCGTGTTGGAATTTTTTTTGCCACTTATACATATTGCAATTGGATTACTCGATTGGCGACATAGCTTCTTTTTTTTTAGTACAATTTAAAGATGAACTTAAACTACACCTTAATGCCGTGTAGTATGAGAAAAACAATACCTCAAGGAGGCTTTGGAGAGAGTGGGAGAGAAAGAGACAGAGAGAGTAAACGGGTTTCGGTCACGAAATTTTCTCCAAAAGAAGCAATGACATTTTGATAAATTCATAATATTCTTAGGCGACATGTCTTTATAAGGGCCCTAAATTCGATTGTCAAAGGGTCAATCGTTTAAGGAAGTTAAATTTAATACGTTGATAGACACATCCTGTGAATTTAGAGGACGTCCAGTTAGACTTTGCGTGATTTGATTGCAATCCTCTTCCTTTGTAGATGAATGGATGTTTTCAATTTGCCCTCTCGACTATATAGATCGAACACAAGCACATCTACTATTTCAATGGCTAAGTTGTGGAGATGTGAGATATTATTCTTGGACACGAACTTACACATGCAGAAGTATACCTTGAGTGGCCAATGGCAGAAACATGTACTCTCTCTCTCTCCCCACACATTCTCGGAACATGAGAGGGATGTGGACATTTCATGTGAGTCTCAGCAGGGGCGGGAGAGGTTTTGTGCTTTGCTTGTGTGTCGCCATGGAAGGAAGGGGAAAAGTGTTTCTTTACGAATCCCATAGACAAGCCAATACAGTGAACTGCCGAGGGGATAAAACCATTCAAAGTATCCACCACCCCGACCCTCCTGATATGGGGCATATCCAGATTCCTTTCACTTCTCCCATCGAACACCCCGAAAGGCAAAGTGAATTAAGACGGGAGGAAAAATTATTCAAATTTGGGGTGTGCTAGTTAGGATGCATTTGGTAATTGGTCAAATAGTAATTGTTTCTATTCTTTTGTTCCCAAAATCAGTTTTGAAACATAAATCTGTTTGTTAAGTTTTTTGTTCCAGGGCACTAATTTGCACAAATTTGTTCCCATAATCATATTTGAAACAAAATCAAGAAGCAAAAAAAAAGCTGCTTCTTGATTCTAAGAACAAAAATGAGAAATATAATTTTTTTTTCTTTTTCTTCTTTCTTATTCTTCTTCTTGGTCATGGTCGAGTCACCGACAAGGGCGAGGGCCACGACACCCTGCCGGCCCTGGCTTGGGTGGCTACCGTGAGCCTTGAAGGCTGCCCTCGCCTACTTGGGCGAGGGTTGGAAATGGCCCGCGAGGGCTGCCCTCACTGCTCACGACCTGGGCGAGGGCCACCCTCGCCAGCCAGTTGCCGACCATGGCCAAGAAGGAGAAGAAGAAAAAAAGAAAAAAAAAAGGAGGAAATATTAAAAGATTTAAAAATATTATTAATAAAAATAAATTTTATACAGTTACCAAATGCATTTATGTTCCTTTTCTATCCCAGAAATGGAAATTTTGGGCCATTACCAAACGTCTTCAAATGTCTAGAAATTATTTTCAAGAACATAATACAAAAAAATTATTTCTTAGCAGAAATTGTTTCAGGGAACAAAATAGTTACCAAACGTGCCCTTAGAGTGAAAAATTCTTTTGCAAGAATTAGTTTCCAGGATTTTGACATATTTAGTTTCTTGTAAATGATCGGTCAACGAAAAATCATTTACAATTGAATAAAATATGCATGGTTAAGTTGGAAAAATGAATTCCCTAACCGGAAAAAGGATCCCCTACACAAAAGGCTGAGAAATTGTTTTCCGACTTTTCCATCATTTGGATGGCGGAAAATGCTTCACTAAAAACTTTATGACAAAGGAAAATAGATTCCATGCTAAAAGTTTTCATATGTTTGATGGTTTAAGAAAAGTAATTTTTTTGTTATTGGAAGGGAAAATTGTTTTCTCCCAATCTAAAATTGTTGTTTTTGGTCAATGAAAATAATTTTCGGAAGATCAATTAATTTTCTATCATCCAAAAAGCGATAAATCGGGAACAATTTTTCATAAATAGTTTTTTTTTCAAACGAACAGATCCTGATTTTGAAAATCAAAATACTTTTCAATAAGCATAACTCGACAACAAGTGTCCCGAACGTTCGTGAACGACCCATGAGCCTTGAGATAATTAATTTGAAAAATAGGGAATGGGATTCCTTCGACCGCTTGGTTAGTGCATCATTATAGTATGGGTAGTTCTCTCGTTAATCATCCAACAAGCTAAAATCACGTCGTCATACTAATCCTATTCCTTCAAGTATCAATAAAAAAAAAATTGGGATCTGTCGATTTACGTGCTATTTATCTTAAAGGACACGAGAGAAATGTCTAGGAAAGAATCTAAAACACGTGCAGCCCCGATGGATCCAGCCATGCAAATCCGGGCTTCCCCTAGCTTTGGAAACCGAGCTGAATACCAGCAAAGTTTTATGATAAATTACTACTTTTCCCAGATTCATTTTAAAATCTTGAATCATCAGTGGAGGATTATAATAACATGTTCACGACTTTTTAGCAGTCTTGGATTAAGAAACGTGAAGATCATAACAACTCCTCTCACTTGTTAGACAGACGAAAGATGTCATAATATATATTAAAGTATAAAATACATTCTGTGTCCTATTCCAATTATTTACATTTTTAGAGTTAACAGCCACGCAATTAATTTCAAAATGGGTCGAGACAATTTTCTGTCTTGACATTAAGAGATAGTAATGCGGAATAAAAAAGTGAAAGTAGAGTTGTTAATGATTTACATGCGAGCCGGTCATTGAAAGGTGCTTGAAAGAATGGTGTTCGAATTTCAATACCATTTTCTAGGGTCCTTATTACCTTGAAAACCGCGATGATTTTGGGGGAGGAAAAGCACTGGAGATGCTAATCTAAAATGATAAAAAATAATGGGAAGAACTATCCTAAATGTCTCGATAAGGAATATAGCTTTCTGACAAATGTTTTACATTGTGATTCGGGGTAGCAATTTCTAACTTGGCTCGATTAACCTACCTAACCTATTTGAAAATTGACTCCACCGAGCTAATTAAAAAATCCCATAAACACGAATCCCATCCAACTTGAATTAGAAACTACAAGCACCGCTCGAATACTAACTAATTTGGATATGAACGCTCGTCAAAAGAACAGAAATAGAAAGGAATTGAATTTGATAATGAGCAGTAGGAAACCAAATGCGAAACAACCCAAACCCAATGAACAAAACATGTTGCGGCATTCAGTATTCACCCTATTGAATTCACAGTTTCATGAAGAAAAAAACAGCCCAAATCCTTCGGAATTCATTTAAAACTAACCTATCATCCAATTCTTCCTCGAATCGTTCCATAAGGAGATGAACCCCAGCCCAATCCGGTTGACATGCTAATTACCTTGATCTGATTGTGATGGAATCTGATTGTGGCATTACTTATGCACTGTCTACTTAGTAGTTAACAAAACCTTTACTGTCCACTGTCTTCTACCAAGCTAGTTACAAAATCCATTCCAATGTGGAGTCGCTTTGTGTAAAACATTTTTCATGCTCCGTCTTTCGGTCTAAAAGTTAAACAATGCAAGAGATTAGATGGAGAGAGATGTGTAATAACGGCAGATGCGACCCTCCTCCTATCCCTCTCTTTCCGAGTTCTCGTGATCCCTGGAAATACTTACGTCTGCGAAGCTGCCGAGGAAACCCCCACATTTAACACCTTCCCACACACGCTAGCACAGCCCCGGTTCATGAACTTCTCCCTATATATACTCTCTCCTCCCCCTCCATTCTTCCTCACTCTCCAAACACCTGTTCAAATCAACCTCATACCCTTTCTCTCTCTGTCTCTCGCTCTCCATCACATCATCCTCTGACCAATTTCCGAAAATGGGATTTCCTCTCTCGCTCCAATAGCTTGTCCTCTACCTTCTTCTTCTCCACCTGAGCTTAGCCAATCTCTGTTGGGGATCGAGGAAGCTCGCTGCCCTGTACCAACCGCCTCCCATGGTGGCGAAGTACCACAACGGCCTCTTGCTCGACGGCGACCTCCGCGTCTCCATCCTCTGGTACGGCAAGTTCACGCCCGCCCAGAAATCGATCGTCTCCGACTTCCTCCTCTCTCTCACTCCGCAGCAGACCCAGCAACAGTCCCCGTCATCAGTCCCCTCCGCCGCCAAGTGGTGGAGCACCGTCCAAATCTACATGCAAAAGGCCGGCAAGAAACAGACCCGCGTCGTGTTGGCGAGCCAGCTCGACGACGAGAGCTGCTCCATGGACAAATTGCTGAAGCGGGATCAGATCTCCGTGTTGGCTCAGAAGCTCAGCTCGAGGCCCGGCGCCGGCGAGCTGGCCCTCGTCCTCACGGCCCAGGACGTCGCCGTCGAGGGCTTCTGCGTCAGCAGCTGCGGCACCCACGGCTCGGTCGGACAGCAGGCGTATATCTGGGTCGGCAACTCGGCGAGCCAGTGCCCGGGGCAGTGCGCATGGCCTCTCCACCAGCCGATCTACGGTCCGCAGTCGGCGCCGCTCGGCGCGCCGAACGGCGATGTGGGGGTCGACGGGATGGTGATCAACGTCGCCAGCCTTCTAGCCGGGACGGTGACGAACCCGTTCGGGGACGGATACACAGTGGGCGCGGCCGGGGCGCCGACGGACGTGGCGTCGGCTTGCACGGGGAGCTTCGGGAAGGGGTCGTGCCCAGGTTACGCCGGGGAGCTGCTGGTGGACTCGGGAACGGGCGCGAGCTACAACGCGGAGGGGGTGAACGGGAGGAAGTATCTGTTACCGGCGCTGTTTGACCCGACGACGTCGCAGTGCTCTCCGGTTGAGTGAGAGACCCTTCTCGAGCTGACACGTGTCTTCCTGCTGTACATCTGTACAATGTACATAATGATATCATAACTTGATTTAATTTCACCTATCCGATTTTCGCCAATATCATGGAATTGTCATTGCCATAATTTGCTATTTTAACTATTTTTTTTTCCATTTTGTGAAAATTCTCGAATCTTCTAGGTTATTTTTCTAATTATGGTACAAAACTGGTAAGTTACGTGATCACCAGTGATAACAAGCTATGTCAGACAATTAAAAGCCACAGTAGACTGCTTATTTCATATCTTTCATCGACTTGTTATATTGGTATTTTCCTTTCAAATTTTTTATAATTTTTTTTATCGAGGCATTAGATTAAAGTAACAAATTGAGGTTTATTTTTTGCATTTTTCTATATTATATAATAAACTTGATAGCAAACGGGCAATCAAATACAAAACATTTCGTGAGTTACATTTCTTTATCTATCCTTAAAAGGGCATGGAAATCTCTATGATGAAGGAGGCCCTCTCTATCATAGTGCTATTGGGCTTTTTTGAAGAGAATCGATTTCTCTAGACTACGATAAGGACCCAAACTTCAGAATACGATGTGAGCTTGCTATGACGGGCCATACCCGATCTAAATCCAAATATTGGTATTTTCCCGGAAAATGACTTCCGTGTAAAATATTTTCCAGAGATGTCACATTTTATACGAAACAAACGAAGCTTAAAATTATTTTAGCTTTAAAATATTAGTCAATGAAAAATATTTTAATCATCAACAATAATTTATGTCTAAGTATTTTAATGAAAGATGAAAATATTTTTTGTTTATTTATTTCTATAAGCTATATAAATGATCGTTTTTAAGTTAATGGTTTTCAAATTATTTATTTTATGCAAAACAAATAGGGCCTAAGTAAAAGCGGTTCTCTGGAACGCAAATATTGTTTAGTCCATTCTAAAGCAACTTTGGGTTAAATAGTGTTTGAAAAAAAAAAATTCTTGTTGGAGAAACATCTCAAGGATATTTTTATGATCCCAAAATTATTTTTAGTATAATATTTACTATGATGTTTGCAGATGTTCGTGATAATGTGTAAAGAAGAGAAATGATAACCATAAAGGAAAAAGATCATAAGACTGTTCTGTTCGTAAACAACATTAACATATCTAAAGATTAGTTGAGTGATGATGTCTCGTTAAAGCTGAAAATATCATGTCACTAGTGATGTTAGAATAACGAATCTTTTAGTATGACCGTTGGCTCACTATTATAGCCGTTATCGACTAGACATACACAATAGAAGAATTGGAGAATCAGATAACAAGCTATCTGACAAGTGTGTCAAAGCTGCAACAATAGGATAACATCATAAGCTATTATGAATAGCCTGCAAATGTTCAGGAAAGGAACTGTATGGGTAGCTCCATCCTCATATAGTAGCACCAACGGATTTCTAACGACTCTTTTACTTCTCCAAGACATCTCAAACGGGAAGATTGAGGATGCTTATATAAGAGGAAATCATTGAAGCCAAATGTTAGACACGTGTAACACAAAATCTAGAAATCTACTACAAGTTGTTTTCTTAATAAAAAGCTCTTAGTTGTTTATAAATATTGTTGTCTCGTAATTTTGCTAAATGATCAAGTGTATTGATTAATAGTAGTACCTAATTCTTGATAATGTAATCTATCATCCGAAAGGATTGGTGTGTCCTAAGTATAATTTGTTTAGCAAATTACTAGTGTATTCCAGCCTGATTTGTGGTCGTGGACGTAGGCTTAAGGATAGAGCAAAATCATTATATATCTTTGTGTGCTATTGTTTGTTTTTCTTTTAATCACATAAGCACACAATCAACTTAGGGTTTCTAAAACATCAACTTACCCTAATCTTTACTTAGCATGTGCTGTTTTATGTGAAAGTTTGTCAAAACTCTTAAACAACCAATTCACCCTCCTCTAGGTTGTATTGCTAGCCCCAAAGGACTTTTCCTATTTTTAACAAAAAAAGGGAAAATAAAAAAACTCAAACCCCTCACTTGCTCTAGTGAAAGGCTCAAGCCATCGGCAAGGGTCACACAACCCCTAAGTGGCACTCGTTGGGGTCGCTTGACCAAGGTTAAAGACCTTAGGCGATCGCCCGAGGTTGTGTAACTTTAAGTGAAGTTGGCCAATGCCAAACTGGCTTGCCAATAGCCAATTCTGGCCACGCTGGCAGCCTAAACCCTCATTGGTAACGTTGCATGAGGTAGAAACATTTCCAAAAATTATGAAATTTTAGTGAGGGCAAAGTTAGAAAAAAATATTTATTTATATTTCGAAAATGCCTAAAGCTCAAAACACCTTCGGATCTGCATTGGGCCAAAGACCTTTGGAAATGCAATTGTATCTTTTCAAAACTTTTCAAAAAATTTGTCAACGGTATTTACATTTGGAGCCCAAAGCTCCTTGGGAATGCAGTTCCCAAATGGAGCCATTACTCTTGCTTAATTGATTGCTCGTGGTGGAACCAATCGCTTTACATTGTACTAGGCCGACACCGACAACTTGTTGTCTTTGATATGTCGGAACCGGAGCTTGAGGGACTTGATTGAAATATTCCTGTAAGTTCGAGGATTTGATGACACATATTACAAAATGAACTTTAAGAAAACAGTGCAAGTTTAGCGATCAACTGTATACATTTCCCTCCTTGGTTTGCATTCTTGGTCCATTGCCCAGAAAAATTGAGGGTATATCCGAAATGGCTTTTGCCTTATCTTTTCACTTTAATTGAAATCTTCCAGCTCACGCTCCTCACTTTTCTTAAATCTGCAATTACTCAAGCTTTTCAACACGCTTATGTTGTTACGGAAATCCGCATTTGAAATTTTCATAGTTTCCGAAGTTAGGGTAGCAATTTAAATTTTGGTGACTAATCTTTGTTTTCGTTCAAATGTAAACAATTGTTCGTGGAATGTTCCGAATAAAATGATTATTATCAAAATTCACTTGAAAGAAAGCCATCGGTCCTTAGTTTGCCAAACTAGCGATTCATCAAAATTCACTGCCAAATGATCCCACCGTAAAATGGCAAATTCCAGCAAATTAGCAATGACAATTCCATGATATTGGCGAAAATCGGATATGGTCAAATTAAATCAAGTTATGACATCATTATGGACATTGTACAGATGTGCAGTAGGAAGACACGTGTCAGTTCTAGAGGGATCTCTCACACCACCGGAGAACACTGCGACGTCGTCGGGTCAAACAGCGCGGGCAACAGATACTTCCTCCCGTTCACCCCCTCCGCGTTGTAGCTCGCGCCCGTTCCCGAGTCCACCAGCAGCTCGCCGGCGTAACCCGGCAACGACCCCTTCCCGAAGCTCCCCGTGCAAGCCGACGCCACATCCGTCGGCGCCCCGGCCGCGCCCACCGTGTATCCATCCCCGAACGGGTTCGTCACCGTTCCGGCTAGAAGGCTGGCGACGTTGATCACCATCCCGTCGACCCCCACATCGCCGTTCGGCGCGCCGAGCGGCGCCGACTGCGGACCGTAGATCGGCTGGTGGAGAGGCCACGCGCACTGCCCCGGGCACTGGCTCGCCGAGTTGCCGACCCAGATATACGCCTGCTGTCCGACCGAGCCGTGGGTGCCGCAGCCGCTGACGCAGAAGCCCTCGACGGCTACATCCTGGGCCGTGAGGACGAGGGCCAGCTCGCCGGCGCCGGACCTCGAGCTGAGCTTCTGAGCCAACTCAGTGATCTGATCCCGCTTCAGCACTTTGCCCATGGAGCAGCTCTCGTCGTCGAGCTGGCTCGCCAACACGACGCGGGTCTGTTTCTTGCCGGCCTTTTGCATGTAGATTTGGATGGTACTCCACCACTTGGCGGCGGAGGGGACGGATGACGGTGACTGCTGTTGGGTCTGCTGGGGAGTGAGAGAGAGGAAGAAGTCGGAGACGATCGATTTCTGGGCGGGCGTGAACTTGCCGCACCAGAGGATGGAGACGCTAAGGTCGCCTTCGAGCAAGAGGCCGTTGTGGTACTTCGCCACCATGGGAGGCGGTTGGTACAGGGCAGCGAGCTTCCTCGATCCCCAACAGAGATTGGCTAAGCTCACGTGGAGAAGAAGAAGGTAGAGAACGAGCCATTGGAGCGAGAGAGGAAATCCCATTTTCGGAAATTGGTCAAAGGATGATGCAATGGAGAGCGAGAGAGAAAGAGAAAGGATATGAGTTCGATTTGAACTGGAGTTTGGAGAGTGAGGAAGAAAGGAGGAGGAGGAGAGAGTATATATAGGGAGAAGAAGTTCATGAACCGGCGCTGTTTGAGTGTGTGGGAAGGTGTTAAATGGGGAGGTTTCCTTGGCAGCTTCGCGGGTGAAAGTATTGCGAGGGATCACGAGAACTTGGAAAGAGAGGATAAGAGGAGGGTCGCATCTGCCATTATTGCGCATGTCTCTCCATCTAATCTCTTGCGTAGTTTGACTTTTAGACCGAAAGACGGAGCATGAAAAATGTTTTGCATAAGCAACTCCAAGATGCAATTGGTTGTGCAACAAGCTTGGTAGATGAGAATGGACAGTAAAGATTTTGAAAACTAATGAGTATTCATAGTGCATAAGTAGTGCCACAGTCGGAATCCATCACAATCAGCTCGAGGTAATAAGCTCGTGGACCGGATCGGGCCAGGTTTCATCTCGTGAGGGAACATTCGAGGATTAGTTAGATGGTAGGTTAACATTTTACATGAATTTCAACTGATTCGGGTTCTTTTTTTTTTTTGGTCATGAAATTGTGAACTCAATAGGGTCAATACTGAATGTTGCGACATGTATTGTTCATTAGGTTTGTGTTATTTGGGATTTGGTTTCCTGATGCTCAATACCAAATTCAATTCCTCTTTTGATTTCTATTCTTTTGATGAGCGCTCGTATTTAAATTAGTTAGTAACCAGGTGGTGGCCTGTGGTTTCATATTCAAGTTCGATTGGATTCGTATTTATGGGATATTCTTAGTCAGCCCGATTAGAGTGGAGTTGATTTTCAAGTAGGTTAGGTAGATTCATCGAGTCGAGTTGGAAATTGCTAGCTCGAATGGCAATGTAAAACATTTGTCAAAAGCTATATTCCTTTTTATGATATTTAGGGTAGTTCTTCCCATTTTTCATGTGTTATCAATATAGTGTTGTATCTCAACGCTTTTCCTCTCCTAAATACATTGAGCTTTCCAAGGTAATAATGATCTGACACTACAAAAAAAATAAGGGATTAGCAATGATTTTTGCAACGAAAAATTTGGCAAAATACGCCGTAAATCGAATTTGCGACAAAATTAGTTTTCCGTCGCTAATTCGGCATCACAAATTTTTGCAACAGAAAATTTCAATTTCTGTTGCTAAATTGCGACGGAAAAAAATTTGTCGCAAAAGTCGTCGCAAATTAGCCATGAACTTTATTCGTCGCAAATTAACCACGAACATTATCCGTCGCAAAATTCGTCGTAATTAATTCGTCGCAAAATTCATCGTAAATTAGCCACGAACTTTATTCGTAGCAAATTTCGTCGCAAATTTCCACTACAAAAAAAGTAAGTTTTAGCAATGAATTTTGCCACGAAAAATTTGACAAAATTCGTTGCTGCGACGAAAAAAATTTCGTCGTCAATTCAGCGTAGAAAAATTTAGCGACGAAATATATTCGTCGTAAAATTCGTCACTAATTTTTTATTGCAAAATCCGTTGCTAATTATTCGTCACAAAATTCGTCGCTAATTTGCCACAAACTGTATTCGTGGCAAAATCCTTCACTAATTTGCACAAAATTTTTTTTTTGGTATGTAATTTTTTTTTATCAATAATTTACGACGAACTTATATTGATGGCAAAATTCATTGCTAATTTGCCACGAAACATTGTTCCGGAACGAATTTAGCATCGAATTTTTATTAATTATTTAGCAATGAATTTGTTATTAATTCTTTAGCAACGAATATTGTTTAGGGACGAAATTAGCGACGAAATTTTATTTTTGCAACAAACTTTTATAATTTGTGATCATACGATAAAATCATTTCTTTTATTTTTCGATTTTAAATCTAATTAAAAGAAAAATTAATTTCTAGGTCAATTGGTTCCATGCCAAATGCCAATCAAAGTGCTAGGTCAATCTACTTCTAGTAGCAATACAAGTCAAACATTGAAGGAACACGATGCACATAGGGAAAGAGACAGCGAGAGAAAGAGAGTGTTGAACAAGCACAAAAATAGGAAAAATCAGAGTTCGACCATAAGCATTGAGCTGCCGTACATCAAAATACTGAAAAGACACAACAAAGAGATTCACAAGAAAAACTTGATCCGAATTTTGTCTTTCAAGTACATCCACAGTGAACTATCATGGCGTTTCGCTTTGAAACCAGTTAGAGGAACTTCCTGTATGGCCTTCCATTATCCTCATCCTGCATATGCTGTTAAACACCAGCCAAGGTAGATATATCAGTAACCCAACTCATTTGCTTTCAAATCAACCACAATCAAGATGCAATTTCGGCACTAGTTTGAAGAGAACATCCAAAAGAGTTCATCATTAATAAAGGGACAGCCAACACACATACACCAATATTGCTTGGTGATTGAAAATCAAGATGTCAATCACATCCACTCTATTTTGTTTTAGCTAGCCAGTCTATAGTCATCTCAGAATAGAGTGGTTAGAGTTCTTTATGCTCCCCACTAGATTAGATATTTGCCAAAGGTCAAACAACCTGCCCTATATGAACTTGACTCCTATAATCCTAGACCCAATGTGAAAAGATCAAAGGATTACAATTTCTTTCTCAAGGTAGAAAAAGCAGTTAGGTTCAGTACATCACTATAGTTAAGAACCTGAAGTATGAACTTCCACAAGGATAACGTGATAAAGCAAATTCCAGTGAGCCTGTTAATCTTGGCTTTGACTATAGTATTTCCCAGAGTAAAGCCTCAATGCAAGTTAAGGGTGTAAAGGCCGGTGCACTTAGCCGATTGATTCAGTTATAAACAGAAATAGCAAATAGGCTGTGGTGTGCAGCATGTATTCTTGGATGTCTAATCTGTTGTAAACCCCCTTTACCATTCTTTCAACATGCTTCACCAGGTGAACTCAATATAATCAATGGACCCATTAATCTCATTTCTCCAAGGAGACATCCCTCCAGCCCTGCCCTTTACAAACCATGCTCAACACTGTGTTTCCCATGATCGAAAGTTCAGATTTTTTAAACTAGAGAAAACCAATAAAACTAATGTCATCAGCAAAAGTAGCAAAAAAGAAAAAAAATTGTCTCAATTTGGACAGGCCACTAAATTCTTATAACCATTAAGCTTTGACTACCGCCATATCTTCAACGAGATCCACTAACTCCAAGCTCAATCAATCAATTACTTTTTCATAGGTAACAACCCGTGTCTTAAGACTCAACACATTGCAAAAAATGGCCTTATTAGTCTCCCCTGTCTACCCTCTATTTCATTTGCCAATCGTGCGTATTGCTCTCTTCCTGGTATGTTCATTTCCTACAGTATAATAAATATTTCAATGCCATCCACCGCAGGATGAACGAAGAATTGCTAGCCTTGATTAAAGGGTACAGAGAGTTAAGAACCCATTGAATCCATTATCAAGTGCTCAGCTCTAACTTCTCATTCCAGGGCGCAATTCAAAGCCAACAACATCTAAGCCACTAAGCTAACTCTCCCAGCAAGCGCAGCGATCGATTCAATGGCAATCCAAACAAGGGCAAACAAGCGAATCCGAAAGGCCAGATCAATCGAGAGAGGAGGAGGAGTAACGTACGAATTCGCGGACGATGCCCTTGTAGACGAAGAGGGGGAGGGCGATGCTGAAGATGCTGACGAGGGCGAGGTTCTGGTGAGTCCACCGGAAGTTGTGCTCCAAGTTCTCGCGCGCCATGCTCCAGTCCTCGACGAACCTGTTCTTCAGCGTTTCCATTCCTCCTTGCCCTCGACGGGGGGAGGAGCCGACGCCCCTTCGGGCTTCGCGGCCTCGTAGGCTTCGGAGGGCCATGGCGAGGAGTCGCGGGAGGAAGTGCAGGGGGAAGGGGGTACCGAAAACCCTAGCGAGCGCTAGAGGTTTGGGGGTTTGGGGGAGGGAAGAAAGAAAAGGAGAAGCGGAAGCAGGGGGTGCGGTGGATATGAGAGAAACGAGAGAGGGAGAGGGAGAGGGAGGGAGAACGAGAAATTGGGGGTCAGGGCGGGGTTTTGGGGCGCTCTTTTTTAAATTAAATTAGCGACAAACTTTTTAAGTTCGTCGCAAATTTTAGTGATGAACCTTTTAAGTTCGTCGCAAATTTTAGCGACGAACATAAAAGTTCGTCAAGTTCGTGGCTAATTTTTGTGACGAACTTATATGTTCGTCGCTAATTTTTACGACATTAATTCAGAAAATAAAAAAAATTTGCGACAAATTCTTTTTCATCGCTAATTAGCAACGAATTTTTTTTCGTCGCTAATTAGCCACGAAAAATAATTCATAGCAAAATTTTTTTAATTTCTAAATTGTTAATGTGAAATGTTGTCGCTAAATCCATCGCTAATTAGCGACAAATTTCTTTTCGTAACAAATTTTTTTTATTTTCTAAATTATTAATGTGAAATGTCGTCGCTAAATTCGTCACTAATTAGCGACGAATTTTTTTCGTCACTAATTAGCGACGAATTTTTTGCGTTGCAAATTTTTTATATATTCTAAATTGTTAATGTGAAATGCCGTCGCTAACTAGCGACGACATTTCACATTAACAAGTTGGAAAATAAAAAATTTTGTGACGAATTATTTTTCGTCGCTAATTTGCGACGGAAAATAAATCCGTCGCTAATTTGTGACAAAAAAGTGGTCGTCACAAAACACTAACTTTAGATCGAGAAACAATTTTGGCCCCAACTTTCTTTTGTCCTATAAAAAAGCACCAATTTTAGGTCGAGTGATAATTTTGGGTATAACTTCTTTTTATCTAGTAAAAAAACATCAATTTTCACTTAAATCTTAAATCTAGCCCTCATTAACTTAGAACCATTGATTATCCAACTTGACTATTCCACCTTAGCAATAAATCCATATGACTTGCTGACTGGATTTAAAGCATTATTTATTGTCTTATTCTTTGAGGCACAGCTTGAAGAATAACAGTGAAATTGTTCGTCTTCTTTATTTTACCGGCAAGTCAAAATATCTCAATATTGAATTTCTCTGGCTAAACGTAATGTGAAGTTGTAGACCACTGCTTGTCGACAGGCGCCATGGACGAGATTTGCCAAGTTCACTATCATAACATTTTTTTGCAAACAATGGGTCCTTTAAACAGAAAGTCAACGGGGGGAGGTCAAATTTGGGATCATGGTGAAAATTAATAATTTTTTATGGGGCAAGAAAAAATTGGAGGCCGAATTGTCACTCGTTCTAAAATTTGTAATTTTTTATGAGACAAAAAAAAGTTCGGGCTAAAATTGTCACTCAATCTAAAATTTGTGCTTTTTTTTTTAAAATTAACTCTGTGATCTTCACATTTCTTAATCAAAGAGTACTAAAAAGTTGCGAACATGTTATTATAATCCTCTACTGATGATTTGAGATTTTAAAATGAATTTGGGAAAAGTGGTAATTTTATCATAAAACTTTTGCTGGTATTCAGCTCGGTTTCCAAAGCTAGGGGAAGCCCGGATTTGCATGGCTGGAGCTAATCGGGCTGCACGTGTTTTAGGTCCTTGCCGAGACATTTCCCTCGTTTCCTCTAAGATAAATAGCACGTAAACCGACAAATTTCAATTTTTTAATTGACAATCGAAGGAATAGGATCAGAATGACGACGTGATTTTAACTTGTTGGATGGTTAACGGGAGAATTAGCCATACTGATACTATAATGATGCACCAATCGAGTGGTCGAAGGAATCCATTGCCCTATATCCCAAATTAATTATCTCAAGGCTCATCGGTTCACGAGCGTTGGGGGACACTCATTGTCAAGTTATGCTTGATGAAAAGTGTTTCGATTTTCAAAAACAGGTTCGTTTGTTTAAAGGAAAATTATTTTCAGAAAATTGTTTTTCAATTTTCCGATGCCTATATAACAGAGAACTAATAGATCTACGGAAAATTACTTCCATTGACCGAAAATAATAAGATCAGATTTAGGGAAAACAATTTTCCCTACTAGTAACAAAAAAATCATTTTCCTTAAATCACCAAACATATGCAAACTTTTAGCATGGAAATTATTTTCCTTCGTCATAAAATTTTCAGTGAAGCATTTTCCATCAGTCAAACACCAGAAAGTCGGAAAACAATTTCCCGGCCTTTTGTTTCGGGGAGGTTTTCCAGTTAGAGAATTCATTTTTCTTAACTTTAAATATGTATATTTTTTTTTACTGTAAATAATTTTCCGATTTTTTCACTCAAAAAAACACACCCCAAATCTGAATCGTTTTCCCTCCCGTCTCAATTCATCTGGGCTTTTCGGGTTGTTCGAGGTGTTCGAGGGGACTTGGGAAAGGAATCTGGATGCCCGTACGGACGGTCGGTGAGGCGGATGCTTTGAATGGTTTTATCCCCCACGGCGGTTCACTGTATTGGCTCGTCTATGGGATTCGTAAAGAGACGCTTTTTCCCCCTTCCTTCCGTGCCGAGACACAAGCAAAGCACAAAGCCTCTCCCGCCCCCGCTGGGGACTTCACGTGACATGTCCACATCCCTCTCGTGTTCCGAGAATGTGCTGGGGAGAGAATGAGAGAGAGAGAGTACATGTCTCTGCCATTCTCCACTCAAGGTATACTTCTGCATGTGTAAGTGGAACGGACTGCACCGGCATCCTAAGTTCATGTCCTAGAATACCATCTCACATCTCGGCAACTTAGCCATTGAAATAGTAGATGTGCTTATGTTCAATCTATATAGTCGAGAGGGTAAATCGAAGACATCGATTCATCTATAAAGGGATAGGATCGCAATCAAATCACGCTAAGTCTAACTAAACGATGATTAGAGTCATCCAAATTCATGAGATATATCTATCTACATATTAAATTTAACTTCTTTTAATGATCGACCCTTTGACAATTGAATTTAGGGTCCTTATAAAGATACGTCGCCTAAGAATATTATGATTTTATCAAAATGTCCTCTCTTCTTTTGGAGAAAATTTCGCCCCCTTGACTGAAACTGTTAAACTCTCTCCCTCTCTCTCCCTCTCTCTTTGAAGCCTCCTTGAGGTATCATTTTTCTCATACCACATGCATTAAGGTTAAGTTCATCTTTGATACGTACTCATAAAAAAAGAAGCTATTTACTAGAATTGCAAGATTCCAATTCCCAAAATTGATGTGGCCGATCGAGTAATCCAATTTCAATATGTATAAGTGGCAAAAAAAAATTCCAACACGAACCAAATGAGTAACTAGACGAATTCCTAACTGAAACTTACGTAAAAGCTTATACGAACTATACATACATACTGTAATCGATTCTCTTCTATAATGGAAAAATAGTCAGAAAGAACAAAAGAGAGAAGCAAAAAAGCTGGCGAGGATAAACACCATGTCTTAAGCATACCGCTCGTGCAACCTTAAACAATTCCGCGATCTACTTTTCGGGAGGTAATCATGCCCGCAAGCATTGCTACAGAAGCCTTCGTTCATCACCCTCAAGCCAGGCTGGTTTTGCTCGATCTCTTCAAACTTTAATTTTCTATTGGCATCCCAAGAAGATTAAGTTGAGCTGCCCATTCATATTCAATGTCAAAAACCATCCGTGATCAATCGACACGGACAGAGGAAAAGAACCACGAGAACACAACGCGAGATCCGGATGTTTTACTTGATTAACCAGATGGAATCCGCGAAGGCATGCATTTAACCTAAGGCGTTATTGGGGAGATTGTGGTATAGTTGATGGCCAAGGCCCATAAAAACGACAGAAAAAGCCCTAACAAAGAAGCTTGGAAGGCTTCGTTCGTGCTTCATGCATGGCTTATCGTTGAATATTCTTTCTCATCTGGGGCAAACAGTCAAACAAATGATGCATTCTCAAGATTAGGATGACCCCCATGAAAGTTCCTCTGTCGCGAAAGAGAGACTAAGATAATATTTAGACTAAACATGGAGACAACTACAGCTATGAGCCATGAAGACTCCAGACAGAAAGAATCCATGCCCTCATTCAAAAGCAAAGTCAAGCCCTCGGATTCGCGCGCATCAATCTAATTGATCGAGTTCTGTGTTGTCTGCCGGTGCAAAGCAAGACAGCGTGTCCAGTTAAACAAAATGCCGCTAAACACGTACGTTGCCCAAAAGATTAGGTTTAATCCCTTCTGAGCGGGCATTTAATTAGGTCATTGCATGCGGCTTTCTTGCCAAATTATTTCTGGTACCAATTGATTCGCACGCAAAAATAGAACAGTCTGAGCCTGTATGTCTCGTGAATGTTAGGAGTGTCGGATAAGCTCGATAATTAAACTATTCGATCTCACACGATTAAGCTCGTGAACTAATTAGGCCTAGTTTCATATAATCAAATGGTAGATACATAGCTAGCTGCAGAAGTAGTTGATGGGGGGCTCTCTTTCTTTAGTGAAAACCAGCCATTGTTTTATAATTAAAGGCCACTTGCTCTTTTGAACGCACAAAGCAGTTGCGTCAAACCTTTGAAAAAGCAACATCATCGCCTTTTCCAATTATGTGGGCGTCCGTGTATTAATTAGCATTGCTCACGGGCTGGCGGCAACCTGGTGACAAGCGGTAACAGCCCACAAGACTCAAGATCTGCTGCGATTGAACGAGATGATCGATGTGTATCGACTTGACTTATAATTATAGATCAAGTAGCGAATGGCAATTGAGGGTATCTTATGTTTATCCAAATTAATCATAGCAACATAGCTTTTTTCTCGATATTGTTGATTAATTTTGGCTTACTTTCATGAACCAATGATTAGGCCATAAGCATTATAGAGGGCAATTGCACTCATCAGTCATTCCGTATGGTCTCGGCAAAATTAAACTCCGGACTCGAGAAATCGCCTTAACTCGCCTGGAAAAAGGGTGCACAATAGCTGAATTTTGCCGACTCTCAAAAATCCAGTTCACGACCGGAGAATTTTCCAACTCTCAATTTATAATAAAAAAAGCCACAAAAAATATCAAATTATATCTACCATGACACATTTACTTTAAATTTTTTTGGTGACATAAAAAATCTCAAATCATACCCACTGTGACACATTTACCCTTAAATTTTTTTTGCTATATAAAAAATCTCAAACTTGTACTTATGTGATACATTTACTTTCCATCAAGATTCCGTGAGATAATTTTTTTAGTGAAAATAATGTTGTTTTTATTTCACGTAAGACAGGTGATGTCAACAATATTTGCTTTTCAGAGTCAATTTAGGGAGATTTTTTAAGGATATCATTAACGAAATATTGACGGAGGGTAAATATATCAAACATGTACAAGTTTGAGTCTTTTGGCATCACAGAAAAAAAAAATTATGATAAATATATCACAGTAAATATAATTGGAGATTTTTAGTGATTTTTTCCCTTTATATTATTAGACCTTGACTAACTCTATAATTGAAGATGAGAGTACGGAGGTGTCTTCTTGCAAGGGGGAGTTATCTTGAACGTACAAGAATCATATTGGTCCTCGCTTACCTATGTCGAAACTTGTATGGCTTCCCCCCTATTGACTATTTTGACGGAAAAAGATTCCAAAAGCTTCTCTTCAGCGGTCGATTTTAGCCCTAGAAGCACACGAGCACGATGTCCACATGCCTTGTCCACATCAATCCTTTCATACTGAGCTGGCCAGACCCAATTACCAAATCGAGCTCTTTATGAATTCGTTATATCGACATGCACGATTTCAAATCCTAGCCGTGCCTAGTTCTCGGACAGACCACTTTTACGACATCTCTATAACGGGCGCCGCCCAATTCAATGGGAACTGGTCCCTCTTAGTACAAGAGTTGACAGAGACGACAATGTTGTCCTGGATTCGAAAGACGCCAGGAAATCGAAAGACTCTGCATGTAAAAACAAGGGAAATGGTTGGCATGGGCAATTTATGAGAGATCACGAAGGAAAGCTGGAATTTGTCTCTATCGTTGAGAAAACAGCCACCCTCTTTAGCAGGGGTCTATAAGCTGATTCGAGGAGCCCCCACATCAGTACACGTCGTCTAACATGTAATTAAGTAATTTTGAAGGGTCCGAAAAATGCACAAATCCTACTCATACAGGATAACTATAGCTCGAGTACACAATTCAATCCATTAAGCACTTCAACAATGGATAGCGTTTAAAGGGGCACGAGAAATTGGAACGATGAATCACGTGCGAATCTTTTGTTGAATCGGATTTCGCGTTATGATATTTTAACGAATTTCGAAGCCAAATGTGGATTTCTTTATTCCTCGAAAGAAGGGGGCTGCGACGCGACACGCATCGCACAAATGACGTGTGAGGAATTGGGCATCGAAATTCCCCCATAAAATAAAATAAAACTAAGCTGCCAATGTTATGTTTATGGGAAAAAGCAATAAATCGCAAGGAGCAGCTGTGAAGCGTTAGGCCGCGAGCTTGCACCAGCTGGACCTTGGGGGGGACGGCGTCGTATTGAATGAGATTCGCCAGAGCGTCACGAGGGTTACGCGGAGCGGGGTGGGGGTGGGGGGGGGGGGGGGGAGAGAGGGAGGGGGCGGTTGCGAAAGGAGCGCGTCAGCTCACGTGGGCCCCACATTCCACCGTACCGGCCTTGGATACTCTGGGCCACTCGCTGACCGCCAGCTGGTGCCCGTCTTCGGTCCGCGCTTTCCCATAAATTTAAAGGGATCCATTCCAAACTTCCAGCCTGGACGGTGTGTACTGTGTACTGTGGACAGTGGACACTGCCCACCCACTCTCCAACGTCTCTCTCCCTTTAGCCACTTTCCTTCCCCCTATTTGCCCTTCCCTCCAAGGCTAATGAGAAAAGATCGGCGTGAGGCCAGTTTCGTCCATTCGGCTGTAGCTAAGCTGGACTGCATCGCCCCGCTTTTTGTTTGAACTTCCAGCTCACAGCTCACCAATAAAGGAAGCCATTATAATTTAGTCGCGATTAGGAGCGCCACTGAAAGCCGGGTGCTGCCCCTTTTGCCCGCACGTCCACTTTGGTCAGTCAAATTTTACACATGCTACTCCTAATCTAATTTGCAATTGAAATGGGTGCTAGAAATATCTGACATCACATTACAATAAGATATATATATATATATATATATATATATATATTTGGCTTCCTTTCAAATGTCAATTCAAAACGGTGTGATTGTGAAAAAAAAATTAACTTTAATAAAATTTGGTATGAATTGTCTTGTTAGAGACATCAATAATTACAATAGGTACATTAAGCATTATCATTTTTTGCTTACGGGTTATTTAAAAAGTAGGGGTGAGCGGTTCCCTGTCCAGTTCGATCCAACTCA
Organism: Syzygium aromaticum; assembly: GCA_024500025.1. NCBI lineage: Eukaryota > Viridiplantae > Streptophyta > Magnoliopsida > Myrtales > Myrtaceae > Syzygium > Syzygium aromaticum. The sequence goes on from CM044890.1 coordinate 7,175,175, forward strand.
AAAATCGAGAACCGGACTGGGAGGACCGGTTCCCAATTTTTAGGACTGGGGATCAGACCGGCTAATCTTGAGACTATGGACCGGTTTTAATAGGACCAATCACTTAGTAGCAAAGACAAGAGGAAATTGAGAAAAATAGATTAGACTTTTCTATTTTTTTCAAAAATTTTAAAAAGTAAATAAATATATATATGAAAAAATTAAAAAAATATATATTTATCGATCCGATCCGGTCCGATTCACACCCTAAAATCAGGAACCAGACAATCCGGAAATCGATTTCACTTTTAAGAAGCGGAAATCGGATCGATATTCTCGAGAAGTGGACCAAACTGATCGGTCCAATTCAATCCCAATTTGAGAGATCCATCTTGCTGACTCCTATTAAAAAGTCGTCTTAAGATCGTATATGATGATTGAACGTGTGTGTAATGGAGCACCAGTAGTCTTTTGTTATCTTGTTGGTGAAGATGCAACTGGGAATTGCAAGACCATCATGAGCTGCCCTCCTTTTGTCTCTTTCCAAGCAGGTTCGGGCACTTTAACCTCACTTCCTCTTTCCCCCACCCTCCTTATTTATTATTATATTATATAGCCGTAGTGTAAAATAATCAAAAGCATCACCCTCGTCCCACCCTTGTATAAATACTCCTCACCACTTCAACGCAACCCACAACTAAAACAAAGCGAAGCTACCTCAGCTTTCACCTTTCCTCAGTCTCAGCCCAAACTCAGCCACAATGGCATCGTTCTTCGCTTGTAAGACAGCTCTTCCAAAGCTCTTCCTCGCTCTCTGCCTCCTCCAGATGGCCTCCGCCACGAGGAGGCTGGCCGAGCTGGTCCAGGACCACTCTCCGCCCATGCAGTACCACAATGGCCCTCTCCTCTCCGGCGAGATCTCCGTGAACCTCATCTGGTACGGCCGTTTCAAGCCCTCCCAGCGCACCATCGTCTCCGACTTCGTTACCTCGCTCTCTTCCGACCCTTCGCTGGCTCAGGCCCCTCCTTCCGTCTCACAGTGGTGGAAGACGGTGGATAAGTACTACAAACTCTCGTCCTCCAAGAGGCGCACGCCTTCGCTCACGCTCTCGCTCGGGAGGCAAGTCCTTGACGAGAGCTACTCGCTCGGCAAGTCCCTCACGAGCAAGCACCTCGTCAAGCTCGCATCCCGGGGAGAACAGCAGAACGCCGTCAACGTCGTGCTCACCTCCTCCGACGTGGCCGTCGAGGGGTTCTGCATGAGCCGGTGCGGCACCCACGGCTCCGCCGTGGGTTCCGTCAAGGTCAACGGCCGGAGGTCGAGGTTCGCGTACATCTGGGTGGGCAACTCGGAGACGCAGTGCCCAGGGCAGTGCGCGTGGCCGTACCACCAGCCCCTGTACGGCCCGCAGAGCCCGCCGCTGGTGGCGCCCAACGGCGACGTCGGCGTCGACGGGATGGTGATCAACCTCGCAGGCCTCATCGCCGGGACAGCCACGAACCCGTTCTCGAACGGGTACTATCAGGGCGAGGCGGGGGCGTCGCTGGAGGTGGCGTCGGCGTGCACCGGGATCTACGCCAATGGGGCGTACCCGGGCTTCGCCGGGAACTTGCTGGTGGATGAGGCGACGGGGGCGAGCTACAACGCGCACGGCGTCGACGGGAGAAAGTACCTGGTGCCGGCTCTCTACGATCCGTCCACGTCGTCCTGTTCGACGTTGGTCTGAGGGACAGATACAACGATGACGTTTAGACTACCAGATTGATTCATTCATTTGTTTATCGGTTTTTAGTTATTGTCAATATAGTTAACGGAAGAGGCAAACCACTTTTATTTGCTACAATTATGCGCCAGTGCAAAGCAAGCGGACTAAGCCACTTTTAATACGAGGAATTTTAACTCTTCACTCACACTAATCAATAAACTAAGCGGACTAATTACACCTTTTGTGGATTAAAAAATCATTACGTAGTGAAATTATGCTATAATTACTTATTAAATTATTGGGGAACAAATAGAGGAGGTTAGGTCGATGGCGCTAAAGAAATCCATTATTAATACTAGTCTAGTCATTGGTTATGGCAAAAGGCATGTGGGATGATAATTTTGACCTTTCTTAGTGACAAGTTTGTATATCTCACACAAACAAGTGTTATATAACTTCACACTAATCCCGATTGATTATCGCTTTATTATATATTGAAATTATTGCTTTTAGGTGCTCAACATCCAGAAAATTTTTACGTCGTTACAAATAATATCGGAAACGGTTCGTTCAATAAATGTATAGCTTTTGGATAGATTAGCGCATATATGATTTGATGGGGAAAGAGACTGATTGTGGAGTTTGGACAAGGTGTGACTCTCCTCACAGATCTCTCGAGAGGTAAAGATCACTCGTCTAGTAGGCTAGTGTTGCAGGGAGATATGCTCACTCATCTACAAGGCTAGTGTTGCTAGGAGATACGTGCATGGAGAAAATATTTAGTGATTGCAAGGCATTGACGTAGCGTCCATTCACTACAAAAAAACAAGGGATTAGCGACAAATTTTGCAACGGAAAATTTGGCAAAATCCGTCTCTAATCAAATTTGCGACGAAAAATTTCAATTTCCATCGGTAAATTGTGATGGAAAAAAATTCGTCTCAAATCAGCCACTAACTTTATTCGTCACAAAATTCGTCGCAAATTACCGTCGCAAAATTCGATGCAAATAATTCATTGCAAAATTCGTTGTAAATTAGCCACGAACTTTATTCGTCGCAAAATTCGTTGTAAATTTCGTCGCAAAATTTGTCGGAAATTTTATCGCAAAATTCGTTGCAAAATTTGCCACGAATATTATCCGTCGCAAATAATTCCTTGCAAAATTCGTCGCAAATTAGCCACAAACTTTATTCATCGAAAAATTCATTGCAAATTACCGTTACAAAATTCGTCGCAAATTAGCCACAGACTTTTTTCATCGCAAAATTCGTCGGAAATTTCGTTGCAAAATTTGTCACAAATTAACTACGAACATTATCCGTCGTTACAAATTAGCCACAAACTTTATTCGTAGCAAATTAGTCACGAATTTTATCGTTCGCAAAATTCGTTGCAAATTAGCCACAACCTTTATTTGTCGCAAAATTCGTCGTAAATTAGCCACAAACTTTATTTGTCGCAAAATTCGTCGCAAATTAGCCACGAAATTTTTTTGCACCTAAAAAAATTTAACTTTTACTCAAAATGGGTAGCCATAGGTATTATAAGCTATTTTGTAAAGTTTTAAAATTTTTAATTTTTTTTGGACACTTAAAAAAAATTTAAATTTCACTTAAAGTGGGTGGCCACAGGTATTCTAGGCCATTTTGTGAAATTTTTTTATTTCTTATTTTTTTGGGCATATAAAAAAATTTAAATTTTACTCAAAGTAGGTGGCTATATGTATTCTAAGTCATTCTGTGAAGTTTTAAATTTTTTTATTTTTTATTTATTTATTTTAGGCACCTCAAAAAATTTAATTTCACTCAAAGTGGGTAGCCACAAGCATTTTAAGCCATTTTGTGAAGTTTTGAAAATTTTTACTTTTTATTATTTTTTTGGGCACCTCAAAAAATTTAAATTTCACTCAAAGTAAGTGGCCACAGGTATTTGAAGCCATTTTGTGAAGTTTTGAAATTTTTAATTTTTTTTGGGCACCTCAAAAAATTTAAATTTCATTCAAAGTGGGTGGCCACGTGTTTTAAGCTATTCTGTAAAATTTTGAAATTTTTAATTTTTTCATTTTAAAAAAAAATTGCCAAATTTCATATTTTCCCAAAATCTGACTCTTTTTAAGCCATTTTCTGGAAATTTTTATGAATTTTTATAAAATTTTTTAATTTTTATGCATTTTCTGAAAAAAAAAATTGTGAGAAAATAGGGAGAATGCATTCCGGAATCAATTTGTAGATTCTTTTTTTCTTGCCAAAAACTCATTCTAAAATCAAGAATGCATTCTGGAATCAAGTATTTTTAAAAAACGTATTTTTATTCCAAAATGCATTCCGGAAATTTTTTAACAAACGTCATTCTGTTCCGGAATGCATTCCAAAACATAATTTTTATTCCAAAATGCATTCCAATTTTTATTCCGAAATGCATTCCATGCGCACCCTAACTTAGCCAACCAATCCGATACTAAACAATTCCTAAACAAGTCTAATTAATACCCATTATACTATGTAGTGTTTAGGGAGTCGCTTATTTGGTTTAAGGCCAAGAAAAACCAAACAATGGTGCAAAATGGCCAATCGGCCAGTGATGGGCTTGGTGCGGGCACAAGTGGTGGCTAATCGGCTACGCGCTTGGCTACGGCCGAGCGAGTGGCCGGGCAAGCTGGGTGACGGATTAGCAAGTGGCTGGGCAACAAATGGGCGAGTGGCTGGGCAACAAATGGGCGAGCGGCTGGACAAGAGGCTAGGCCATGGGTGACGACTCGGCCATGGGTGAGCTGCCGGGCTCGCAAGCGACGATGGCTCGATGGCGATAGGTGATGGCTGGCTGAGACGAGTGAGCAGGCGATGGAGGCTCGGCTAGATCAAGGGAACTCAACGGCGATGGCAAACGACGGTGGAGCTGGGTGGCGACGGCGTCGGGTGGCTGCTGGGTAGCAACGGCTACGAGCTCGAGCGAGGCGTACGGGAGAGCTGGGCGGCGGCAAGCTCGGCCAGGCAAGTGGTGAGCATGTGGGAGGCGTGGCGACGCACACGGCTGCGAGCTGGGTGACAGACGAGCAAGCAGCTGGGCAAGAGGCTAGGCCACGAGCGACGGCTCGGCCACAGGCAAGTTACTGGGGGCATAGGCAACGACGACTTGACTGTGACGGGCGACGGCTCGGCGGCAACGAGTGAGCGGGCGACGGAGGCTCGGCCAAAATAGGGGAACTCAGCGGTGACGGAGAACGACAGTAGAGCTGGGCGACGACGACGTTGAGTGGCTGCTGGGGGGCAACGGCGATAGCTACAAGCTCAGGGGAGGCGCGCGGGCGAGCTGGGTGACTGCGAGCTTGGCCAGGCGAGCAGCGAGCACGCGGGCAAAGCCGCAACACTCGCAGCTGCGAGTTATCGGGCGTGCAGGTGACGGCGGCGACGGTAGGCTAGCGATGGGGACAACGCATGGTGGTTGGGCAATGCCGGGTCGCGGCGAACATGGTTGCGAGAGAGCTGCTGCTTGCTCGCAAAGGGAAGGGGGGAGGCAGTCGGCAGAGGGGGGCACGACAGCGGACGGGCGGCGCAATTGGGCGGAGGCGAACGGCCGGACGGCAATGCGACAGCTGAATGAATGGCAGCGCAAGGTGGACGGTGAACGTCGGTGAGCAGCAAGGAAGCATGATGCAGAAGCCGCGGCGAAAAGGAACGAAGGAGGAAGAAGAAGAGAAAAAAAATAAAAGAAAGAAAAAGAAGAGAGAGAGAAAGAGAGAGGGGAAGGAGTTTGCATGAGATAGAGGGGGAGTGGATGTGAGCAGGTTGCGTGCGACAGAGGGGAGAGAGAGAGAGAGGCGGGAAAGAAAGTCAATATGCACTCAATTCACGGACATTTTTTGAATTTGTTGCAAAATCCATCGCAAATTTGCGACGGATTACACATACGCGGCCATTTTTCGAATTCATTGCAAATTTGCAACGGATCCCACATTCGCGGCGATCTTTTGAATCCGTCGCAAATTTGCAATGAAATTTGCGACAGAAATGTTGATAAAGGCCATTTTGTAATCCGTCGCAAATTTGCGATGAATTCGAAAAACACGGCCATTTTTGGAATGCATTGCAAATTTGCGATAGATTCGAAAATGGCCTTATCCACATTTCCATCGCAAATTTGCAATAAAATTTGTGACGGATTTGAAAAATGGCCGTGAGTGTGTAATCCGTCGCAAAATTTTGTGACGGAAATGTGGATAAGGGCCATTTTTAAATCCGTCGCAAATTTACAACGGATTCCACATTTGTAGCCATATTTTGAATCCGTCGCAAATTTGAGACGGATTTTGCAACGGAAATATGGATAAGGCCATTTTCGAATCCGTTCCAAATTTGCGATAGATTCCACATTCGCGGCCATTTTTCGAATCAGTTGCAAATTTGCGATAGATTCCACATTCGCAGTGATTTTTCGAATCCGTCGCAATTTAAAATTCGCGGCCATTTATTAACATTTTCGTCGCAAAATCCGTAGCAAATTTGCAACGGAAATTGCGACGGATTCGAAAAACGCAGCCATTTTTGAAATCCGTCACAAAATCCGTGGCAAATTTGCGACGAAAATGTTGATAAATGCCATTTTCTAATCCATCGCAGTTGCGACTGATTTGAAATTCGCGGCCGTTCTTGGATTTTGTCGCAAATTTGTAACGGATTCGAAAATGGCCGTGAATTTCACTTCCGTCGCTAATTCTTCGATGAACAGTAGCCACGAATAAGTTTTTATCGCAAAATGAGTGACGAAATTAGCGACGATCCAAATCCAATGGAAAATAGAATATCGCAAATGTTATTGCACGAATAATATTTGACTTGTCGTCATTTAGCGACTAATTTTCCAACGATCAATTACATTAATAAGAATAATCAACAACAACAATAACACAATAACAATAACAATAAAAATAATCACAAGAACAATAATAATAATTATGACAACCAAAATAACATATGTCATAATAATAATTACACATCAGTAGTGTTTTGTCACAAAAATTTTAGTCTTCATGTTCGTCTTCGTTTTCGTCTTCTCCTTCGTCTTCGTTTTCGTCATGATCTACATCTTCATCCTCGTCTTGATCTTGATCTTGATCTTCTTCATAAGCATCATCTTCATCATCTGTCTTAAAATCAGATTCTGTACCACCTTCTACATTTAATTCGCAAATTTCAATTGGATCCACATCTATCATTGCTCCACATGAATCTCATAAAGTTGGAATGTTATATTTCTCAGTTTCAACCATGTTACAAACTTCCTCTTGTTGATAGGCTCTATTCTTCTAGTGTTTGTCGATTTTTCTCCGTGCTTTGATTTTACATACAGCCCACCAATCAGTTTTGTCATGTTTCAAACTAGGATATGATGCATAACATACTTGAATTGCTTGTTGTGCTAAGACAAATGGTTCATATTTCATATATAATTTCTTGTGATTTATTTCAACCAAATTAAATTTCGTATGCACCTTCATTCCTTTGACGGGGTCAAACCACTTGCACTTAAATAACACAACCCGCATTAATGGTCCATGATACCCTATCTCTATGATTTCATCCAACAAGCCATAAAAATTATCTTTTGAACTACCACCATTGGATGACCGAACACACACACCACTATTTATTGTAGCTTTTCCCATTTCATATCCTTGATTGTGAAAATTATATCCGTTTATAAAATATGCTGGCCAACTTCGTATTCTTAACTTTGTATCACGTGACAGATGATATAACAATCCTTGCTCTCCAAGTTCATCATGATTTTTGTGAATTTAAGGTTACACACGTAAAGTCAATAATATATATTTTAATAAATGATGTATAAAATGTTAATAACTTAGTTTTGGTCCATAGGCAACTTACATATATTTTGATCTATGTTGCAAATTGTACATTGCACAAACAGTCCAACTTATTTAGTAGTAATCCATACATTGAAGTTTGGAAAATCCTAGTAATAAATATCATTTATATATTAGCAAATATTTGACACACAATATATGTATATATATATTTGCAAATTTACACTTACTCGAAGTATGACTTGACTTATAGGCAGTTCAGTAAAATATATGTATGGGCCGCATGTCATTCTTCACCTGTTAAGTAACGAAACTTACATGTGCTGCTTAGTTAACTCAGATAATTGAAAATAGAAAATAATTTGCAATTGGGATCAATGGGGCCCTCATCATTTTTGCTTGCTTTCCGCCTCTTGTACTGCACGTACGGCTCAAAATAGTATGATGCAAATGTTGTCACTTCTTCCACAATACATGCATTACAAATTGAAACTTCAACACATGCCTTATTCTTTACTTTTTTCTTCAAATGATATAAGAATCTAGTTGCAATAGAAAGAAACTTATCGGAATATAATATATAATAAAGTAATTTGAACTTTATTTTAAAAAAATTGGATGGGATCTGCAACTTTGGCCTCATAAGGCAAATGAACTAAGAGATGCTCCATCGAATCAAAAAATAATGGAGGAAATATCATTTCTAAGTTGTAAAGAATAATTGAAATATCTTTATAACATCCTGAATTTCGACCAGTTACCAGGACTAATAAAGTGTATATTAATTCTTATTTAATTTTAGTGAGTCTCGCCCGGACTTGATCAATTACGGGATACTAATCCAATAGGAATGGTTAATTAGGAGATGGTACGTGGACTGGGGACCCAATCGCAAATTGAGCATAGATTTCGAGAAATGCCGAGAAAATATTTTGGGCCAATGTGGGCCGATATTAGGAAAGTAACAGATTTGATTTAGCCAACAATGTACGATCGGATCGCAGATGATTCCGCATGACCGAGAATACACGTGGTGAACTAATCCCGAATCTGATCTGAACGATCGCGACCTCCGGCACTAGTGATAATTCCTCGCGTTCTCTCGAGAATCAAAGCCATTGCAACACGGACAACCCTAGGTTGATACGCGTAACCCCTAAACAGCCGCTCGTTAGTGAGATGCCCTAAAATTTTGAAATGAACAAATTTGATCGCGAAATTGGACCCGAATTTTGATGTCGAAATTTCGTGGACGTTTACGATTATTTTGCAAAACTAATGTCGTTTTAGAGTGGCCACGCATGTTTAGAGTGGGTATGATCGAAAAATGGAGTTTCGGCTCGGAAGTAAAAAATTATGGTTTTACCCCTCCAAACTTTGAAGTCGATTTTTGGAGTCGTATGCGGCTATTTTTCGGGGCCAATGTCGTTTTGGGGTGGCCACATACATTCTGGGCTAGTATAGTCGAAAATTGAAATTTCAGCCGAAATCGAAAAAATTTATGTTTTTGCCCCTAGACTTCGATGGCAATTTTCGAGGACTTGTGCGACTAATTTCGCAATTCTGACGCCATATTATGTTGGCCATGCACATTTGAGGTAAATACGGGCGAAAAATAGGACTTCGACCCGGGACCGAAAAAATGACTATTTTACCTCTAGCCTATTTTGGGTTTCGAATTTTGAGAAAATTTTGGAATAATTATTTGGATAATTCAACTCAATTATTTGACCCAATTACCATCTTGCCCCTCAATTATTGGATAAGATCAAATTAAACCGTTGGATTAAGGGCGTTTTAGTCAAATCGCGCAAATCGACGACACGTGGCACCCCAAGCCCACTATATTTTATCAAGTTGGACCAGCCTTTCTCTCTTCTCACTCCCCATTCGGCCGAACTCCTCTCTCTCCCTCCCTCATTCTCGGCCAAGTTCGCTGTCACTGTAGCTGGAGCTGGTCGCCGAGCCACCGTGCCGTCGCCGCCGTTACCACCATTACACCCCATCAACACCATCTCTCTCTCTCTCTCTCTCTCTCTCTCTCTCTCTCTCTTTTTCCTCTCTCTTTCTTTTTCCCTTTTGTTTGGCGAAAGAGCGCCGCCGGACCGCCGCCGTGCCAGGACTCCGTCCGCTAGTCACCGCCACTTCCTCTCACCAATCCGACCATCATCCCCTTCATTCCCGCTACTCGCTGCCGTACGGATCACCGGACCGCCGTCCGTACGCCGTCGTTCGTACGCTGTCGCCATTTGAACACAACCGCCGATTTTTCCATTCATCGGAAATCGGCCACTCGTTCCTGTCGACTTGACTCAGGAGTTGGTGAGTGTACCTCCTAAATCTAGATTGGGATTGATAGTGCATATTCCGGACTGGATTGGGTAATATTAGGGTGCACTATGAGAATTTGAGTATTGACTGGTTGAAGATTTATATTGGGACAAATTTTGGTATATGGATGAGATTGATTTGAGGACAAATGGTGGCCCCGGAGCAACTGATTTGGGGGTTAGTCGGTGTAAGATTGTTGGACTGCACTAGGCTATTTAGGGAATTATTGGGAGTATTACCGGGATTGCCCGGATTGGTTGATTATTGGCTGAATCGTGTTAGAGTGTGCTATGCCATGTCGTGTGCTCGTGTGACAGGAATTGTGCGGTGTGTGATTGACCAATTGTGGCTTGAATTGAATGCCAAGTCGTGAATTATGTAATGTGCCACACGGTATTAATTGGCCAAGTGAGCACGTGTTGGGTATTGAGCACTGTTTTGTGGCATGGAATAGATTGATTGCCTTGATTATGTTGATGCTCATGGTGCATTATGTTGCATTGCATGGTCACACATTGTGTATGCCGAGAGTGTAGCATGATATGAAATTATGCGAGAATGCGTACCTGCCGTAAGCATGTGATTACCTAATATACCCTGATGCGTTTACGCGGGATTCAGATAATAACTGGCTGTGTGTATGTGTGATCACAATTTGCCTTAATGCGTTTACGCGGAGTGTGCCGTCCTCATGCACTTTGTAGCAGGACGATGCCCGGTACGTCCAGAAGACGACCAACCTGATGCGTTTTGCGCGAGCTCTGGTTCGTAAAGAGATCGGTGTTACGCCTCATGCATTTTGTAGAAGACTAGAGACATTGGGCCAAGTGATGCGTTTTTACGCTGGCAGGCGGAGTATTGTGGGCTTTCGGGTCATGGCCTTCGGGTCGTAATAATTAATAATTGAGCAATCGCCAGTGTATTAGCGTGGGCTAGTGAGCCGAGACATAAATATAGCATGATGACAGCATTTGCATGCATAAGAGTGCATGGGCTAGTGTGTGAGTATGCAAGACTCGGTGAATGGCATATGATACGAACATGGTTGAGCGTGAGCATGCGTATGACATACATATGAATAACGTGTTTGTGCATGTGATTTTATTATTATATATCAAAATGTTTAACCTGCAGGGTCAACCAGGTAAGTGATCTGGGTTCGAGTACCCAAGTCATAAGATATTTATGATTTGCGTTGCTATATTGTTTGTGGTTTACCTGTCATGAGAATGCATGTTAGCCTAGCCTAGATTTAAGGGTTATACTCGCTGAGATTCGTCTCATAGTTGTAATAACCAAACCTTTCAGACCCCCAACCTTGAAATGCCGACGCCGCCGCCTCTTTTTGGGATGCCGCACTTGATCCAGCAGACGTCTAGTGTACACCCCTGCGGGGATGGAGTAGACTATGTAAGATACTACTCAATGGTATTCGTGGACGTGGGAGAGTAGTTCAACTAAACCCAAGAATATGTAGCTTGGTGCTATAGGGGAGTCGATGGAGTGATATGACCGCCTCTTAGGACTTTCGATGTTCCTCTGGATGGGAACGACGTCATGATATCGCAAATAGCTAATGGTGAGATCATAAATCCCCCAGCTACTCTTAGTTGGTTAATTTCTGACGAGACGGTGAATGGACCTGCGGAGATGGATGAGGATGAAGACTCTGAGGAGCTGGAGGTGTTGCTTGCCAATCCGGAGCCGATGGACGAAAAAGAGGATGCTTCTGAGGCTATGGAACAGGATCCCAATGTGAATGGAGAAGTTGCTGAGATTGGGACTGACGAAGAGTGGAGGTCAGCAGATGAGGAGTCCGATAAGAGCAAGCGATTCTTAGAGGAGTCCACAGAGTCCTTAGACTCGGACTGGAGGCCCTGAGGCAGGCTAGGATAGGAGAAATTGAGGCTATACCTTTTTTACTGTAGCCCTCCCCTTAGATAGTCCCACTTTAACCTCAGCCACCCTACCCCATTTTGTCTAGTCGTGGATGTTGACTGTTCGATCTTTTGTAGTGGGGTTGTGTACGCAAATGTTGTAAAAATGCTCTTCAACAGTAATATATAATATGTATATATTTTCAGTCGTGTTGATTGTTGCTTGGCTATCCATTGTCTCTTATTATTATTATTATCAAGGTTTGTTTATTTATTGCTTCCGCTTGTGCTTTATGCTCTGTTTGGGCGTTGGGTCAGCGACGCTTCCTGAGACGTCACAAACATATCGACCAAGGTAGGGATGTTTCGTGCCAAGGGGCTTGGGGCGTGACAATTTCTCTCTAATTTCTCCATGTGTTATGCTTTTAATACTGTCGAGCAAATATCATGCATGAAATTACTTAACTCTATAATGACGCCCTATATAAAGTTTGATAGAACTTTCTTGAAAACTATTGAAATTAGTCTTTCCATAAATATGTGATAATCATGACTGTTCAAACCTGTTAACTTGCATTCATTAAAATCAACACATCTCCCGAGGTTCAAAGCATATCCATCAGGAAACCGCACAGATTTCAACCATTGACAAACAACTTGTTTCTGCTCCTTATCCAACGTATAAACAGTTTTTGGTTTTGATCCTTTGCTGCTTGCATCCACATCTAATGTTGACCGATCACAAATATCTCTCATATCTTTTCTTGCGTTCAAGTTGTCTTTCATTTTTCCGGTGACATCCATCACGGTATTTATGATATTGTCGACAACATTCTTTTCTATGTGCATGACATCAAGGTTATGATGAATAAGATGTGCCTTCCAATATGGTAGATCCCAAAATATATTGCGTTTAGTCTACTTATGTGTACTTCCATACGCAATAGTCGTGTCGTGAGAGTTATGAACAACAGTTGAAAAGTCCTGCACCTACTCCCAAATTTGATCACCGATCAACCTTAATGGTGGAGGTGCTCTTTCAGTCCTATTTTTGATGAACTCTTTTTTATTCCTTTTGAATGTGTGATTTATCGGTAAAAATTATCTGTGACAGTCAACATAGCTGGGCTTCTTTCCATGTTTTAATCTAAATGACTTTGATCTCTACAAACATATCGGACATCTTAAGATCCTAGTTGTACTCCATCCAAATAACATTCCGTAATCTGGAAAGTCATTTATCACCTAAAGAAGAGCAGCCTTCATTACAAATGTTTGATCGGTAGAAACATCATATGTAAGGACACCTTCATCCTATAGCCGTTATAACTCTTTAATCAATGGTTGCATACAAACATCTATTAACTTTTTCGGATTTTCCGAGCTAGTCACGATCAATGTCAAAAACATATAAGGTGTCTTCATGTACATATCAGGTGGAAGATTGTACAGCGTTAAGATAATTGGCCAACATGAATAACTTTTTCCTAATTTCCCAAATGAGGCAAATCCATCAGCATAGAGACCTAACCTGATGTTTCAAAACTCTATCGCAAACTCAGGATATGTTCCATACCTTTGCATCTGAAGGATGACACATTAGACCCTCTTCTGTTTCATGATATGCATGCCAAGTCATGTGTTCAGCAGTGGTTTGAGACGCATAAAACCTTTGCAATCTGGGAATTAAGGACAGATAAAACATTTGCTTGTATGATTTACGCATATGATTACAACCCTACCTCCTGTTAATCTTGTACCTAGGTTGGCTACAAAATTTGTAAGATTTTGCATTTTCATTATCTTTCCAATATAACATACAACCCTTACTACATACATCAACCCTTACAATCGGAAGACCTAAGTTATCCACTAGCTTTTTCATATTGTAAAAATCACTTGGCATGATATTATCACAAGACATTATTTCCCGCATTATTTCAACAAAAGAGTCAAAGCAATCTGTAGACACATTATGCTCTGCCTTAATATTTAACAGTCTTGCTATTACTGATAACTTAGTGTGGTTATCACAACCTGTCCATAAAGTTCATCTGCTGCTTTCAACACTTCCCAAAACTAATTAGATGGAAAAGTTCCATTGCATACATTCTCATCAAAACCCGTTACTCCTATCTCTTTCAGTTGTGATGCATGACTAGTATCCACTTGTTTAAGTGTAGGAGTAAAACTAGTACTTGCCTGATTCAATTCTGAAACAAAATTCTGACCAGCTACATCAATAACCATCCTCTCGTATAAGTTCAATTGGTCATACTAGCTACATTCTTCCCTAATTAAAAATTGGTCACTTCTTCGATATCCTTCATCAGATATAAATGGTTCACCATGGTAAGTCCAATTATAATAGTTCGGAGTAAACCTAAATCTACAAAAATATTCTCTAACTTTATCACAAACATGAAATTTACCACTACTAGTTCAAACCCAGTACTAGCAAAGTCTAAAAATAGTTCAAACCCAGTACGAAACTCATTGGTCAATCCTCGACGTCTAAGTAAGTTCTTATTATGCATCCAAGTCCTGTCTCTTTGTATTGTGTCTGTATAAAAATAAAAATATCTCGTAAAATATTAAAAATATAATATCTACTGTTCTTAATTAAAACCATAAAATTATAAAAATTAAAATTTTTTTTTTGACGCAACAATTACTTTGAAATTGAAAAAAATGAAAAAATTACCCTGTAAAGAAGACTTACCCAAATATTTGATTGAAATTTTTGTAGTAGAAAGTGGTCAATTTGATCAAAATTGTAACATTCGCTTGGATTACGAGACCTTCAAATGGCCACGTACCTAAACAAAAGAAAAATAACTTAAGATTCATTTTTTAATAATTTTTTATTTTTTCGAAATTTTTTTAATTTTTTTTCTATTTTATTCCCCTATATTTTTCTCCAGACAGGCGATCGGCTGAGGCCGGCGAGGTCGAACTCGCCGGCCATGGGCAAGGCCGAGTGGCCTTACCTAGGTGTGGTGGTTGACCTCGCCGTAGCCCAGATGTGGGTGACGGCGAGGTCGACCGGCGGCCATGGCGAGGCCGAGCTTGCTTGCCCAAGTCTGGCGGTCGACCTCGCCGTTGCCCACATCTAGGCGACGGCCAGGTCGATCGGCGACCATGGTGAGACTGCTTGGCCTTGCCCAAATCTGGAGGAGACCGAGCGGCCTCGCCCAGGTTTGGCGGTCGACCTCACCGTCGCCTAGATTTGGGCTACGCCGAGGTCGACCACCAAACCTAGGCAAGGTCGACCATCGGCCATGGCGAAGCTGCTCACCTCCCCCATATCTGGGCGACGACGAGGTCGACGGCTATGGGGGGAGGCCAAGCGGCCTCGTCGGTCACCGGACCAGCGAAGAAGTTAGGAAAACAAACAAAATAATAGTCAATAAAATAAAAAAAATTTGAATCCAACGATGAATAGTTTTGCGATAAACTGTATATGTTGCCAATTAGTTACGAAATTAGCTATGATACTTACCGATAGAAAAGCTTTATCGAGCTTGATTTGTGCGCGCACGAATAGGTTTATCGAGAGAAATGAAAGAGGGAGAAGGAGGGAGAAAAGCGATGGGGGATATAAGCCTGTCATTACATCATATTCCTTCAATTCACTAGTAAAAATAGCCGTTAACAATGTCTATAATCCATAAGAAAATTCGTAACGTTTGATGATAGAAATTGAAGTTTGGACATGAAATACATGGCATACTCAAAAGAGCTGATTGCCAACCAACATAAAATGTGGATCGACACTTAGCTAACATGCCCATTCACGACAATTAGCTCCACCACCACCACCAACTGGCACGTCCTCTTCTTGCGACCCAAACGAAGAGCACTGAATGGTTTTCTCCTTGTTCTCTCAGTCAAAACAATAGTCTTTTTCTTCCCTTAGCTGTCTCAATGCCCTGTAATGAAATGCATAATTGCTGGATTGAGACCTTTGACCTTGTGCCAACGAAAGCAATTCATTAACAAGCAAACGCGTCAAGTCACACTGGCCTCTCTTGCGTTTACTTCACCACTCTCTCCTCACTACCATCCTATCACCTTCCCCCTTTCCTTCATCCTCGTCACTCAAATCTAACGTCATTTCTCTTGCTCAGCTACATCCTAAGGGCTCCAATTGACCTTCTCTTTCTCTACTCCCACCCATCAGATTGATCAGATCCGTGTGTTCTATCTTGGCTAATCTTCTCAATGGGGTTTTTGTATGTGCATATATTTTTTTTGTATAGAAATATTCAATTTGTGGTCTTTCTACGATCCATTGGCTTGGACTGTTGGACTAAAGAGGTAAATCAAGAAAACTGAATTCAGGCATAAATGCAGTTGGACCTTAATTCAGGAAAATCATATAAGTTGACCTTGATGGACGACATTGTTTTGATTTTGAATATTGAGCGCGTAACAAAATCGCAATTGGATCATGAATTGAGCTAAGCACTTTATTGGGTCCAAAGTCTTGAAGTTTCCCAGTGTAATTAGCCGATTTGACCACAATTACTTCTAAAAAGTTTCCTCAAATTCAACTATCGAACATTTTGTTTATTCTGCTGGGTGCGGGCCGGGGCGGGTACGCGTGTTTGGTCCGCTCTTTCAAACTTCCAGCCTGGACCGCGGACAATGGAGGGTGGACGCTACCCACGCTCTAACGTCTCTCCCTTAGCCACTTTCCTTCCCCCAATTTGCCCTTATACAGGGCTAATGGGAGTGATCAGCGTAAGGTCACTTTCGTCCATTCAGCTGTAGCTAAGTTGGGCTGCATTGCCCACTTTTTGTTTGAATTTCAGCTCACAGCTAACAAAATAGAAAGCTGTTACTTTTAGTCAAGATTATGAGCCCGACTCGGTATCAGATTCTGTCTCTTTGCAAGCGCGTCCACAGCCGCAAATCAATAGGGTTTATATGTTCTTTCTATACATATAGTTTCTTTCTACCTGTTAGTTTAAATTTTTAAGTTGGACATTTTAAAAATCTGATTATAAATAAAAAGACTAAGTTTAATAAAATTTGGTATGAATTATCTTGTTGAGGACATCAATAATTACAATAGATACATTAAGCGTTATCAATTTTTTCTGATTTGTTACTTAAAAAGTCGTCTTAAGATCGTAAATGAGGACTGAATGTGTGTAACACTGCACCGTTAGTCATTTGTTATCTTGCAGGTGAAGATGCAACTGGGAATTGCAAGACCATCATGAGCTGCCCTCCTTTTGTCTCTTTCCAAGCAGGTTCGGGCACTTTAAAGCCCACTTCTTCGTTCCCCTCTCCGAATTTATTATTATATTATATAGTCGTTATATAAAATAATCAAAAGCATCACTCTCGTCCCCCCTTGTATAAATGTTCCTCACCACTTCAACACAACCCACAGCTCAAACAAAGCGAAGCTACCTCAGCTTTCAGCTTTCCTCCGTCTCAGCCCAAACTCAGCTACAATGGCATCGTTCTTCGCTTCGAAGACAGCTCTTCCAAAGCTCTTCCTCGCCCTCTGCCTCCTCCAGATGGCCTCCGCCACGAGGAGGCTGGCCGAGCTGGTCCAAGACCACTCTCCGCCCATGCAGTACCACAATGGTCCTCTCCTCTCCGGCAAGATCTCCGTCAACCTCATCTGTTACGGCCGCTTCAAGCCCTCCCAGCGCACCATCATCTCCGACTTCGTCAACTCGCTGTCTTCCGACCCTTCGCTCGCTCAGGCCCCTCCTTCCGTCTCTCAGTGGTGGAAGACGGTGGATAAGTACTACAATCTCTCGTCCTCCAAGAGGCGCACGCCTTCGCTCACGCTCTCGCTCGGGAGGCAAGTCCTCGACGAGAGCTACTCGCTCGGCAAGTCCCTCACGAGCAAGCACCTCGTCGAGCTCGCGTCCCGGGGCGAGCAGCGGAACGCCGTCAACGTCGTGCTCACCTCCTCCGACGTGGCCGTCGAGGGGTTCTGCATGAGCCGATGCGGCTCCCACGGTTCCGCCGTGGGTTCCGTCAAGGTCAACGGCCGAAGCTCGAGGTTCGCGTACATCTGGGTGGGCAACTCGGAGACGCAGTGCCCGGGGCAGTGCGCGTGGCCGTACCACCAGCCCCTGTACGGCCCGCAGAGCCCGCCGCTTGTGGCGCCCAACGGCGACGTCGGCGTCGACGGGATGGTGATAAACCTCGCGGGGCTCCTCGCCGGGACAGCCACGAACCCGTTCTCGAACGGGTACTACCAGGGCGAGACGGGGGCGTCGCTGGAGGTGGCGTCGGCGTGCACCGGGATCTACGCCAATGGTGCGTACCCGGGCTTCGCCGGGAGCTTGCTGGTGGATGAGGCGACGGGGGCGAGCTACAACGCGCACGGCGTCAACGGGAGAAAGTACCTGGTCCCGGCCCTCTTCGATCCGTCCACGTTGTCCTGTACGACGTTGGTGTGAGGGACAGATTGAAAACGATGACGTTTAGGCTACCTGATTGATTCATTCGTTTGTTCATTGGTTTTTAGTTGCTCTATATTATCGTCAATATAGTTAATGGAAGAGGCAAACCACTTTTATTTGCTACAATTATGCGCCAGTGCAAAGCAAGCGGACTAATCCACTCTTAATATGAGGATTTCAGCTCTTCACTCACACTAATCAATAAACTAAGCCGGCTAATTACACCTTTTGTGGAAGAAAAAATCATTACGTAGTGAATGTTTGCTCTAATTATTTATTAAATTATTGGGGAACAAATGGAGGAGCTTAGGTCGAGGACGCCAGAGAAATCCATTATTAATACTAATCTAGTCATTGGTTATGGGAAAAAGGCACGTGAGATGAGAATTCAGACTTCTCTTAGTGAAAATGCTATATATAACACATATGTTATATAACTTAACACTAATCCCAATTGATTATCGCTTTATGGTTTATTGAAATTATTGCTTTTAGGTGCTTAGTGTTGTGGAAATGGTTAGGTCGTTACAAATGATATCAAAAACGATTCCTTCAATAAATGTGTAACTTCTGGATAGATTTGCCCATATATGATTCAATAGAGAAAAAGACTGATCAAGGAGTTTGGACAAGGTGTGACTCACCTCACAGACCTCTAGGAAGGTGAAGAGCCCTCATCTAGTAAGCTAATGTTGAAAGGAGGTACGTGTAACTAGAGGCCTAGATCCCTCATCTAGTAGGCTAATGTTGAAAGGAGATACGTGCAACCATTGACGCGCATGTTAATTCTTCAAGTTGGAGAGTATGTAGTATCCTAAAGTCTCACGTGGCATATAAATGCCCTATTAAATGACACATCAGTTATCATTCATCTCAAAAGACCACCTTCTTTTATGGCTACTCCAAGTATTCTTTTTCTGGGGATTTTAGACGTGAATTGGAGAAAATTTTGGTGGTTGCAAAGCGCTATGTCAATTGAT
The DNA here is from genome assembly GCA_024500025.1 of Syzygium aromaticum. Taxonomy (NCBI): domain Eukaryota; kingdom Viridiplantae; phylum Streptophyta; class Magnoliopsida; order Myrtales; family Myrtaceae; genus Syzygium; species Syzygium aromaticum. The sequence goes on from CM044890.1 coordinate 7,194,312, forward strand.
GACGTGACGTGAGTTTTTTACTCATTTACTATAACAAGATTGGCTTGTCCATGGCTCGCAAGGTGGCTCGAGTTGGATGCTCAAGGGGCAGAGCCGGCGACATCACTGGTGGTGATAGCGAGGGGAGATTTGCAACTCCAACAAAGCAAAAAAGCTTCCGTTGTCGACATCGTTCGTTCATGTATGAGATTTGGAACTAACCTTCAAAACTTGCGACGATGGACAATTTGCAGTCACCACATCTGTGAATGAGGCGCCTTGCGAGCCTTGGACAAGCAAAGCTGGCAGCCATGGATGATGGAGGACCCCTTCCGGCATCGCTTGCGATCGGCCCAAGCCACCCTTCCAGCTCCATCTTTTTTTTGTTTTACTTTAACCTCTAGATCTAGCATCGCATCCCTTGTCCATGGCCGTTGTTATATTAATAATGTGATCCCACGTTTAGGGATATAGTTTTTGAAATAAAAACTTGTCCATTGAGTTTAACCCGCGTTTTCTCTTTTAAGTAACGGTTATTCATATGCGGTTTTTTTTCCACGCTTCGTACCCCTTCGGTGATAACCGCCATCTTCGGTAACCGCATTGATGGAAAGCGGTTTATAAAATGAACGTTCATTCCATAAAGGCTATCACAAGGTCTAACGCAAACCCTCTCATTCGGAATACACCATCAGTACGTGAGGGGATTAGGTTAGTAGAGTGTGCCCGTAATTGTTGCCGAATTGACGTCGAACTACAGTGAATTTCCGACGAATTTAAAGTTGAGCAATGGCTGGAGGTCAGTTTATTTTCGATCCTGTTTCCGCATTTGATTCTAATTGTGCTTGAATTTGTTCTTCTATGCATAATTAGAATCCTTCGGTTTTAGTCTAACATTTGGTATCAAAGCGTGTTTAGTGCCTCCGTCTTGTTTTTGTTGAATTTTTTTTTTGGGTGCCATTTTCGGGTTTTTTGGAGATGAACAATGTTCGGGTTTTTGGGGCTATGAGGGAAATCGTCGATTGCGGTAACCCACCGCTCAACTTCAGACCGGCACGGTCGCATCGCTATGGAGAAGAATAGCCCTAAGTTAATCTGGCATATCGGTGATCGCTAGAGGCTATATGAGCGGCGGAAGTTGCGGATTAGGGTTTGTGAGTTTTGACGGAATTTTACTCGATTTGAGCCATTTTCTTGGTTGTTTTTGCCGATTTTTGGGTCCATGTGATCGCGTCGACGTGGTCTTTGAAACCTATAAATTATTTTGGTATGATATGGGCTATCGGAGGAGACCCATTTGGTCGAAGGCGCGGCGGAACGGCAAAAATGGCGAGAGAAAAGCCTCTGATCGCGCGAAGGAAGAAGGCGCGTGGCCCCCACGTGCACGCAACCGCTGGCGCATGGGCGCCACGCGCGACTACTGGCGCGTGGGCGCCACGTGCGCGCGCAACTGCAGGCGCGTGTAGCCCACGCACACGGCAGTTGCAGGCGCGTACGCCGCACGCGCCCTCGCGGTAAAGAGGGCGCATGCACGCCATGCGCCCACGCGCAAGACAGGCGCGTGCCGCGCACGCGCCCTGGACTGGCGAAATTTTATTATTTTTATTTTTATTTTTACTCTTCTGCCCCTGCCTTTTACACGTTATTACCGGTTTGCCCCTTGCCGAATTAAATTGATTATTTTGTCCTTCATGCATTATTTATGAATATTTTTTGCATGAAAATCAAAATGTCAAGTGATCCATATATTTTAATTAATTAGAGAATAGCCACAACATCTTTAATTAATTAAATTATATATTAAGAGCCTCCAGATCACATTTGAAAATGGACATTAATTGTAATTAATTTTATTAATATGATGAATTTTATCCCACAGGAATTTTCATTATATTAATTTGATTAATTAGGTTGAAATATCATATTATTTTTCTTAATTTACCCACAAGGATTAAGGAAAGAAATATTATATGATAGTTTCTTCATGAAGTATTTATGAATCTATTTAAATTAAAAACTTAGCCCACGGTAGTTTTTATATTATGTGATTCATATTTGTGACATGTCTTACATTGGTAAAACATGATATATGTTGATTTTTGCCTCAAATTTTGTGACATAAGCATGATTATTTGATATGCAGTTTTGCAACCTGTGAATTTCTCTGAATGTAAGAGTGATGTTCTCATATTGAATGGTGAAAACTATAAAGTTTGGAAGGAGTTAATTCTTCTTCAATTGGGGTGCATGGACATTGACTATGCTATAAGGAAAGACGAGCCACTTGCTCCTACTGACACAAGCACTGCAGCTAAGATAGCGCTTTATGAACAGTGGGAGCGGTCCAACCGCCTTAATGTGATGTTCATAAGGACTAAAATATCTCCTAGTATCCGTGGTTCAGTCGCTCAGCATAGCAATGCTAAGGCTTTATTAGAGGCCATTGATGCGCAGTTTGAGACTTCAGAAAAAGCACATGCCATGACCCTGATAATGAAGTTTTCATCTCTAAAGCTCACAAGTATTAGAGGTGTGCGTGAGCATATCATGAAGATGAGAGCTATTGCAGCTCAGTTAAAAAACCTTGAGGTTGAAATAGCTGAATCATTTCTTGTGTATTACATTCTGAGCACCCTCCCACAACAGTATGCACCTTTCAAGATCTCTTACAACACACATAAGAATAAATGGTCAATTAATGAACTTATGACTATGTGTGTTCAAGAGGAAAAGAGGCTGACTATGAAATTGGGAGAAAGTGCTCATTTGGCAACACAAGAAAGAAATAAGGGTCATGGCAAGTAGAAGGGGAAAGGTAAAATACCTCCCAAAGCTGACATTAAGAAAGAATCCAAATGTTTTTTCTGTAGAAAGAAGGGGCATATGAAGAAGGATTGCGTCAGATTTAAGGCCTGGCTCGAAAAGAAAGGTAATCCAATCTCTTATGTTTGTTATGAATCTAATATGGCTGATGTGAGTCACAACACTTGGTGGATTGATTCTGGTTCTACAATCCATATTTCGAATTCATTGCAGGGTTTTCAAAACCATAGGAAGCCAGTAGGAAGTGAACAAAGCATCTATTCAGGAAACAAGATGCGTTCGCATGTAGAAGCTATTGGGACATGTAGATTAGTTCTCAATAGTGGTTTTGTTTTGGATTTGAAAAGGACTTTCTATGTTCCAAGTTTCTCTAGAAACTTAATTTCAGTTTCAAGACTTGTACCTTTGGGTTACTCTTTTAACTTTTCAGATTCAAACTTTAGTTTATTGTTTAAATCTGAAATTGTTGGGAGTGGTATTTTGTCTGATGGTCTTTTTCGAATTAATTTACAAGACAATGCCTATTATAATGCGATGCATGTTCATGATAATGCTAGTATAAAACGATGTGTTGTAAATGAAGATTCCTCTATGTTGTGGCACCGGAGATTAGGACATATCTCCATAGATAGAATTAAGCGATTAGTAAATGATGGAGTACTCAATACTTTAGATTTTACTGATTTTGATATTTGCGTAAATTGTATAAAGGGAAAGCAGACCAACAAGACAAAGAAAGGTGCCGGGAGGAGTACAGACATATTAGAAATCATACATACGGATATTTGTAGTCCTGACATGGACTCGTATGGTCAAAGATACTTCATCTCCTTCATTGATGATTACTCACGTTACATGTATCTCTACTTGCTTCATAATAAGCATGAAGCGTTGGATGTCTTTAAAGTTTTTAAGGCAGAAGTAGAGAAATAATGTGGTAAGCAAATTAAGATCGTGAGATCAGATAGAGGTAGAGAATTTTATGGTAGATACACTGAAGATGGACAAGCACCTGGTCTGTTTGCAAAGTTTCTTCAAGAGAATGGGATAGTTGCCCAATACACTATGCCGGGTTCTCCGGACCAAAATGGCGTAGCAGAAAGAAGAAACCGAACTTTATTAGACATGGTGCGGAGTATGCTTAATAGTTCCAAACTTCCTAAGTCCTTGTGGACTGAAGCTCTTAAGACGGCAGTGTACATATTAAATCGAGTTCCAACCAAGGCTGTTCTAAGGACGCCTTTTGAGTTATTCAAAGGTTGGAAACCAAGTTTGAGACATGTACGCGTTTGGGGATGCCCGTCTGAAGTAAGAGTCTATAATTCACAAGAAAAGAAGTTAGACCCAAGAACTATAAGTGGGTATTTCATTAGATATGCTGAAAAATCCAAGGGATACAAGTTTTATTGTCCATCTCATACTACTAGGATTGTGGAATCAAGAAATGCTAAATTTCTTGAAAGTCACTTGAATAGTGGGAGTGATCGATTGAAGGACATTGCTCCTGAGAAAGATCATTTAGATACTCAACTTTCCACTTCAAGTATTAGGTTGGTTGTTGTTCATAATGCCCCTTCAGTTCAACCGGCTATTGAACAACCAACTATTGAAGTTCCACAACATGCTGATATTCATCCGGTAGATCGAGTTGTTCAGCAATTACCAGAAAATATTGAACAACCAGTTGAACAACAAGATTCTCAGGAGAATGTTGATACAACAGTAAGAAGATCTACTAGAATGAGGAAATCAGCAATTCCTGGTGATTATATTGTGTATCTACAAGAGTCTGACTATAATATTGGAGCTGAGAATGATCCTGAAACGTTTTCACAAGCCATGAGCAGTGATGAATCCAATTTGTGGTACAATGCCATGAAGGATGAGATGAGTTCTATGGCATCGAATAAAGTCTGGGATTTGGTTGAGTTGCCTAATGGTGCAAAAGCCATTGGTTGTAAATGGGTCTTCAAAACTAAAAAGGATTCATTGGGCAACATTGAAAGATATAAAGTTAGACTCATTGTCAAAGGATTCACTCGAAAAGAAGGAATCGATTACACGGAGACGTTTTCTCCTGTATCTAAGAAAGATTCTCTTCATATTGTTTTGGCCTTGGTTGCCCATTTTGATATGGAATTACATCAAATGGATGTAAAAACGGCTTTCCTCAATGGGGAACTAGAGGAGGAGGTATACATGTGTTGCGACCTAAAAAATTTTCATTTTTTTTTTCTGAGCTAATGGATTATTAAGACTAAGCTTAACTTGGGCCCTCCCAAGCCCTACCAATTCGCAACTTAGGGTTTAAGTTCTTAACATGCAAATATTTTCATGCTTGGAGTCGCCACTAATCATTTTGTGGTAGGTCGATTAGAAACCTAAATAAAACATAGGGAGATATGTTTTATTCCTACGAACCAGAAATTCTAAACTCGGGGATTTGGTTACGCTAGATCTAGTCTAACGCCCTTTCGGTACCTTTTCTTTTCAAAAATATTTTGGCAGGCAGTTTGGATTCATTTTAACTTAATTACTAACATGTGAGGTGTTCATGCGGGTGCGCAAACCACCAATTTAACACCCAGGAAAGCATTAAATAAATTGTAAGTTTGGAAGAATTACTTACCTGGAAGCAACGCAAGCATCTGCATTGTTAGCTAGAAAATCACATTAACATCCTAATATGATTTCTAAGTAACAAGCAATTCACTCAATTTCTCTTTTGATTTTCACTTATTTAAATGAAATCTAATCTATATGCAATGACGTGCAAAAATGACATGCAATTAATGCAACCTAGCATGCAAACTATATGTCATGCGACGACGTGACCTAATTCTAATGACAGGCAAATGATTTATTTTTGGTATTTTTCTCTAATGAAATTCGGAATAAAAATAAGCATAAAATAACGTGCAATCTATGATGATTTAACATATCCTAATATGATTGATTTTTGGAATTTTTTTGTTAAAATTCGAAATTAAAAATAACCCAAATCATGAATGCAATCTATCCTAATTTAATCTATCCTAAGATGACTCTTTTTGGGTTTTTTTTATGAAAATTCGAAATTAAAAAAAATGACCTAAATAATCTATTAAGATTAGAATATTACTTAATTTAAACTAGGAAATAGATTATCTCAAGTCCTAATTTAAATTAAATAATTACTCTATCTTCTAGATATATTCAGGATTCCCTAAACATGCAAAACTCTAATTCAAATCCAACTGATATTTTTTTTCTTTTAAAATGAAAGCAATTAAACAAACAAAGATAGCAATCACATTCAAACCGTCCACGCGATCCGCCAGATTTGTTTCAAATTCGGATTAGGCACAAAAATTGAACTATCGGTCATATTTATAGGGTTATAGATATTGACGGAAAGTTGATCATTTAAATTTGGAAAGCAGATAAAATTCATTATCGTATCCAAGTGATTATGGATAGGGTAATGATTTTCCGTATCGCCGCATATTGTACTTTAGGGATAAGGTCGAATAGTCGTCCAGATACGTTGCTAAATTAGAAACGATTCCTAATTTTGAATATTTAAAAATATCGCGAATATATCGAATATTATCCTAAGATATCTAATTATCCACATGATATTCATGAAATATTCAAAACATGCAAATTAGGAAATTAAATATTCTGAAAATTATCGGATAATGTCCAATTACCTAATTTGTAGATAATCTCCAAATTCGAATCGATCGGGATCGAGCTTGAGGATCGGGATCGGGACAATCGGCGACGACGACGAGTATAGCGGTGACTTCTCACGTCTGGCCGCGGTGGTGGTGTGCACGTGCGACGGTGTGGCGGTGCGGCGGTAGTGTGCACGAGCGGCGATGGGATCTTCAAGGCTTCGTCGTTGGGATCGACTTGCTGGACGCCGGGAATGTTGCGGAGACTCGTCGAAACCACCAAGAAACACCGCAACTAGTGACTAAAGGGCAGAAGCACGTTGGGAGGCTGTAGCGGGGCTGGTTTCAAGGCGTGATAAGCAGGCTCCTATGGACACGAACGGCGGCCGCGAAGGGGCTCACTTTGTTGGACGTGCTCTTTGCTTCTTTCCTTTGCCTTCCTTTGTCGTTTTTTCTCTATTCTGTAGACTCTCTGTTGATCGATTTTTTTCGATCATGGCTGCCAAGGGGAGGTTTCAAAGTGGTGTGCTGCCCTTTCCCTTTGCCTCTCCCTCCACGTTTTCCTTCCTTGATCTTTTTTAGTATTCTGTGAAGGACTTGGATGAAGAAATGTTGGTGAGCGTGAGTGTGCACAGTGGCTGGGCAATTCTCTTGAAGACCCCCTTTCTTTGACTTTTCTTCTTTCTTGTGGCCGCGTGAACGTCAATTCTGTGACCTCCGACTTCTCCGAATTTCTATTCTCCAAAAATTCTCTCGTGTCTCTCCAAAAAATCAGATCTCAAAATTCTGAGAGCCCCCCCTCAAAATTCTGACCTAAACATGTTTATATAATACTAACCTAGGTCAATTAGATGGGCTCTCTAGTCCTAATGGACTTAGACTTGGGCTTAGGCCTTAATCTAGTTTCTGATTTTATTTAATTCCTAAGCGGGCTGAATTAACTTGGGTTTTAATTTAATTGAACATAATGGGCTGAATTAAGCTCAAATTAAAACGACCAAACCTATTTGACTCGTGATTTTTGGCCCTTGCCTTTCCGAGCGAACCGAGTCCCATTCGATGAAATTTAAGCTCGTTCACCATCACCGGTCCGATGCAAAATGCGATTAAATTAAAATGAACCTAAACTATATGTTATGCAATTTAAATATTTTGTTTTAGGGTTAAAAATTAATCCCTAATTTTTATGCAAATTACAACTAAATTATGAGTCGAAATTTAGGTGTCAACAACATGAAACAACATGAAGGATTCTCCTCTAGTAAAGGTGAACAATTGGTATGCAAGCTTAAGAAATCTATATATGGCTTGAAACAAGCATCCCGTCAATGGTACTTAAGGTTCCATGATGTCATCTCTTCATTCGGTTTTGTAGAGAATATCATGGATCAATGCATATACTAGAAAATCAGTGGGAGCAAAATTTGTTTTCTTGTGCTATATGTGAATGATATTCTACTTGCAACCAATGATAAGGGGTTGTTACATGAGTTGAAACAATTTCTCTCTAAGAGTTTTGACATGAAGGATATGGGTGAAGCATCTTATGTCATTGGCATTAAGATCCATAGAAATAGAACTCGGGGAGTTTTAGAACTATCTCAATAAACCTATATCAATAAAGTCTTGGAGAGATTTTGGATGAAAGATTGTTCACCAAGTATAGCACCCATTGTGAAGGGTGATAGGTTCAATTTGAACCAGTGCCCAAAAAACGATCTAGAAAGGGAACAAATGAAGAACATCCCATATGCTTCTGCTGTCAGAAGCTTAATGTATGCTCAGGTTTGCACTCGACCTGATATCGCTTTTGCTGTGGGAATGTTGGGAAGATATTAGAGTAATCCAGGGATAGACCACTGGAAAGCTGCAAAGAAAGTGATGAGATACCTTCAAAGTACTAAAGGCTACATGCTTATGTATAGACGGACTGACAACTTGGAAATAGTTGGTTATTCGGATGCGGATTACGCTGATTGCGTTGATTCTCTAAAATCAACATCGGGATACATTTTTATGTTAGCTGGTGGAGCCGTGTCATGGAGGAGTGCGAAGCAGACTTTGACTGCTACTTCCACTATGGAGGCTGAGTTCGTTTTTTGCTTTGAGGCTACCTCGCATGGTGTATGGTTGAAGAGTTTCATTTCAGGGCTTAAAATTGTTGATTCTATTTCTAGGCCATTAAGAATATATTGTGACAATTCAGCTGCAGTTTTTACGGCTAAAAATGCTAGAAGTGGCAGTCGAAGTAAGCACATCGACATTAAGTATTTAGCCATAAAAGAACGTGTTAAGGAGAATAAAGTGGTCATTGAACACGTTCGCACTGAATTGATGATAGCCGATCCTTTAACTAAAGGCATGCCACCTATGAAGTATAAGGATCATGTGGCTAGTATGGGAATAGTTCCCATAATATGATTTATTGTAACATGGACAATTTTTGTTGTTTGAAACTCTTATTCAATTATAATGTTATTCTTAATTTCTGGTGTACACATTCAGTTGTTTATGAGAATAACAATTATCCTTGGTTCTAGAATAAACATAGGGTTTATTCATTAAGATGTGTTATCACATATGGGCTAACATTAAAGGAATAAGATGCATAGTGATACATGGAAGATATTACTTGCTCTTAGAGGACATGTCACCATGATTCATGTATCTTGTTTCTTTTCTTAAGCATATGATTTTCATAGATTTGATTGGTTAATTTGTATGATGAAAATGTTGGGATCAAGTGGGAGAATGTTATATTAATAATGTGATGCCACATTTAGGGATATAGTTTTTGAAATAAAAACTTGTCCATTGAGTTTAACCCGCGTTTTCTCTTTTAAGTAACGGTTATCCATATGCGATTTTTTTTCCACGCTTCGTACCTCTTCGGTGATAATCGTCATCTTCGGTAACCGCCTTGATGGGAAGCGGTTTATAAAATGAACGTTCATTCCATAATGGCTATCACAAGGTCTAACGCAAACCCTCTCATTCGGAATACACCATCAGTACGCGAGGGGATTGGGTTAGTAGAGTGTGCCCGTAATTGTTGCCGAATTGATGTCGAACTACCATGAATTTCCGATGAATTTAAAGTTGAACAATGGCTGGAGGTCAGTTTATTTTCGATCCTGTTTCCGCATTTGATTTTAATTATGCTTGAATTTGTTCTTCTATGCATAATTAGAATCCTTCAGTTTTAGTCTAACAGTTGTCACCTTCACCCGCGTCGCTCTCCAAATCTCCAGATCTGGCCATCCATGGCCGAATGTGTTCAGGTGTCGTGTCACTTGTCTATGTTTGTCGTCAGCGTTGAGCAATGCCGGAGGGGCAGCTCGATCTAGAAGCTTGGTTAAATCTTTAGCCATGGCCGCGAATGACGACGACTCGCTCCAGCCAGATTGAAGAGCCGGCCAAGAAGACTCATGAACGCGGCAAGGGTGGCCATGGACGACAGCTAGACTGGAAAGAAAAAAGTGGGTGGAGGAGAAAGAAGAGAAAAGTGAAAAGTTATTTTTTTATTCCAATTCAAAAAACTATGTGTTAGACTATTATTGGACATAAGTAAAAACGCAAACTACATCAACAATTGATGTGACGCTTTATGACCACCGAATTTTTTCTCACGTGAACCGAGTCATTTATTAGAAACGTGGCTTGATAACAACAAACTTTCTTATTTTCAAATAAATTAATCTTACACTTAACTACATTCGAGGTGAGAGCTTCTATTATACCTTGAGCTAAGCATTTAGTCACTTACATCAATTATTGGATGAAGCCCATCGTTGCATCATACTCCTTCAATGCACCATTGATCCATTGGTAGAAATAACTGTTAACAATGTCTATAATTCATAGGAAATTTCGTGTCGTTTGATGATGGTAGGCATTGAAGTTTGGACATGAGATACATGACTTACTCAAGAGTGCTGCATTGCCAGTCAAAATAAAATGTGGATTAGTACTTAGCTAACATGGCCATTCTCGACATTTCGCTCCCCCACAACCACCAAACTGGCATGTCCTCTTATTGCGACCCAAATGAAGAGCACTTCTTGGTTTTGTCCTTGTTCTCTTAGTCAAAACAAGAGTCTTGTTCTTCCCTTAGCTGTCTCAATGCCCTATAATGAAATGCATAATTGTTGGACCGAGTGCTTCGACCTTGCGCCAACGAAAGTAATTTATAAACAGGCAAACGCGTCAACTCACGCTGCCCTCTCTTACCTTTCCTTCGCCACTCTCTCCTCACTGCCATCCTATGACCTTTCCCCTTTCCTTCATTGTCGTCACTCAAATCTAACTTCATTTCCCTCGCTCAGCTACAACCTAAGGGCTCCAATCGACCATCTCTTTCTCTCTCCCGCCCATCACATTGATCGCACCCGTGTGTTCTATTTTGGGTAATCTTCTTAATCAGGTTTCTGTATGTGCATGTTTTTTCTTTTTTGAATAGAAATATTCACTTTGTGGTCTTTCTACGGTCCATTGCCTTGGATTGTTAGAATAAAGAGGCGAATCACGAAAAACTGAATCTGGGCGTAAACCCAGTTGGATCTTGGTTCACGAAAATGATATAAGTTGACCTTGAGGGGATCCTGTTTTTAATTTGACTATGGAGTGTAACAGAATCTCAATTGGATCATGGATTGAGTTAAGCACTTTTTTGGGTCCAAAGTCTCGAAGTTTCCTAGTGTAATTCGAGCAAATTTCAACACAATTACTTCTAAAAATTTTCCTCTAGTTCAACTATCTAACATGTTCACGGTGCACAAAAAAGAAGAAGCAAAAACTAGGTTCTCCCTATTGGTTTGCCCAAGCCTAACAACACCATGCCACCAAAGCCTTCAACGAACGCCCGATATCATTTGCCTCCGATCATCACCACTTAGAAAAACTCCTGTGTGCACTGGAATCATATAGGCCTACTCAATCTGATCCTTTGAAAAATGCAAGTCATGCTTAAGATTAAGTGGTCTCATATTAATTCTGGTGCCTTATAAAATGGCTCTACTACCTCAGTTTTAAATTATACGGATGGGATGCGTTATCTATTAATGGAATTTACACATTCTTTATATATATGTGGTTTATATGGTTTATATGTATGAAATATCTCATATCACTTGATAATGAGGCTTATATATGTATCTCCTTTCATCACCCGCGTGAAGACGCAACTAGGAATTGCAAGGGTAATGTTATCCTGCTGGGCGCAGGGCGAGGCTGGCGCCCGTGTTCGGTCTGCACTTTCCCATAAATTAAAGGGCTACGTTTCGAACTTCCATCCTCCAACGGCTCTCACTTAGCCACTTTCTTTCCCCCTGTTTGCCCTTCTCTCTAGGGCTAATGGGCAAGATCAGCGTAAGGTCAGTTTCGTCCATTCAGCTGTAGCTAAGCTGGACCGCATTGCCAACATTTTTTTTGAATTTCAGCTCGCAACTCACAAAAAGGAACTATTAATTTTAGTCAGGATTAGGAGCGCGACTCAAAGTCGAGTCATGTCCCTTTCGGCCTTACGGTCACTGCAATCAGTCAAATTTTCACATGTCACTTTTAATCTAATTTGCATTTGAGATGGGTATTTAAATATTTCACGTCACTTGATAATAAGATTTACACATGTAATTTTCTTTTACGTGTTAATTTACAACGATGTGAGAGTAAGTAAAAAAAAATTCAATAAAATTTGGAACGAATTATCTTGTTGAGGACATCAATAATCACAATAGGTACGTTAAGCATTATCAATTTTTTCTGATTTGTTACTTAAAAAGTCGTCTTAAGATCGTAAATGATGATTGAACGTGTGTGTAATGGAGCACCGGTAGTCTTTTGCTATCTTGCAGGTGAAGATGCAAAACTGGGAATTGCAAGACCATCATGAGCTGCCCTCCTTTTGTCTCTTTCCAAGCAGGTCCGGGCACTCTAACCCCGCTTCTTCGTTACCCCCTCCGTATTTATTATTATATCATATAGTCGTAATATAAAATAATTAAAAACATCGCCCTTATCCCACCTTTCTATAAATACTCTTCTCCACTTCAACACAACCCACAACTCAAACAAAGCGAAGCTACCTCAGCTTTCACCTTTCCTCATTCTCAGCCCAAACTCAGCTGGAATGGCACCGTTCTTCGCTTCTAAGACAGCTCTTCCAAGGCTCTTCCTCGCCCTCTGCCTCCTCCAGTTGGCCTCCGCCACGAGGAGGCTGGCCGAGCTGGTCCAGGACCAGTCTCCGCCCATGCTGTACCACAATGGCCCTCTCCTCTCCGGCAAGATCTCCATCGACCTCATCTGGTACGGCCGCTTCAAGGCGTCCCAGCGCACCATCATCTCCGACTTCGTCAACTCGCTGTCTTCCGACCCTTCGCTCGCTCAGGCCCCTCCTTCCGTCTCTCAGTGGTGGAAGACGGTGAATAAGTACTACAAACTCTCTTCCTCCAAGAGGCGCACGCCTTCGCTCACACTCTCGCTCGGGAGGCAAGTCCTCGATGAGAGCTATTCGCTCGGGATGTCCCTCACGAGCAAGCACCTCGTCGAGCTCGCGTCCTGGGGCGAGCAGCGGAACGCCGTCAACGTCGTGCTCACCTCCTCCGACGTGGCCGTGGAGGGGTTCTGCATGAGCCGGTGCGGCACCCACGGCTCCGCCGTGGGTTCCGTCAAGGTCAACGGCCGGAGCTCGAGGTTCGCGTACATCTGGGTGGGCAACTCGGAGACGCAGTGCCCGGGGCAGTGTGCGTGGCCGTACCACCAGCCCCTGTACGGCCCGCAGAGCCCACCGCTTGTGGCGCCCAACGGCGACGTCGGCGCCGACGGGATGGTGATAAACCTCGCGGGGCTCCTCGCCGGGACAGCCACGAACCCGTTCTCGAACGGGTACTACCAGGGCGAGGCGGGGGCGTCGCTGGAGGTGGCGTCGGCGTGCACCGGGATCTACGCCAATGGGGCGTACCCGGGCTTCGCCGGTAACTTGCTGGTGGATGAGGCGACGGGGGCGAGCTACAACGCGCACGGCGTCAACGGGAGAAAATACCTGGTCCCGACCCTCTACGATCCGTCCACGTCGTCCTGTTCGACGTTGGTTTGAGGGACAGATTGAAACGATGACGTTTAGGCTAGCAGATTGATTCATTCATTTGTTCATTGGTTTTTAGTTGCTGTGTATTATTGTCAATATAGTTAATGGAAGTGGCAAACCGCTTTTATTTGCTACAATTATGCGCCAGAGCAAAGCAAGCGGACTAAGCCACTCTTAATATGAGGATTTCAGCTCTTCACTCAAACTAATCAATAAACTAAGCCGGCTAATTACACCTTTTGTGGAAGAAAAAATCATTACGTAGTGAATGTTTGCTCTAACTACTTATTAAATTATTGGGGAACAAATGGAGGAGCTTAATCGAGGCGAGAGAAATCCATTATTAATGCTAGTCTAGTCATTGGTTGTGGCAAAAGGCACGTGGGATGAGAATTCTGACCTTTCTAAGTGAAAATGTTGTATATTACACGAATGTTATATAACTTAACACTAATCCCAATTGATTATAGCTTTATGGTTTTTACTTTTGGTCGGGGCTTTATGGTTTATTGAAATTATTGCTTTTAAGTGCTTAGCATTGCGGAAATGGTTAAAAGTGCGAAGGATAACTATTCTGTTTCTATCCAAAACTAATTTTTTGTTTCCGAAAACAAATTTGGAACATAAATCTATTTGGTAGCATAATTCCATTTTTCGATTTTTGGAACAACTTTTTGGTTCAAAATTGATTTTGAATCAAAAATCAGAACAAAAAAATGTAGGTTTTCTATTTCTGGACGAGAAATGAAAACCATTTTTAGAAGAATCTGTCTTCTCTATTCAAAACACATCTCTTTCCTAATTTGGCTTTGGTTTGACCTGGTTAGACCGATTCGAACCGGTTTTGTCCAATTCATTCCTGACGGGAAAATAAAAAAATTTCTAATTTTTTTTTAAAAATCATAAAAAATTAGAAAAATCAGAAAAATAAAAAAAATCAGAAAATTCATAAAAAATTAAGAAAATCCGTAAAATTTCTAAAAATCTCAAAAAAATTTCAGAAAATCCATAAAAATTGAAAATTCCAGAAAAATTCATAAAAATTTCAGAAAATAAAAAAAGTCAGATTTCTAGAAAATAGGAAATTTCATGAATTTTTAAAAAAAAATCAAAAAATAAAAAATTTCAAAATTTTACAGAATGGCTTAGAATACTTGTGGTCATCCACTTTAAGTAAATTTTTTTTTTGAGGTGCCCAAATGGTATTTTTGAAAACTCCTTAGTTTAGAGACTTAAAAAGGGTTTTAACCTCTAAAAAACCCTAAAAGGGGTTTAACCCCCAAAAAGGGTTCTACAAAAATGAATTTTTGTTTCGGGGAATGGAAATTTGTATTGTTATCAAACGGGTTTCTGTTCTAGGAAATAGAAATTTTATGCTATTATCAAACGGGTTTCTGTTTTAGAAATATAAATTTTTTATTGTTATCAAACGGGTTTCTTTTCTCAGAAACTCGTCCTTGAAACAAAAATAGAAAAATCTATTTTTGTTCTAGGAATTGTTTCTGAAACAGAATGATTATAATTCGCTCCTTAAGTTGTTATAAATGATATCAGAGGTCATTCCTTCAACAGATGTGTAGCTTGTAGATAGATTGGGCCATATATGATTCGTATTCAATGAGGAAAGAGATTGATTGAGGAGTTTGGACAATGTGTGACACTCCTCAAAGACCTCTAGAGAGGCAAATATCACTCATCTAGTAGGCCAATGTAGCAGGGAGATTCGCACAACCATAGAAAAATTATCCAAACAGTCTTAAACCTATTGCATTTTTATCAATTTAGTTCTAAACCTTTTAATTATGTCAATTAAGTCTTAAGCCTTCTCACGTTTTATCAATTAAGTCCATTCGGTACGTTATGGACGGAAATCTTTGACAGGGATGCCAACAGTTGTAAGTGGCATGGTCGGCACTAACATGAATAATTTTTTATAATTTTTTTTCGAATTCTTTTAATTAGTTTTCCCTTTTGCCTTTTCTTCACTTTTCCTTCTTTACTTTTCTTTTTCCTTTTTTTTTTCCTTTTCTCTTCTTTTTTTTTTCTTTTCTTTTTTCTTTTTTCCCTCTGCAGGCCATTGGCGAGGCTTGGTGGAAGGAAAAAAAAAGGAAAAAGAAAAGAAATGAAGAGAAAAGGAAAAAAAAAGTAAAGACAAAAAAGAAAAGAAAAGAAAATAGGGAAAAATTAAAAATTTATTAAAAAATATAAAATATTAAAAATTATTAAAAATTATCCACGTGAGTGCTAGTTAGTCATGCTGGATGTGTTACATAAGATGGTCGGCATCTACATTAGTTAAAATTCATCCCCAAAAAGACCACCTTCTTGTATGGCTACACCAAGTATTCCTTTTGGGGGATTTTAGACGTGAACTTGAAAAAAATGTTAGGTTGTTACAAAGCACTACATCAATTGCTAACATGGCGTACTTTTTTTACTTATAATAAGATAACTTGTGTCTGCTGAATTGGAATAAAAAAAAAATAAAAAGCCAATTTCTCTCTCTTCCTCCTCCAACCTTTGTTCTCGTCCATCCCAGCCTAAGTTTTCTCTGCTCCTTCTCTCCATCATCCATGGCTGCAAGATTTGCTTGTCCATGGCTTGCGAGGTGGCTCGACTCAGCTGCTCAGGGGGTAGCGTCGGTGACTCTGCTGGTGGCAATAGCGACGGCAGGCTTGCAACTCCAACGAAGCAAAGAAGCTTCCATTGTCAACATCATACGACCATGGACGAGATTTGGAGCTTGCCGTCAAAACTCGTAGCTATGGACAATCCGTGATCGCCAGATCTGTGGATGAGGCACCTTGCGAGCCATGGACAAGAAAAGCTTGCACCCATGGATGATGGAGTATCCCTTTCGGCGTCACCCATAGTCGGCCCAGGCCACCCCTTTGGCTCCGTCTTTTTTCTATTTTTCACCAACCTCCAGATTTGGCATCGCATCCCACGTCCATGGCCATCGTCACCTTTGCCGGCATTACTCTCCAAATCTCCAAATTTGGCCATCCATGGCCGAATGCATTCAGGCTTCGTGTCGCTTGCCCATAAATGTCGTCAGTGTCGAGCAATGCCGGAAGGGGCGGCTCTGTGACATCCTTGAATTAACTAGCTGTGGTATTGTCTATTTTGGCCAGTCCCATATCAAGTCTCACGATTTTGTTTTTCAACATATAGCTGGGCACCTTTCCAGGAGGTCACCCATCCTAGGTGTGCTCCCACCTGAGCATGCTTAACTTTGGAGTTCCAAAGTTAAGTATTGTCATTACGTCAAAATGTGCCTTTGTTAGTTAATTTCAATTTTCATACATATATCTCATAATCGCTTTGCTATTATTCAGTGCACAATTTAGTTTATTTCTGCCCCTTTCACCATCCGAAAAGCCTACCGGGAGTCGTTCCTTGTCTAGACACACTGGGCCCGATGATCACTCATCACCCTCATCGAACCTGGTCGTTACAAGCTCCAGATCTAGCGTCGATCTGGAAGTTCTGCCAGATTTGGAGCCATGGCTGCAAGCAACAACGGTTCGTATGGTGCTGGCGCCGGAGGCCTTAAAAGGTGACTAGACTGGAAAGAAAAAAGTGGGTGGAGAAGAAAGAAGAAAAAAAGTATAAAGTTATCCTTTTATTCCAACTAATTGAACACATGTGAGTCCATCATTGGACATGAGTAAAGAACGCATGCCACGTCAGCAATTAAGATGGTGTTTTGCAACCACTGAATATTTTTTCCATGAATCGATTCATTTGTTACAAGTGTGGCTTGACAACAACAAACTTTCTTATTATCAAATTAAATAATCTTATACTTAATAGTATTATATGTGGGAGCTTCTATCATATCATAAATTAAGCAATTAATCACTTACATCGATCATTTGATGAAGCCTATCGTTACATCATACTCCTTCAATTCACCATTGATTCACTGATGGAAACAACCATTAATAATATCTACGATTCATAAGAAAATTCGTCTCATTTGATGATAGACATCGAAGTTTGGGCATGAGATACATGGCATACGCAAGAGAGCCGCATTGCCAACCAACATAAAATGTGTATCAACACTTAGCTAACTCGCCCATTCTCGACAATTAGCTCCACCACCACCACCACCACCACCACCAACAACAACGTGGACCCTCTTCTTGCGACCCAAACAAAGGGCGCTGACCGGTTTTGTCCGTGTTCTCTCAGTCAAAACAAGGGTCTTGTTCTTCCCTTAGCTGTCCAATGTCCTGTAATGAAATGCATAATTGCTGGACAGAGAGCTTTGACCTTGCGCCAACGAAAGCAATTCATTAACAAGCAAACGCGTAAGTCACGCTGGCCTCTCTTGCCTTTGCTGCACCACTCTCCTCACCACCATCCTCTCCTTCCTGTCACCTTCCCCCTTTCCTTCATCGTTATCACTCAAGTTTATTATTATATTATAAAGTCGTAAAATAAAATAATCAAAAGCATCACCCTCATCCCACCCTTGTATAAATACGCATCCTCGCTTCAACACAACCCGCAACTTAAACAAACCGAAGCTACCTCAGCTTTCACCTTTCCTCAGTCTCAGCCCAAACTCAGCTACAATGGCATCGTTCTTGGCTTCTAGGACAGCTATGCCAAAGCTCTTCCTCGCCCTCTGCCTCCTCCAAATGGCCTCCGCCACGAGGAGGCTGGCCGAGCTGGTCCAAGGCCAGTCTCCGCCCATGCTCTACCACAATGGCCCTCTCCTCGCCGGAAAGATCTCCGTCAACCTCATCTGGTACGGCCGCTTCAAGCCCTCCCAGCGCACCATCATCTCCGACTTCGTCAACTCGCTGTCTTCCGACCCTTCGCTCGCTCAGGCCCCTCCTTCCGTCTCTCAGTGGTGGAAGACGGTGGAAAAGTACTACAAACTCTCGTCCTCCAAGAGGCGCGCGCCTTCGCTCACGCTCTCGCTCGGAAGGCAAGTCCTCGACGAGAGCTACTCGCTCGGGAAGTCCCTCACGAGCAAGCACCTCGTCGAGCTCGCTTCCCGGGGCGAGCAGCGGAACGCCGTCAACGTCGTGCTCACCTCCTCCAACGTGGCCGTCGAGGGATTCTGCGTGAGCCGGTGCGGCTCCCACGGCTCCGCCGTGGGTTCCGTCAAGGTCAACGGCCGGAGGTCGAGGTTCGCGTACATCTGGGTGGGCAACTCGGGGACGCAGTGCCCGGGGCAGTGCGCGTGGCCGTTCCACCAGCCCCTGTACGGCCCCCAGAGCCCGCCGCTGGTGGCGCCCAATGGCGACGTGGGCGTCGACGGGATGGTGATCAACCTCGCAGGCCTCCTCGCCGGGACAGCCACGAACCCGTTCTCGAACGGGTACTACCAGGGCGAGGCGGGGGCGTCGCTGGAGGTGGCGTCGGCGTGCTCCGGGATCTACGCCAACGGGGCGTACCCGGGCTTCGCCGGGAACTTGCTGTTAGATGAGGCGACGGGGGCGAGCTACAACGCGCACGGCGTCGACGGGAGAAAGTACCTTGTCCCAGCTCTCTACGATCCGTCCACGTCGTCCTGTTCTACGCTGGTGTGAGGGAAGTGGAAACAGATACAAACGATGACGTTTAGGCTAGCAGATTGATTCATTCATTTGTTCATTGATTTTCACTGGCTCCATATTATTGTCAATATAGTTAATGGAAGAGGCAAACCACTTTTATTTGCTACAATTATGCGCCAGTGCCAAGCGGACTAAGCCACTCTTAATCTTTGGATTTCGGCTTTTGACTCACACTAATCAATAAATCAGCCGTCAAATTACACCATTTGTAGAAGAAAAAATCATTACGTTGTGAATGTTTGCTCTAATTACTTATTAAGTTTTTGAGGAACAAATGGGGGAGTTTAGGTCGAGGGTCCGAGTGTAATCCATTGCTCATGCCGGTCTTGTCATTTGTTATGGCAAAAGCCACGGGGACGAGAATTCTGACTTTTCTCCGTGAAAATGCTGTATATAATAACACAAATGTCATATAACTTAACTGTAATGAAATGCATTATTGCTGGACCGAGAGTTTCGACTCGTTAACAAGCAAGCGCGTCAAATCACGCTGGCCTCTCTCGCCTATGCTGCACCCCTCTCTCCTCACTGCCATCCTCTCCTACCTCTTACCTTTCCCCGTTCCTCATCGTCATCACGTGTTGTATATCTTGGGTAATCTTCTTAGTGGAGTTTTTGTATGTGCATGTTTTTTTTTTTTTTATAGAAATATTCGCTCTATGGTCCTTTCACGATTCATTGCCTTGGATTGTTAGACTAAAGAGGTGAATCGTGAAAAGTGAATTCGGGCGAAAACCCAATTGGATCTTGATTCTTGATCTAGGAAAAAAAACAAGTTAACCTTGATGGGGGATCTTGTTTTGATTTTGACCATTGAGCGTAACAAAATTACAATTGGATCTTGGATCGAGTTACACACTCTTCGGAGCTCAAAGTCTCAAAGTTTCCTTGTGCAATTTGAGCCGATTTGAACACAATTACTTCTAAAAGTTTCTTCGAGTTCAACTATCTAGCATTTTAACCATGCCAAAAAAAGCAAAATAAAAGGCAAAACTATGCTGTCTCTATCGGTTTGCCCAAGCCCACCGAACAAAAACTGGAGTCACTTGAGTCCATGCTTCAATGTGTTCAGCAGCCAAGTACATATATTTTCAGTTGAATAATGGCAGCAGTAACAACAACAAACCAAGCCTTATCCCACGGACCATTTGAAAAACGACATTGTCGCCTACACTTTCGATGAGAAGTAAACTAATAGTTTCCGTGAAGAGAACTGTCAAATGACGTTTCATTTGGTTGTTCTGAGTTTTTTTTCCCTGATTCTCTTTGCCACATGTTTAACTCGGCAAAACCAGGCTTCTTATACCATACTGCAATGGGAAGATATACACTCTTATATATCTTTTTTGCATAAAGCGCGCAAATGACACAGATTGTCGGAAGTGTTCATGGTACAGAAATGAGAAGGGAAACTGTTGCTTAAAGGACTGCATCTATACCTCGTATGGTGGTTTGACTCAATTTCATAGAGCAACGTCAAAAAACTGTTGCTTATAGCGAATTCAATTTCACAGAACAACGTCAAAAAACTGTTGCTTATACCGAATTAGGTTTTTTTAAAGTAAAAGGATTTCAGAATAAGGAGGAACACTTGAAATACACCAAAGAGAACCATCTGCTAATGCTCACATGAAAATTTAGGAGCTTTTTCCTCCCATCCTTCGGTAAACCACATAAAGAAAAATGATTTCACGAGCTTCTTCACTGAATTAACACTCATTAATGAATGGTTTATAGTTGTTTACTTCAGTTATTTGGAATCATTAGACATACTCAAGGCATCACTCAAAAAATCCCACGAACTCTATCTAAGCATTCCTTGCTAACCATTATAACTTTTGCCTTCAACTTTTGGTCACCATTTATCTTATCAGAAAGGAATTCAACTGACCCCTCAACATCTGCTATTTCAGAATTTCACCCTCTGTTGCTCGCCGGCAACCGTCACTGGTCACCATGGAAACACGTGAAGCACAAAGCCACGGCGATAGTTCAATAGCGTACTCGGCAACTATGAAAGTACATCAAGAATCCTTGTCTAATAATTAACAAATCGATTAATAACATGCGGACTATATCAAAACATCTTGAGATTGAGCAATTCCAAGAATTAATTCATGACTGTATCTGACGGACATATCATCAAACAGCTTGTATACACTCGATTAAAGGAGAAACGATACATTAACGAGCTCGGATTTGGTCCTAATCTCTAATCCCATTCAGGACGATCGTAATCAATTAACCTAAATTGAGAAAACATCTCAGCACATACATATATGTACAATTCATTTTCGTTTCATTGACCCAGTCACATATATGCAGCATATTCAGAAAGACAATGTACTAGGAATGATTCAATTTCATGCAAGGGACACTCGGATAAGTTCTGAGATATACCATACCAAATTGAACTCGCAAGTTCTGAGAAAGCATCCTCACATCAATTGCAGTTTCCGCCACCCTCTCCACCGAGCGGCCGAGCGCGAGCCTGTATAGGAAGAGACCGAGCGCTTTGGAGTCCGATTTACGGAGGAATCCCTCCTGTCCGCAATCAATTCCTTCGAGCGAAACGATAGGGAGGCTAACCCACGTAGAGGAGGACGGAGAAGCTAGCTGGCTCTGGCTTCGTGGCGTAGAGAGCGAACCTGATGGAGGGAGCAGCCAAGCGGTGTTCTCTCTTTGAGCGCGAATGTTCATGTTTTTTTTGTCGATCTTCGAAAGCGAGTTGACGAAGACGAAGCAAAGGAAACCCTAATTTTCCCTCAATAGTCAGAGCAAGAACGTCGACGTTTTCTGGAGTTGTTCTATGTCAGCTTCTGACGTGAATTTTGTGCTGACATGAAATTGCCATGCAGGAAGATTTAGGGGGCGAATGGTAACCATTCTGCTCCAGAAATTAAATTTTTGCCAAAAATTGATTTTTGGAAATCTTGCTAGAAATTGATTTTTAGAGGAGAAATCTGTTTGGTAAAATATGACTAATTCTGTTCTAAAAATTGATTTATGGAACAGAAATCTATTTTATTTTATTTTTATTTTTTTGGGCACCTTAAAAAAATAAATTTTACTCAAAGTGGGTGCCTAAAGGTATTCTTAGCAATTTTGTAAAGTTTTGAAATTTTTGATTTTTTGATTTTTTTGGGTACCTCAAAAAAAATTAAATTTCACTCAAAGTGGGTGTTTAAAGATATTCTATGCCATTTTTTTTATTTTTTGTTTATTGATTTTTAGTAGCTCTATATTGTTGTCATTATAGTTAATGGAAGCCCCCAGTGATTGGGGATCGATGCTACCTTGATTTCGACCATAGATCATAACAAAATCTCAATTAGATTTTGGGTCAGAGTTAAAATCTCAGTTACTTCTAAAAGTTTCCTCTAGTTTAACTAACATTTCAACCCTGCAAAAAAAGAAGAAGCAAAATTATGCTCTCTCTATCGATTTGCCCATGCCTATAGACGCCATGCCACCGAAGCCTTTAGCCAACGCACGATATCCTCTGCCTCCAGCCACCATTACCTAGAAAAACTCTCAGTTGTACCGGAATCATATAAGCTCACTCGATCTCATCCTTTGAAAGATGCGGGTGCCATATTGGTCTTGCTAGGATCAAGTGGCTTCATGTCGATTCCGGTGCACTTTGGAGTGGCTCCACCGCCTCTGACGGCCCTCGCTTCGACCCACCACTTCCAAACCCATGCCTTTGCCCCGAGACCATTTCCACCCACCTATATGCCTCTCGTAACCTTTTTTCTTTCTTTCTTCATGCGATCGGTCTTGAATTTTATGGATGATGTGTCATCCGTTAGTGCTAGAGTTTAGGTGACTTTAGAACAAACCCGAGCATTCGGTCATACAATACAATTCCATGCATTACAATATCCCTTTCACTTTACTCATCCCATATATATCATTTGTCAACCAGGGCCCCCAAGTAGCAAAACACCCATGAGTGGCCCAGTCCTGGGCCAATACTATCGGCCACCACTACTTCAGACCGTCAAAGCCGCCATATCCTTAAGCACTAGTCAGCCGACTACTGTGCCCACCACTGCTTCTCTTACACTGCCGTCTAGAAAATTACTCAAAAATCCTAAACATATTTCACTTGTGATAATTCACTCCTAAACCTTTAAATTTGATCAATTTAGTCCTAAACCATTTGAAAATTTGTCAATCTAGTATATATGGCCAAATTTGGTTAGAAATCGTTAACATGGACACCGGTTATGCGATGTGGACATCGATTGGCATTGACGTGGATGATTCTTGAAGTATTTTATTTTTTTATGAAATTTTTATATTTTATTTTTTTCGTTCTTTCTTTGCTGGTTGCCAAGCCTCGGCGATAGCCAGGAACCAGGTTTAGAAGGTTTGTAATTGAATTGGCACAAGTACAATATATTTATAACTTTTTTGGTAAGTTCCCCCACCACTGTCCCACATTCCTCCGGAAAAATCTACGACCTTGTCTTGCCACCCCGCCGAAATCGCACCACAAACTAAGCCCCTACGATGAACCCCTTCTATTAATTAAATTGGATGCACATAAATCATGTAATGTCCCTTGCCGTAAAAACAATTAGAGAATAATGTTTCATTTATTTTGCGAAAAATAAATTATTTGAAAAACAGCTATCTAAAAATGATTTGCCCTACTACCCTTCTCTAAGGCTAATGAGAAAAATCATTGTAACATCAGTTTTGTCCATTCAATTGTAGCTAGGCTAGAATAGGGGTGAGCATGGTCTGGATGAGCAATTCCCATCCTAAAACTGAGAACCGTCCACTAAGGATAGATTCCAAAAAATTGGAATTAGGAACCGCCCGTTTGGTTACATGGATCCATCCGGGAATTGGGCGGCCGATCTAGTTTGATTTCTGGGTGGGTCCATGGAACCGATCATACCAAGCTTCACGCAATGCCTAACCACGACATTCCCAATCTCGACAATGCAAGTCCAATAACACTAACGTTTGCCGCCTTCCCTCTTCCGATGGTTCCAAGAGGAATTATAAGCCAAAGTAAAGCAAAAACAAAGAACTTCCCTGAACGGTTGTAAACACAATCATGAGTCGATGGCAGTTAAGAGTTGAGGTCGTCAGTTATAAGACGGAGACGGAGAGAAAGAGGTGAGAGTGAGACACGGAGACAAGAGAGAGTAGAGACTGAGATGAGAGTGAGACGGTGAGAGTTTGAGATGAGATGAGCGAGTTTAGATTCGGGACTTCAGGATTTTCATTTTTTAAAATTAAATATATATTATATTACCGATTTGGTCCAGGTGGGTGGTTCCACACTTGGAACCGGGAAACGGGCTGGTTTCCTAAGGAACCATCGACTCCAAGCCGATCCAGTCCGAGCGATTCCCGATTCCTCTGTACACATCTAGGCTAGATTGCATTGCCCACTTTTTGTTTGAATTTCAGCTCACAGTGACCTAAAAAAAAGAACCGTTATCTTTAGTTTGGACTACAACTGAAAGTCTTGACTATTGGGTTACGCCCCCTTCGCATGTGGGTTCCCTTCCATAAGGCAAATTTTCATGTGCCACTTTTAGTCCGGTTTGTGCGTAAGAGGGGGTGTCAAGGGGTGAAAATATCCATACCAATTGACAATGGAGTTTTTATGCTTTTTATATGTATGTAATCTTTTTATGCCTATCATTTTTAGTTTTTGGATAGGATTTTCTAATGATATGATTTTAGACAAAAAAAAAAACTTTAAAAAAAACTCGATATAAAAAAATTTTGTTCAGAACATCAATGGCAATAGGTACATAAAGCATTATAGCTGTCCTAAGAGCGTAAATGATGATTAAGTGTGCAACGGCGCATTAGGTAGTCATTTGTTATCTAGCTGGTGAAGTTGCAACTGGGACATGCAAGACCATCTTCATCTCCGCGAAATTAATAATTACACTCATGAGCTGCCCTCCTTCTGTCTCTTTCCAAGCAAGTTCCAGCACTTTAAACCCACTTCTACGTACCCCCTTCATATTTATAATTATATTATATAGACGTAAAATAAAATAATCAAAGCATCACCCTCATCCCACCCTAGTATATATACTCCTCACCGCTTCAACACAACCCACAACTCAAAACAAAGCGAAGCTACCTCAGCTTTCACCTTTCCTCAGTCTCAGCCCAAACTCAGCCACAATGGCATCGTTCTTCGCTTGTAAGACAGCTCTGCCAATGCTCTTCCTCGCCCTCTGCCTTTTCCAGACGGCCTCCGCCACGAGGAGGCTGGCCGAGCTGGTCCAAGACAAGTCTCCGCCTATGCTGTACCATAATGGCCCTCTCCTCTCCGGCAAGATCTCCGTCAACCTCATCTGGTACGGCAGCTTCAAGCCCTCCCAGCGCACCATCATCTCCGACTTCGTCACCTCGCTCTCTTCCAACCCTTCCCTGGCTCAGGCCCCTCCTTCCGTCTCTCAGTGGTGGAAGACGGTCGATAAGTACTACCAGCTCTCGTCCTCCAAGACGCGCAAGGCTTCGCTCACGCTCTCGCTCGGAAGGCAAGTCCTCGACGAGAGCTACTCGCACGGGAAGTCCCTCACGAGCAAGCACCTCGTCCAGCTCGCGTCCCGGGGCGAGCAGCTGAACGCCGTCAACGTCGTGCTCACCTCCTCCGACGTGGCCGTCGAGGGGTTCTGTATGAGCCGGTGCGGCTCCCACGACTCCATCGTCAGTTCCGTCAAGGTCAAGGGCAGAAGCTCGAGGTTCGCGTACATCTGGGTGGGCAACTCGGAGACGCAGTGCCCGGGGCAGTGCGCGTGGCCGTTCCACCAGCCCCTGTACGGCCCGCAGAGCCCGCCGCTGGTGGCGCCCAACGGCGACGTGGGCGTCGACGGGATGGTGATCAACCTCGCAGGCCTCCTCGCCGGGACCGCCACGAACCCGTTCTCGAACGGGTATTACCAGGATGAGGCGGGGGCGGCGCTGGAGGCGGCATCGGCATGCACCGGGATCTACGCCAACGGGGCGTACGCAGGCTACGCCGGGAACTTGCTGGTGGATCCGGCGACGGGGGCGAGCTACAACGCGCACGGCGTCCACGGGAGAAAGTACCTGGTCCCGGCTCTCTACGACCCGTCGACGTCGTCCTGTTCGACGCTGGTGTGAGGGATGTGGAGACAGATAGAAACGATGACGTTTACGTTACCAGATTGATTGATTCAATTGTTTATTGATTTTTAGTAGCTCTACATTATTGTCATTATAGTTAATGGAAAAGGCAAACCACTTTTATTTGCTACAATTATGCACCAGTGCAAAGCAAGCGGACTAATCCACTCTTAATCTGAGGATTTCAGCTCTTCACTCACACTAATCAATAAACTAAGCGGGCTCATTACACCATTTGTGGACCAAAAACGTGGAGGAGCCTATGTCGAGGGCGCCAGAGAAATCCATCATTAACACTACTATGGTCTTTGGTTATGGCAGAAGGCACGTGGGATGAGAATTCTGACATTTCTTAGTGAACATGCTGTATATAACACAAACGTGTCTCAGTCAAACAAGAGTTTTGTTCTTCCCTTAGCTGTCCCAATGCCCTGTAATGAAATGCATAATTGCTGGACAAAGAGCTTTGACCTCGCGACAACGAAAGCAATTCATTAACAAGCAAACGCGTCAACTCTGGCCTCTCTTGCCTTCTACTTCACCACTCTCTCCTCCCTCCCATCCTCTCACCTTCCCCCTTTCCTTCATCGCCATCACTCAAATCCAACTTAATTTCTCTCGCTCAGCTACATCCTAGGGGCTCCAATCATTCTCTTTTCTCACTCCCAGCAATCAGATTGATCAAATTCGTGTGTTCTATATTGGGTGATCTTCTTATTGGGGGTTTTCGTATATGCATGTTTGTTTTTGTATAGAAAAAAATAACTTTATGGTCGAAAGTGAATTCGGCAGAAACTCGGTTGGATCTTGACGGGGGATTATGTTTTGATTTTGACCATTGAGCATAACAAAATCTCAATTGAATCTTGGATTGAGTTACACAATCTTTTGCACTCAAAGTCTCAATGATTTTGCGGATCATTGTGTAATTTGAGCCGGTTTGAACACAGTTACTTCTAAAAGTTTTCTCGAGTTCAACCATCTAACATTTAACCATGCAAAAAAGAAAAACAAAACAAAGTGCACTCTCTCTACCAGTTAGCCTATGCCCAACGAGGCCACGCCACTAAAGCCCTCAGCCCACACCAATATCCTTTGCCTCCACCTATCACCACCTTGAAAAATTCTCCATTGCACCGAAATCATTTGAGCCCACTCGATCTCATCCAGTTAAAGATGCAGATCCCTCGTTGAATCACGATTAGGATCAAGGGACCTCATGCAATTTCGGTGCACTTTGGAATGGCTCCACCGCCTCTGTCGGCCTTCACGTCATCCCACCACTTCCACACTCATGCCTTTACTCCCGAGGCCATTTCCCACCCCCCCCCACTGCGCCTCCCGTAACCTTTATTTTTCTTTCTGTATGCGCACAATTTTGAATTATATGAATGATGTGTCATCTATTAGTGCTCGAGTTAAGGTGGATTTAAAACAAACCCAAGCTTTCGGTCGCATAATACAATTCCACGCATTGCATTATCCCTTTCACTTTACTCATCCCATATATATCATCGGTCAACCAAGGCCACCACGTAGCGCAACACCCACGAGTGGGCCATGCGCGGGCCAATACTATCGGCCACCACTTCGGGCCGACAAAGCCACCGTACCTTTAAGCACAAGTCAGCCGACTATTGAACCCACCCCCATCGCTTCTCTTGCACCACCGTCCCACATTCTTCCGCACAAATGTCCGACTTTGTCCTGCCACCCCGCCGACCATCTCCTGACCGCACCGCAAACCAAGCCCAATGTCGAACCCACTTCCCATTAATTAAATTGGATGCGCGATGAATCACGAAATGTCCCTGGCCGGAAAAAACAATCGATAATTTAACACAAGAGAAAGGGAATCACGAGATGGCCGGATTTCGGGCCACACTCAAATTCACGATTGCCATTAAGGAGATATATTTCGAAAAAGAAAAAAGAGATGGAAAATATAGGATCGTTCAAATGGAGATGCTCCCACAAGAAGGATCATTTAGTGGCATCCCATAGAGTTGTCTGAAAACTATTGTGAAAGGTACCGGTGCAGGTTGTAATGGCATTCCATGGCTTAATAATATGCCGTTTGTCTTGTATGTAGACCTGTCAAATGGATGGGTCGGGCCGAAAATGTTCAAATCCAAATTAACTCACTTTCATGCAATACAAATTTAGTGACTCATACCTGACCCGATTCATATTGTTAAAAACATTTATATATTTAACTAAATAAAGAAAAACTCATATCTAAATTAAGATGAAAGCATGGAGTGAGCGATTGCGAGATTGAGCAAGAGCGAGAGAAAGTGAAGAAAGAGGCGTGAAGGTAGGTTATGTCTCAGTAAGTTGTGAACCTATTCAATACCAATTTTAAACCCATTTGTGACCCGAAGAGTTTGATCCAAACCCATTTATTAAATATAACTAACCAATATAACATCTTAGCCCATCAGTTATGAGTTAAGAAATGAGCATATGACTCATTTTGACAAATCTACTTATATGAAATGGGATTGATATGTCATGACCTTCTACTTGATTTGAAATGATAGATCATCTCAGTACCCTAGCCATGTGCAACAAAGGTCGCATGACCTTCCACCATTAGTAGGCAAGATCGACAGGGTCGAACCTCATAAACCTCATCAATGTCTCTCTACATCTTCTTCTTATCTTTTCTCATCGTTTTCTTGTTTTCCATTCTACTTTTTAAGATACATGCTAAGGCAATGCCGTAAGTAAAGCCGTCAAATGAGTGGGTTGGATAGGATTTGGGTTAGGTCTTAAATAGTTTGACCCAAATCGATCAAATTTGCCTATTTTGACCAATTTATATGCAATATAAATTTAGTGACCCATACCTAACTTAGCCCATTTACTAAAATACTTACATTTTAATCCAACATATGAAAATACTTACTTATTTACTATTAGAATATTACATAAAATTAACAATGCCAAATGCAGCCAAGAAAAGATGTGCTTCAATAACCAACAAAACGAAACTTACAAGATTAATAAAAAAATTAATTGGATAAAAAGAAGCGTTTTGATATTTTAAATAAGGGTGAAGTCAGATGGATCTTGAGGCACTATGACTTCTTTGGACTTAAAACGATACGAGGAATTCATTATTTTCTCGTGAGGGTGAAGAGAGAGTTACAAATATGGTTTGGATATAAACAAACTGTGAACCGTTTAACACTCATTAAGCGTGCTCTGCCAACTACCATACAAACCTTTGGCAAGAATCCGATTGAATTTGCTGTCGCAGCGCATCAATTGGAAAAAAAGAAAGTCGAATTTCATGGAATATGGCGGTTCGACGTTAACGTCCACTGACTTTGTCGCGCAATCCATGAAAGTTCAGTTACCATCACTATTAGAGTTAACTAAAATGAATGGGGGTCATGGCGTCTGTTTGCGAATCTAGACTATTAATCGACTTTATGCGTCACGGGCTCCCAAGACTTTGTAATTACTCATAGTAGAAGGGCTACGACAAATTCAAAAACTTCAGTTAAGCCCGTGATGTAATTGGCAGTTGATGTCGCTTATCTCTAAATTCGGGGTCTACGAGTCCTACACTATAAAAACAGTTGGTTTTTTCAATTCAGGGTCTCGACAAAAAGAGTCCGACATGATAAACTAGCCGTGTAGTATTGACACATCGTAATGCATCGAATCTCCACAATGAAATTCAATTTGGGTTTTTCTTGCAAGCATCAAACCATGACCGTCCACTAAAATCTAGCAAATTTAACTTCACGGATGCAACTTATATATATATATATATGTGTGTGTGTGTGTGTGTGTGTGTGTGTGTGTGTGGGCGCGCGCGCGAGATGTCATACTTATTTGGGCCAATACGACTTTAAGCTGCTGCTGGCAAATTTATGGTGGTGAAATGTCATCAAAGTCAACACCTACCCAAGAGTAAAGCACTGTCCATCATCCTCTACACAACTTTGAGCCATTTGGGGGCATCGTCAACTTTCGTCCGTTACCACCGGCCGGTGTTTTCTAGCGAGTGCTCATTTGCCTTGGACTTTATCAACCTAGGGCTTGTCTTGGCTTTTGCTAGGTTTGGGTATATCTTCAGTGACTGAAAACTCCGTGATTGGTAAACACAAAATCCTGCATCGATGCCTTAAGGTTGGGTAATCTCCTTGGTTAGTGCATCAATTTCCGTGTATGTCAAGACAAAAGACAAACACTCAAACTCGTGACAATTTTTATCAATAAACCTTACTATAATGGTGCACTTGTCGAGGGAAAATGAATGATTTAGAAAAAAATAATTCAAAAAATGATCGTTCGAATCACTTATCAGACTGAATCAACGAAAAATATTTTCATTGTCCACAAAATTTTTTAGACATGAATTGTTGTTGATAATGAAAATATTTTTTATTGGCTAACTATTTTAAGCGATATAAATCAAGATATGCAAAAGGAACCGTCTGGACCAAACATTGGTTCGGGACGATTCCCAAGGGTACCGATTTGGTTCTCAATTCCAAAAAATTGGAACTAATGATTTTCATTTGATTTCTAGTTCCATGTGTGGTACTGCTAACCCAGATCATCTGAACTGAACTAATTTTTAAAAAAATATTTCTTATAATTCTGTAAAATACCCTAAGCACGCACGACTTTTACCCTTTGCTCGTCTCCTATCGTATCACTTTCCTTTATCAATGAGCCCAAATGAATTTGCCAGCAACACCTTAAAGTCGTGTTGGCCCAAATGAAATGATATCTAGTGCGATCTGTGGGGTTTGCATATATATATATATATATATATATATATATATATATATATTATCTATCTACTAAAAAAAAGGGGTCGAATAAAAGCGGCATCCATGAAGTTAAATTTGCTAGATTTTGGTGGACGGTCGTTGTTTGATGCTTGCAAAAAAACAAACCGAAATTGAATTTCATTGTAGAGATTCGATCCATGAAAGACATGTCTCGAGTACAATGTGTCTAAACTGCTAGACTAGTTTATCATGTCGGATTGTTTTGTCGAGACCCTGAATTGAAAAAACTAAGGATCCACCACGTCTCATTATAGTGTAGGCCTCGCAGCAATAGTTTTAGCGATTAAGTATCATCAACTGCCAATTACATCATGGGCATTGCTGAAGTTTTTTTAGTATATCGTGGCCCTTCTATTATGAGTAATTGACAAGGTCTGGGAGCCCGTGACACATAAAGTCGAGTAAAAGTTTAGATTCGCAAACGTACGCCACGACAACCTTCTTTTTAGTTAACTCTAATGGCGATGGTTACTGAACTTTCGTGGATTGCGCAATAAAGTCGTTGCACGTCAATGTCGAACTGCCATATTCGATGAAATTTGACTTTCTTTTTTTTAAGAGATATGATTAAGTAACCGTCTTCAATCTACTAAGAGAATAACAATATGTTCTAAGTCATAAAAAGATACAAAAAAATTATAAACTATTATGGGATTCATTATTTAAAAAATTTGTGATAGTGGCCCAAAGACTATAATGCTATCAAAGCCCTTTTTCCGATTAATGCACTCCAATGGAAAACTCTATCGGATTTCTTACCAAAGGTTGGTATGGTATTTGGGAGCCCACGCTTGATTCTAAATTGGAGACTTACAGATAGACTTGTAGACATATTTCTTAGTCTAAATTTGATGGACAAAGTCATTATATTGGTTATCTATCTTCAATAAATGAGCTATAAATGGGTTGATAATGTCAAGGCCCAAAAATATATGGGTGTTAAATAGCTTCACAGTTTACTCAAAAATTACAAAAAACAAAATCATCTTTAACTTTACTTGTACTACTAAATATTTTGTTATGTTTTGAAACCTACAATTCTCATTCTCACTTTTTATAATGGATTTCAAATTGCGTCTTCTCTCATTCTCTCTTCCCGCCACCCACCTTGCTCAGTTTGACAAATCCACTGCCCCATCATGTCTCCCCCTCTCCACCGCGCATGCTGTCGTCGTCCCTTTGGAGGCCATTGCCGCCTCGCCAGCTTGAGCCCAGGTTGAGGCCATATGGTGAGCTTGATTTCACAGGAGTATCTTTAACGAAATCGAATCCAAAATGCTAAACCAATGCAAATTAGGCTTACAACTTCGATGAACACCACAATTCAGTACTAGATTCTCTTTGAAGGAAAATGGTTTAGATGGCCGACTAATCCTGTAGACAGAGACGAGAGTAATCAAACATAAATGATAACTTCTCCACGTCAAAGTGGTTCTAGTCAACCACCTGATCGCGAGCCCAAAGCCATAGTTATCCCCATACCTACCTGCATCAACAGGGAATGAGATCATATGATGCAGACGCGCAACAGCAATAGCCCCATTCGCAAACGCGTAATCAAAAGCAAGCCGTGCGCCCGTCCAACTAATGCAAATTGGAGTGTTGTGGCCGTCTCATTCTCTAACCAAGAAGTCGAGAAATGACAAGGGTAGGGGGTCCGATTTCAAGTCGGCAAAGCTCCTATTTCCATGCAAAAGTCGTCCCTTGCATTAAAACGCCTCTTTTGCCTTTCGTCCTAACGAATTCCAGCCCTCGCAGCGCAAGCTGGATGTAACTCCACATCTCTAGCAGCTCCCTGAGCCTTTATCGTGTCATGTGCTCTTTTTTTTCCCTCCGTTGTCGCGTCCATACCGTTTATGCGTGCAAATAATGTCCACTGGCCCTAGCCGTGTCCAAGGAGAGTTGTGTTCATGGAAATGAAGCGTGCACAGAGGACCTTTTTGGTCCTCCCTCCTCGTACCCCTATGGATGCGACCAGCGTCACGACGATATCATGCTGGATGTAACAGAGTAGAAAGCTACTGGAGCATCGGCATTATTGAATCGAGTACACAACTGCATTTTTCCCTCAAACACTTTACGGGTGGGAAAGAAGGGCGCCGATAGTATATCTTAACAAGTTTAGTGATGCTCCGGAGACCTCGCGATATGGTAAGAAAAAAGAAAAGATTTAAATGGATCAAGTGCTTAGATTACGTGTAGAAATATACATAAATTTTAATCCATTTGTGAATGTTGGGAGCACGCGTTAAATGTGAGCTCAAGTTTAAGCATGTTAACATATTCGGTTGGATCAACATTTACTCGAAAGTTTAAGCCAATGAGTTATGTGCAAATTAAGATGTATTAATTGTTTTACACCTGACCACACTACACCATACTAGTTGTTCAATGTAGGATTTCTATAACACAACTCACAGGTGCATCATAACTGTGAAAATATTCAGTTGAAATTGCATAGTGTCTTCATGATCGCGGAGTGAATATAATGCAATTTGCTTTTGGCTCCAAACATGACTGACCCCGATGATCTGCACAAGTTTCGTGCTGATGGACCTAAGAAAAAAGGCTCTTGTCTAATGACAATCGGAGTTGTTTTGTCGTTCGACAAAACCAAATTTGGGGTACACAAGTGGGTCTAATTCAGTCAGGCTAGCTGTCGGGATCGGTAATGAATTCCAATATAATTTATTCAGTCACCAGGAAATAATGCATCGAAAAAATACGATTCCATCGTACAATAGAAGCCTATTTCCCAATGGATCAGAACAAGAACATAGTCCCCCTAAGAAATTGCCCGGGAGGGAAGTCAGACTATAAAAATTTATATTCTCTTTCTATACATATAATTTCACTTTCGAACACGGTGTAAGAGTAGAATTCCGCCACAATTTATTTTGTCTATACCTCCATACATCTACTCCAACTTACCTGTGGGGCGGGTATAGCAACATCCTTTCGATTCTGGTGTTTTCTTGCAATGTTCCAGAAAACGTCGCCTCCAGCTCGAACCCAACCAAAAAGCAACAGTACACTTTTGACCCTCCACACCTATCAAACCAATCCAGCGCGTCTTCTCTTCTCCCTCCCGAGACGTTTCCTCCCACTCTTTTCTCTTTCAGAGCAAGCTGTGCCCCCTGCCCACGCGCACGCGCCCGTTCCCACTTCGTCCTCCCCTATAAATACATCGCCGCTCCCCCTCACACACTCATCAACCGAGCAGAAGCAAATCAATCTCTCGTTCTCTCGTCTTCTTCCTCGTTCTCTTGCTTGTCCTCTCAGAAAAAATGGCCTCTTCGAGCCACAGCAACTTCACGAGCCTCGCTTTACCTGTCCTCGTGATCCTTTGCTGCCTCGGCCCGCGCCCAGCAGCCTCCGCTCCCGTCCAGGAGCAGCCCCTCGTCCTCAAGTACCACAACGGCCCCCTCCTCAAGGGCAACGTCACCCTCAACCTCCTCTGGTACGGCGCCTTCTCTCCCGCCCAGCGCTCCGTCATCCTCGACTTCTTCCATTCCCTCTCCGCCACGGCCACCTCCCCGCCCCCCTCCGTCTCCTCGTGGTGGCGCACAACCTCCCGCTACAAGGGCGGCCCTTCCAACCTCGCCGTCGGGGTCCAGATCCTCGACGAGAGTTACTCCCTCGGCAAATCGTTACAGACGGGGCAACTGGCGGCTCTGGCTTCTAAGGCGAGCTACAAGAGCATCAAGACCAGGGCGCTCGCCATCAACCTCGTGCTGACCTCCGCCGACGTGGCGGTCGACGGGTTCTGCATGAGCCGGTGCGGTACCCACGGCTCCGGCGCTGCCGGGAAGGCCAAATTCACGTACGCGTGGGTGGGGAACGCGGTCAGCCAGTGCCCGGGGCAGTGCGCCTGGCCGTTCCACCAGCCGCAGTACGGTCCGCAGACGCCCCCGCTGGTGGCGCCCAACGGCGACGTCGGGGTCGACGGGATGGTGATCAACCTGGCGACGGTGCTGGCGGGGACCGTGACGAACCCGTTCAACAACGGGTACTACCAGGGGGTGGCCGGGGCGCCGCTGGAGGCGGTGAGCGCGTGCACGGGGATCTTCGGGAAGGGCGCGTACCCGGGGTATCCTGGCCAAGTCCTGGTGGACAAGACGACGGGGGCAAGTTACAATGCGATCGGCGTGAATGGGCGCAAGTTTCTGTTGCCGGCCATGTGGGACCCGACGACGTCCGCGTGCGAGACCCTCGTGTGAATCGCGATACTGAAAGTCTAAAAGGAGTTCATAGCATAGGCATGACCGTATGAGCTTTTGTGAAAATGTTAGAGAAACTGGAGTTCATTTGTTATTCAAATGAGAAAGAATGTAAAAATGTATAGAAAGTTGCAATAATATGTGAAAGTAATAATTTTATTTATGGAAAAATGCAAACTTCTATTTATTATAAAGTAGACAGAAAGAAAAACCAACATATGTATCTTCTTATTTTAACATAAGCATTTCAATACAATGTCCAAGCAACACACAAAATACATGGAAAGGGTCATAGTAACATAACTTCAACACTTTATTCTTATGCCCAAAAGTGTGCCTGTACATCCAACTCAAGGATGGATGATCTACGGCATCATCACGCCTCCTCCATTGTTATGCCCATGGGACCATCGATCCCTCTCAATGGTCCGACCGTCTCGCCTTTTACGTCAACGTACCATGCAATGAAATGGTGGGAAGAAGCTTGGGTAAGCCTACATCCACTTAGACAGTGGAACTACACTTAACATTCACTATCTCGATTCTTGGTATGAGTATATCCTAATATTCTCATTTTATATACAATGGCACTCCAAAACATGCATAGGAGGGGGATCCATTCTACAAATCTAAAAAATAAAGGAATGAGCCAAAGTCTAGTAAATAAAATCTCTAAGTTTAAGGTAGGAAATTATCTCATAACTCGATGTTAAATTAAGACGAGTAAAAAATAACTCTAGAAGGCAATTGAAAGAAAACATGCACTATTCTTCTTATCACATATACCAATGAATTGATGAATCATGCTGCGTAAGATTATTTACTTCATTGCAAGTGGATGGCATAATATATTTGATGCACGGCTAACATCAATTAGCTCATCAATAGGCACGTATGAACATATGCATTTATAATGTGTGCACACACATATATCATATTCAATTTTTGCATATCGTCTCGTCCCGAGTACTCCCAGAGCTTCCCAACACACTAAGGCATTCCAAACACTCTTGGGGCATCTCGACTCACGAGATATCTCAAGATGCCCTGACAGAAGGGGAATCTTGACTCCCGAGGCATCTGGAACACTCTCGGGTTATCTCAACTCCGAGGTATCATTGCCACTAATACACTAGCGACGGAAACATGGCATAATACTTCCGCAACAGTAGTGGAGATAACATTACACAATTTTTTTAGATGTTACATCAACACTAAATTCGATACTCATTTATTATCTCTTGACTAGCCATTCTCAAAATCAACATTTGGCACACAACATCATTTTATGCAAAATATTACCAAAATACACTAGCCGTGTTTTTTCAATGCATCACTTACATAAATAGTAATTACACCCTTCCCTCTTTTAGTTTTCTATGTGAACGATGATAACATAGTCAAAGATTGATAGATTCATCAACAAGTTACAAATTGATAACACAAAGAATACATAACTAAACAATCGACATCTTGTACATTGACAACTTGGTCTCAATCGACAAATCAATTTGAAAATCAACAACGTGGACATCGACACCTCAAAGATTCGACCACGTGAATGTCGACATATCAAATAATGAACAACATGATTAATTGGCAACACTTAGCTAGTAAATCGATAGCTTAATTGAATTGCAAAAATATCACTTTCTAGTTTAATTTCATTATTTCCACATCTATTACTATTGAATCTTACAGAAGTCGATTAATCACAACCTTGACTTGTAAAAGACTCATCGACTCAAATCAAACGAGCACAACGATTCAACAAACGTTCTTTAGAACTTTCTCACATTTAACATCAAAGTCCAAACCCAAATTAACAACCATCAAACGACCAAGTCAAAAGTGCTAAGTAGATTGACTTAACTTAGCCCTTAAAGGTTCACTTACCTTGAAAATGACTTGAGCAAATCAAAGCTTTAAATACCTTCAAAGCAAAATAATCAAGAACATAAATGAAGAACCCTCAGTATTTGTAAGTTACGAAACTATTTTGATAAGATGAAGAGGAAATACGACAATTCACCTTATGAACACTTGAAAATCGATTTGGAAACTTTCAAAATACAAACGTAGGACCTTCACCTTTGATTCAAAAGAGTGGGAAATGAAAGAGAAGGGAAAGTGACATGGAATTCTTTCTTTTCTTTGTAAGAATATGTTGAAGCTCTCTAATTAGACCTTGGGAGATGTATTTGGAAGGCTCAAACGAGTACAAAAGGATAAGATCTTTTAACCAAGCTCAAAAACACTACGATGAGATTAGATGAGAGGTGTTCAAATTAAAGGGGACATTTGGCTTAACCCTATGGTTTCAAAGTAGATATTTTGATAATTCGCCAAGATATCTAGTAAATCAATATGTAAATAAGAAAACTAGTATCCGATTTAAACATTGATAATACGGAAAAATATTTTAGACCTGTCAAAACATTAAGCAAAATTTACCAAGCACAGGGTCTCCACTCAATAAATTTCTAAGCTGCCACTTATTCGATACGTAAACTCGGAGCGTAACAGTCTCTAATAACAACCAAAGTGACAACACATGTTTCATTGCCGCTCTAGATAATCAATCCAAAAATAGATATTCATTAATATAGCCCTAACAAATCACTTTCCGAAAATTACGGACACACAAAATACAATTCGGGCCTTCCGCTACTGTCATGTTGATAATCTGACTAAAATTTTCACCCGTGATATTTATCGCATTTATTTCTTACATGTTATTAATTAATGTAGGAATTTCCAGACTTTACATATGGTCTGCAAAGCAAGGTGCGTAGCGGCCTGTGCACCCGACCCTTGGCAAGAGATAGACCTCGAGAAATAGTCCCAGACTGCTCAGAAGTTGGAGGAGTCCGAAGAGTTCACCTTTTTTTCTCATATTTTATTCGGTCAATCAGGAAATAAGACATGGATTAAAATACGATCCCATTAGCCCGTCTCCCTGTCTCCCACTGGAACGGAACAGGAACATAGTCACCCCAAGAAAACGTCGGCCACGGGCGTAGCAAAATAACCACTCGATTTCGGTCCACTTTGCTTGCATCCTAACAAAGTCGGTGTCTTCATCTTGTGCTGTCCGAGAAAAAGTCGCCCCTAGCTCGAGCACCCAGCAAAAAGCAGCAACACCCTTTTGACCTTTGAACCCGTCAAACCAATCCGAC
Source organism: Syzygium aromaticum (assembly GCA_024500025.1). Lineage (NCBI taxonomy): Eukaryota > Viridiplantae > Streptophyta > Magnoliopsida > Myrtales > Myrtaceae > Syzygium > Syzygium aromaticum. The sequence goes on from CM044890.1 coordinate 7,232,789, forward strand.
GCGTCTTCTCTTCTTCTCACTCCACTCCCGAGATGCTTCCTCCCTCTATCTTCCCCTTCCGAGCCAGCTATGCTCCCAGCCCCCACGCACTCACGCACTCGCTCTCCCCCTTCCTCCTCCGTATAAATACATCGCCGGTCGCCCTTCCTCACTCATCACCCAAGCAGAAGCAAATCAATCCCTCGTTCTCTTATCTTCTTCCTCCTTCTCGCACTTGTCGTTCCCTGTAAAAATGGCCTCTTCAAGTTACAGAAACTTCGCGAGCGTCACTTTACCTGTTTTCGTGATCCTCTGCTGCCTCGGTCCCCGCCGAGCAGCCTCCGCTCTCGTCCAGGAGCAGCCCCTCGTCCTCAAGTACCACAACGGCCCCCTCCTCAAGGGCAACGTCACCCTCAACCTCCTCTGGTACGGCGCCTTCTCCCCCGCCCAGCGCTCCGTCATCCTCGACTTCCTCCACTCCCTCTCCGCCACGGCCGCCTCCCCGCCCCCCTCCGTCTCCTCGTGGTGGCGCACAACCGCTCGCTACAAGGGCGGCCCTTCCAACCTCGCCGTCGGGGTCCAGATCCTCGACGAGAGTTACTCCCTCGGCAAATCGTTGCAGACGGGGCAACTGGCGGCTCTGGCTTCTAAGGCCGGCTACAAGAGCATCAAGACCAGGGCGCTCGCCATCAACCTCGTGCTGACCTCCGCCGACGTGGCGGTCGACGGGTTCTGCATGAGCCGGTGCGGTACCCACGGCTCCGGCGCTGCCGGGCACGCCAAATTCACGTACGCGTGGGTGGGGAATGCGGTCAGCCAGTGCCCGGGGCAGTGCGCCTGGCCGTTCCACCAGCCGCAGTATGGTCCGCAGACGCCGCCGCTGGTGGCGCCTAACGGCGATGTCGGGGTCGACGGGATGGTGATCAACCTGGCAACGGTGCTGGCTGGGACGGTGACGAACCCGTTCAACAACGGGTACTACCAGGGGGTGGCCGGGGCGCCGCTGGAGGCGGTGAGCGCGTGCACGGGGATCTTCGGGAAGGGCGCGTACCCGGGGCATCCTGGCCAAGTCCAGGTGGACAAGACGACAGGGGCGAGTTACAATGCGATCGGCGTCAATGGGCGCAAGTTTCTGTTGCCGGCCATGTGGGACCCGAAGACCTCCGCATGCAAGACCCTTGTGTGAATCGCTATTCTGAAAGTCTAAAAGAAGTTCGTAGGTATGAGCATTAGAGGAAATGTTTGATGAATTCTAGCAGACGGAATGTAAAAATGTATAGAAAGTTGCAATAATATGTGAAAATATCTCTACTTCTAGAAACCCTCACACCGGTTCGACCAATCATGGGTTGGTGAATAATTTGATTTATGGAAAAATGAAAACTTCCATTTATTATAACATAAATAAAAAAAACCGACGTCAATCCTGTGTTATGTCGAATGCAAGGTCATAAGTTTATGTCGTGAAAGATGCTCTGATCTATTTATGGCTTGAATATGTTTCATTTTGTATGAAAAGATTTCTCGGCTTCTGCTATGTTCGTAAATGCGAAAACGGACTCGCCAACAATAGAAGTTAAGAGTCTCGGATGAGTGATTATAATTCAAATCGAATAACCATCAAGGGCCCTAATATTAAAGCTTAAAGGGATCATGGCTATACTAAATAACCTCTTTCGCCCTTCCACTCATCTCTTTATGTTGTAAAGTAAATTTGAACACATCTTTCAATCTCCAAAATTTCACCCAAAATTTCAGTGAAATGTTCTTAAGTTCTGCAAAAGTGAATAATAACCGTATGTTACCACACAACGGAGGAAATGGTAACTTGAATTGCTAAACACAATTGTGCACCGTTGTTACTCGAATCGCATCGTTTCTTTCTTTATTAAATCATGCTATTCATTTTTTGCACACATATACGTATATGCAATGACAAATTTCCTCGGGTACCCATAGTTAACATAAACATATAAATGTATAATTTAATTGAATTCTCACCTTTTTACTATTTCACATGATCGACAAATTAGACCGAGGAAGTATGCTAATGCCTATCCATTAGGCAAAAGTTTGACGGAAACATAAATTTTTAGGAAAAATTGTCAAAAAAGTTATGAACCTATTGCACTTTTACTAATTATTGAGATTTTTCGTGGTATTAACCCTTAACTTTACTTAAGTTATTAAATATTTCGTTATATTTTGAAACCTACAATTATCATTCTCACTTTTTACAATGGATTTTAAATTGTGTCTTCACTCATACTCTCTGTCACGTCCCGGCCAAGACCATGACCTGTGGTATACTTGTGACGTTCCGTTAAATTTTTATTTTTCGATTATGGACAAGCGGAAGCTTATATAATGAGAACAATCACAACAACATTCAAACAACGAGGTTAAAACAGCTATCAAGCGCAAACCATATATTTACATGATACTTAGACATTTTACATGTCAAGCCTATTTACATGTTCTTTTTTTTTTTCCTTACGAGCCGATACACGCATGCATACCCGCTATAACAAAGGTTGAGTTATACCTAAACCGTTACTGATTCCTCTTCCAAAAATTCCTCCAAAATGTTCCTTTTCCCAAAAACACTTGGTCATTCCCAAGTCTGGTTGGCCGACTAGGCCCCGTCTGCAGTGGTCCTGGGTGCCGGTCCGTTGGCACCATCAAACGGGCCATTCGACCCACAAAGGGGTCCAATTAGTCCGCTGTCCTTGATCCACTCATGTCAAGCCTCTAACACATGTGGGATGTTTTGCTCAAGGCCTTCATTAACCATGATTTGGGAGATGACCTTGTGGTAGGCTCTCCCTCTGACCGCACTGATCACGTCGATCACATCTACTAACAACTCCACTGGCGTTCCAAAACGGACAAGATGAGCAGCCATCCTATGGTTCTGAGGGAAAAACAACGGGGGTCAGTCGAGGACTCAATAAGTAAAATTCACTAATTTCAAATTAGGAGGAATCAATCGTTATTAGACATGCGGTCAACCTTACCACCTCGATATCAATGGCAAATCAATAACAAATATGTGATTACCGTCCAAACATCACTCATGATGTAATGCAATTACCAAACAAACATGAAACATGGTGTTTTAAAGATGCACGCATCAACAAACGCACAAAATTCGTTCAGTCCATGCACCATGGCGTGCGCACAAGGCATATTTTCCCTTTTCTCATCCAAGCTATATCTCGACTCATGCTTTTCTTATATAGGCAACTATACAAACAAAACCCGCATTAAATCAAGTTCAAGCATGGTTTGGGATTAAACACTTAGCCAACAACGTATTAGATCATTCAATCCTGAGATTAGGAAATCTACTTACTCTACTCGACAAAGCAAGATTTTGCGGGGACTAAATGGTGACGTGAGAATGAAGTGGTGATTGGTGTGAGAAGGAGATGGTGGCATGAGCAAGAGAGAACCGGTTAGTGGGGTAGGCGTGGATGGTGATGGTGTGAAGAAAAAGGAGACTAAGAGGGACCCAAGTTTATTTATAATATGGTCCACTCATAGTCCCAATGAGCTAAGGCCGAAATCCATTAATGAAGGGGGCCCTGAAGTCTAAGCTTCATTATGATGAGATATTGAAAGTCTTTGGTCATAATTAAGCTTCTTATACAAGCCTTTAATTGAGACCATTCTTCTCTAACTTGGTCTCTAAGTTTCTACCTTAAGGCCATTAGGCCCTACTAGTTCATTTAAAGCCTAAGTGAATCATTATGGCTTCTCTCTCTCTCTTTTCCTCCCTTTGGCCGTGAGCTTCTAAGTTGGGTATGAATGGTAGTCTTGGTCTTCAAGACTCAATTATTGAAGTCTTCCACAATATTCCTATCTCTATTATTGGGGGTCTTTTTGGTCAAGCTTTATCATTGATAACTTTCTGAAGAAGTTGGTAATTATCGATGCTATATTTCAATTATTAGACAACTTCCAAAAAAAGTTGCTAACTTGTCTTCTAGCCCATAACTTCTTCCTTACGCGTGAATCACTTTCCAGAGGCCACAATTATTGGCTCATGCAAAATAACTTCATTATTAGTCCAAAGCTCTATTATTGGGGATTGGTCTTCATTATTGACCAACTTGTCGAAGAAGTTGGCAATAATGCACAAATAGTCAAGTCATCTTGTCTAAGAAGCATACTAGGCATGAATCACATGACTATATAAAGAAACATTAAATAATTGGGTCTTTGCTTAGTTCTATTGGCACTTCCTTATTCGGACACCAAATTTCACTAAATTTGGCTTGGCAAAGAACTAAGGTAATCAAGGTTTTAAGTGCCTTAACAATCGATTCTCCCATTTAGAAATTCAAGGCTCGGGGCCAAATAATATCCAAGTGATATTGAACCAAAATCTAGAATGACCAAGTATTGAATTTGTTTGGGCAAACTTGATCGGCATAGAGCCTGGCACACAACCGGGCCACTCGGGCACAAGGCCAAGCTCGTGGTCGGGCCATATGAGCACCGAGCTTGCCGCATGGGCACAGGGCCGAGTGCATAGGCACAGGGCCAAGTGCATGGGTATGAGACCGGGCCGCACGGATGGTGTGCCAGCGCAAGGTTGGGCCACATGAGTAATGTTCCGTGCACATGGATAGGACACACGATCAAGGGATCGATTCATGAATCGAACACATACATTGGCTCTGGGTGGCACAATACACGACTCGTAACCAGGTCCAATTGGCTTGGGACTAGGTCTAGGCCGAAACCAATGGGCACAAGGCTCGGCACAATGGTCGGCACACAGACGGGCACATGGCCGATCCGTGGCCTGTTTGACGGGCACACAGCTAGTCCACGGCCTAGCACATGGCCTGTCCATGACCTATGCAATTCAACGCAATGATCCATGGCCGATTCGCGACTGGTCCATGTTCGACCCTTGGTTGTCGTGTAGCCACGTGGAATCGAACACAACGGAATTGGTCCATGGTTGCCCGTGACTGGTGCATGATCGTGCAGAATCACCGGCGACCTATACATGCCTGCACGACATGATCCATGGTTGTTCGGATTGTCCTACTAGCAACCCTTATGATCGAAATGTCAATCTATGGTCAAATAGCTCTAATCAACTTGTGTAACGATAAAATCTTTTTAATGTTAACCCCTTGGCATATCCATGTACGATCTTTTGATCGGATCATCACTGACCTTCTAGATACCCGTTTTGATTATACTAGCCGATCCATGACTGACCCTCGAATCAGTCCGTGCACTAATTCCATGGCCATCTTCCTTTGATCATCTTAGTCCAAATTTAGGGTTTAAGTTCTTAATATGTAAACTTTTTCGTATTGGAGTCGCCACTAATTTATTTGCAGTGGATCGATTAAAAACCCAAATAAAATATAGGATGATATATTTTATTTCTACGAACCGGAAATTTTGGATTCGGAGACTTGGTTATGCTAGAACTAGTATAACGCCCTTTTGGTACCTTTTCTTATCAAAAAATATTTGAGCAAGCATCCTGGATCCATTTTATTACCTAGTTGCTAATATGTTGGGTGATTATGCGAGTACGCAATCCACTAATTTAACACCCAATAAAGGAAGCAGTAAATAAATTACTAGTTTAGGATAACCACGTACATTTTAGCAATGTAAGTATCTGCATTGTTAGCTAGAAAATCATATAAGCAAACCTAATATGATTTCTAATTAACAAGCAATTCACTCAACATATTTTTTTTAGATTTTCTCTTTATTACAATGCAAACTAACCTTAGTGTAATGACGTGCAAAATATGACATACAATTAATTAAACCTAGCATGCGAACTATATACCATGCGAATGAATGACCTATTTCTAATGACGGGCAAATAATGTATTTTTGGTATTTTTCAATGAAATTCGGAATTTAAAAAAATGCCTAAATTAACATGCAATCTATCCTAGAAAAAACAATTTAATCTATCCTACAATGACTCTTTTTTTGGATATTTTATGAAAATTCGAAATTCTAAAATACCCAAAATAATCTTTTAGGACTAAAATAACCCCTAATTTAAACTAGGAAATAAAATACCCTAAATCACAATTTAAATTAAGCAATTACCCTATCTTCTAGATATATTCAAGATTCCCTAAACATGCAAAATTTGTAATTTAAAATCTAACTAATATATTTTGATTTTCATTGTTTTAAAAAGAAAGCAATACAAAGATAGAAATCGCACTCAAACAATCCACACAATCTACAAGATTTATTTATCATGTTCAAATTAGGAAAACAAATCGGGCTATCAATCATATCCTAGGGGTTGTGGATATCAATGGAAAGCCGACCGTTTGAACTCGGAAAAGCGAATAAGATAAATTATCATATCCAAGTGGTTATGAATAATATAACAATCTTTTTGTATCGCCGCGTTTCGTACCTTAGGGTTAAGCTCAGAGAGTCGTCAAAGTACGTTGCTAAATTAGGAGAAAATTACGGATATCACATGCATTATCCTCATATATCTAATAATCCACCAAAAATATCCACAAAATATTCAAACACCCGAAAGATTAGGAAATCAAATATTCTAAGAGTATCGGATAAGAATCTTACATAATTTCGCAGATAATTTTCAAGTTTGAATCATCTCGGGATCTGACTCGCGAATTGGAACAGGTTGGCCGACAGTGGGCACGGCCACAAGGACGACGACGGTGGGTCAGATGACACTCAGTTCTTGATAGGGAGGGCACACCAATGGACTGGACAATGGGTCGGCGATGAGGCTCGACTGGATCATGGCTAGCAACTCAACTTGGGCTGCTCGCAGTGGGGTGCTCACGATGGAGCTTGGCTTGGATCAGTAGCTCGTCACCATGGCATGTAGTGTGATGCTTGGATCACGCGGCAGGTTTGTCGAATGAGGCTTGCCGATGGGCTGTCTCTCCGTGGTGCTCGACGGTCAACAATGAGAAGGAACTCTTAGCCTTCGCTGCTGATCGATGGTGTTGCTCGAAGATGGTGGGGACCGGCTTTGGAGCGTCAGGAATGTTGGACAAGAGGCGGATGTAAACTCGTGCTCACAGGAAGCCCAAAAAGAAACCAAAAACCATGACCTCCAAGGGTGGGTTTCTGATCTCTGGGCGTCTCGGCTCTTTTGTTTTTATTTTTGTTTCTTTGCTGGCACCTTTCACTCATCCTATTTGAGTTCTCTCTTCTTTCTTTTGCACAGAGACCACCAACGACAAAACTTACCATTTGACCATGGCTAGTGTTGAATAGATTTCGTTGCTTTGGCAATGGGTCTTCAACGGCCAAATCTATCCAACGCTGGAAGTGTTGGCGGCAATGATGGGTGGTTGCAAAACACCGGCGGAACCACCACGGAAAAGAACTTCTCTTCTTTTTCAGTTGTCCATCTCTCTCTCTCGCGCTTTTCTTCTTTTTTTCCTCTCTTTTGGCCGTGAATTGTGAATTTGTGTGGGCTCCTCTCATGTGTTTCTGAAAATTTTGAACGCTCCCCATGACTATGAGGCATGATGACATATTTATATCGCATATCTGGATTAATTGGCCGGGCTTTCAAGACCTAATGGGTTTTAACTTAGGCTTTATCACTTAATTTTATTTTAATCTCAAATGGGTTGAATTAATTTGGGCTTTTCTCTAATTAAGCTTAATGGGCTGATTTAAGTTTAAATTAAGACAGCCAAAACCTTTTAGACTTGCGATTTTTAGCCCCTATCCCCTGAGTGAGCCGAGTTCGTTCGGTGTCCAAGCTCGATTTACACAATAGATCTTCAGCTTACTCGCTACCGCCAGTTCGATGTGAAATGCGATTAGCCTATATGAACCTAAACTATCTGCTATACAATTTTAATATTTTTGTTTAGGGGTTAAATTTTAATCTCTAATTTTCTATGTAATTAATCGTTGGTTAGCCACAATTTAGATGTCAACAAGTGTCTTTAACAAAATCGAATCCAAAATACTAAACTAATGCAAATTAGTACAACTTCAACTAACACTATAGTTTTTCCGACCAAAAAAAATAAAAACTAACATTATAATTCAATTATAAATTCTCTTAGGTTGTGTTTAGTGGTTCGGATTTGAGTTTGAATAGGATAGCAAACTATCCTATTCGGTGTTTAGTGACATTCTCCGGACCGAATAAACCTGAATATATCCGGATAAAATGCCGGATAATAAATCCGACGTATGGAGTGTGATAAAATCGGATTGGATGTAAAATTTAAAAAATCAACTTAACAATTCTAACACAATAGGAAAACCCCACCTAAGGCGAGACTCACCATCCTTGGCGTTTCTCACCAGCAGCACCCTACCACCACTTCAACAGCCATCCACCATGACTGGCCCTCGCTCCGGCATCCTCGAGTTTCCTCGCCAGTGCCCTTGCTCACGGCTCACTTAAAGGTTGGGGTTCACCACCTCATCCATGGCTCCCTCTCTTTCTCGGTCGATTTTCTAGCTTTTCCACCATCACCGAATCATCTCGCAATTGCTCTCTCTATTTCGCCTCTGATTACTCATTCTTGGCTACCATTGTTCCACAATCTCTCTCTTGGTCGACTTTGAACTAGGCACTCACCAAGTGTTTGATGAAATGCTAGAGAGAGAGTCTCCTCGTCTTTAGTTTAGAATTTTGCTTAATGAAAAAGTTCGCCCTCCTCCATTTCCTCTATAGCTCACCTACTACATCACACTCCCTCCATCACCACGGTAGCTCCACATTCAAGGCCACACTCACCAAGGGTTCGACAATTTTCCGAAGAGATAGAGAACTAAGCATTTGAACTTTTGTGGGGGAAAGGTTGCTGAGAATAAAGTTGACGATTGTGGGAGGCTTGAAAGCGCTTGTTGAAGATGATAGGATCTTATGTTGAAGATTTTCAAAGATTTCAAATCTTCTCTTAAAATGCACTAAACATATGATAGGATATTTTTACAATCTGGATGATATTTGAAGGATTTTAAATCCCACTTTATCCTATCCTATCTTAATCAAAATCCTAATGACTAAACATAGTCTTCGGGAAAATGGTTTAAATGGCCAACTAGTCTTGAAGGCATAGACGAGAGTAATCTGTTGGAAAAATAGATGAAGAAAACGGAGAAGAAGAATTTACATATTTGGGAAAGAATATACGCAACATTGTTTGTTGTAATCAGAAAAAGAATAAATACGAACAAAATAAACAAAAGGCGAGGTACGGCTAATCGAATTCCTTAAGGCGATTAGTTCCTGCCAATGGTGCTTAGCAGCTTCACGAACTATGCCTCCCAAGCTATAACACCTCAAACCCGTTTGAATTAGCACTATGCAAATAAGATTCTGTCGAACACTTCTTGAAACCAGCACACTTAAAGAAAATTGGAGAGATGAGATGTAGGTGTTTTCAAACCTTGCTTGGAATGACGAATTTCAACTTTATTTATAGAGTTTTAGAATTCATGTATAGAAACAATACATGAACTAAAAATTAAATAAATACAAGAATCCAGGAGATACATGAATTAAGTAGATACACGAATCCGAGAAATACATGGACTCAAGAGATACATGAATTAATGAGATACATGAATGAAAGAGATGTATCTCGTTTTGCTCACATTCGTTGATCCATTAACCCGCCATAAATACAACAATCCCCTATATTAATGGATCAACAAAGCATTTTGACTCGAGGAACTCTAAGTGTGCTTGTGGAAATACACTGCATCAATATAGATAGCTTTTGCTTTGAACCTTCTTTAGTAAAAGCCTATCAGACATACTTAACCAGTTGGTGAACTAGGCCTTGAACCGCTAGTTGTTGGTGTAAGCCCAGACAATAGACCTTACACAGAGTATTTCTGAATCAAGATTGATTCTCGGTTGCATTCATTCTTTCAGCCTTGAACCTCTCAGGATTCATGCGTGCTTTAGAAAATCTAGCTTTTAAAGATTTTCATAGAGTCGGCCAACTCCAAGCATATAGGTGCATTCCTATTGAAGGTATCTTACCACACCTTACTAGGATGTTGAATTCCTAGCTATAGGAATCATTAAACGCATAGCGTACCCTTTAAACGCTGTAGGAAGCACTGTTGCATCATAGGAGTGGGAGACAGTATGCACGCTAGAGTTTTCAAATTTTGTATTATCCTATTGAACCTAGTCCATGGGTTCTCTAATCACTAGGTTAGGTTTCCACCTTGGAACCTCTTTATTGAGTTAAGGCCTTTAACCTCATTCCCCTCGATGCGCAGCTTACCTGCTCTCTCGACAAACCTTTTGTCAGCGGGTCCGTAATATTTTCCTTTGACTTCACAAAGTCCAAAGAAATTATTCCATTTGAAAGCAACTGCCTTACGGTATTATGTCTACGACAAATGTGTCTAGACTTACCGTTATATATTACATTTTGTGTCCTTGCAATCGCTGCTTGATTGCCACAATGGAACATCCTCTAGAAACTGTTGAAGACACTCCGTTTCTTCAGCAGCTTTATCCAAAGCAACAAACTCTGATTCCATTGTGGAGTGTGCTATTAGAGTTTGCTTTGAGGATTTCCACGATACTGCGGCACATCCTAGCGTGAACACATATTCGCTAGTTAATTTCAATTCATCGGAATTCGAAATCTAGTCGGCATCAGAGTAGCCTTCCAAAACAGCTGGATATTTGTTATATTGCAAAACATAGTCTTTAGTTCTTTGCAAATAACCCAACACTCTCAAAAGAGCATCCAATGCTCATAACCAGGATTACTTGTACACCGGCTTAGTTTTCCTATAGAGTGCGCAATATTCGGTCTAGTGCAATTCATGATAAACATGATGTTGCCAATCACTTGAGAGTACTCTAGTTGCCTAATACTATTTTCAGTATTCTTTCTTAAAGTTAGGTGTGGAAGAAAAAGATTATTCGTGTCTTTAATACCGAACCCTTTAAACCTCTCAATTACCTTTTTAATGTAATGAGATTGTGTTAAACATAAACCATCAGTATTCCTTAGAATTTTGATGCTGAGTATAACATTCGCAACACCTAAGTCTTTCATCTCAAAGTTCTTCTTAAGAACATTCTTGGCGATTTGGATAACCTCAGCTTTATCTCCAAAAATAAAAAGTCATTGACATATAGACAAATAAGTACACATCCAACGATTGTGGATTTAGTGTATACACATTTGTAACACTAATTGATTCTATATCCATTTTAGATCATCACACGGTCAAACTTCTCATGCCATTGTTTAGGAGCATGTTTAAGTCTATGTAATGATTTGACAAGTTTACACACTTTGTGTTCTTGTCTTTTGACTTTGAATCCTTCAAGTTGTTCCACATAAATCTCCTCGTCGAGATCACCATTCAAGAATGCAGTTTTCACATTCATTTGATATATATGCAAATTGTGTAGCAAAGCTATAGCAATCAACATCCTAACAGATGTTATTCTCGTTACAGGTGAATAAGTATCAAAGTAGTTTAGACCATCTCTTTGTCTAAACCCTTTGGCAACAAGCCTTGCTTTATACTTATTTATGGAACCATTAGCTTTACGCTTCTCTTTGAATATCCATTTACATCCAATTGGTTTATTTCCTGACGAAAGATCAATCAATTTCCAAATGTCATTACTTAGGATAGTATCAATTTCATTGTCAACAGCTTCTTTCCAGTAAGGAGCGTCTGGAGTTGACATTATCTCTTGAAACGTTTGAGACACACCTTTTAACATGTATGTCAAAAAATCAGGTCCGAAAGATTTTTCAATTCATGATCTCTTACTCCTTCGAAGTTCGGCTTCTTTGGCCTCAACTTGCTTATTCTCAAATTCTAGATTTTTAATTCTCTTCTAAGAAGGTTCGCCTTGATTTCTTTTCATAGGATATACATTCTCAAAGAATTCGGCATCCCTTCATTTTAGGATAGTATTGGCATGGATTTCTACATTTTTAAATTTATGAATCAAAATTCTATATGCGCTGCTATTTTGAGCATAATAGATGAATATGCAATCTACCATTTTAGGTTCCGACCGAGTTTGTTTAGGAGGAGGAATTGCCACCTTGGCTAGGCAGCCCCACACTTTCAAAAATTTGTAGGATGGTAACCTTCAATTCCATAATTCATATGGAGTTTTACCTGTCTTCTTATAGGACACTTTATTTAAAATGTAGTTTGCAGTTAAAATTACCTCCCCCCACAAATTTTGATCTAAATCTGAACTTAAGAGCATGGTGTTAGCTATCTCCTTTAGAGTTCTATTCTTCTGTTCAGCAACTCCATTTTGCTGCAGAGTATAAGATGCAGTTGTTTGGAGAATTATCCCCAAACTAGCACACAACTCTTTTAAATTGGAAGAATTGTATTCTCCTCCTTTGTCAGACCGAAGCACTTTGATTCATCTATCAAGTTGGTTCTTGACCTCATTTTTATACTTGATAAACATGCTCATAGCCTCATCTTTGCTAGTTAATAAATAAACATAGCAAAATCGAGTACAGTCATCTATAAAAGTGATGAAGTATTTCTTTCCACCTCTACTTTCTACAAACTTTAAATCACATAGATCATTATGCATTAGTTGTAGAGGTCCACTTGTTCTTTCAATCAATTTGAAAGATTTATTAGCAAACTTAGCCTCAACACAAGTCTCGCACTTGTAACGGGTATCCAACTTAAACCTTAGAATTAGCCCCAAGTTTGCTAATTTATTCATTGTACCATATTTTACTTGTTCTAATCTACCATGCCATAGATAATGAGACACAACAGTGTAAACTGAAGACTTGTCTTTATTAATAGTCTATGGGTAAAAGAATTTACAGTTAAATCAATGACAGCCACATTGGCTTTGAACATGTCATTATACAAATACCTTTCCCCAATATATCCCCTATTTGGAAAGTATAAACTTGTCAGATTCAAATACAATTTTGAAACCCTTCTTGACAAGTACGGGGCCATAAATTAGATTCCTCCGAATCTCCGGTACATGTAGCACATTTTGCAGGATGATCTCCTTGCCGGAGGTGAACTTCAGGATCACCATTCCTCTCTCGGTAACTTTTGCTGATGTAGTATTAGCAATATAAATTATCTCATCTTCATCAGCTTTCTCGTAAAACGAGAAAATGTGTTTATCGATAAAAATGTGATTTGTGGTACATGTGTCCAACTACCAATCAGTATTGTTTGACACTAAAGATACCTCATATACTACTACAGCAGTCAGTTTCTCATTATATTCCTGCTGCCACTGCTTAAAGCCCACACCGGTGAATTTCTCCAATTTCTCATTCGATATTACTGGAGTTGATACCATCAAACTAGGCAAAGGCTATTGAGCTATTCCTCCAGAAATTGAACCATAAGCCAAGCCTACACTGTTTTGAAAAATAGTCCCAGGTATCTCAGTCAAACGACTTGCACCCATACCACCATAAATGGTTTTAGCCTGAAGGCTCGCAACATTTGCTACCACAACATCAGACCACGAGGTCTGAACCTCATCGATTGAAACAACCATAGGAACGTCTCCAAAAATATTCCAGACATCATTTGATACTTGATTGTTATCAACCATCTCAATTTTCAATTGAACCCAACAAACAGTAAATTCCAAGATAATCTCCTTAAGATTGTTGGAAAAATAGATGAAGAAAAAGGGGAAGAAGAATTTACATATTGGAGGAAGAATATACGTAACATTGTTTGTTGTAATTAGAAAAAGAATAAATCCGAGAAAGCGATGACAAAAAAAACCAAGAGGTGGGATACTGCTAACCAAATCTTATAGGCGATTAGTTCCTGCCAACGGTACTAAGCAACTTCACGAACTATGCCTCCCAAGATATAACACCTCGACCCTATTTGAATTAGCACTATGCAAATAGGGTTCTGTCAAACACTTCTTGAAAGCAGCACACTTAGAGAAAATTGAAGAAAGGAGATGTAGGTGTTTTCGAACCTTGCTTGGAATGAAGAATTTCAACTCTATTTATAGAATTTTAGAATTCATGTACATAAACGATACATGAACTAAAAATTAAATAGATACATGAATTAAATAGATACACGAACTAAGTAGATACACAAATCCAAGAAATACATAAACTCGAGAAATACATGAATTAATGAGATACGTGAATGGAAGATACATATCTCGTTTTGCTCACATTTGTTGATCTACTAACCCACCATAAATACGACATAATCAACTATTATTGGGGAACGCACGTAAATGACAACTTCTCCACATCAAAGTGGTTCTAGTCAACCACCTGATCGAGAGCTCGAATCCATAGTTATCCCTATTACTTACATGCATGAACGGCCAAGTCCAAACCTGTTAACATATTCAGTTTGATCCATCTAGTCATGACCACGGTTCAGAACCAGCCGGTTCCGGTTCGTGGCCATGTATGAACCGGAACCGAAACCGCCCCTAAAGGTTCCGGTTTCGGTTCCGATTCCTGCCTATTTCGAGCCGGTTCCGGTTTATAATTTAAAAATTTTAAAAATAAATTATGAAATAATGAATTATTTAATATAAATTGTAATCAAAATGTAAAGTGTAATCAAATTTGGGGAAAAAAAGAGAGAAAGAGGGAGCTTGAACTTAATAAATTATCATTAAGCATCTTACAATTCGTTACAATGATCTATAAAAAAAAATGAGCACAATATATATGCCCTAAAATGACCCCAAAACCTAAACCTTTCCGAACCCCTATATTCCATGCATAGGGGTCACATGTCGTCGGATTATACTTCTATTTTCCTAAGCTCACGTGGGCATGCCCGGTATGAGAAACAAGGGTCCCCGAAATATTTGCGCAGATGTGCAGGCCCTGTTGTAGGTTTTTTGTTTTTTTTTTAATTTATTTATTTAATTTTTTTTTGGAACCGGGTCCGTAGGCCGCGGACCGGTTCCGGTTCCAAACCGCAGGCCCGGTCAACTGGCCGGTTCCGGGCCGAAACCGGCCCATGGCCATGACTAGATTCATCTTTACTCAAAAGTTTAAGCAAGTAAGTTATAGGCCTACTAGTATATATTAATTGCTCTACACCATATTATATCAATTCTTCAATGTGAAATTTTTCTAAAATAATTCACACGTTGCATCCTCACAGTGAAAATATTCGGAGTGGAAATAATGCCATTAGCTTTTGGCTTCAAACATGACTGACTATAATTATCCGCAAAAGTTTGTTGGCGTGGACCGGAGAGAAAAGGCATTTTGCAGTTGTTTTGTCGTTCAACAAAACCAGATTTGGAGTACACAAGTGAATTTAATTCAGTAAGCCTAGCCGTGGATTAGTAATGAATTCCAATATATTTTATTCAGTCACCAGGTTATAATGCATCGATTAAAAAACGATCCCATTATACAATAGTAGCCCATCTCCCAGTGGATCAGAACAAGAACATAGTCACCCCCAAGAAAATGCCCGCCACGGGCGTAGCGACATGCCAATATTCATTCGAGCATCCTATTAAAAGTCGTGTTTTCTCGTGCTGTCCCAGAAAATGTCTGACCCAGCTCGAACACCCAGCAAAAACCGGCAACACCCTTTTGACCATCCAAACCCGTCAAATCAATCCGACGCGTCTTCTCTTCTCTCATTCCTGAGATGCTTCCTCCCTCTCTTTTCTCTTTCAAAGCCAGCTATGCCCCCTGCCCCCACGCACGCACTCACTCCCCCCTTCCTCCTCCGTATAAATACATCGCCGCTCCCGCTCCCTCACTCATCAACCAAGCAGAAGCAAATCAATCTCTCGTTCTCTCATCTTCTTCCTCGTTCTCGTACTTGTCCTCTCAGAAAAAATGGCTTCTTCAAGCCCCAGTAACTTTGCGAGCCTCGCTTTACCTGTCCTCGTGATCCTTTGCTGCCTCGGCCAGCGCCCAGCAGCCTCCGCTCCCGTCCAGGAGCAGCCCCTCGTCCTCAAGTACCACAACGGCCCCCTCCTCAAGGGTAACGTCACCCTCAACCTCCTCTGGTACGGCGCCTTCTCTCCAGCCCAGCGCTCCGTCATCCTCGACTTCCTCCACTCCCTCTCCGCCACGGCCACCTCCCCGCCCCCCTCCGTCTCCTCGTGGTGGCGCACAACCGCCCGCTACAAGGGCGGCCCTTCCAACCTCGCCGTCGGGGTCCAGATCCTCGACGAGAGTTACTCCCTCGGCAAATCGTTACAGACGGGGCAACTGGCGGCTCTGGCTTCTAAGGTCGGCTACAAGAGCATCAAGACCAGGGCGCTCGCCATCAACCTCGTGCTGACCTCCGCTGACGTGGCGGTCGACGGGTTCTGCATGAGCCGGTGCGGTACCCACGGCTCCGGCGCGGCGCGGAAGGCCAAATTCACGTACGCGTGGGTGGGGAACGCGGTCAGCCAGTGCCCGGGGCAGTGCGCCTGGCCGTTCCACCAGCCGCAGTACGGTCCTCAGACGCCCCCGCTGGTGGCGCCCAACGGCGACGTCGGGGTCGACGGGATGGTGATCAACCTGGCGACGGTGCTGGCGGGGACCGTGACGAACCCGTTCAACAACGGGTACTACCAGGGGGTGGCCGGGGTGCCGCTGGAGGCGGTGAGCGCGTGCACGGGGATCTTCGGGAAGGGCGCGTACCCGGGGTATCCTGGCCAAGTCCTGGTGGACAAGACGACGGGGGCGAGTTACAATGCGATCGGCGTCAATGGGCGCAAGTTTCTGTTGCCGGCCATGTGGGACCCGAAGACGTCCGCGTGCGAGACCGTCGTGTGAATCGCGATACTGAAAGTCTAAAAGGAGTTCGTAGGCATGAGCATTAGAGGAAATGTTTGATAATTTCTAGTTGATTTGTTATTCAAATGAGAAGGAATGTAAAAATGTATAGAAAGTTGCAATAGTATGTGAAAGTATCTCTACTTCTAGAAGCCCTCACGCCAGTTCCAGCAATCATGGGCTGGTGAATAATTTGATTTATGGAAAAACGAAAACTTCCATTTGTTATAAAATAGACAAAAAAAAAAACCAGCATTATACGTCAATCCTGTGTCATGTCGAATGCAATGTCATGAGTTTATGTCATGAATGATGCTAGAATCTATTCATGCCATGAATATTTTTCATTATGTATGAAAAGACTTCTCGGCTTCTAATATGCTCATAAACTGCGAGGACGGACTCATTAACATTAAAATTTAGAGTTTGGCATGACTACTTATAATTCAAATCGAATAACCACCGCGGACCCTAATATTAAACCTTAAAGGGATGATGACCATACGAAATACCATCTTTCGCCTTCCCACTCGTGTCTCTTTATATTGAAAAGTAAATTTGAACACATCTTTCAATTTGCAAAATTTCACCCAAGATTTCCGTCAAAAGTTCATACATATTGTAAAAATGAATAATGACCGTATGTTATCAATAACGGAGGAAATGGTAACTTAAACTGACAAACACAATCGTGCACCGTTATTCCTCGAATCGCATCGTTTCTTTTTTTATTAAAACATCTATTCATTTTTTACACATATATGCGTATGTGCAGTGACGGATTTTCCTATATACCCATAGTTAGCAGAAACATAATATTGTGTAAATTAAATGAATTCTCTCCTTTTTACTATTTCGCATGATCGACAAATTAGACCGAGGAAGCATGCTAATGGCTATTCGCAAGGCAAAAGTTTAACAGCAACACAAATATTCATATTTTATGGAACCTTAGCAGATGCACATAAGTATATGCATGATAGTCACATTTGATTTGTGTGCCGCTATTGAAGTTCATATCACTTGCTAATCTATTTATAAAACGAGACTTCATACTCATCAAAAGCCCGTGTATAATTATGCAAAGAAAGACCCCTAAAAAAGTTCATATTTGCTGAGTTGACACGATTTTTGTAACAGTTTAAAGACCAACATTGCCTGAAGGCAAATAGGCCCGCTCGGCCCGCCCGGATTTGAAATACAAATGAGCCTGTTTGACCAAGTCCTTTCATTAGAAAGTGCAGCCAGCCCAACTTTGGCCCGGTCCAGCTTGGCCAAAGATTCCTATATATGTCTTAAATTATGGACGGACTTGGGCCCAACCTTCGAGTTGATCTAGACTCGCCTAATGATGTTGGAACTCAATTTGGGAATGAGATGGCTTCCGGTGCATTATGATCTTTTAGTGGTTAGCTGCACATCGATTGTGACTAATTTTCAAAGAATTCAGCGAAAGATTACTTGGGAATAGAGGTGGCAATATAGGTGAGAAACCCATTTATTAACTCATTTTTAATGGGTCCAGATTGAATATGGGTCATTAGAAATTTTGAAAACATGTCAAAATGAGTTTGCAACATTAAAGTTCAAGTTTATATGGGTCAAATATGGGCTGAATATGGGTTTGCAAACTCATATTCGACCCATTTAAATTATTAACTTGTAGCCTTGTAGTATAAATAGCTTAAGTGTCATTAAAAAATATTTTTTTTATTAAAAAATATAAATTTTTACAAACCCATATTCGACCCATTTAAGTTATTAACTTGTAGCCTTGTAGGTAAATAGCTTAAGCGTCATTAAAAAATATTTTTTTATTTTTTATTAAAAAATATTATTTTTTATTTTTTAAAAAATTGACTTTTAATTACTTTTTCTTTTTATTTTTTCTTTTCTTTTCATTTTTTTCTTTTTCATTTTTTTCCTTTTTTTTTTTTTATATATTTCTATTTCCTTCTTCTTCGGCCGGTCGTCAGCCACATCAACAACCGGCGACCGGCCATAGGCGAGCTCCAACTCGTCCAAATCGGCGAGCTCAAAGCTCGTCCAAATCGGCAAGCTCAAGCTCGCTAGATTTTGGTGAGCCGAGGCTCGTCTAGATCAAGAGCTCAAGCTTGTCCAGCGAACTCGAGCTTAGCTAGATTGGCAAGCTCGCCTGCTGCTGGTCATCACTAGCGGCTGGCCGAAGAAAAAGGAAAACGAAAAATAATTAAAATTTTCATTTTAAAAAAAGAAAAATAAATAAAATAAAGATAAATAAAAAAAATATTTTTTTTAATTATAAAAATTGTTCACTTATTTTATATTGCATTGAAGCATTTTAGCAATATAAAAATATTAAGAAACAAGTTTTTTTTTTCTAAATTGGATTTTATATTAAAGTTTTTTAGAATATGAGTCGAGTCAGGTATAGGCCGTTAGATTTACATTATATGAATATGGGTCAAGATGGGTTACATGGGTCAATATGGATCGGATCATTTTTCGACCCGACCTGACCCAACCCACCTGTTTGACACCCTACTTGGGAATTAGTATCATGATTAAAGAAATCAAAGTAAAAAGCGGATGACCACTAGCGCATTTTAGGCGCGAGCCATTCGAAATCGCGTTTTGGAGTTCACATCCTCTCCGCTGTCGTATGCCATTGCATGTTTACCGGTCCTTGTTACATGGATTTGGGATTGAGCTTTCCTCTTAATATTTAAATCCTTTGATGTTATAGCACAAATGAAGCAAACACGTGGGTATCGGCCCTGCAACAAATTGATACCTGATGCGTTGGGGCTAAACTTAAAAGATCTATCTGCTTCGCGAGAAGCTGACGGTCATACCTAGAGTCTACAAAGCATGGCGTGTAGCAGCGCGTGCACCCGACCTTCGGCAAGAGATGAACCTCGAGAAATGGTGCGTGGGCCGGTGGCCTGAGCACATCTTTCCGAATGATTTGTTTATGCTTCTTCAAGCACCCGAGCGACGGCATTTTCGGTTTCTTTGGTGATCGGTCGTTCCTTTCACTCCCTTTATAATTTGGTTTGTAATTCCATATTAAGCAAGGAAAGAAGACGAAAAGAAAATGAGCGAAAACAGCAGACACGAATAACAAAAAGTTAACTCCTACGTGATAGACTGTATGAGTTTGTAATATATGGTCTATTTCCGACTAGTTGCGAAATCTCGGCTGCTTCACGTCAAGCTTTTAGTCGATTATGTTCCTCCTTTTCTTTTAGGCAGTGTGAGTTCTCTTAAGACATTGAAGGTGCCAGATACTGACCCTTGCAGTAGCTGAAAATATTGCTGCGAAAATTAGCACGCTCACTTCTCTGGACCTGTGCTACTGCTACAGGGTTGGAGCTTCTGCTGTCGAGGCAATTGCAAGGAATTGGAGAGCACTTCGCCACACTGTGCCGCAATGTGTATGCTGGATATTATACCCAACAGTAGCTCGGGAAACAAGAAGGTGCACGCTATTTCCGCCGCAATGCCGAAGCTCAAGCACCTCAAGATGTCGGGCCAATTCATCACCATAGAAAGTGCTCTCGCGATCCTTTTGGGCTGCCCTAAGCTCGAGCTGTTGGACATTACGAGTTGCCGGGATGGGAAACTGGACGAGAAGCCACTCAAAGATAGGTTGCTCAAATTGAAGATTCTAGGGCCTTCTATTGATGAGGATTACTGGGAATTAGGGCTGTCAAATCGGGGATCGGGTCAGGTTTGAATTGGGTTGAAAATGGTCCGATCTAAATTAACACATTTAACTTGTTTTGACCCATTAAATGCATTACAAATTTAGTGACCCATACAAGACCAATCCATTTGCTAAAATACTTCCATATTTAATCCAACCTATACAAATATATATCCACTTTAAGTTCATCATGTGTATATCTTATTTGGATAAAATCTCTATTTCGATTATAAGATGCTAAAGAATTGGCTTTCAACATTGCATAGAATTTTCAATTTTTGTATGGTTTCACGATGAAGAATAAGATAAAGTTAGTACTTGGTAGTCAATTTATAAAATTACAGCAAAAAATAACATGGAGAAATTGAAATTTTAATTAAATGAAATATAAGTTATTGAAGAAGATGATTTATGCTAACCATGAATTGCAATAACAAGAACTAAGATTAGAATTTTGCATAAAATAAACAATGCCAAATGCAACCAAGGAAAGATATATCCCAATAATCAACTGAAGAAACTTACGATATTAATAAAAATAAAAAATAATTGGGAAATAAGAATCCATCTTGATATTTTTAATAAAGTTGAAGTCTAGCCCATGTCGTGGGCTTACCTGAAATAGTATGATGAATCAATTATTTTCTCATAGTGGATGAAAAGAGAGTCACAAAAGTGAATTGGGTTTGGGTTTGGGTAAATTATAAACCCATTTAATACACATATTTGTTTAGGCTTTACATTTTAAACCTATTTATAACACATATACTAAATATAGCAAACCCATATAATGACTCGGCCCATTAAAGTATGAGTTATAAAATGGGTTTATGACCTATTTTGACAGATTTATTGAGAATAGATATGTTGTTGCTGGACCGATTCGAATCCCTAAGACTTTCCTCGGCTGTCTGGAGTCCACATGAGCAAGAACTATAACATGCATGTGGATGATGTTTTGGCTGCGATGTATGACTTCTAGGATCTCGAGTTTAAGGCCATTTGCAGGACTGAGTGGGTTTATTATTAGGCTGGACATGCTCAATAAGTATAGTCCTAGTGTCCTTGCTAGGAAATGGGTTGCTATTCTATTACTAGGATTTTCTGGCCTAATATCTTTAAGATACCTGCTTCATGTTCTCTCTGATGCCAATCTTTAGCTCAGATGAATGAATGGTATGTTTTCTGTGGCTTGTGGTACCTTGCAACTAGAATTTATCTGCTAGATTAGGAGCTTATGCTAGGAATTGCAGATTCTTGTGTGTATACCTTCTAACCACTTGTGCCCATAGTTTTGTCCTAAACCAACTTTTAAGCCACTTTTTCTTTGATCTTATCTTTCAGAAATCACTTTGTGCTCAAAAAGAAGACAAGCGATACTTGAGACAATAAACCATGTTTTGCTTGTTGGTTAGCGGTGATTCGTCTTCACCAAATTAAGTTGTGTGGACGTCACAAACCGACACGTGAAGGCTTTGTAGATACACGCGTCTATCAAGAAAACAACTTCTTGGTAAGTATAAGAAAAGGAAAGATTTAGAATGGAGATGACAGATGACCTAACTCTATTAATTGGCTATGAATGCTTGTTCCTCTTCGTCCGTTAACTATATGTGCTTAACATTTGCCATAATATCCTAAAGACGACTCAACTTTTGGCTACATGATTGCCCTGAATTGTTTTACTTTTGCCGGTTTTTGTTTTTCCTTTCCTTTTTTATGTATCAATAAGTTGTGCGAAACTCTTTGAGTACCCGACTAATTCTTATCGAGGGTGGCAATTTTCCGTTCCTCTCGACATGTAATTAGCATAGACCGTTCTGGTGGATATGGTGACGATGAAATATTTCATCTCTTGCACTAGGTGGTGGCCCTTCTAAATTCCAAATATTTGAATTTGCAGCCCTTAGAAATTTAGGAATGATCTTAGTTCTCTTATTTCCTCTACAATTTACATCTCATATTCTCCGATCATATTTGAAAGTTACGCTATTCTTATATTTTGTTGCTCTTTAAACTGTAAATGGACTCGTAAATTCTCCATAATGATTACAAACTTAGAGTCTATTTGTTCGAAGGAAAACTATTTTTGGAAAATTATTTTCTATTTTTTTGGTGTTTCGATGACAAAAAACTAATCGATTTATGAAAAACATTTTCCATTGAGTGAAAACGAGTTTGGATTTAGGAAAAACGACTTTCCCTTCTAGTAAAAAAGAAATCACTTTTTCTTATTAACCAAACAAATAAAAACTAAACATTTTCCTTTGTCGTAAATTTTTTTAGTGAAACAAACGCACTAAACATTTTCCTTTGTCGTAAATTTTTTTAGTGAAACAAACGCACCTTTACTTAGCAAACGTATGATCCTCAATCTAGTAGGAGCAAGGCACAAGCATAAGCACATACGGACACGAGTTATGCGCGTGAAAGGACATTTGGCAACATGACGTGCCCCAGTTTTACTAGGTCGAAGCCCAGACACAGCCACGTGCAAACTAATTAGTGAAGACCAAAATTGAAACATTGAATCAAATTTATTGTAGAGGAAAAAGGTTGGGGAGAGAGATACCGATTGATTAATTATATGTGCTAAATGTTTTACACACAGAAAAAAAATTTGATTAAAGAAAAAAGGGATGAGTGCAATTATATGCATCCTATCATAATTAGACTAGTGCTTCTTGAGAATAAAACGCTTTATAGGTAGGACTCAGGTTGTGTTTGATTCAGCTTTCTCAGGAAAACACTGGGCCTCCAAAAGCTCAATCCATCAGCCAAACGCCCTTTGCTTTCGGCAAATCCACCTTAGTTCGTGGATCTTTGGGGAAATTGCTTTGCATTCCCTAAATCAAAGGGAAGGAGGGTTACAAAGACTTAATTCCCCTTACCCTTATGCAAGATCCTCTGATTTGCACATGCTATTCATTGAAGAGGGTTGGTGAGTCTACATGACTTGACGTGACTTCAGTGGGCCTCCCCAACACTCGCCATGATTTCGACAGTCCAGATAGACAGCCCTCGTGGTCGCGAGGAATCTTTTCCCCTTTGGACGAATTATGCCCTTTACACGTTCAAAATTTAATTGGTCTTCGTGCTTACCAATAAAGCCAAAACAAAACCCCGTTTTGGACCGTGTCAGCGGATCGTCAGCGATCGGACAAATGAGTTTCAAGCCTGGTGCAGCTCGACTCACCCCCAACCCTCGATGGGCTTCATCTCCGCGATCCAATCTCCATCGATACTTTGCCATTGACTACGTAGGAGACACCGTGTAATTGCATCACCAAACCTCGTCCTTTCGATTATTGCATCGAGCAAGCCCCCCAGACAACGAGAGGTGTGGTGATGATGATTCCGTGGTATAGGGATGGGGATGAGGTCGACGGCACAAGTTTGTTTCATTTTGGTATAACGAAGGTAAAGGAGAGAGTTGGTTAAGAGGCGGAATTGGGGTGATGGATTATATCCTAAACAGAATCAGAATAATCACATAGATAATAAAAAAATTGACACACGAGTTTACTCAAGTTCATCCCAGAATAGGACTACGTCTTATAAAGGGATTCCACTATGATATTTAGGTTTTTAATCACAACCATTCATTATAATTATCCCTCATACGATTACAATATATATGTATAGTACTTAAAATAGGCCCAAAGTCCAAGCCTATTCAAATTTTCTTGATCCCATAACAAACAGGTTAGCAAATTTGATATTGTTTCGAGGGCGTTGCTCCCGAGCCCCCGTCCGCTTATCGAAGAGCGGAATCCCCACCCGCTGTCCGGGCAGCGGGACCCCCGACATTCCATGCGTAGAGGCCGTATGTCGTCGATTCATACTTCGATTTCCCTAAGCTCACATGAGCATACCTAGTATGAGAAATAAGAGTCTCCAAAGTATTCGACAGCTCCAACATGGGGGTGATTTTAGCAAAAGCCGAGACGCTTATAGAGTTTCGTACATGAGTTCCGAAATGGCCAACCCTTAAAAAACGCAAAATTAGAGTTACGAGTAGCTTAACTCGTCCATAATTGCTCAATATCCTTCTCCCCTTGACTTTGATAATTAGAAGATAAACCAAAAGCCATTATGTTTCGAAAGAACTCTCAAGAGAACGCGCATCAAGTATATGTTTCTGTTGGAGCTTTTAATTTTAAGAAGTCGCAATAGAGATGGGAAGGGGGATGGGATGTAAAACTCTAAGGTCCCGTTTGGTATGTGAGGCCGAGGCAAATTGGAGTGAAATGGAAGTGGTCCGATTGAATTTCGAGGAATCGGAATGGGAATCAATTTGAAAGCAAGCACGTCCAGTTATAAGCGGGAAATGAAACGTGTCTTCATTGTGCTAACCCATTTATCACGGAGCAGTTTTCGTTCCGACTTTAAGAGAGCAAATAAGTTGTCGAAACTCCCCTTCTTAATAATTGGTTTGATTGGCATTGACTATCCGAAAATCTTGATGAAGAAACTTATCTATACTCTTACCTAATCCAATTAAACAATATGTAAACATCTCAATTATTCATAAGTCAATCTAACTTGTCATGTGGATTCAACCCATCGTAGTTCAGGCAAATGGATTACGTGTCAAATCATGGTAGGTTGTCGAAGAAAATCAGTAATTTAGGATTTGGGCTAATTTTAAAAAAAAATACTAATTTATCTTGAGTAATATTTCTGGCTTGAATTTTTTTTTTATCTTAATAAAAAATATTAACTTTTACTCGAGTCCCAAATCCAGCCCCCGTGACGTGAATTTTATAAATTGTTCAGACTAGATTTTGGATTTAAAGAAAATTTATGATTTTTTATGAGATAAAAAATGTTTGGACTAACCACCCACCTAGGTGGCCTAACTGGTTTGCGCACTCTTCCTCTCGCAAAAGGTTGAGTGTTCGAATCTAGCGCGCCGCAAGGTGACTTAACTGGCGCCACGTGTATGGTGGCTAGCACGTGGTCAAAAAAAAGTCGATGCTTTTTTTTTTTGGAATTAGGCGGAACCTACTTGAATTGGCTCTTTGTTTTTTTTATTTTTGCTTGACTTAGATCTGAATCTCATAATTCCCGCACTTCGATTGTTCTTCGAGTTCGGAATTCCTGAAATTCCTCGATGAGCTCCAGCTCCGAAGTGGCGACGATCTCCGGCTAATGAGGCTCGGCGCAGCCGCGGCCACAACGGCGGTCCAAATGAGCCGATCGAGTGGCGCTTTAGTAGGTGAAGCGAAAAGTTTTCCCCCTTTAAATTTTTTTATTGTTTTTCCCCTTTTCAAATGCCCAAAGGAGAAAAAAAAAATAGTTAGGTGCAGGTGGAGATTTTTCCCAAAAAAAATTGAAAAAAGGGTTCCCCAGACCGGGACGATCAAACCTGTTGACTTCTTGACCGATTCCCCTCCCGCTTTTACCCCCACCAACTCGCTCGAATTACCGCCCCCGCCCCCGCCCCCCCGTGCCATCGTCTTCAACTACCACCACGTCGCCACCAGACACCACCACCCTCCATCTCCACCACCGCGCGCCGCCCCCCCCCACCCTGACCTAACCCCACCTCCTCCTTATAAAAACGACCGGCCGTTTCTCCCCATCTCTTCAGGTACCTCCCTCGTGCCTTCCCTTCCGATCTCCCTCTCCTTCAAATCGACCCGCATTGTCGTCGCCCCGAAAAAGGAAGGGCAAAAGCCAGAGCAGAAGCAGCAATGGCGATCGCCTACAGCAGCTCCATCATACCCGCCAAGGCCTTCTCCAAGACCCTCCCCCCGGCAGCGGCGGCCCCTGCCGTCCCCCTCCGCATCGCCGCCGTCCACTCCCCCGAGCCCGGCAAGAACCCCGACAAGGCGCATAAGCTGCCGCAGCTGAAGAGCTCCGCCCTCCCGCCGTCATCGTCGTCGGCGGCGCCCACCGCCCCCGCCCCCGCCCCCGCGGCCCCGGCGAAGGCCGCCGTGGGCGCCGGGAGGTGGAGCGTCGACAGCTGGAGGTCGAAGAAGGCCCTGCAGCTGCCGGAGTACCCGGATCAGGCGGAGCTGGAGTCGGTGCTGAAGACGCTCGACGATTTCCCCCCGATCGTGTTCGCCGGGGAGGCGCGGAGCCTGGAGGAGCGGCTCGGGGAGGCCGCCATGGGGAACGCCTTCCTCCTGCAGGGCGGCGACTGCGCCGAGAGCTTCAAGGAGTTCAACGCGAACAACATCCGTGATACTTTCAGGATTCTGCTCCAGATGGGAGCTGTCCTGATGTTCGGAGGCCAAATGCCTGTTGTCAAGGTCAGAGACACTGCGACGGCGCGGTGATATTCGATTTCAGTTGTTCCTTTTGTCCTCTACTTTTCAATTGTTGCTATTAGGACATGGAAATATACGCATTGGGTCGCTGTCTAAGAGTTTTGAGTGACACCGGTGGTCTGATGTTGCTTGAATGATTATCGGTGTATAGGTCGGAAGGATGGCCGGTCAATTTGCGAAGCCGAGGTCGGACCCATTCGAGGAGAAGAACGGGGTGAAGTTGCCGAGTTATAGAGGCGATAATGTGAATGGGGATGCGTTTGATGAGAAATCAAGAATTCCTGATCCTCAGAGAATGATCAGGGCATACTGTCAATCTGCTGCTACGTTGAATCTATTGAGGGCTTTTGCGACTGGAGGTTATGCTGCAATGCAGAGGGTCACCCAGTGGAATATGGATTTCACCGAGCATAGTGAGCAAGGAGACAGGTGATTTTTCCGAACTTTACCCCGCTTGGATAATTGATTAACATTAATCCAGTTGGATTAGGTTGTTATTAGCTCTATTTAGCTTTAAGGAGAAGGTTTCCTAAGATGGAATCTTTGGCCTGATGAATGAATGGTATTTGAAAAAGCAGTGAGCTCACTTTATGGGAGCAAAAGGAATCACAACCGGATGATCCATTTTTGTCACTGGAAAGGATTTGTAGTGGAGACAAAAAAGAAAAGACCAATGAAATTAACCTCTATTTCAGGCCATGTTTGCATTCTTTGTCAACACATTTTCTGCTCTAGTATGGTGGATCAATGATGAAATTTGGCTTGTAATCAGTTAACGGATATGATCGTCTAGATACTGGTTAAAGGACTTGAAATTGCGTTATATTTGATGAATATTTTTTGGGAGGTTTTGATTTATTCGCATTTGGTTGGTGTCAAATGCAAATCAGTTATCTGGACCAGGTTCACTGGTTCCCTCTCGTCTTCTATGTTTGTAGCCTTCTGGCGGACCGAGTAATCAGGACAGATTCTGCTTCGGCAGTACATGTGTATCTGTTTTGCTCTGCTTGTTGTACTGTAGTTTATTGCGAGCATTGACATCAGGGAATAATATACAGATAGACGCTTGATTAATTGCATGTTGCTGGGTTTCTTTTCTTATCCCTAGGTACCGGGAGCTGGCTCACCGAGTCGATGAGGCTCTTGGGTTTATGGCTGCAGCTGGGCTTACTGTTGACCATCCTATTATGACTACAACTGAGTTCTGGACGTCACATGAGTGCTTGCTCTTGCCCTATGAGCAGTCGCTCACCAGAATGGACTCAACTTCAGGTCTTTACTATGACTGCTCTGCCCATATGCTTTGGGCTGGCGAACGTACTCGACAGCTGGATGGTGCCCATGTTGAATTTTTAAGAGGAATTGCCAATCCCTTGGGCATTAAGGTAATTGTTTCATTTCTCATCTCAGGCTGAAGAGTTGTTATAAAGCGACTACTGGCCAACATTTGAACAAACTTAAAGTCAGGTGAACCTTGTTTTCTGGAGTCTTTAGATGAAGAATTAACAGGCAAGGTTTGAAAATGGAGGAGGGCTTTAGTTGGAAGTGGTTCTTGCGTAATGCACATTATTTTCTAAATACTATAAGCACCACCACAGCATGATAAACGTACTTTTTATGATATCAGTAAGCAATCGATAAATCGTACTGCTTATCTGAAGGAAAAGAATGCCACTTGGCTTGTTATTCCTTACTACATCTGCGAGCGCAGAGGCGGTTGGATTCATAGTTAATGTTATGCTGCAGGTGAGTGACAAGATGGATCCAAATGAGTTAGTTAAGCTCATTGAGATTTTGAATCCTCAAAACAAAGCTGGAAGGATAACAATTATTACCAGAATGGGAGCTGAGAACATGAGAGTGAAGCTGCCGCACCTTATCAGGGCTGTCCGTAGGGCAGGGCAAATTGTTACATGGGTCAGTGATCCAATGCATGGGAACACCATCAAGGCTCCATGTGGTCTTAAGACTCGCCCATTTGATGCCATAAGGGTATGCTACTTCACTCTTCTATTTTCATCGTATTTTGTTACTGTAGTCAATTTTGTATGCCACTTGAAGTCATGGTGTAACTTTTGAGCGAATGCATAGGATCTTGGAAGGATTGATTTGAATGCAATACATTTTAGAAGGAAAGCATCAGGAAAATCTAAGAACATATGTACAACTCGACAATTATTTTGCGAGCAAGAAGCTTGAGATTGTACTCCTTTTTTGCTTAAGATTTCCTTTCCAACAGCAAAAAATACTGGTTTTTTTTTTTTTTTGGTTGGGAAAGTACTAGGTTTGAGCAAGCAGTTTCTCGTGGTTATCACTTCCTCCTATTCTTTTGGGTAAAGAAGGTGATCAGATGGTATGGTTTCCTGTTCAGCAGTAGATGGGTAGCAAATGATTTGCTCTGATGGACAGTTAGCTACTGCTGTCCATTGATTTGTACACTTTATTTGCAATTTTATGTTTTCTATACATTGACGTGTCTCATGGAGATGTTCATTGTCTAAGATGGATCTATACTATTTGAATTATTGACTAGTATCTCATTTACAAGGTAGGTGAGCTTTATGCGGTTGTATTATGCATATTAAATTTTGTTGAGACACAAGTGGTGGTTCGTTGAATGAGGTGAAGTTGGTGGGAAAATGACATCTATGTTTAGGTGCAATAGTTGCACAAGTTTTCTGAACCAACCATCATTTGAGTAAGAAACTGTATTGCTTTGGTTGTTGGGTGCACATCCCTGTCAATAATTTGGTTGGATCTTTATCACTTTGGGAAAAGGTCCTTCTCCTAGATATGTGCTGTTTCAGATAGCGCCACGTTGATTAAATCAACAACCACCATACACATTATTGCCGACTCGAAGTGAGGGAACATTTGCAAATCATGGCTTGGGCTGTTGATTAGGCTACTTAATTATTTTGCAATTATCAAATGATGTTTGTGTTATAGCGTCTTCCTTTTCTTTTTACCACCTCTTAACAATGACCATTTGACAGGCCGAGGTGAGAGCATTCTTTGATGTCCATGAACAAGAAGGGAGCAATCCAGGAGGAGTGCACTTGGAGATGACAGGTCAGAACGTGACTGAGTGCATTGGCGGGTCGCGAACCGTAACATTCGACGATCTCAGCTCGCGCTACCACACCCATTGCGATCCCAGGCTGAACGCTTCCCAGTCTCTAGAGCTTGCTTTCATCATCGCGGAGCGCCTCAGAAAGCGGAGGATCCAGTCACAGCACCCTGTTTCATCCTTAGGGCTGTGAAATTGGCTCCCATGGTTACCGAAGATAGATATTCCCTTCTATTAGTGCCGGCATGTACGAGTTATTGTGTTGTACCAACATTTATGTAATGTTTTAATTTATGCTCGAACACGGTGGTTGAAGTTTGATTTTTAAGTACCGAAAGGGACACTGAAAGGTTAATAAAGAATTTGGTGTGGCCACCAGCCTATGCGGCTTAGAATCATCGGCTCCAGCTGTGTATGCTCTTGCACGGTCAAAGTAGAGCATAGTGGCGTCCCACCCCCTGAATTAAGATATATGTATAGATGCTGGTAAGAGTCGCCAGCGGGTGGGTTCGGATACCAGATATTGAGTTGGTATTTGTTTAGTTGTGTCGGGAGCCAAATATTTGTGTTCTTGCTTTTCAAGGATGTAGAGTATCATAACATGAGCGATTCGACAAAATTGGATTCCTCTATTCCCACCCATTTGGCAAGTTCAATTTGTTTAGATACTGTTATATTTTATAAATCTTCTACCGATTTGACTCAGTGTGGGCACCATGTTCAACGCCGTAAAGGTCGCCAGTGGCAAAGGGAACGCCGGCCGACGTCCCTCGTTGCAACGACCTTCGCCACGTTTCCGCCACCTGCTAACTGGGCTTCTCTCCAAGGCCAAGGGCCTTGACGGTTGGCGGGTATCGACAAATGAGGAGGATGGTAGATTGGGCCCAGAGAACGGGAACTCGCTCATGGGCCCTTCTCTACCTAATTATTGCTCTTACAAACGCACATGTCATGCTAATTCTCTCTTGCTGGCCAATTTATATCGGGTGCCCACCCAGGCCCGCTCATAAAAAGGATGGGCTTGACCGGAATGTTTAGGCCGGCTAGGAAGCCCAGGACAAAAAGATCCAGGCCCAAAATTGGGAGATCCGGACCCAAACAGGCCTGGGCCCAGCACGCGTCCAATCCGAGGCGAAGCATCCGATCCGGGAAAGACCCCACGGGCGCTGCAGGTGGCGTGAAACTTCAGCGCACGCGGCAAATGCGCCAACCTCACGCGGTTGGGTTTTCGCGGAAAACATGGCGGATGGCCAAACGTATATATATCGCAAAAGCCGACGCTGAATCGACCCCGTTCCTCCGTCGTCGTCGTCTCTCTCTCTCTCTCTCTCTCTGCCTCCCTCGCCTCGTCAATGGAGAATCCTCCTCAAGCGCCGCCCCTCGGGTTCGGAGATCGGAGGCCCGGCGCCCTCGGCGACCTCTGCGTCCTCCCCGACGAAGTCATCTGTTCCATCCTCGAGAATCTCTCCCCTCGCGATGTGGCTCGCCTCTCTTGCGTCAGCAGGTTCACGAATCTCTCGCCCTCTCTCTGATCGGTTCCCTCTCGATTGTCGGCGTTCGGACGCGTTTTGCGTCGGCGCCGCACGTTTGGGTCGCGAATTGAACTTGCGGTCCGCGAGTAGCGAACCAGCGGAAGCTCATTTTGCGTGCCGGTTGATGTTGCGGTTAGCGATGGAGTAGTTCGGTTGCGTTCGTGGAGAGAGTTTGATTTGGTTCTGCTTGCTGCCTTTAGTGTGGATATAGAGTATCGCTGCTTAGTATTTTGTGATTTTTGGTAACTCGTGAAGATGCGACAAGTCATGGAATTGAAGCATTAGGTTGTCGTAGCATTTCTATTCCGAACTCCATTCGCTTGGTTGTTTGTGCGTCCTGCTCCAGTATAAGCTTTTCTAGTTTGAAATTTTTCTTATGGCCTTAACTTGTCATCGAGATAAACTGCTACTGTGGGTAGGACTCGTAAGTCCCGGAGTTTAGTTTGCAGCTGCAGATTTTATATGCCGTCTGATTGGTTGGATTTGTGATACTGTAGTGCGATGTACATCCTGTGCAATGAGGAACCGCTGTGGATGAGTCTTTGCTTGAATTTGAAGAGGTCAGATAAGCTTCTTCAATACAGAGGATCCTGGAAGGAAACCACGCTCTATTTGTATGTCTCGGGACTCATTTTCCAACTACTTCCGTAGTTTTTCTTTCATTGGTGGTTTGTGATCAGTTGACATTTATGTAGTTGTCATCAACTTATTCTTCTATTTTCTCTTTTCTTTTTTTTTTGCTTACAATTGGTATAAGCTGATCCTGTTCCTTGCTGTTTCTCTATGCAGAGAGAACCTTCCAACCAAGTACATTGAAACTTGCGGGAAAAGATTGCATTTTGATGGTACCACATTCTTTTTTGCGTCACCACTTCATTCTTCAGAGTGGTCAATTTCTTGCAGTTCACTTGTGAAGATGTGTTAACATAATGTCGTCTTAAAACTTTCTGTTACTACTGCGTGCAGGATTCAATTCATTGTTCTTGTATCGAAGATTGTATAGGTGCCACACCACATTGAACGGGTTTTCCATGGATAGTGGGAATGTGGAAAGAAAGAATGACACATCTCTAGAAGAATTTCGCCACGAGTATGATGGAAAAAAACCGGTAAAGTTTTGAATGATTGGTGTTGTAATGACCATCATTGCACAAATTTCTTTCTACAGATTTTAGAATGGCAGGAAAGAGAGACAGACAGGCACATCTTTAATTATTGTGATTATGAAGAACAGTTATCTTGTCATGATTGATGTGGGACAGCAGTACTGATTGGTAGACACTTTTTGATATATGATAATAATAACAATATGGTTTTGCTCAATGGCATGATAAATTATCTTCTTTTGCCTTATTATCGTCATTGGTCTGCCTCATTTTGGGCAATTAATTAGATCTGTTATTTCTACTTGGAGACAAACTTCTTAAGATGGATATGTTCCCTACTACAAAGTGTGTTTTGTGCAACTTGCAGATTTATTTTTGTTTCACAGAAGCAGTGTAGGGTTTGGCTATATTAGATTTGAAACAGAAACTGACCTCTTTGATAGGCTTTTTCCAAGATTGAAGATTCCTTTTGAATGCCTGATTAAGAAATGAAAATCTGATAGACATTCAGGTACGATGGGCTCACTTGACTAGGCTAAACTCTAATTTACTATTTTTAGGAGAAATTATTTGTTTTTATACATTTTTGGACCAACAAACCGAAGCCTATGAACTGAAAACACAAAATCAAACAAAACAACACGATAAACTGATATACTGTAGGAATTGTTTTCATATGGTCTGGTTTTTCTTTTCTTTCTTTTTTTCTCTTTTTTAAATGCCCTTAACCCTTCTCCCTCCCTCCCCCTTCATTCTTTTTCTAGTGCATGCACATGTGCTTTTGTATTTCCAAATGCATATTTTGTACTTTCTGGATGTAAACACTTCTAAATCTGTTATCAGGTTCTGCTCACTGGACTTGCTGATACATGGCCAGCAAAAAATTCATGGACCATTGACCAGCTTTTGTGCAAATATGGAGACACACCATTCAGAATATCTCAGCGAAGTTCAAGCAAGATCCTGATGAAACTTAAGGATTATGTTTCGTACATGAATGTCCAGCATGATGAGGATCCCCTATATATATTTGATGATAAGGTGCCTCTCCTCCTCCTTGTCCTCGTCCTCCTCCTCCTTTATGCCCTTTTTACTGGAAAAGAATGTGGTCGTTTTTACTTTTCTTCCCATTTTTTCTCCGTTAAAGTAAATTTGCTGTAAATTCCTCAGTTTGGAGAAGCTGCTTCTGGCTTATTGAAGGATTACTGTGTGCCTCACCTCTTTCAAGAAGACTTTTTCGATGTTTTGGATTTCGAGCAGCGGCCTCCCTATCGATGGCTCATTATTGGTCCAGAGAGGTCTGGTGCCTCATGGCATGTTGATCCGGCTCTTACCAGTGCCTGGAATACTCTTCTTTGTGGTAGAAAAAGGTACATTGTGCCTATTCTCGTTGCTACAATCCTGTTGGTAGAAATTATGTTTGGAGAATTTACATTCTTACAAGTATCTTTTAAACTTCATGCAATAACAGTACCTCTATCAGTTGTTTAAATTATACGTAAATTGTTCCTGAAGTTATATGAAAAGCAGGAATTTCTCTGGTACTTTTATTTGATGGCGTCTTCATCACTGTGATGTAGGAAATCTAGTCTTAAAAGTAGCAAACCTAATTTAGTAAAAAGTTGTATCTATAACATTATCCAAGAGTGCGAGGGCACTTATATTGTTATTCTCAGAAAGCATATTGCATGCATCTAAAGATGATCGCATGATATTGTTAAGTTTTTATGAAATTTTATTCAATTAGGCGGTCATATAACCCACGAATAACTGAGCTTCACCTTTGACTGGGATCAAGCAAAAGGAATGAGTGTCATTCATATGGTTCGGGCATTTATTTTGAAACTTCCATCGATAATGTAGACGGCATTAGCTTTTTCGTTAATTTATGTGCTGAACAATGATCTACCTTAAATTTGAGCCTTCCACATTTCGATTATTTCTGTTTTGCATCTCAAATTAACTGGAACAGATGTTCAAGAATTAAGTTCTCCGTTTTTGTCTTATTATAGAGCCTAAATCAGAAAGAATAGTCTTCACTAGGAAATTTATGAAATCGATGTTGAAGCAGGTGGGCATTATATCCTCCAGGAAAAGTGCCTTTAGGGTTTACAGTACATGTGAATGAAGACGATGGTGATGTCAATGTTCAGGGTCCTTCGTCATTGCAGGTAATTAGTACTGAACCTGCTAGTTTTAATCTTCTCTGTTTCTGTCTTCTATATGCACTTTGATGTGTTTTCTTTACTCATATCGTCTGTGTCTGTGTAGTGGTGGCTGGATTTTTATCCACTTCTTGCCGATGAAGATAAACCAATAGAATGTACCCAACTTCCTGGAGAGACAATATTTGTCCCTAGTGGCTGGTGGCATTGCATCCTGAATTTGGAGACAACAGTTGCAGTAACGCAAAATTTTGTCAATTCAAAAAATTTTGAGTTTGTTTGCTTGGATATGGCTCCTGGTTATTGTCATAAAGGAGTATCGCGAGCTGGGTTGCTAGCTGTGGATGGAGGCATGTCTGGCGACGCAGAAATGGCTGATCTTCGTCAATTTGATACCTTGAATCACTCAGATTCAACCAGAAAAGAAAAGAGGTTAAGAACCCAACACGGAGACCAGATAAGCAATGGCGGAACTGCAAATGGCGCATTCAAAGGTTATGATTTGTGGAAGCAAGATTTCTCCTACGATATAGATTTCTTGTCAATGTTTTTGGATAAAGATAGAGACCACTACACGTCTCCTTGGAGTTCAGGGAACTGCATAGGACAACGGGAAATGAGAGAATGGTTATTCAAGCTTTGGGTTGGAAAACCAGAGATGAGAGAACTATTATGGAAGGTTAGTCTTTTGAGATTACTCATTTATCTTTGACAGTTTCGGAGACTAGTGTCTTCTTTCTTTCTACTTTCTTTTTCAAGGCGAGGAGACCCTCTTACATCGGTATACCTTGGCCTTAAACTTCACCACTAACCTCTTGAACCAGGTAAGAGCACGAGCCAAAAGCCAAGCCCAGGTAGATGGCCCAAATGCAGAATTGTTTGCGCTGGGTAGTGTGGGAAATTGAATATGTGCCGTGCACTTCTACTCATACACTTGTTCCTTAACCACTGGGCCAGTGTTTTCTACAGGAAGATTTGACAAAAAGTGAACTCCTGTTGTCAACATAATAGAAGAAGTAAAACAATTTTAAGAAATGCACATTGGTCACAACATTCTTCAAGTTCCATGACTTGCCAGTGTTTTTCTTTGTTTTCTCATGCTCTGGATGCTGGCAGTTTCATCATGTCGTGTTGCCTGTTCTTTCTTTGTTTCATATGTTCTAATTAATTTTTTAATATTTTTTAGGGGGCATGTCTTGCACTGAATACAGAGAAGTGGTTGAAATGCTTAGCAGAAATTTGTGCTTTTTACAAATTGCCTTATCCAATGGACAGTGAGAGGCTTCCTGTTGGCACAGGTAGCAATCCGGTATGTCTCATTCTACAGGAAGCATTAGTTCTTTGCAATCTCTGTTGTCTCGTGTTTATGTATATTCTCGTAATTGTCATGCACGATCAATTTGGGAGGAATCTTTAGGAACTTGGTTATCCACTCATGAAAACAAGTACTACAGTTATAATCCAACCTTTAACCTGTGAGGCAGGATTGGTGGATGAGTTCTCTCATATGACAGCATTCTATACAAAACTTTTATTCTTTATCACAATGATATTAATAGTTATTTCTTTTGTTTTGCTCATACTATAAATGTTGCTGGGGAACCATGAGACTTGGGGTAAGTTGCTCTGAGTGGGAGTATAGCTAGTCTGAGAAAGACACTACCAAATTTCAACCGGGCCATGTATCTACAGCTAAATGGAAAAAAGAAGATCTCCAGTGACTCTAGTTAATTGCTTGTAGAAAGAATCGCTGGTAACAGGATCTTAGGCTGCTCATTTGTTGAGGCAGTCTACTAGAACCTCATTGAATTTGAATGCATGGTTCCATGATTACTTAAACAAATAGCAGTTTAGAATTTTATTGCTGGAGGATTGCTTCCATTCTGCTAAGCTCGCTGTTTGTTGACTATTCTTAAGGCGTATATGCAGTTCATGGCTGGCATTGATTTTATAATCTTTTGCTCAGCTTCATTTCAAGACTATTTACTTTCTTCTTACCTAGACAATAGATATTTGACTTTTGAGTGCACATCAAGACGAATTATATATTGCATGTAATTATATAATAGAAGTTAAGTTATCTTTAATTCTCTGCTGTCTATGAATTTCCTATTCACTTTTGCAGGTTTACCTCATTGGGGACCATGTAGTTAAGATATTTGTTGAAGAGGGCCTGGAGAATGCAATGTATAGTTTAGGCACAGAGGTATAATCTTATTACTTCATTCCCGAAATTTACTTTTTCATATTTTTTATTTTTATCTCTCTTATTTGCAGCTTGAATTCTATAACTTAGTGGATCAAGTCAGCTCTCCACTGAGAAATTACATTCCAAATGTTTTGGCTAGTGGCCTTCTTTACTTTGAAGATGACGAATCACTTACTGTTCTGCCATGGGATGGTCAAAAGGTGCCTGATATCATTTCAAAATATAATCTGATCCCACCGAAGTGCTCAGAGGATGGCTTTCCCTTTGGTGTTTGGAGCAAGAAGAGACATGAATATACGAAAGCTGGAATGTCTATGAGCGAATCAATCTGCTCAGCTAGCTGTTCCAGAATATGGCCATTCATCATAACTAAAAGATGCAGAGGGAAGATATATGCTCAGCTGTAAGTGGTCTTGTCTGTGAAGTGCAATGCCAACTTAAAGTTCGTGCATGCTAGCACAGATGTATGTTATGTATTGACAAAGATTCCTGTACATTTGAAATGCAGAAGAGATACACTATCAACTCAGGACACACTAGATCTAGCAGCCTTTCTTGGAGAACAGCTGCGTAACCTACATGTGTTGCCCTGTCCATCTTTTGTTTCTCAAAGTTTCTCAGATATTGGACAAATAGTGGAATCACAGGTTACAAATCATCAGATGGAAACTCATCTTTCCAGTTCAAAAGTTACTGCAGAATGGAATATCTTCCTTGGGACTTTAAGCAGGAAAAAGTTGACTTTAGCAAGCCGGTTAACTAGATGGTAAGTCCTACTGATACAGAGGACTTGATGGAATTTCATTTGCTGCAGCAAATAAAGCATTACTAAAATGTGCCAACTCATCCAATTTGCAATGGAAAAAGTTTTCTTCTTCATCTATTAGGGAAATGTTATCCCTTTGAATCTGCAAGACCTTTGTGTGTTCTTTGAAAAATGATGACAAATGAATGTTATTTTCCATGGACTAGATGTTAGACCCTATATGTGATAGCAGACACCCCCAATCTTGAGGGTGTCATTTGATTCGTGCTGAGAGTGCACCTTTCTTTTGCCAAGCTAAATAGAAATTACATGACCTCTAGGATTGCTGATCTGATTGGCAGCTTTTATTTATTGCTATTTGATTATTATTTTGCTGGCAATTCCAGTGGGGCCTTTTTTTTTTTGGGAAATGTAAAGAGACTATTGTCGTCTGATTGAGAAAGTTGATGAGTGTTAGTAGAATCCAGTGTCACATTTGAGTTTAATGTGAGACCTTTAACACTTCTACTGTCTTGTAGGGGAGATCCAATTCCTAACGCACTGATAGAGAAAGTTGATGAGTACATCCCAGATGACCTAACGAAGTTGCTTTCCTCATATAAGGTGACTCAAGGACCCTCTTCTTATGCAGCTTACGGAGTAATACTTGGTTTCTTTCTCTGGATACTATATTTTGACAGCATGTACCTGTTTTTGTGGTCATTTGTTTTTGTATCATGAAATCCCATGAAAACTTATGTGATGGACCCCAAAAAAAGAACTTTCTAGGGAATTAGCATCTATCTTCTATGCTTCTTGAATTTGAATCTGGACTATACATTAGATGAGGAAAAGGGTTTATGGACCTAATGTCAGTTTTCTTCTTTTCCGGAAATAGTGCCGTTGATTGCTCGCATTCGACATGAGAGGTATAAATATTTCATTAGCAACTTGGGCTGTTGTTGCATTACATGGCGGGTGTGAGTTGATTATTTTATGAGCACTTCATATCCTTTGTTTCTGAATGTGCACTGTATATCTTTTTCAGGATTACCCCAAGGAAGGCTGTCAACCTTCCTGGATACACTCTGACATTATGGATGACAATATTCACATGGAACCCCGTTCTATTGACTGTTACAATAGTCAAATTTTGCCTAGAGTTGGCTCTATGGATAATGGATATGATGGCAGTGAGCTGGGACAGTCATGGCAGCCAAGTCACATTCTTGATTTTAGTGATCTCTCCATAGGTTCGTGCTTTTCGTGTTTGCATTTATGCTTTTGCTTGATTATTAATTAGCCAATTAGTCTTCAAATTCACAGAGCTAAGGTCCATAGTACAGCCATGCGATGTTGAAGCAAACTCATAAATGTGCATAGCAGGCTAAATAAATTTAATGTACTTGTACAGCCTTGTCCGTGAACTATGAGAACTGATTTCTGAGGTTTAGTCATGCAAGTGAGGATGACCAAAGACCTAAAATACCTTTGAATTTGTGTGATGGAGAAGACCTAAAAGACCAAAGACCTAATGTACTTGTATAGCGCATCTCAGGACATTCTTGCTGGTACTGAATGACCTTTTTTCTCTTTGCAGGGGACCCCCTTTATGATCTGATTCCTATACATCTGGATGTCTTTCGAGGTGATTCCTATCTGTTAAAACAGTTTTTGCGGAATTACAAGATTCCCTTGCCGGGAGGTCAACTACAGCATCAATCTTTGGGAGATATCAAATACCAGCGGCTCTCCTACCGTGCCATGTGAGTCATAGTTTTCCTTCTATGTTTGTTTTACATAGTTTTATAATCTCAGTTTGTTCTATGCAACTAATTTCATGAAAAAGGCACATGTGCATGCGCACACTGTGTTCGAGGGACACTTGATAACAAATAGACATTCCGTAGAAAGCATCTTTGTGCAAGGTTGCACCTGAGCTGGACCTTGGCTAAAATGAAAGGCGCAAACGAATGGATAAAACTGATGCTCATTGTTGGAGAAAATATAGCAGTATGAGATACTCGTGGTTAGGAGGTAATTGTTTGGTATTTAAATGAGGTAGGTAGGGATTTATGTATCAAGAGCGTCTTTAAGAGCTCCTGCATAATTTTGAAGTGAGCAATAATGCGTTGAAAGCCTACTGCTTCTCTTTCCCTCTATTGCAATCCTAAAATATTATCCTGGCTTTAGAGCCACCATGAGAGAGCAAATCAAAGCCCTAATTCCCACTTTCCTTTTGCCACACCCCACACAGGATAGGTAAAAGAACTAGTGTTATCACTGTCCATTTGAGTTTTCATATGTCACCTCTGACCTAGGGTTTTCAGTCAACCCTGACTACATTGATTGGTTCTTTAATGCTTTTATCTTCATTGGACTTTTGTCGAGTTGGGTACTTCATCCTCAGTTGTTACTTCATTTCCATTTCTCTTATCAGTCGCATTAACACTCATCAATCCCCGCTTGTAAATTTTTTTTTTTTTTGGGAATCCCCACTTGTAAATTTAGAATGTGTAAAATTGGGTGTCTAATCTGTAGATTCTTTGTGACGAATTTGATCTTTGCAAACAAGGTTTCTCTCGAGGCTTGTTGCAGTGTGCCTCTTGGGGGATAATTCTAGTAATATCAAGGGTCCTATAGAAGCAACTTTCTTGCAGATAATCTTCATGGCACAGCAGCTTTTAGTCACTGCTTTGTGCTGAAGCTTCCTTCATCAGCATGTGCTTATCATGGGGATGGAGATGGTAAAAATATACTTATTATGAAGCAAGTCCTAAGATATTGACAAGCTAAATTTCACTAGATTGAACAGTTATGGACATCTTATTTTGCCTCCCTTTTACAACCTTGCCACATCCCGCCCTTTCAAGTGTTAAATTGGAAGAAT
The DNA here is from genome assembly GCA_024500025.1 of Syzygium aromaticum. Lineage (NCBI taxonomy): Eukaryota > Viridiplantae > Streptophyta > Magnoliopsida > Myrtales > Myrtaceae > Syzygium > Syzygium aromaticum. Next base: position 7,273,223 of record CM044890.1, read on the forward strand.
GCATTGGTTGTGCTGTAACTGAGCTCTTAAAGAGGTTGTGGCCCATCATTGCATTGGCTAACCCAGGGGCTGACGGCGGCTGCATTCCTTAGCGACGAGATATTCATAGCCATTTTCCCTGTTCGACTTTTTTACGTTCTGGGCTTGTTTCTAATCATCTTTTGACCTAAATTCTGTCTGTCATCGTATAACAAATGAGGCATGTGCAGGTGCTATTGCATCTTGCATGAAGAGAACGTTCTGGCGGCTATTTTCAGCATCTGGAAGGACCTCAGACGTGCAGAATCTTGGGAAGAAGTTGAACAGACGGTGTGGGGAGAACTTAACGACTACAAGGGCTTCCCTTCATCTTTTCTGCCGTCAGCACAAGACGATTCCATCAAAGATTACTTATTGATTTATTCGTAAAGATTCACAGCTTACCGACCATGATCGGTCACGACTCTTGTACATTACGATATTCATTTTCCTGCCCATTGAACCATACGATTGACAAAGGATGATTTTGTTTCCGAGTCGGAGGAATACTTTTGTCTCGTACTCATAAATTTATACATTTATAAACTTCTTTCTACTGGATTAGTTGTGTCCATTTCCCCTCTCATTAACAATTACAGGTTCTATATCGACGAAACGTGACATTAGGCCAATTTTGGCCTGCGGGGAAAAACAACACATTCCCATCAAAACAAGCAGTAACAAGTTTTTTTCTCACCCCAAGCATTCTCACAAATCTCTGCGAGCTATACCAAAATTCACAAATGTCGGTACAGACTAAGAAACAGTAAGTGGTGCCTCCATGATTGGGTGATGAAAAATCATCCGTCTAACACAAAATGTAGACCAGTAAATAGAGAGAAACTCATGACATTCTACCAGACAAAGCAACAGCATGATGAAGTAAACTCCGAAGTATCTAAGTCGGTAAAACAAGATGACCCCACGACCATCAAAAATTGAACTTCAAGCATGTAAAATCTTAAAGAGTAAACTCCAGTCATAATCAAAACTCCAGACAGAACCAATACGGTCTAAGCTGCAACTGATGGCTTAGAGGCAGCAGAAAGCCGGGACCTCTTCTTGGCCAAACTCTCACTGCGACGTTCTCTCTGCTCCTTCAATCTGGTGGCAAGGAGCTTCTGGTAATCAGCAGCCTCAGACTTGGCCTTGGCAATTCTTTTCTTCTTATCAGCAATCCTCGCACGCTTCCTCTGCAGAGTCAATGGAGTGACCAGCCTCTGAATCTTAGGAGCTTTGCTCACCTTCTTGCCTGAGATTGCAGCCAAAAATACACAGATCAACATCGAAGGTAAATTTGTCGAGAACAGTCACCAGCTGCCGATGACACTTTATTTCCCCATTTGGATAAGCAATCACATGATATTATGGAGACATACCAGATTTTGTCGTAAATGTTCTGCGGTAAGTGTTGACATACTTCCGGACATCATCTTCCTTGGAAAGGTTGAAGAGCTTGCGAATCTTTGAAGCCCTTTTAGGACCTCGCATCCTTGGTTTCTCCGTATCGGTGAGACCAGGGAGTTCACTCTCTCCTTTCTTCACAATGACCAAATTCAGAACAGAAAGGTCAGGGCTGACAATGCACCCACGCACAGACTTCCTCCTCCTCTCTCCATTCCTCCTTCCGTATCCACGGAAGCAAGGGGTCCCTGATGAATGAGCCTCATTTTATAGTTCAGGAAGCCAAATAAAATTTTGTGCCATCAAATATGAAAAATTGACAGTGTGACAGTGACTCTTCAAAGATGCCGCCATTATTAACACCTCACTCAGTGTCCTTTATTTAGCCTCTTGTAAGCCAAAAAGAATTCATTCCTTCATTCAGGTTACAAATCACTCACCCCTATGAAGCAAGAGGCGGACACGGCCAGGAGTCAGGACTCCCTGCTTCATTGGGAACCCTTGCTTGTCACATCCTCCCATGATCTTGAAAACATAACCCTTGAATTCCTGTTACAAAAAATGTAAACTCTCAACCAGAAAATAAGGCAAACATACAAGTACAATCACATAGTCAATGACAAAAGCTAAAGCTCATTGAGCACAAAAAACCTCTCCAAGTGCATCTCCAATGACTTCCTGTGAAAGCCTCTTGTCATAAAATGCTCGCCTACAAGATATGGAAACCAGCAGTCAGTGGCAAAGCATATTTGGTATTCAAGGAAAAAAAAACATAAATTAGGCAGAACTAGACAACCAGAGAGACTACAGCAATAGCGCAATCCACATGCATAACATATTACATGACATATTCACAGCATAAATTGTAAACATGATATGGATTTTGGTGTCCAAGAACTACACAATCATAGGCATAAACTACAAAGTTTAGGCAGACAGCATTTCAATTCCAATTAAGCCAACAACACTCTTTATGAGCACATACATTGAAAAGATAAATTCTTTATCAAGCAGGAAACAAGTGAAAAATGTACTCAAGCTCTAGCATTTAGAAAACCCCTCCCCCCCCCCCCCAAAAAAAAAAAAAGGACCAATGGAGCCCTTCTCTATCTAAAGATAAACCTGCTTTGTGAGAAAGGCAAACCGCACATATCCCAATTATCCCATAGGCTACTCATGATCACCATGGGAAAACCATGGGACGGTCGAAAAAACCTCAATGCACCAAACACACTCACCAACACCTACATCAGAACATCTTAACAAGCAAAACGACGAGCACAAACAGTACCCACCACAGAACATCACACCACATCCACGTCTATTCACTGCCAAACCCATCCAAGTTGAACTCAACCACGAAAAGGAGAGTCCCCAGCTCATATTCTGCGCACCACACGACGCGCGGCCCGCGAAACACCAAACCAGCTCTAAGAGCCAAACCCACATTTGGACAACTTGGGTCGACTCAAACGAGCACAGAGAAAGAGCAAAGAGAAAGAGAGAAGACTAACAATTTCTGGTCATCGTCGATCTCGAGCTTCTTCTGGCAGCCGGTGGTGGGGTTGGCGATGTTGAACTGCAAAAAAAAGCACACGAGCAAAAGAGAAACCGCAAAGCGTATGAGCAAAAACTTCCGAGCACTTCACCGATCAGAGCGCGGTGGCCGGAGAGAAGAGATCGAACCTTCATTTTCGCTCAGAGAAGGCGATGGCGCAGAGGCGGCTTCCTAGGTTGCCTTCCCGCTGGAGCTTGAATCTGCCTTCTGCTAACTAGGGTTTTTCTGTGGCATCCGTGGCCATGGTATTTATAGGGCCGGCTGATGTGGTCTGTGGCGGTTTGGGCCCAATAAATCGGGCCCGGCCCGGCCCATATCGATCCGACCCTATTGAAGAAATGGATAATTTTGGTCATCCTGTCAATTAAACTCCTACTATTTCTTTCGACCAACAAAAAAAAAACTCGTACTATTTCTATCTTGCCGAAAAAAAAAAATAGCACAAATATTCCCTGAACTTTAACCCAATATGTAATATAGTTCATGAACTTTTAATTTATTCAATATGATCTCTGAACTTTATCCCGATACATGATATAATCCCTGAATTTTTAATTTGTTTAGTGTGGTCTGCAGATTTTTGGTACATGTTTAAGTTAGTTCCTGGATTATGTAAAAATGTTTAATGTCATCCTTCCATTAATTCAAGTTTAGGGATAACATTGAACATTTTTTATATAGTTTAAGAACTAGATCGAACATATATCAAAAGTTCAGATATCATATTAAACAAATTGAAAATACAAGGACAACATTACACATTGGGTTAAAATTTAAAAATAATATTGAACAAATTATAAGGTCGGGAGCTAAAGTTCAAGGACCATATGTGTCATTTTTCCAAAAAAAACTCTCTTATTTTTTGGAAAATGAACATTTTAAAAAATGTTTTTCTTGAAAATAATTATTTCGTACCATTTATAAAATTAAGTTGACGGAAAGTATCTTTATTATCAACAATAATCTATAAGTTCATTTATTTTTGCAAGCGATACTAACGATTATCTAGAAAAGTATTTATCGAGTCAGTGATTTTTGGCAACATAAATGCACGTATATTTATCGTTTGCTTCTAGAATAACTTTGTTCAATTAAATCCTCGAAAGTAAACCAGCGTTAAGCACCATTAATTAGTTTGTGGCAATTTAGTTTATTTTGTCGTGACTAATAAAGTGGTCAGTTTAAAACTCTATAATAGGTAAAAGCGAACAAATAGAAAACGAAGGTAAGTTTCACTTTGCATCCACTTCTTTTAAAAAATACAATAGTTCTTTTGTAAGTACTATCTTTAACTTTTCTTTCTCTTTTCGGACTTTTGATCTACTTCTTTATAGAGCACAAAAGTCGAACCCTAGACTTATAATACTTACGTCCCATTTAAATACTATTGTGCAACTCTTTTGAATTACCATCATGTTCCTTTCCTTCACAAAAATTTCCCTTATCGGTTTTCTTACTTTTCACAACCATAAGCCCCTTGTTGCCACCGCAAAGGCACCCATCATACAAGCTCCTCGTCTCTACCTTGTTTCTCTTGGGATAGATGGTCAAAAAGCCTTAAACTTATTATACAGCGGCAAATTCAATCATAAATATTTCAATTGTATGAATTTAGTCACAAACCTTTTAATAATTGTCAATTATAGTTATTCTAATCAATTTTGATCAAAAAATCGCTGATATGATTGCTAGTTGTCCTACGCGATGTGGCCGATGTTGATGTAGTTTGAAATTTTTTTCAAAAAAATTCTGAATTTTTCTCTTTTACCTTTCTTTTATTTTTCTCTTTTCTTTTCCTTTTCGTTAGTGGCCGATATTCAACTGCGGTTAGTAAGAGCATCGCAATCGTCACCCTCTCCAAATCGGTCGAGGCCGACCCTCACGAGGTGAGGCTAGCCCTCACCCGCCGGCTGCCGCCTGTGCCCAGGTGCTCGCTGTGGCCTAGTAGCAACCATAGGCAAAAGGAAAAGAAAGGAAAATGAAATACAAAAATTATTCACGTCAGTGCCGTCACATAAGACAATCAAGAATTTCTATTAAAAATTAGCTGGAAGGATAGTAAAAAAATTTAGAATTCATTCGTGATTAAAAAGTTTAGTTTTGAATTAATCGACCTACAATAAGTTTAAGATTTTTTAAATAATTTTTCCTTTTCCTCTCTGCCTCTCTCCTCCTCGCCTCCCTAGATCTCTCCGCCGTATCTCGTCCGCCGAAAGCCCGCCCTCGTTTCGATCAAAACATTACTCGTGTCATTACCATCTAAACAAAATCGAGGAGACAAGTACCATGGCGGCCTCTTGCCAAGGAGGTTGCCCACGGCACATAACGTTCGAACCCATCGAATCTCGGCTTCTGCGAGATCAACGACGATCTTGGGGTTCGCTACTCTGAACGGGCGGTTCCTTTCTGCTTGAGAAACATGGCCCAGCCTGCCCCATGTTCAACACTCGTACTTCAGAGATCCTATTCAATCTGATACCTACGCCTTACACCCATCACTTTGGACTTATAATTCTCGCCATAGCCCTTATGAAAACCCGGCACCATTTCGGTGTGTAAATTTCTCTATGTCAGGACCACTTACTTTCGTACTCAAGAGACTTTTAAATCGGAAATTGAAATTTTCCAAATTGTAATCGATTGCGTGTAAATTGCTCTATATCAGGACGACTGACTTTCGTACTTCAGGATTCTTAATATCTCTAGGACTTTTAAGTCCCATACGGAGCCTTACCGATTTTTTGGGTTTATGATAATTCTCGCAATGTATTATTGGGAGTGAGCAACGTGTGGTTCGGATGTCAAACCACACCAAACCGCATAAATACGACTTGAAAAAAAGTGAAACCAAACTAAACTGTACTATAGTTGAGAACCATTAGCTTGGAACAAGCATTAATTTTGTGAAAGAACCGAAGTCTGCACTTACAACACTTCATAATTTCAATGAAGCCTACTTCAATTTTTTTGAAAAAAAATCGCTACTTCATGGTTAAAGACAATTAAAAATTGTATAGGTTATACAATACGTTTCGGGATTTGATATGGTTTCAAAAGAGTTGAAACTAAACCAATATTTTGAAAAAAAGTAATCTTGAACCGAATTGAATCACGAGAAACTGTTTGGTTTGGTTTGATTTGATTTAACAGTTTGAACCATTCTTTGCTCACTTTTGATGTATTGTTAGAGAGATATGCATAATCTTGAGAGATACGGAAAATAAAATAAAATATCCTAAATAATTCTAATAGATAACCTGAATTAAAGGAAATATTCTAAATATTTATAACATGTACAATAGCCCCGACAAGAACACTCCCAAGATTGGGCAATTGGTTAGTGTTAGCGGTTTTACATATTAGGAATTGAACGTAACATGTTCCAAGTCCACCTATTGCGTGCAAAATAGGTCATTTGTATAGACCAAACGTTTGAATTTAACCGGTTCATGAGACTTGTAAGGTGCTTAATAAGTTTTAGGTAGTCTTATCTTTGGGTTTGTATCCCCGAATCACAAAAAAGTAGTGATTTTTTTTTCTTTTTTTGACCGACTAGACATTGAGTGGAGGTGGTGAAGTCGTGCCCTCAACGGGTTGTGATTGAAAATTAGGTAAGGAAACAAGCCCAAAAAAAAACCGGAGCAGCAGATGAACCAGAGCACGGTGAACTCGACAGTCTGCAACAAGCTAACATTAGTAGTATATATAACTGCTCGTTCCCTACGTATTTAGTATTGACATGTCTACATGGAGAGGCACACCATATTTGCACTAAGATGGTGATGTACAGATACTGAAGCAGTCAACTAAGATCGTCCTCCACCGTGACGACCGGATGTCCAAGGTACGGCGCTCCGGCGACTTCTAAATCTTCCGGCAAGTCTCTTTCCTCAAGCACCACGTACCCTGCTGACACAAAAGACATTCACAAGCCTTGTCAATCACTTGCCACCTTTGATCGATCACAACGATACGGACCACTCTCTAAGCAGATGGGAAAATACGAATCTACAAGGTAATGTGTTTACATTAGAGACTGTGGAGAGGCATGGGGTATGGAGTTATCATTTACCGGGAAGAGAAGGGATAGGGTACTCGAGGAAGTAAGTGGAAGGCCTTCCGAGCTCTTCGGAGTACGGAGGGGACAGCACGTCCAAGATTGCACAAGGCGTCAACGCGGTGAAGCTATGGATGTTGCCGCCGCTTCTTGGGAAGAGAACCGACGTCTCGCACGGTGCCTTAATCACTTTGTCCATCACCGTCCCCGCTAATCCAACTACAATCCCCAACACGGGAAAAACATTCGAATTACTTAACATCCTTCACCGATCGGGAAATGATGAGTAACAATGACGCTAAATGACCTTCTAATATACTCCCACAAACTAGCATGGCGTGTTCCTTTGATTGCATTTTTGTATCTCTAACATTAGTCAGGCTGAGTAGATCTGCCTATAGCCTTTTATTACGCTAAATGTTGCGATTAGCGTACCGTCGGACATCTAAACTTAATAATTAACAAGCATTGATACACGAGCTAGTATTGCTCATGCAACCTACTACAACTTCTATCAAGATCCTAGCTAGCAAATGTATTCTTATTTCTCTTCATATTGCCTTTGGTCCTTCTATCTGACCTTTGAAAACAAAGCTGACCTTAGAGCACGATTAAAAGATGAGCCGTCGACATATGCTTTGCAAATCATGATCATGATTTTAAGAAAATAAATTCGACCTATATACTTTTGTCAATTCAATGGGAAGGATATCAATGGTTTTCGATGGTCAAGCTAGTTGTTTATCCAATCTCAAGCTAGCGATGACTGGATTATGACTTTTGCCTATGCCTTCTTCTTTGGTTCCTTCAGTCAACCCCTTTTGCATAGCAAAAGCATCCACCCATCGATCCACCCATCATGCTCATAATTCAACCAGTGAACCACTGGGAACCCCAAGATGCTTCTTGGTGAGGCATCTCCAGAATTTCTAATGCAAATCAAAAGCAGTACACACAGAAATAGAAGGATCCGTACTCATTCTCGCGTTCGATTCCTCAACTTTAACCCAATCATAAGCCTTCACGTACAATGATCCGTAGAGCAGTTTGCTCAGAACCGTCATCCCCGGGTGGTCGTGCAGCGGGAACGTCGCTCCGGCAGGGAAGCAAAACACGCCCATCTACAGATAGAACAGCCGCCCGATCAGATGTGTCGCATTCATGTTCTTGTGCTCATAAACAAATCTAGAACCCATGTCCATCTCGTCAAGTGTAAACATACGTGCGTAAAAACTTTTGAGACTTACAGAGAAATCATCGCACTCATGCACGTGTATGTACGTTATCTTCGACACCTCCTGCGAACTTATCAGTTCCTTCGGCCAGTTGGGGCTCGATGGGGGAGATCCCGGGCCGAACTCGTCAATCCCGACGTCCACTGCTTCCACCGATCCTGCGGCACGGAGAACAACACCGATATCTTAACAACCAAAAGAAGAAGAAAAAGAAGAAGAAGACCGAACAACCTAGTAAAACAGAACGTACCCACGAGAGTTTTGAGCCAGTGAATCTGTTGGAAGGTGGGAAGCTGCTCCTTATGAGACGAGAACACTTCGTTACAAGCATCGTAAAGCGTCTGAACTCTGGTCCTGCCTCTATCCTCCATAGCCATTGATGGGTCAGGTCGATCTCGGCTTGAATTATGCTGTCATCACTATCATTAGGGCAGTGGCTTGCGGACCGTTTTAATAGACAGAGACTTCGAGGAGCGGTAAAGCGCAAAACTACGTCGTAAGTCGCCAAACCTGGGGCTCGCGCTTGACCCGTTCCTTAGTCTTACGGTGGGCTCTCTCACCACTTTTGCCCTCCGTTTAAAGCTGAGGCCCAGAGTTCCCCGGTGAACGAATGGAGCGAACGTGATATTCCGCCGTTGACGCGGGCTTTCATGCGATATAATAATGACGTGGGATTTGGAAAAATGGGAGGTGTTGGCTTGATTTGGCAAGTGGGTTTTGCTCGATCTGTCATTCTTGCCCATGGCCTAAAGAGGGTTCTTTTGACCAAAAAGGGTAAAGGATCCGCCCCCCATCGCTGCCGGTAATCACGGCCCTTCTTTGGAATTTTTGGACGGGAGATGGTTCCGGCTCCAAACAGGAGCGCTGACACCCACCAGACGGCGGGCGACAGTGCTCGTGGGTCGTGATATTTTACCATTTGTCTCCTTAGAATGGGAGAGGTTTTGGCGTTTCCTGCTTTGCCTAATTCCCACTCTGACGAAGGGGACTGTAGCATGTTTTTCTATGGTCGGTTATGTGTTATCTGTGTAATCAGGGACCATTTTCCTTCTTCTTTTTAATGTTTATTTATACTATGGTTGGAGAAAGGGAAAATTGTCTGAAAAGTTATAATTCTGCTGTACGGCGATCGATTCAATATAATCCTTCTTGCCAATTTTGATGAGGAATTGCTAATATGAACGTCGGACGTCCTATATGGCATCATTATCATGTCAACAATTTTTGGCTAAAATTAGCTAGAATCATCATAAAGTTTGAAACTAAATTGGCAAATCAAAAGGTTTAAAACAAAATTGAGAAATTCGAAACGTTTAGGATTGCATTGGCCGCCTTATTATAGATTAAGGACTTTTTGGATAATAATTCCATTGGGAAAAACTAAGAGGTTGCCATGCCCCCCGTTTAGCCTTATGATGCAAGGTCCCTTTTGCCAATACGATATTTTCATTTGAGTCTCAATGTCAGCTAAGTTCTCTAAGATAGTCGATTAAAAAGGTCGGTAGGAACTTATATGAGATCGTCATCAATAAATGTAAAAGATGTAAGTGCTTGCATCTATACTTTTGCATTTCCAAATCTTAGATGTTACCAACCAACCTGCAAGTGAAGTACATACGGACGAGGCAGTTGCATACATCAAAAGGAAATACTTGAGTCGAGTCGAGCAGTAAAAGTTTGGTTATTCCGTGCAATGGAAAGGAGATGGTAAATTGAATGAGTGTTCATGGACTCCATAGATACTATTGGCGTGAGGTAGTGATTTCATTGGTGGATAATAAAAGAGGAAGGTGCGTCGGCATGATAAGAAGGGCATTCCTCATGCTTGAGCGCGAAACAAACGGCTGTTTCCTGTTTTCTCATGGGCATATATAGGCGGTATGTAAGTCGTACCATGTAGCCAGGAATTCCTTTTCTATGGTTGCTTTCCACAACCAAATCGATGCGTTTGCGGATTGATATGACAGCACTATTGAACAATATTTACTCTTTTCAAGGTAGCGAGTAAATAAAACTAACTTATGAGGGTTGCCTGGTGTTTCATAGGCTTATGCCCGCGCGGCCATGCCCCTAGATTAAAAGGAAAACATGAGACAATTTAAGACTTGTTATCTGCCGTTGCCCAACAATAATAAACTCATAGCTATGTGTATGTATGATTGCTATGAATTGATGGGTATATAATAGGTAGGGGTGTCAAAAAAGTCCGAGCTGACCCAGCCTAGCCCAGACTGGCTTGGCTCGACCTGATCCGGCTTGACGCAAAATTTTAGGGTATTTTACGATCAAGTCTTGGTCTTCTTTGGATGAGGGTTTTAGATGTGGGTATTTGTTAGGGTCAGGCCGGGTTTTTTTGAATTTGGCACTAAATACGTCTAATCCATAACACCCCTTCCCCCTCTTTCTCTCCTCTTCGCTGTCTTCTCTCTATGCGCGACAGCTCGAATTCAAGTTCGTGACAATGGCAACTGTGAAGTTCACGAACATGGCCATGGTGGCGTTCGTCCTTGCCCTCACGGCACTTGTCGTGACCGCCCAAGTCGAGGCCTTGCCACTGAGCCCCACCTCCCTAGAGAGCTCCGTCTCTCCGCTGGAATAGAGATGGACACGATCTGCTTAGAGTGCGGCCTAGTGCTAGAGGCGCACTCCATCGACAAGATCTCCGAGTGGTGGACCTTTGCCAACGAGTCCAACAACAACAACCCCGTCCGTGTCGGCGGGCCCTACAACCCCCTCCTCACCGACAGTGGCCTCACCACCGTCATCTCCAAGCCCAATGGCTCCTCCGACGAGTTCCTCAGCTCCTCCCTCGACAAGTGGAGACTTGTTCTCGTCTCTCTCATGCGTCAAATTCTCAGCGTTGCATTCGTGGTTTCGTCATGGGTATGCGAGCGACTGGCTCTTGTTGCTATATCTTCCAAATTGTTGTGTGAATTGTGAGAAACTTGAGGAAAAGCAATGGCTCTGGGTAATGATGATGTTGATTCTTTAAGCTTGTATGAGCTTCAGCTTCTGTTGTTAAGGGTAGGATGGAGCTCGGAAAATGAAAAAGATTGGTCCTTGTTAAAAAAAAAAATCCTAAAGCCTGACCCGAATTGACCCTATTCTTTGAGTATATGTTGAACAGTGTCTTGGGTTGGGTCGGATTGGGTCAAGTGTGACCTTGTATATTTCGGGTCAGGTATAATAAAAGCCCAAACCGACCCGACTAGGAGTTTATAGTTTTCGAGCCAAAAACCGTTATATATCGGACAGAAGCAGGTGTAGAGGCAACAGAAGAGTTGCTGTCAATGTACAGTACTGATGCCATGATGAACAAAAGAAACACCCTATGGGGAGTACATCTTTGGACAAGAGCGGGGGCTGAGGCGTAAATCCGGAGTGGTTGGTGTTGCTCCCTTCCCGCTTCAGCGGAGCGCCCGCGCACAGCTTCCCTTCTGGGGCGAGTCGAACAAAAAAGGTTTTTGAGCAAAGGTCGGCCTAGGCAGTGGCCCAGGAGCAAGGGGCGCCCTGCGCCCAGCACGACCCCGTTTTTGCTATCAGGCTTGGCTCGCCATGGGCTTGTGTTGTGCTGAAGGCCGCCGGCACGGCCCATTGGCCACATCTTTAGTGACACCCGTTCTATCTTTCAAAAGCTTCTTCGAAGCCCTTCCTTACGTTGGGGCCTTGACCGTCCAGCTTCTTCGAAATCCGGCCCTTGACTGTCCAGCCCGTGCCGCCATGGGGCCCCGTTACGGAAAAAGAACAGGCTGTCAGTTTTGTTCCCCCCGGTACTTCGGCCGGCCGAAACAGAACCACATCACCATCTCACTCCCTCCCTCTCGCGCTCTCGCCAAATCAACGGCCCACATCGGTCCTCCGAATCTCGACAACGCAATTATCGCACCCCCCCGCCCCGCGCCAGCCCCCACCACCACCACCACCACCACCACCACCACCACCAAGCCCCTCCTCCAAAATTAACAACCCCCCGTCCCCCCTCCCAAAGATCGCCCGAAACGCTCTCGAAGAACAATCAGATTCGAAACCGAAATCGGAAAAATCCCGAAATCCGAAGCCCAGATCTAGAAGAGCCCTGCGCGCGCGGAGCAATGGCGACGGCGGCACCACCACCATCGGCGCGGGAGGAGAACGTGTACATGGCGAAGCTGGCGGAGCAGGCGGAGCGCTACGAGGAGATGGTGGAGTCCATGGAGAAGGTCTCCGCCGGCGCCGAGTCGGAGGAGCTCACCGTCGAGGAGCGCAACCTCCTCTCCGTCGCCTACAAGAACGTGATCGGCGCCCGCCGCGCCTCCTGGCGCATCATCTCCTCCATCGAGCAGAAGGAGGAGAGCCGCGGCAACGAGGACCACGTCGCCGCCATCCGCGACTACCGCGCCAAGATCGAGTCCGAGCTCTCCGGCATCTGCGCCGGCATCCTCGGGCTCCTCGACTCCCGCCTCATCCCCTCCGCCGCCTCCGGCGACTCCAAGGTCTTCTACCTGAAGATGAAGGGGGATTACCACCGGTACCTGGCCGAGTTCAAGACCGGCGCCGAGCGAAAGGAGGCCGCCGAGAGCACTCTCACCGCCTACAAGGCCGCTCAGGTTCGTCCGTTCGGGCCTCGGTTGTGTATTTTTTTCGGTCGAATGATGCCTGCTAGATTACGGTAGGATGTGGATCCAGCGGTACTTGCTAAAATTAGATCTCGTGTGTCTATTATGATTGATAAGATTTTGCATGATTCTTAGATATCAATTGAATTCGTAGGACGTAAGATCTGGCCGCGCTTGATCCATAGATCTCGTATGTGTACTTGGCTGATCAGATTTTGCACAGATCGTGTTTGCGACGAGGAGCTAATGATGTTTCCATTTTCACGGGATGGCCTCTCTCGTTGTACTTCTTCTGGATATTCTGCGTAGATATAGCAGTTAATTCTCCAACATGCACAATCCATGCGCTCTTATTATGATTGTTGTGCTGAATCGTAAGGCAAGCTGGGCATAATGTCAGTTTGAGGCGAATGTGGTTAATTCCCTTTGTGGCCCTTGTACTTTCGTGTGACGAAGCAGATTGATCGTGTATGCAATTTGGTTATCGTTTGCAGGACATTGCCAACACGGAGCTGGCTCCAACTCATCCGATCCGGCTTGGACTAGCCCTCAACTTTTCTGTTTTCTATTATGAGATTCTGAATTCTCCTGACCGTGCTTGCAGTTTGGCCAAGCAGGTAAGAGGCCTTTGATTAGATCAATGCGTCTCTTTAGCTTATGAGTAGTTAATGTTCCGTAGTCTTGGTTTCCGGAACACGCTCCTTTTTTGGCCACAAAAGGAAAAATTTGTTGTCTTTTGAAAACTTTTATTAAGATCCTGAAAAGGTTTGAATGCAAGTGAAATGGCACGATTTTATTATCATCTCTTTGCCTGATGAAATTATATATGCTCGGCCTGCTGCTGACTTGTTCAATTGGCCCTCATTGGGACAGGCTTTTGATGAAGCGATTGCTGAGTTGGATACACTAGGAGAGGAGTCCTACAAAGACAGCACTTTGATCATGCAACTTCTTCGCGACAACCTCACCTTGTGGACTTCCGACATGCAGGTCCTGCCTTGTTTCTCTTTTGGACTAGTCTCCCATCTTTCCGTTTCCAACGCATGTTCATCTAGTTCCTCTTGATATCATGTACTCTACAAACGCCAATTTGTTACTTACCATGTTCTGCTTTTGTACAGGAAGATGGTGCAGACGAGATTAAAGAAGCACCGAAGCCTGATGAACAGCAGTGAGGTCTTGACTACTGCTCGTTGTCGAATTTCTCCATTCAATGTTTTTACTCGGAGAAGGTGTTTGTTACTGATTTCTCTTTTATTCCGAAGTTGGAGCCATCATCGTCTCTTTTAATTTGTTTCTGGCTTTAGTTTGTCTCATCAATCTCCTCATGTGCTATTAATTGTGCCTTACTTTTCTTGGAGGCATGCAGCTTCGATTCTGCACTAAGTGTAGCAGATCTCTTCTATTAGATTATTCATATGACTATGTGACTGATGATATCTTCTTTCTTTGCCAACAAGATATCTGATTCAATGTGCTATCAAATCTTTAGTACTGGAAAATGTTGGGTGGATTCTAAATAAATGTCCGCGACTGTCGCATAACTTTTAGACATGTCCTCTGGCAATTTCCTCGATAAATTTAGCTTTAAGGATCTGGTATTTGACGTGCTAGCTCAGTGGGTGGACCTTTCATACTTTCCATGCTAATAGTACTTGGTCCGTGCATTTACATCACATCAAAGTATGAATGCTTTTCCAAACTTTGAAACTTCGCTTGCCTAAAATACTTGGCTACTGATTGAATTTCATTACGTTGTTTTCCTACAATATATGAATATTTTTACTTAAGAAGTTGGATGATTATGGCCTTCGGCAGTTGTTTCAGTTCTATTCCACTTTAGATTTTCTCATCAGCTTTTGAAGTTGCGTAGTGTCTTTAAACATGTGGTGATTTTCTCTTTTGCGGCCACATTTCCTAAGGGGCTTGATTCTAACCGAGAGTGTCATGGATAGCCTTGTTCAAATTCACTCTCGACAAAATTGGCAAATAGAATTGGCATAAACATATTATATAGACAGGTGTACTGGATTACCGCTTCTATTAGAAATGTAGATACTGACATGATAATGTTAATATTTTCTAACGTATGCATGAAGTTGCTTGTGATTTGTAGAACTCTGGTGAGTTCTCCCAGTAATTTCTACCCACCTCGTTTCACCAACCAACATGAAAATCCCTAACGCCCAAACCTATGGAAATGAATAGCGACACAATCTCTCGTGTTTTCTAAATATATTCTCTTTATTCTGAAACATGCAAAACGTTGGATTGCGATGTTACAAATGATATCGACCCTGTATTGATCCGGTTAAAATTCAAGTGACCTGGGATTGCTACTGCAAACGCGAAGGCTTGAAAACGCTCGGTCGGAGGTCTTCCTTCCCCTGCAAGGCCGATGAAACCCGGCCAGTCTACTAAAACACTAAAGTTGGTAGTCACCTCAACTTTGATTGCTCGTAAAGACCCAAAGCAAGATTGTGTCTTTTTGACTTTAGTCTTCATAAAGAACGACAAAGCAAACATGTGCCCATTTGCCCAATGAAATATGGTCCTTCTAACACATAAAGCAGCCTCTGACCAAAAAAAACAAAAAAGAACACATAAAGCAGCCACTCCACACCAGACGATAATTCACTTCCTCGGTAGCCGTGCTTGCACAGAGCAATCCCACATAATTGAGAAAGGCTCACCTTTCGAAGGCACCGACGGCAAATTGCGTTGGAGGGGATCGAAACTGCCGCAGCCACGCCGTACTTCGCATCCGACAAAAAGGGATGTGATTCCTCTGTGCACCTCTCTATGTCTCGCCTCGTTTAATCGAAGGTCCAACAAAAAATCAAAAGGAGGTAACTGGTAAGTTTTAGAGGACGATCGCTTTCGGATTAGCAAAAAACCATGAAACACTTCTTGCTGCGGTTTACATAAAACTGTGTTGAAAGCACGAGGCATATTCCGTATTAGAGAGGAAAAGATCGAAGCTACATACTACTTGGGTACGCACGGGCCAAACTGAAACATATCATACGTCATTCCTCCAAGAAAGAATCCAAACATATATCATGATTTGAGGGTTTTCACGACAACGACAGCCTCGAGTTCTCCATCGAAACTAGACCAAGCTGCTCCATGTCTTTGATGTCCGTTTTACATGCTCTCTACTAAACATCGGCCAAATTCGCACCAAAATCAACGATGTAAATCGACTAAACCTCCCTATCCTTCCTAACAAGTAACAATGTACACCACCCCCACCTTAAGAACATAATAAACTTTGGTTTAATCTTCTTCCCTGTGACAGCTTTAAACCTCTAAGCCTCTCTAACCTCGGCCGCCGAAACTAAAGTCCTCTGTCTCCAGGGCTCGACACGGGCACCGTCGGAGACAGGGGGAGCTGCGGGAACCCCAGCTGACCCGACGTCGGCGAGAACAGGAACCCCGGCGAGAGTAGAGTGTAGGCCGACCGCGGCGAATTCAAGCACCCGAATGGCATTGGCGACGACGGCGGAAGCTGCAGCTGTGCCGCCGGTTCGGGCGGAGGAGGGATCGAACCCTCGCCAGGAGCCGCCACCTGCTGCTGCTGCTGCGGCAGCGGAGGAGCCAAATTGCTCCACCGGGGCGAGGCCAGGGGAGCCAGCGGTCCGAATCCGGTGAACTGATCGAGTCTTGGATCTACGGCGGCGATCGCGCCTTGGAGGCGCCGCATGTAGGCGGACACGGGCGATTCCGCCGCCGCATGTACGGACGGGAGCGGCGGCAGTGGCGATAGGGGCGCTACTGGTCTTCCCATCGGGTTGAAGCCAGAGCTCATAACGTTGTTAGGGTTCGTAGTTCCGTTCAAGGGGTTCATGGGGTGCAGCATGTTAGGATTTAGCATGGACGATTGCTGCTGCTGCGAAACGAGACCGTTGGGGCGGTTGATGAGCTGCGCGAGGGGCGGAGGTCGGATCCGGTGCAGCCGCGAGCTCGGCGGCTTCGGAGCTTGAACCTGCGGCTGCTGCAGCGGCGGCGGCGGAGTGGGGGCTCGGTCGTGGGCGGTCGAACCGGTGAGCTTCTGGACGACGTCGCGGAAGTCGTTCTTGTTGATGTTGTACACGGGCGGCTGCTGCGGCGGCTGGGCTTGGGGCGGGGGCGGGGGCGGGGGCGGCGCTAGAAGCTGCGCCGGCTGGTTCTGGTTGACCGCGGCCGTGCTCTGCGCCAGGGACTGATCGGGCTGATCCGGAACAAGCGAGTCCAGAGAGTGTTTCCTGAGCGGGGGCTTGGAGATCTTGTGAGAGAGCTTGCTGAGGTGCTTGAGGTAGTGCTCCGAGCTAGTGGCAGAGGATTCTGCAGAGGAGGAATGATGATGGGTTTTCTCCATCTTTTTGGCTCTTGGGTCTCGCTCAGCGAATCGGTTTCTCTGCAGATCTGGAGGGGGGCTAGGAACGAACAAAGGAGAAGAGACTCTTCAGGTTCTGAGCTGCTGCTGTTGCTTCTTGAAGAAGAAGAAGAGATTGGGCACGTATATAAGTGAGAAACGAAAAAGGGTTCAGCGACCCTTTTCTGGTCCGCAGTTTCTCGATCGAGAGGAAGAGGAGGAAGGAAGGAAGGACGGATGGGCGGGGTCTAGTTCGGTCATGGAGCTAAAAAAGGAAGAGAAAGGACATGACCCGTAAAAGAAGGCGCACACCTCTCCCTCTCTCCCCCGTGAAGAAGATGCTGAATGGGAAAAATGAGGAATGGGGAAGTGGTGCGGGAACGTGAATCGGCGTCGTTCTGTATTTCGCGACGGCGAGGACTCGAGGAGGAGGAGGAGGAGAGCGAGGAGGAAGGGTCTTGCGTCAATGACGATGGGTTATCCTCCCCGTGCACGGCGGTTCACGGGCCGGGTTCTATCCAAAAATCGAGAAAAATATCTCCGGGCCCCACCAAAAGTTCTCTCTTTGACCGGTCAAACTCGCCTCTTTTGTCCTCTTCTGGGGATGCCTTCACTTCACTGCCCTCGCCCCCCCCCGCCCACCACCGAGGCGGGCCCACGTCCGAAATCGATTGGGGACAAAAGCATTGGATCAACGAGTGGCTCTGGAGCCTTCTTCGCGAAAGGTGCGTGTAGCTTGTGCTCTCTCTTTAGAAGCGACTGCCCCGCGAGACGGTGATTGGCTTTGCTAGGTTGGCGCAAATTGTAGGAACGTCCTCTTCGTTCGAAATACAACGTTGGTAGCATATATTCTTAACATGTGGGTGGACTTGCAAGCCGCTGTTTCCCTTCTTCTTCAGAAATCAACTCTCCCTCTCCCTCTCTCTCGAGATTTTGGGGGCATTCTCCTTTCTCGAGTTAGGAAAATGTTATAGAGTATTTTGAGCAGGCGAAAATCGCACGTGCTTTTAGGGAAGGAAACTCATGCATAGATAACTTAGCAAATTAGATACATCATCGGATGTAAACGAAACTCTAGCATTAGAAAGGCCATTGAGAAGTCTGCTTCCTTTGCTGATAAAAGAGATAAGAAAGGATCAAGTTTTGTTACGAGAGTAACGGTACGACTTTAGGGCTTTGCCCTGAATTCTTTCTAAAAAAATCTCTCAGACAGGTCATGTTTGCCCCGTGTTCTAATTTTATCGAGATATTTTCTTTTTATCATGTTTAATATGTTTTAATTACAATATGTATAATAGATATAAGCTCCCTTTTTTCCATTTTCCTTTTCTTTTGGGGTGGGGGAATGGACGAGAAATGAGTTATCTAGTACCTTCTGTATTAACTGCGGGGAAATATAGGGAAATTAAAGTAATCACGGGAAAAGGGAGATGCTGGCCTGATTAGTTTAAGAGGCAATAATAATAATAATAATAATAATAATAAATAATTACGGTAATAGCTGCCTTAATTGGTAGTTTTTAGAAGTCCTAATTAATGCGGCTGTCTGTTTTTGGAAGCCTATAACGACATAATTACATGACATGTGATGGCGAGAACTTGCAATTGTAGAAAGGGAAGATAAGTCAAAGGAACACGAGACGTCGTCCTCCTGAATTACGAGCGCCGAGTGTAGCACCGTACGCCACGAAAAAAGCTGCAGAAAGGTCGTCTCGCCACATCATATCTATCCACCCTTCATCGTCCAAAGCTTATTACTATGAAATTCGATGCATCGCAATCCCTGAAATAACACGAATTTCATGTAGCCGATTGACACCGAGGTTCTTGTTAATTCAATTTTATTGGCTGTTACATTTATTGCTATCTGATTAAAATCCCGGTCTTTAATGTCTGTCGCGATTGGGAAATTAGGTCTGCCCTTCACATTATAAATATTGATGTTATCATATCGTTTTTGCTGCCTTTTGATTATGAATTGACATTGACGTTATTGAGTTATTGCCAAACTTAGACGTTTCTTCTCGTCATGCTCAGATTGACTTAAATTGTGGACTCTTCCGAAGGGAATTTAGAGCTTTATTTGATATATATATAAACTTACATGATGGACTCCTCATGGTGCTTCGATCAACTTATAGATGTAGAGATTTACGACACGAGATTGGTATATAATTTATATAAGTTATGCCCAACGTGTCGAAAAACCTAGATAGAGGTACATGCGAACCTCGAGACTAATGTACTCGTAATAGATCCAAGTAAATCAATTTAAGCTTGTGATGCCATTAAAGTTTTACAACTCAAATGGTTTTTGTATGTGCATTTTTCCAGATTATTGAGATAGATCACAAAATTCGATGCGTTTCATATTATTGGAAAGTATCCGATATAAGTTGATCCAACACGCTTTCGAAATCGATAATGTTAAAATCTTTTTAGGTATGATCGCATAGTAGATCTGTAGGATCTAAATATAAGAAAAAAAAAACACACACACATGAGCAATATTGTGGAATTATTACCATCATCATCATCATTGGATATAAGCGAAAGTGAATATGTTCTCGTTTCCTTCTCTACGAAGCACATGGAAAGAGGAACGGTTCAACACGGCCGAGGAAAAAAAAGGGAACAAACGAACCGTTCGAGCATTTCAGACCGGAAATCCGAACCGGGCCGTCCGACCGGCTGTCTGCTGTCTCCGCCAGAAGCCGAAGATAAACTCTCTCTCTCTCTCGCTCTGGCTCTCTCGCCGCAGTGTTTCGGACCAAACCACAAAGCTTCGGCGGACGGAGGTTGACTGACGAAGATGAGACTCGGGTGTTACTGCTTCGGCGGCGCCGCTCTACACTCCTTGAAACTCGCCGCTCTTCCTTCTCTATCTTCGCCGTCGCGCTTAGCCATCGCTCCCGTAACTCCGGCGCTCTTCCGTTCTCCGCGCGCCTCGCTTCGCTTCTCGCCCGTCGCCAGAGCCCTCTCTTCCGCTCCGGCGGCCCAACCCGCCGCACCCACGTCGTCGAAGGTCGCGACCAAGACGAATTCAGATGATCAGCGTAAGTTTCAATATTGATTTTCTTTGGTTTCTCTCGCCCAAAAATTCGATCTTGCTGCTCGTAAAGAAGTAGCTTTTTTGGGGATTGATTCGTTGCTTTTTTTTTTTTTTTTTTTTCAGTTGCGAAGACGCAGTGGAATGCGTCGATCGACTTCAAATGGATCAGGGACAACAAGGACGCCGTTGCCACTAACATTAGGAACAGGAATTCGAATGCCGACTTGGAGCTCGTGCTCGAGCTCTATGCCAAGATGCTGGAGATTCAGAAGGTCAGGTTTCGATTCGAAACTTTAGTGCTTTTTTCACCTTCGATTGCTGGTCGGGCTTTTGGTGCGCTGTCAAAGTGGTAGCCTTTAGTTTGTTGGTTTGAAGTTGGAAATTATGGAAAATTTGTGCTTCTGTATCCATTTTAATTGGGCAACAGAATATAAGGAGATGAAAAGTTTCGTATTGCTTTATGTTATCACGTGAAACATATAGTTGGTTTTGGGGTTAATGAAAGAACTGGTTGTCATCTCAATTTGAGCTAATTTTGACCCACAGATAGCAGGAAGTGGAGCATCTTCGCGGGGAGAGGAATGTGGTAGCAAACAAGATGAAAGGAAAGCTGGAGCCTTCAGAGAGACTGAAACTTATAGAGGAAGGTAGGTTTTTTTTCTTCCTGGCCAAGATTTTAGGTAAATCCAAATTTTTTGTTTAAGTAGTTCTTGCAAAGATAAAAAGTTTTCCTTTTAGTTGTTGTCTCTTTTGTTAATCCGCGGCATTGCATTTCAGGGAAGAATCTGAAGGAAGGGCTGGTTACTTTGGAAGAAGACCTACTTAAGCTCACGGATGAGCTTCAGCAGGAAGCACAATGTATTCCTAATATGACTCATCCGGATGTTCCTATAGGAGATGAGGATTGCTCAACTATTAGAACAACGGTAGCCATCTTGATTCGTATCCTGGATTTTTGTAAGAAACACTGTTAGCGATAAAAATGATCTGCATAAACAAGTATCTTCTTGAATGGTTGAGGTGGTGATTGTATACACGTATCGTCCATCTGACATTGCTTGTGGAAATAATCAATTTTTAATGTCAATGTGCACTGCATAGTAATTATTCTTGCATCTTTATATTCTTCTCACTCGTCTCAATCCTAGAATGGAGAGCTTATTGGTGCTTGGTAAGATTTGTGTAGCTTTTCTAACCTGTCTTTCTCATGTAAGTTATGTTGGCGCAGGTTGGAAGTCCCCGTGAGTTCAGTTTTCCTATCAAGGACCATTTACAACTCGGCAAGGAACTCGACCTTTTCGATTTTGATGCTGCAGCAAAGGTATGTTGCCTATTCACTCTAGGTATTGAGGCACCTCTCTCTTTTATCTGGGAAATTTTTTTTTTAATCGAAAATAGTTTTTGGTGGAAATGATCTTGCACGGCTTTGATATGTCTGCATGTACTGTGATTTGGTTAACGTATGAGTTGATTCTGCTTGGGCTTTTGCTGTTTATTATCCATTGATATATTGAAGAGGAATTCTTTTTTGTTTGTTTTATATATTATAGACCTGGTTTTTGGGTGGCATTTGACTAGAGTGCCAGTGGTGCTTGTAATGTTACAGGCTCCTGTTGCCCGTGGACAGTTTATTACTTCCCCTCTTACAGTTATTCTGAAGCCTTCACTTAAGTTCCAATGACAAGGCTTTCCTGTTCTTCCTTCTATTTGTTGACCTAGAATGGAGTCTAACTTTTTGATGTGTTATCCCATCGTATATTGTATTTAGGTCAGTGGATCAAAGTTCTACTACCTCAAGAATGAAGCAGTTATGCTAGAAATGGCTTTAACTAATTGGACAGTCTTTGAGGTTGTTAAAAGGGGCTTCACACCTTTAACAACCCCAGAAATTGTGAGATCGTCTGTTGTTGAAAAGTGTGGCTTCCAACCCCGTGGAGAAAACACACAGGTTTGCCCTCTTTCTGTTTAAATTTGAAATGGAATCTGTCAGCACTCTACATCTTTTGGTTATTATGGGTCGGAAAACTATCTCCGGAAGCACTGAAATACACTGGCATGTTATGTATGGCATGTGTTTCGTGACTTCATATTGGGATATCTATACTCAAGCTGATTTTGTTTTCCCTTCTTTTGGGAGAAACCTTCTAATTTAGGTCCTGCAACAAGTTTAAGATGATGGAATTGGGTCCCAATTTATCTATAACTGCAGTAGTTGATAAAGATTTGGTGGTGGTTGATGACATTATGTCGATATTTGACAGGTTTATTCCATTGAGGGCAGTGATCAGTGTCTTATTGGCACTGCTGAGATCCCAGTTGGTGGAATTCATATGGATTCCATTCTTGCTGACTCACAACTTCCTTTGAAGTATGTGGCATCTTCCCATTGTTTTCGTACAGAGGCGGGTGCTGCCGGAACTGCAACTAGGTAAGTCAAGCACAGCCCATTCATCTAATCTCGTGACTCTAGCTGCCTATCTCCATCTCTGTTGCACTAGGCGAAAAATTCTAAATGTTTATGTATCCATATTTTCTCTGGCAGATGATTTTACTTTGTCATTAGGACTATTTAGAGTGCCCAATGCAAGTACCTGTCCCTTGAAATGTGGTATGGAAACATCACTTTATTACTTAAGTTTTGTTTAGACATTCTGACGGTTAAATCTGCCTATCCACTTATAGTTTATCTGCAATTAAAATGTAATTATCTTAACTGCATTTTCAGACTCAGACTTAACTAAGGGTGTGGGCCCAACAAAAAAAAAAATGCCTTAGGCCAACTAATTCTTGTTTAATGTCAGATAAAGTTTTTTACTAAGGCACTCGCATAATGCTGCCTAATAAGTTTCTGTAGATTGTAAATGAGGATGAAAGTACTTAATTTGTTATAACTTTAATTGGGTCGCAGGATCAAATCGAGGGTCCTAGGAACATAATGTTAAAAGCGAAAGGGGTCCAAGTATTACAATGTATGTTGGGGGATCCCAGGCTCTTTAAGTATTGGAGAGGCAAAGACGAGGAGGGCCTTCATGTAAACTTTCTGTGGAAATCTATCTCAAGCTATGTTGTTGTCATGCCTTTCCTTCGTGAGCTAGTGGCTTGAGACAGGGCCTGATTATTGTAGACTTAAATGACGAAGATCCCCTCACTTAAATTTCACCATGCACTCTAACTTATCTTCCTCTCTCATATTAACTAACAACTCTGAAGAGAAATTCTAGAAAATCGCAAGAAACTCTAACGAGTTCATATGTTTCTTTTCACCATGTAGAAATCCTACTTGTGTACCTTTCGTGTTTGATGAGTGAAAATGGGAAACCTTTGTTGTTGCCAGTCCATGACTAATATGAGTGCTCTAGACCGGTGGAATAATTATGTACCTACACACATGTATGTATCTACTTCCATATTCGTGCTTGAGGAAAAATGGGCATAGAAAGAGTGGTGCTTTGCTTTTTTTTGGATTGGAGCATCGCTGATCTTTTTCTCTTTCCACTTTATCGAGAAGTTGCTTCTTTTTCAGCTCAAACTTAGGCCATCACTTTTGGGGACATTTTTCGTCCTGTTGCTTATGTAGATATTACTCTTTGGCTGTGGAAGTAGCAACATCCTATGATTTACTTGAATGTAAGGAGATGTGGTTGAGTGATGGGAAAGTGAAACTTTTGTTTTTGGCCAGAAATTGAAAGTGAAACTTTTAGTTCTCGTTGCTATCAGTTTTACACTGCAAATTAAGATCCCAAAGTCTGATATCTTTGTCATTGAGCAAGTTGAAGTTTTTCATTTGATTTAGTTTTGAAATATCAGCAGTTGGAATAACGACAAGAAAGTGTACCATATAATTTACCATTGCCATCTTGATATTTGATAACCATGTTCAGCTGTTCCTGACATGTGTCTGTCCATTTCATGGTTTCTCGCTGTAGCTTCTCTTCTCTACAAACAGGTCCTGTAGTTCTCTGCTGTGTGATAATTTACGCGACTATTCAATGCAGGGGTCTCTATCGTGTGCACCAATTTAGCAAGGTTGAGATGTTCGTTTTATGTCGACCAGAGGAAAGCGATTCATATCATGAAGAGCTCGTCAGAATCGAAGAAGAACTCTTCTCATCACTAGGATTGCATTTTAAGTATGGTTCTCTTTCACCGTCGTAACACTTGTCTAAAAAATTAACTTAGAGGCCATATGAATTTCGAGCTTCTTTGCAGGACTTTGGATATGGCGACGGCAGATTTAGGTGCACCTGCTTATCGTAAGTTTGATGTGGAGACATGGATGCCCGGTTTAGGACGATATGGAGAGGTTAGCTGCTTATTAGTTTTGTTTGGCATTACTTCCTGCTTCCTTAACTTATCGGAAGTGTATCAATCGTTGATGAATATAACTCACCTCATTGTTGTTTGATGAACGAATTAGATATCAAGTGCTTCAAATTGTACGGACTATCAAAGTCGTCGATTAGGAATCCGGTATCGGCCCTCAGAACCACCGTCGTCAACTCCTAAGAAGGGTAAAGGCAACGTTCCTACACAGTTTGTTCACACTTTAAATGCGACTGCCTGCGCAATACCCCGGATGATTGTGTGTATACTGGAAAATTATCAGCAAGAAGATGGCTCCATCGTGATTCCCGAGCCATTGCGACCATTTATGGGTGGGCTTGAGCGAATTACTCCAAAGTCCCATTAGATCAATCTCATGGCTCTATCTGTATTTTATTTTTGACTTTTACAGGGGATTAAATGTCTGCAATTTTGTTTTTGTCTTCAAAATATTGAGGTAGGGGAGGCAAGTGAAATCTCCGTCACTGAAGGATCACTGCCTTGGCAATTTTTCGTTTCGCATTTCCATTGTTAAAATAGTTTCTTAATAACAGATATATTCTACTTGAGTTAATCTTATGAAGATAGAAAAGTTGGGATTGATCCCGCCGCGGCTTGTTAGTTCAAAATTCACGGGGTTAAACCAAACTCCGTTCTCTTTCCTTAGCGGTAGACTAGTCTTTATCAACTAGCCTCGACATCATTCTTGGTGCCCAATGAGCCTTGTGATTGATCTTAGCAAGGAAAGACGTTCTTGGATTGGCCAATTGTCTTCCCTTTCCACAGGGCAATCATTCAAAGAATACGTATTTCGAAGTGACTCTGGTTCATGTGGCTTACGAACCTTGCACCATAAGGTGGTCTTGTTTTAATGGAAGGCGATACTCTTTTTGGAAGGCACTGAGAAAACAAGAGATCAAGCACTAATTTAACAAGTAACACACGAAATGGTAAAACATGATAATCTAATAAGTTACCCTCGTCAATGTTTATGTAGAATACAGGTGAACGATAGAATGGCACAGTGAATCTATGCGCCATGGGGAAAGCTGTTGAAGAGAGATGTGAAAACTGTGCCAGAATTTGTTTATGCCCTCTCTCTGTTGCGCTTGCGGAGATCAAATACATCCGACGACTTCTTTCCCTCACAATTTGAGCTTTCTCAAATCAACCTTTGGAACCGGGTAGGTGTATGCTTCGTAATTGATTTGTTGCCCCAAGCTACTTAATTTCGTCAGAGTAGTTATCAAATCGACCTGTAAAAGGACCAGGTTAAGATTAACGTCGGAGTGAAGCGAATGCCACGATTTTAAGACTCTTACATTAACTATTCTTTTTGGCCAACAAAAATTGATTGCGATTCAGAGATCTGGTTTTTTTCTTGAGGCACAGAAGGCCATAGTATTGTTTTTCTTCTGTTGAAGGAAGAGATTATTCTTCACCACCATGATGGCAAATATCAAGTAGAGCTTTCCCATACTGAAAAGAGCCACTAGTATAACCAACCTCATAATCTGTCTCTGACACTGTCTCTCGGCTTCTTTGGTATTTTTGAACCCATGGAGACACATCTGGATCGGTGGCTAATAGTGTCTCTGTTGCGTTCTGATCAGGACCCAGAAACAAAGACATCACTGCTAGCTGTTCAGTCGAGAAGATAAAAGCAGAGTTAAATGAGCAAACATGCACGGTGTCCTACTGAGGATAGGAGATGAAAATGAGTAGTCGGTCCTGCAATGAAGATTGATTTACGAAATGATTTATTGCCGCCATATAACAGAGTTTAGCCAGTCAGGCATTGGGATAATGATAGATATATTAAGATTGATTTAAAAAATGATGTGGCAAGCTTCAAGTTGCCATTTAAGCAAGTGGGTCATATTCAAAACCCAATAGTAATATGTCACATCACTTGAGAAATCAATTTTGCAAACCAATCTGCGTGCTATTCTACTTCCAGACATCAACTTCTGAGCAGTCATTTGAAAAAGTCAACACCGCCACTTCATTTAATTAGGTTAACCAGCCATAGTTTCCATGCAGTCCATCATTAACAACCAGTTTTCAAGATTGACGGGAAGCGACACTGAGAATGTTTAAATCTCATTACAAGACTAATCTGCAAATAGAGATCATTTCACGGAGTACCATCTCAAATCTCTATTTTTGAGCTTTGAAAAAAATTTCAAAAAATCTATGGTTGCAGAAAATGATATATGGTATGGAAATTTAAGAAAACAATCTAGCTAATTCAGAGAATGACATTAACAGAATGGACAAATGAATCATCTAATATATCTGAATGCAATACGCATCATGAAACTGCTTGCTAGCTGCATGTCTAACGGTTTTTGGAAATAATAAAGATAGCCTCGTTTTCCCATCGCGGTTTTGTAGATGAAAATCTTCGTGCATAAAGAGAACAATATATGTATGGGAGTATCGAAAATTCCTGCATAAGTAGTAAATGTTCTCCTGAATATACCTGCCGAGGACCAAACCCAATGGCTGAGTATTTATCTTTCATTTCCTTCACACTGGCCTTCTCCCACTGGGGGACCCTACCTTCTGGATCTGGTTCCGCAGTGTCTGACCTCCCAAATTGTTTGTCAAACAAGCCCCACTACATGATCGGGCGATATACATAATGTGGAAATCAGAACTAAAAATATGAAAGTTATTTGAGAAACAATTAGTCAAGGCAGTTGTTATGTTTTTCATAGGTGCATTTCCAATATATTCCAGAGGAAAAATTGGTAAACCATAGGGATCATTTTTTTCTAAACAGGTATTC
Source organism: Syzygium aromaticum (assembly GCA_024500025.1). NCBI lineage: Eukaryota > Viridiplantae > Streptophyta > Magnoliopsida > Myrtales > Myrtaceae > Syzygium > Syzygium aromaticum. The sequence goes on from CM044890.1 coordinate 7,300,616, forward strand.
AGGAATAAAGCTATTGAATGAACATAGCAATGGTGAGCTACGACAAATGGTCAATAACAAGGTACTTTATGGCAATCGTCAGATGAAGCAGTACATGTTGAAACAAATCCTTTGTCTGCTGTTAACATGAAACCATTTTTCAAATATTACCTGAGAAACTACTGCGGCAAGTAAATTTTAGCCTCATGTATGTCTCATCCTAAACTACTTCATCTCACGAGATACACTGACTATAAGTTATGCAGTGCCACATTACAAATCCTAAATTACTAGTTGTAGGAAATATTATTCCTATTTGGTTGGTGATTATACACTATAAAATTCGGTGGCAAACACATATATGCCTCCATGCACACAATGAATTAGAAATTACCTGTCCGTTGGAACCATAGGCAGTGTAGAGCAAGTTCCCTTTCTCTTCATTCCCACCACATTTGCGAATGGCTGCAGCGAGAAAGGTAGCCTTGGCTGCACTCTGCGCTGTTTATAGGGGGAACTTTAATTAGAATTTCCTTCTATCGATAAGCTCACAGAATTGAGACATAATCCACTTTTAATACATAACACGAGATATTCAATACCAGATCTCCAAGCCTAATGGCACTAGTAAATGCTTCTTCTCTAGGGTCTATTCTAGAAGGTACTAACAGAAGTTCAGACTGAGTGCAGCATTTTATGCTAGTGACATGCAACTTAGCTATGTAACATGTACAAACCTGCATACTGTATAAGATCTGCGTAGGATATGGGTCCACCCTTGGAATAAGAATCTATTTCCTTCTTAGCTTCTTCCAATAAGTTCATAGCAGCTGAAAGCCGCTTATTCTCAGGTCTGCTAATCTCTGAGCTTCAAGAAATAACAATTCATGACATTGAAAATCACAGTGAGTCTCGTCTAGGAGATTAAAGATATGCCGCAAAAGCATGAAATTTTAAACTGGAAGATACACGTGTTATGTTCTAAAGAACTTGAATACATGGGAACCATCCTGCAGGGAAATCAAGTTTTCTCCTTCTATTTTCCTCCATTATCTCTAGATGCTCAGCTTCTAGATTCTCTAAATGGAGATTTCTGGATAACATTGAATAAAAAATACAGAACTGCATATAAAAGCATTAAGAAATTACACTTGGATCTCGACATTGAAACGAAGACCTCGCTAGAATGTAATTCTGAGAGCAAGCCAGTCGTGTGAAGTGTTCAACCCACAGAAAGTCCAAATTAGGGGGCTCACTAAACCCAACAAACTGAATATTCTGATCTGCGCTATGATCATCAACTCACATCAGCATTCATGTTTTAATGTGACAAGTACCTGAACCTTATGGATCCATTTGGGCCACCAGATTTTGAGGCCTGCAAACTTAAGGGAAAATAAATCAGCATCCAATCTTCACCTCATCATAAGTTTCAACATGTAAAATTCATCCGTCTGACCTTGTCATAAGTCATAGCATCATTTAATGCCAACGTCAGCAAAGATGGGATAAGATCTGGACTTCCCTGAAATGAGTCCAAGAGACAAAAAAGTTATAAAATTGCATCGGAGTGTAGCGTTCTAGAAAATGTGTAACGAAATCAAGTGAGCCAAGATCATGTCGTTAAATGCCAATTATTAATGAGCAAAACAAAATTCACCTTTGTAGCCGAGTAAAGGGTGCCCTTGACACTTGCTGAGGAAAAAAGAAGAAGTCAATTCGATTCGATTCTGGAGATTCATATACAATGCACTAGCATAGAAAGAGAAGCAACTCTTCGATGGGCTTACAAAGAAACTCGGAACGCTGCCGGCGTTGGATCAAATCAGCAGCATGAGCCAATTCAACAAACGATCCGGAGCTTGCTATCAGTTCCTGAGAGATCACAACTGGCAGAAACTCATCATAATCCACACTAAAAGAATGGTTCGTCATTGACTCATTTACACAAACCAAAAGGCAAATGGCAAACCAGAATGAAATCTCAATCGTGACCGAACAAACAGATAAGCACCCAATCTAATCTCATGGTCCAATCAAATGTGCTGCAAACAAGAACCCTATTATGACCCCCTCCAAAGCCCAACTCACTCAATAGACAGAAGATCGCATTCACGGAGCTCAACGCAGCCGACGCATGGTTCGACAGAAACTGCACTTACAACGCCGATACCAGCGCCGACGCATTTAAGCACGTCCCGTCGGCTCAACTCCTCGCCACCGGCGAAACCCTTCTCCGTCTTGTAGCGGACAACAACCTGAACGCCGGCGACCGGGAAAGGACAACGAGCGTTACGCCGATCAGAACAGGAACTAGCGCTCAATCCATGCAGCGCCGAGCACGGACGCCGACGAGAGCAATTCGAAATGCAGATGTCGAAAACAGAAAGCAGGCTGGGCGAGGAAGAGGGGGGGGGCGGGAGAAACTAACGGAGCGAGCGGGGGGTCTGACGGAGGCGGCGGAGGACGAGGAGGAAGGAGAAGGAGAAGCTGCTTGAGCTTGAAGTGGGAGCAGGGAAGGCAGGGTCGAGACGAAGGACGCGCCCATCATCTTCTCCTCCTTCCTCCTCCCTCCTCCTCCTCCAGTCTTCTTCGCCTTGCTTCGGAGATGGAGAGTCGATCGAGGGGGAATGCTTGCGGAAGCTTCGGGGGCGGATGTGTGGAGGAGTCGGGGGGTCATGCGCTGCTGCTTGTGTTATCCATATCCGATTCTCTCGGCGCCGAGTCCCAAAACGCTGGGAGGAGAGAAGAGATGAGGAAATGTCGGGCGGGCCCGCACATCCGCGTCGGCGGTCATTGCCCCAATCAGGAAGCGACACGTGGAGCCGCGCCGACACGGCCGGCCGCGCAGAAAATTTGATTCCCCCTCTCCCCTTCCTTGCGAGAAAAATGTTCGCTTTTAATAGATCTGCATGCACATAGTTATTGTGCTGGACTAGACGTGTCGCGTTCATACTTATTCCGCTATCTCTTTTCTCCCCTTTTTTATTTTTTATTTGTCCTTTTGAATTTGCCTCAGATTTTGGATCCTCTCGGCTCTCCTCGTTGCTGCTCTGGCATTCGCCTTCAGATTTTGGGGCTCGCTCGGTGCTCGGCTGGTCGTTGGTCCCCGGCCCCTCGCCTTCTCTTACCACGATACTGTGTAAGGTCCAAGAAGGGTGAGCTTCAGGTCCACGTAGAATGCTGGTTGAAGCTGAAAAAATAAGAAAAAAAACGAAGGAGAAAATACTACATGCCGAAGTAATGCCGAAACGGCAAACGAGCGGTCGTTTTGGTTGTCCTTTGCTTTCCTCATTCTTCCACACTCTGTCTCTATTTCTCTCCCTCTCCTGTACATTTGCTACTCGCCCTCTCCTCGTCTGTCGTCATAAAAAAAACCTGTAATTCCAAATAGAACAGTCTTAGGGTTAGCCTGCTCTTCTTGCCTGCATTGGACTGCTCTCGAATTGACAAAAGAAATCGCCCGGTTTAAGTCAGGTGAAAAAAACCCCTTTGATTCGTCTTTCTTTTTGTATTCCTGTTAAAAACTCACTAGAAAATAAGGAAACTTTCGCGAAATTTTTAATGAGCTATTCTCTGTTTTCTTTTGCTCGATTTTTTTCATTTGGTTTGTTCGATCCTCTTTTCATAGCGATTCACAAGTGGGACATGAATTTCTTGTCACATTTTTCCCGTCTTTAGTTGATGCTCTATGCGAGTTTTGATTTTGGACTCCATGGAATAATTCAATGGAAGAAATTTCTCATGCGGAATTGTTGAAATCTCTGTATTTTGATTCTTTTGCTCTCAATCAATTATAATTGTGCATGCTTTTTGATGTGAGCATGACATGGGAACAAATTCCAGATGAGGTTCTCATCTAATTTTGTCGAGCAAAGATGCAAAGCCTCTTTTCGAAGTAATGGATCCGCCACATAGCTTCACATCCAAGTAAGCGTCATCCCATTCCCACGCACGTTCTGGCACGATTTCCTTCAACCTCCGATGACTCGCGTAGAGCAGTAGAACAGCGGGAGTAACCGCACATAGAGAAGCGTGGATTGTGGAAAAGCAATAATAGAATTATTGCATCCTAAATGAATTTCATCCAATCAATCTCCCTATACCTGCCATCTCCTCAAAGATTTTGCCTCGATGATAAAACGCAAGGCCCATCTTAAGGGATCAAACTACCCCTGCTTTGCTCATTGCAAGCGCATTTCACTTCCTGTGCACAGCCCCCTCCTACCTAGTTCTAAAACTCAGTATATACAAGTTCCGCATTCCTATCTATTCACTGCAGTCAGTCCCAAGAGCTTGAGGTGCCTGAAGCAGTCAGTCCCAACAGATTTCTTCTTCTGGGAGCAGTTTCCGCTCCACATGATCTACCTGATGTCAACTGATGCAATCACTTCACTCCGACATAAACAATCTGGCAAAGGATTCTCGTAGAACGCCTCCTCCGAACGAAATCTGTCCATGCCCTTTGTTCCTGAGATGGGGCCTTTCCTCTTCCGTGGGGACCCTTGCCTGAAAGACAAGAAGATGCTACTCCAAAATTAATATGGGATCTGAAACTTCTGCCAGCCCACCACTTTAGAAGTTACACTCATGTTAGATCCATAGTTTCTAATCTCGACACGAATTTAGTGCACAGGTTCAGACCCCAACATACCATCTGCTTACATATAGCAATAGCATTTCAACGCCACTAGGCTAAAATAATGTTGTTGCACTGTGAAGAAGATCGACAAGCTACATCTAGATTATTGGATGCAATGAAAAGGGAAAGCAAGAATTTGAAGAAAAAGGGTGACCAGACAAGGTCTAGTGTAGCAAAACATATTTCTTGGGTGGAAAAAATCAATAAAGAAATTCTATCTTCGCTACTCAGTTTTTAGAATCTATTAATGCAATCAAAGCACTGCATGATGTACCGTCTTTTCTGGAGTTCGGCAACGCGATCTGATAACCTACTTCCTTCTTTCAGAGTCCCCTGCTCAATTTTGTCAAATAGACGAACAAGAGCTTTCCTGGGATACAAAAGAAAAAAACATGAGTTTATGACCGTGGACTGACAGTTAAGTGTGACAAAAGGACAAGAAACTTTGTTGCCTGTCAGGTGATATTGTCTTTCTATGCCCCAAAAAGCGGCGGTGACCTCCGACTGCCCTTGCCATATTTCCTGAGTAGGATGGAATGAAAACATCACTCTCCACAGATACAATGTAATCCAGTGCTGCCATTTGAGATGCATGATTCATAAAAGGTTTCAGCTCCTCGACTGATGCTAGTTTTTCCTGCAAAGACATAGCAGGAGTATCAGGTGCTAGTTTTCTACAAATGCCTCCAATTACATCATACTATTACAACTACAGAACAATTGTCCTCTGAAACCAGCACCAACGATACATTGGCACTCCTTACCAAAAAAAAAAACGATAAATTGGCACTAAAAGTGGCATAGCGGTTTACACTTTCAACGTTTCACTTGTGCTTCTACATTTGAAGTCGGAAATTTTCCCCATAATGTTTTGAAAATTACAATGATCGGGGCAACTTAGAATAAGCGCTGTTCTTGGTTGCCCAAACAGGCACATAAATAGGAGAATAAAATGATTTATCAAAGAGATAAATATGCTGTCAAAATTTCTTCACTACAACCGAGATACCGCAAGCATCAATAACTTCAACTGAATGATCATGATATCAGATGCCAATTCTGATAGAGATACCCACTATCAACTACTGGAGGCCATATGTAGCATATTCTAAACACGTGGAACATCACAACAGGGTTCAATACTCACAACCTGACTATGAGACCAATCAGGGATGAGCTTTGATCATCTTAAAATGCGTTGGCAAGATTCATACCGACAGTGCACTTATAAGCATAATTATACCTGAACTAGTGAGTAAAGAATGCCATGTCAGGAAAAGAAATCCATGGTGGATTGCGTTCATGTTGTCACAGGTTTAAAAATAGCAAAGCAGGTAAGCTAATGGTCTTTATATCACACTAAACTGATGGTAGGTATTGTACTCAAAATACATTTTGCTCAAGAATTTTAGAACTGCCTACTCTAACACATTATTCTAATTGAAAAGTCAGACACACTAATCAACACTGTTTGGCAAGAGCTTACAGTCTACACATTAAGATTGCTTTTCACCAATTTGGGAATTCTTTAACAGAAATGCCTCCACATCAGACAGTAAACTTCAGTGAAAAAAAATGGTATTAGTAGACGATATGACAAGCGAGGAAATAAGCATGACAAACAAATAAAAATGAAAGGCAGGTTGAGACCTTGCTCATCAACATCGGATAGTGGGACTGTAGTTCAGTCATATGAGAGTCGCCTCCATATATTTCTCCAGCGGCGACGTATATAGGTGTATGGGGTGGATACCCGAGGGCTGTGAGAAAAATTGCAACCTCCTTTGGAGTTAGAGGGCAGTATCCTTTAGATCTCTGCTCAGTAGAATTAATATTCTTTATCTTCCAATGCAGAGTGTTCTCCCTACAAGTTCTGGGCCCATTATTAATCTTATAAGCGAAAAATTGGTAATGAGGATGCTATGTATATGGTGCGCTTCTCACATGCGCTCATACCTAATTATCCGCAGTTCTTTAGCTTCAGCAGCTGATAAACCATGCGTACACCCACTAAAGGCAAGCATGTCCTTCTCATACCGCAAATGAAGAGCAATATAAGGACCATAAGATCTCATCCGCTCAACCAGCAACTGTAGTATTTATGGCACGATTAGCATGTAGAAGTCACAGGAAACGAGAGAACAGCCATTACTAGATCAACTAAGTTTGTAAGTTACTTTCATACCTTTCCCATTGCTTCAATATGGGGTGCAAAACGAAGGGCCTCATAACAAGCACGACAGCGTAGCTTTTGAATGGCTGATGGAAGATTATTATTTGCAAGACGAGAATCTGACTTTGAAGCTCGTATTACCTGTTGAAATTGAGTGTCATCCTTTCATTGCACCGTTGGATATTAGATTCGTGGTAAAAGTTTCTATCAAATGTACCTCATAATATTCCCACTTGCCAGCTATCTCCTTGTGATAGTAATCCATGCCAGACCAACTTTTAAATTCCTTCACTAACTTTGTGGTTTTAGCCACTTCCTTGGGAAGCTTCTTTACAACTTTAACATCATTAGCTAAAGTGCTTATAAAATGTTCTTCATCAAAGATATCTGAAAAGTTGCTGCAAATGAAGCACTGAGATCAGTTTCAAGCATATTCTGTCAAATCTGAGCCATACAGTATCTTATAAACAAACAGACTAAGAGGATGAATATCACGTTACCTAGAATCTCGCCAAAAAGAACCTTTATCTAGTTCAGGAATCACCAAAGTAGCATTTATTATACGAGCTACAGCAACCATGTCACATATCTGCATAGAAATGAGATTGCTTTACAGATCCATTCAGCAGCAAAGCAATCTTAATCGTCTTTAAAATGATCATAAAGTTAATCAGGCAATTCCATCTAATGTGTATAATCTAGACCTTCTTGACCAAGTGACACTAGATGTTTTGACGCTAGCAGCAAGCTGTAAAATTAGGAAGTTTAGAGTGCAAAAGAAAAAACCTTTTATTTCACAGTATTCTGATCTGTTCAACCCAGAAACTGGTGCTCGTAATTTTTTAAACTTTCCTCAGATACCTTATCACCAACAAAGTAGCCAGATGATTTCTTGTTTTTTTTTCTGGTGGGGCTAAGGAATGGTTAACACTTCCATTTCTCATAGAGAAAAAATGGAATGAGCATCGGCATGCTCGTAACATATTCAGAAGGGGGGGAGCTAGCTATTGAGTTTCAAAATGTTGTCATCAGAATCGCTCAATGATGAACATGTTAACGTAGATTCCTTATTCCATATTTACATTGCAATGATCTTAATGGAAGATAAAAGATGCCATTGCATTGAATAAGTGCAAGTCTTATCAGTACAAGGAGCATTCACACACCCCAGCTCGCATCTGATTAAGTCCGCCATTGGTATGGACTAGAAGGTAACCTTGTGATGCTGAAGGAACTGACACAGGAAAAACATTTAAAACATCATTAGAAAGATATCTGTTCCGCAAAAACATGAAGACAACAATCATCTTACCTGTATAATTTGTGCTAGGACTTATACATGGCATGAAATCACGGTTTGATGGAGGCTTCCAGAGCTTATCAAAATCCGAACTCCAGTCAGCACTGTTCATCTGTCCAGTTATAAGAAGTTACATGTAACGAATGCAGGGTACACTAGATCGCTCATCGCTGTCCAACTAAGTCTGGCAAATTCAAATCCTTGCTTTTAGACGGAGCCCTTGAAGCACGAATGAGTTGATTCTGGTCACAACTTTGGAAGAGCATTTCACTTCAAAACATTACTTAAATTACCAACCCTTTACTTTTACATGAATCTATGATCCAGTGACTTTTCTTTTTTCTTCTTTACAACTAAAAACAGCTATGAGAACATGAAAAACGTTAGAGTAAGAGATATGCAAGACCTTGCGAGAAGACCCTGGATTTTTCGAAAATCGAGGTGGAACGAGTTCCTTCGTCCAGCTCTGCTCACTCCCCTGTCTCTGGTATTGCTGCACAATACAAAATAATAACCAGATCGTTAATCAATCTCAGTCAGCGATTGAGAACTATTCAACTACGCCAAATCGTCACGCAAAGTCAATCAACAGATTCAACGCGCTATGCCCAGACGCAAACAAACACAGTCCAACGCCGAGTCCACGAAGTACCAAACAACCAAACGACCCGAAAGCATACTCAAATCGCCAATATTTGCTCTCCAGACTGCATGCGAACGGCGAAGAACAATGAAACGCAACGCCGAGATCGCACCGATTTCCCGATATGCACGCCACGCGAACAGAGACAAGCAAAACCAAACGCAGAAAGAATCGAAAGACACGCGATCGCAACCGAACGAAAGACCCTAACCAACGGCCAGAACCACCAAAACCGCACCGGACGAGAGCAATGCGACGAGCGCTGAAGCGAGCGAGGCGCCACCTTTGGGAACTGCGGAGCGCCGGAGACTCCGGCCGGAGGAAGCACGCGGACGTGCCCAGACAACAGAGCGACCATAGCGACGGCGCATATGGCGCACGTCAGCAGCTTCCGGAGCGGCAGCGGCAGGGCTCGTCTCCTCCGCTTCGTCATCGCCGTCGTCACCCCCCCCCCCCGCCCCCCTCTCTCTCTCTCTCTCTCTCTCTCTCTCTCGGCAGCCCCCGCGCGCTCGGAATCTAAAGAGAAGCGGAAGAGAAGGCGCCGCCGCCACCGTCCGCCATTGACGCCGCCGGAGAAAAACCGACGCGAGAGAGATCGGGAGGGCTCCGGCGGAGAGAGACGGGAAGGGAAGGAAGGAGAGGAACTGCGGAAAGGCGTTGGGCTTCTTTGCTTCTCCGCGTGTTCTCTTCGGTTTGCTTCCCGTTCAGTTTCGCCGAGTCGGTTTTAAATACGTCTCTCGTGGCTTTCTTTTTCTTTCTTTTTTTTTTTCTTTATAATTTTAAATAACGACACAAATTGTCCTTGAATTTTAGGTCAACATGCAACCTGATCCCTAAATTTTTAATTTATTCAATTTAGTCCCTAAATTCCTGATAAATATTTAAATTAGTCCCTAAATTATATAAAAATATATATAATGTTATCCTTCAGGTAAATTAAGTTAGCGGACAACATTAAACATTATCATACAATATAAGGGATTAATTTGAATATGTATAAAAAGTTTGGGGATAATATTGCACGTTAGGCTAAAATATATGGACTATTTTTTATTATTTTCTCTTTTATTTTTGAAGCATATCTGTTTTATTTATTTACGTTTTTTTGGGGTTTTGGCTGTGTCTAGTTCTCCAGCAACTTGAAGACCGGCCAAATAGGAAAGGGAAACGTTGTGCAACGATGGACATAATAACCAATGTGCGAATAGGAAGCGACAAGGAAAAGAGAACAATCACTATCTGAATTTTTTTTTTCTAACGTTATATATAATAAAGGCTTGGCATGGTCCATGGCAGCAAGGCATTACATGCGATCTCGAGACAAGGTCGTCAACATATGAATGTGGACATTAAAGAAAATAACGCGTCATAATTAAAGAAAATCTCTAATTTCGTTAATCAAACGGCCCCTCTTGATTGCCTAAAGAAATTTCTATGCATAACCGATCGTAACTCCTCAAAACCACCTCCGAGATTGCTCAAGAAAATAGCTACTCTTTGATGGTGTGTGTTCTTTTAAGCTCTACATCTTTTTGTGGGGGCAAAGCATGATGATATTCAATTCATTCTTTCAATTTACCATTTTTATTTGCATCAATGCATAATCCAGAATTCTTATTTTTGATCAAGTTAGTTGGTGGTGCCAAATTAAAGGGATTTCTTTTTTGCGATTTTTCAATTTGATGGAAGATCTCATTAAAAAAATTAGTTGCAAAACGATTTCGAAACGTAATTAGTTATGAATTATCATAGTGATTTGTCTGGATTTTATAATTTTGCTTAAATTAAATTATAGGCACCACATTAGTAAACAGAGATCAATAGTTAACTTTAGAGAATTCATTCTTTTCCAAATAAGAGTCAATTATCAGTAAAGATAAAGAGATAAAGAGATATACGGCTAGCTCTTTTGCAGTTCTTTACTTATGCCTGTCGTTTACCAATTGGATAAAGTGAGAGTTTATGTCGTGTTTAAAAATATTTTTTTATGTACTTAAAGTTAAAACTTTTACGAGGTGCACACAAGTAATAATTAATTTTTTAACCCATCTAACACGAGAACCGGTCCTAAACAAGACCTTAAAAGACATCGTCTGAACTCTGGGACGTTCAATTTAGGGGTATTTCCTAAGAAGAGGAAAGTCCTAATTAGGGATGCGGGGCGTGCGAGTACCAGCACATTAAAATAAACTACACATCTTATAGAACTGAGGAAATCGACTTTAATAATCACTTTTTTGGGAACAATATGTGCTTGGATTTTAATAAAGGGGAAATTAACTTTTATTGTGGGTTGGAATGTCAATTTGCAACAAGAAATCACAAGAAAATGTGACATGATCTCAACACGTGAGCTCAGCGAAATTCCAATCTATGTCTAAGGTAGTACCGGAGAATTTCTATGTACTTAACTCTTGTGAGGTGTGTATTTTTCACAAGTTCTGACGTAACAATATACATCGGTCGAATGTATGCACTTAAATTTAACCTTTTTCAGAGTGCGTACCAATGGAACTGACAGCATAATTTGATCCCGGCATTAATTAGGTTGCGTTAGCTCACGTTAATCCCGCGAATGCGAAAGCCGTGTCAGCTTGCCCGCTGCGATAGATGATGATTCGCATTCAAGTTGTGATCGTGTGATACTAGATCGACATGCGGGTCGATTCGCTCATCGAAGACACACTGATTTCGGCCTTCTTCCTTTCCTTCTAGCTAGGCTGGTGAAGACATTCTAAATCGAAGCAAGTACTGATTTTCTTTTGATAAGCGAGCACGATGTATTGATTGGATCAACGAACAACACGCTGCAGAGCACTTATATTGTAAGAGATTGCTGTTTTAATGGGAGCTCTTGCTAGTATTTAAGAAGTAGAGAGAGCTGCCTTTACGTCTGCTCTTGCATTGACCAAGTTTGTCAATCAATGCTTAGCTTAGCTGAAGAAATGGGTGGGACAAACACAGTGTGGATCTCAAGATTAAGGCATCGGCCACATTGAAATTTTGCATTAACTAATGATGGCGAGGCTGTGCGCCTTGCATGTGCCAATTATCTGTTTAGGGGCAAGCCATCCGCATTTCCTCCTCTTTTTCATTAGATTTTTTTATTAACGAGTATCTTAACAGCGCTTGTCGAATACCCAAATAAAAAGTTTTGTTACGTCCAAAATGCCATTTTTTTCTTATTTTATGCATCGCAGTGTATTGAGGACGAAAATCTTTCATTATCGGTTATGATTGACAAGTGCCCTTATGGTAAAAGTGTCGTGATGTTAGTGTGAGCGATTGCCTGATTGGAAAATAAGACCATCTCGACACCTAACGACCAAAAGCGTTTCTTTTTTCAGGGAACGGAGTAGTTAGATGTGTAAGCCAAGCAGGAAAATCCGTAACATGTCGGAGAACCGCAATATGGTCCAATGTGCACACGGTCATATGTGTGAAACGAGATCAATTCATAATTTGATGTTGGTATGGATATGCCCGGCTGGCTCGCAAGTGGAATGTACAACACTAACTGCGAAGTGGGGACGAAAACGAAAGGTTTAGGAGATGGGAAAAACGATGGATCAGCGCAAAATAATGCAAAACCTAGGACCTATCACCTGATTCCGTGCCAAGATGATCGCGATGGCATTGGTTACGTTCCCTTCTAAGATGTCTTTCCGTGACGTGTTTCCTACGAAAGGCATTGGCATCCAGCAGAAGGCTCCGTGGCTGGCAATTGTGTATGGATCGGTACTAAGTATATAGTAGCTCGAGATCATTGGGGGGCAAATTATTGTGTTGATCGGTTGGAAATCAAGGATGAAAACGAGTGCACCCCGATCCATTTTCTTCTGGGTATTATTGGTGGATTGTATTGGGGTTTTGAAATGACACTACAGATGGCGAAATTATTGATAATTTAGTATTAAAGCTATAGATTTAGACGTGATTAAGTGCTGTGGATGTGACTGCACAGAGCCTGCACGACCCTCTTCCATCTTGTTCATGAAACGAACTTTGGCACATGATTCATGAGTTCTTTGTCAGCTTTCATTGGAGTTGATTGCCATTAGAGTTTTATTGATGCTTCTGGAGGAAGTTTCGAAATGGTTAAATTGTCTCGAGAATTCGATAGATCCCTTTTGTTGTTCCGAAGAAATGTCCGGACATGCACTCTATAAAACGATTAGACATTGCTTACCACTGAAAAAACTATCGAAAACCCAACTCCATCATCATCGTTGTGACCGTCGATGGTCCAAAATTTCTACGATCCAAACAAAATAGAATTTCTTTTCATGCCAAGGAATAGTATTATTTGGAATGAGAATCCATTCGAGGATTCAGTGTCGTGGGACCAAACGAGAGACCTTAGAGTGATCTATAACGATGTTTTTGTTTTGTTTTAGAAAGTGAGATTTTCATGTATTGGACAAACGATGGGCAACTATTTGTATTCACTCGGTTTGTCTGAAAACGCAAGACTTAGTCCCAAACGCACAGAGAGAATAGCTAGTATGAAGCATGCCAATTTGACAACTTGTTTCAATCTAGGGATCCTAAATTTTCAAAAGAAGCACCCAAGTGGTTTTTTTCTGGGTAAGCTGCGATGTATATATAGTTTGACGATCTCTCTCTCACCGCACGTGGAATGTGGAGCCATCGAAATATTTAAGTAATCTAAGATGAATAATGAGGATTTTAGTTTGACGGAGGACTTACCTCGAGCTTTTAGTACTATCATATGCTTAGTTCGGGGAAAAATACTATGCTTACTAAAATCAGGTCTACAAAGTGACGTGTCGAGCTGTTATCGATTCTGGAACACGACCAGCTTGTTTTAGAGTCCCATGCACGGTCCGACGCAGCAATCAATATATAGCAACTTTGTGAACCAGTCTGCCTTGTAGCCCGGTGCTTGTTTATATCTGTCGAAGAAGTCAATGGGATTGAAAGGTAGGCAAACGCCAAGCTGTTCAAAACCCACCATTTCTGGTGGCGCGAATGGCTCTCCATGTATGCGTGTCGTTCCATTGACGCCAACAGGTCTTTGCGTTTTCGGTCTTTTGTTAAGGCTTCGATTAAATCTTTGGGTGGCTGAAGATGACTTGGACCCGGCAATTTAGCAAGAGGCCAATGGCCGTTGAGGTCAAGTTCAACCCCTAAATCAGAAGCAAATGGAAAAATGCAGAAACCACCAAGTAGTCATCATCGCTCGGTGCGCACTGAGGTTGACGTAGGATCGAATGGGTCAACCTCCTCACCCTTAAGCCAATGCACCACTTGGGAAGTACATAGGAGAGAATGTGCACAAGCTTGGAGGTCCACAGGTTCTCAGATTGTGAATTGAAGGTACTTTTGATTAGAGTCATTTGAATGTGAAAAAAGGTACAGGTTACGTCGTATCGTGTAACGGGTACTTAGCATATCCTTTTGTTCTTTCCATTTTCGCCGGTTGAGCGACAACTAATCTGATCTAATATAGGGTAAGCAAAGTCAGTTGGGAGAGAATGGTTAGAGGTTGCCATGGCAATGCCTAAAAGTTTCTTGAAATGAAATGTGGCTAACGCAGTCCATGTCTGTGTTACAACCTTCTCATAGCATCATTAATGAAGTTGGTGGGTTGTAAATTTCAGTTATTCAATAGCGTTTTCCGTCAATTGATGGTTGCTTTGATACATTATTTTCGTAGAGCCGCTTCATCTCTCATCTGTGAATCTTCAATTAATAAAGGATTTTTCTACCATTGTCTATCGGTCATATATCTCCAACTTTTGACAACGGAATTATTAGTATGCATTAGTAAAGTTCGTAAAGTGTTCTATGATCCATCGAAAATATTTCATTGAACAAATAGTAAATTAATTTTTTGGATAGACACATGTATCAACATCTCCTCATTAATCGAACATCGTATGCTCGATTTATTATAATTTGAGTCGAAGATTGAAGGGATAGCAAGAAAACTAAGAAATAGGTGGTCCATATCTATATAATCAAAACGCGGCAACAATTCGGGTGTACAAGCACCATCCACATAGAGATTATTCACCCACTCTATGATTACATCCATTCCGCACTTCACAGTTGAATTAACATGTACCATCTATTTTAAGATGGTGGCCGTTCAAAGTCCACTAAATTTGAGAAATGGAGTTACTAATCCTCAGTGGCATCGAGATCATTAATTGGAAAATTTCTCTGGTTTTATGGGAAATAGTCGGAGCAAAAATTGGAAAAAAGAAGAGGTTGGTGGAAGAAGTGGGAAAGTAGGTTACGAGGTGGACTTCATTGACTTGTTTACTAGTTCACTCCACATCACTATCGTGAGCAACATCAAAGCAAGAGGGCTTTTGGGGAGCGTCATTATGAATCTTGATCTTGGCTTACCTAACCTTAATAAGGACATGTTTGATAACATTAATGATAGTCCAAGGAAAACCGATGAAGTGGGAGCAAGGAAAAGGAAAAATGAAGGATGCCGACAAGAGCCATATAACGATCATCGCATTGGAAAGTGGCGGTGGGTCAATCTCGCTTTCAGAGCTGAACATCGTATTTGTCTATTCTTGAAGCATTTCTCAAGTGTGCCGATTAGAAATATTTTGATCTTCGAAACCTTACTTACACATCCCATAAAAAATTGTAGACTTCCATTATTTGCTTATGAAGCCTGTTTTGGGTCTCACAAATAGACAATGTTTTAATCATTTATTCTGTACCAGCGTTGATTTTCTCTCTGGTATTATCTAATGGGCAAGAAGAAATCAGCCAACAACTAGCTTTGATTCCTGTCCTTTGGATTTAGGCAATTTTGATAGGGGCTTCAGATAACGCTTGATAGACCAAAATGATTGGACAAAGTAAATCTGGTTGATGGCCATCGTTTTGGGCTTATCGAGGTTGTAGTGAAGTAGACTACTCCCATTAGAAAAAGCCACGCTCCAAACAAAAATGAGGTTCCAAACTCAGCCCGCGAGTTTAGATACCAAAGTGCAACTCTTCCTACAATCTTGTAGAAGTGCTTTTATCTCGTACGTGAAACGCAGCTCAAGATTGAAGAATGAAAAAATACTCGCGTATATGCCTATCCAGATTATTTCAATCGAATGTTCTAACTACATCATCCTCCGCAGCATCATCGTCTTTTCCAATGGCGGATATGCATAACACTCGCAAGAAATAATGGTATAATGATCTAGTGACGCTGCATTTCTCTACCGAAACAACAAAATGTACTCCGAAAAAGAAACGGCAACCATAATTTCATGCCGACACTCGTCTTGACATGTGTGCTGATGATATTTTGGCCATGATTTCAAGGATTGCAGCGATCGTACAGTGGTACCGAATTTCCACTCTCGCTGATACAATCAACACCCCTGAAAACTACCGACATTAGTAATGATAGGGAGATAGATTGATACAATGCCATTACAGTTAAATGAGATTTTACTTCAAAAGGTCCAAAAGGACAATGGTTCAATAATCATAACAATATCGACACGTACAAAACAACAAAGGCTGCTCGATCACACAGCTTCATCTATGTTATTGTTCATAATTCCTACCCAGATTGGAGCAACTAAAGTAATTAAATTTAGCGGCCACAAAAAGGTCATTAAAATTTGTTTTGAGACATCATTCTCCATGCCAAAAAAGAAAGACAGAAAAAAGCATAACTTCCAAGGTTCTCCCCAAACTCTTCTGCAGCATGCCTTGAATGCAATCATGCATCATTTCCCTTTGAAAGAACCAACAAAAATCAAAAAGGTTGCATTGAAACATTTTAATTTAAGGTTAGCCGACATAAGATCACCAAAACAAGTTCTGAGATCAATGTATTACCTGTAACTACACTATAACTTAGCAGGTGAAGTAACACTCATGTTCAATCATCAATCACAAACTCTTTTAGATTAGTCCCACACCATTCGAGTCCTACTTAATAGGGTGTTTCATCTTTCTTTATGGTACCATCTGCAGTATTCACCATAAACAAATAATCCCCTTTCATATATGCTTAGCATGTAATAAAAGCAACCATTTGTTTCAACTATTTTTTCTCATTTGTGCTTTCTTAACTTCTATGATGAAATTGACAATGTCATCCTGCTATATTAGTTTGTTTCTAACAAGGTCAAATCCCAAGAAACCTTAATGAGTCATCACCTGTCTTCAACGATGCAATAGCCTTTCCTTCATCACTTATCTAGAACTGGGGTTTGACGAAATGGAACAGGAACGAGAAATCCAAATAGTTGAATTCCATCCTCTTCCCCATATACAGGGAAAGGTGAAACCTCATTATTCAGCATTTTTTCTCCACTATAAAGCATATTTCAAACATGCTACGCTAGCTAGGACATTGGTACGGTGATAGGGCAGTGTAACCACGTTTTTGTTTACTCAAAAGTTCAATGGATTAATACAACAAAAAACCCCAAACTGGTATATTGGTGATAATTTTACCACAAACTAAATTTTTGACCATTAAAAACCCCAAACCGGTGCACCTATGATAAATTTACCCCAAACTAATTTTTTGACCACTAAAAACCCCAAACTGGTATATTTGTGATAAATTTACCCTCCGTTAATTTCCATTAAATTGGATTAATACCACGAAAAATCACAAACTAGTACACATGTGACAAACGGAGGGTAAAACATAAAATTGATACATCAGTCAACTGCCGCGTGTCATTTAACAAAACAATTTGACAGTAAAATTTAACGGAAACAAACCAAGGGTAAATTTGTCACAAATGTACCAGTTTGAGGTTTTTTGTGGTTAAAAAATTATTTTGGAGTAAAATTGTAACAGGTGTACCAGTTTGGGATTTTTTGTCGTATTAACCCAAAGTTCAATTGGCGCACAAAAAAAGTACTAGAAGAAACCACTTTCGAGATGACCAAGAATGAGAAAATAATCTTCATCTGATGAAGTATCAATCAAAAATGTTAAGGTAGATTTCTAGCTTTGAACTAGAATCCATTGCAGTAACTTTTAAAGTCAAACAGAAAAATGAAAAAAAAGAGAAGACGAAAAAGAAAAAGTCGGAATGGAAAAGGTCAGCAGAAAATGCACCTTCTAATGGCTCTTAGTCTATTTAGCTGCATCAGTGGCCTCGGTAGTTTTGACTTCTATAGGGCATTGAGACACATAAGGTTTCAGCTGCAAGAAACAAAGGCCCGTTTAATAATCACAAGGCATGGCGAATTTATTTGAAGACACTCATAATAGAAATGCACATCACTCGCTTTATTTGTCAACTCTGGAATGTTGGGACATTCGAAGGAGGGTATGGGGAGGATAGGGACTAATGAGCTTTAAGGGTACCTTGAAGTCAGTCAAATCGGGAACTATATAGTTTGGTAGTTTCTCCTGCATCACAACATATCCACCTGCAATAAAATGATATTTGGAATGGTTCAACATGTGCAGAAAATACCAACAGTATATTAAGAACAATACTCATGCTGAAAGAAACAGTTAGCAGCCTGACAAGGGCCAATCTTTAAACAAAGGATGCTCTTTTTTTTTACTCGTCATAGCAAGGATGCACATTGTGATAAGAAGAACGCCTTTCGCCTGAAAAAAGCGTGACCACTCTATGATTGCACTTCCGGTATGTTCAAATAAGGGAGACCACCTAAGGACCATGAACCTATATCTTCTACACTCTTTGACTTCATGTCATCCATAACGTGACCTAACAATACATACTAAGAATGGTAATCCATAATCCGCATGTTATCTTAAGAACAGCAATATAGATTCAAAGGAGGAGCAAAAAATTTATTATATACTTTTAGCGTTGTGGGGCCCTACAACATAGAGTAAAGGAAAGAAAAGTATACAAACCTTTGCGCGTGTGAAAACCAGTTGGCTTGCAATTCTTTCCCTTGTAGTAATTTCTTGGAGCACGTTTTGAAGAAAGAATATCGAGTGATGATGTACGCTTCCTCCTAAATGCCCTTCCCAACCCTAGTATCAATCCCAATGGCATTTTTTCTCTCTTTGCAGTGAATGGACAACCTGGAATTCAATATGAGAGACATGAAATGTACTTCATGACCTCAACTTTTTACTCATACAGTGTTTTGCCATAAGTCATAATAACACCATATGGTCTTACAAATAAAAAAACTTAATCAACGCATTGTAGAGTGTCAAATGGCCAAGATATTGAACATTCAAAGAACAAGCTATGAAGAATGAAAAGGGAAAAAAAGTTAAAGTTTGATCGCAGATACAAACATCAATTTGTTCTAGTTGTTAATGAAACGTGGGATTTATAGTTTTTGTGTTATCCAAATCCTCAGCGCTCAAAGAAAAATGTAACTAAATGGATATTTTTGCTGGCCACACAAAAAACAGGATATTTTCAAAAACCAGATTGTGATTTCATTAAAGTTTGTCAAAAACTAGAGAGACAAACCTCTCTCCCGTTCTCTCTCTCTCTCTCTCTCTCTCCCTCTCAATATCACAAGCGGCTTCAGAAATATCCCCAGGTGAGGATTTTCTGTCTGCTATTTGAAGTGGCGAACAAGCGTAGTTTGAAGCAAAAGTCGGTCTCTATAATTTCCTCAAGATTAGTCTCTTAAACGCCTCAAAGAAAGCAAGCAAGCTAGAAAAAGCCAAACGGAACGCAAAAATCATCACCACGTATGATGTTTAAAAGGCCCACGTACAGCTAAGTTTGGATTTCCAATTACAAGGACGCAATCATGACAGACCCAAGTAGAGCTAAGCTGGTGTAGTACTATGGCCATAGCTAGAGACAATCATAACAAATTCGCAAGAATGAGACTCATCTTAGTTCCTAAAGTAGGGCATACTCTGCAGCGACCGATGATCCCATTTTCAGGATTCCATGACAGATGGGATTTCCTTAGGTTGTGATCTCATGTAGATGGAGGGTCTCATTACATAGTGGGAAAATTCGACCTTACGGAGGTCCAATTTTCAATCTTATGCTGAAGCCTGAAGACGCTTCATCATCACGCAACTGCATCGGCGAACGGAGGGTCCAACATGTTCCATTTGGGCGCAATGACACGGAAGTACCCCAGCTCTTTTTAACAATGAGTTCATGTACTCAAAAAATCAGTCCTTTAACATTCATAACAGCCGATAGCCACAACAAAACTCGGCTCAGCCTATCCACAGCCAGTCATCGATAACAAAGTATCGACCACATTCACAAATTCACGTTCCTCCACCATTCCTTCACTTCAATACATCTAAAACACACTAAAACACCAGCAGTTTAGGATTCAAACCTCGAACAATCGGCGAAGCAAATCCTACACGACTCCTCGTTCGGTGTTTCTGGTCGACCGACGTCCGCCGCGATGATTCGATCTGTTCAACATCAACGAACACGACAAGATATATCGCAGGAATCACATTTACAGAGAAGGGGAAACAAAAAAAAAAAAAAAAAAAAAAACAGAAATTTCGGATAAAACTAGGAAACCACGACGCCGCTCGAAGTCCAACCTGCGCGAGAGAGCGACCCGCGCGCCGAACCTCCCGGAGGGCCCGGTGGCGGCCGTCGGAGCTCGTGGACTGGTGATGGTGCCGCCGGTGACACGAGCGAGCGAGCGAGAGAGAGAGAAAGAGAGAGAGCGGCGGCGGGAGGTGGCCGTAGCTCGAGATGAATCGGCAGGAAGGAACCTGGACCGGGCGAATTCTTCCTCGGCCTGGGGGCTTCTCCTTGGGCCGGGCCCTGAAATGGGCCTTGTACTGGGCCTCGACCGCCGGATGACACCGATCGATCAATTTCCCGCTTGCGACGAGAGGAAGAAGACCTGGCTCGTTAATTTATCGCCAAATCAATATGGAGATTCCCAACCGATGTGGAAAAAGGGCGCTATTGGGATTTCGCGCTTCACCAGACGACGTAATTAAGTCACGTCACCGATCGAATCCTATCCTCCGTACCATTTGATGGCCATTCGAGTTTCTAAACTACTTTCGATCGATATGCTCCGCCCCCATTTTTCGACCGATTTGTAGGCTACCCGCGAACGTCGGCGTCGCCCCTGGAAAAAGCAACTAGCAGAGGGGGGTGAAATCCGGGCGACGTTGCCCCCCCGACCCGCACTGCCCTGGTCCGACCACCCTTATCGAGGCGCCGCGCGAGGCGGATCGCCATAGACTGAGGGGCACGCGAATCCTCTCTTTGCTTTAGGCCGAGGGTTAGCCCTAGCCCCTCGCCCCTCGCCCGTGTCTCCATGCACGAACCGAAACAGCTCGTCAAAAAGGAACACACGTCATTGAGATTAAACAGGTCGAGACGTGCCGATACAAAAGGGCTTCAAATCACCGACATCCAAAAACCAGAGAGACCCCCGTTGTCCCAGATTTCGTTCGACGACAGGTGCGGACGGCCCGACATCCACCCAGAGAATCGCCGCACCCAGGTGAGCCCTACCTCGGGGCATAAAAAATCAAAAGGGGGGGTGGGGGGAAGAGAGAGGAACGTCCCGCGACCGCTGCACAAAGAGACAAGGCACGGCGAAACCAGAGACGCCCCAAGACGCTACGCCCCTACCCTATCCGAAAGATTCTCCTCCACAGTGCACCGAAGACAGTCAAACATGGCTAGCGAAGATGGAGCCCCACCACCACCACCACCACGCCCCGACCTTCTGACACCGATCGAGACGTCTGCTGCCCGTGGAGAGAGGGGAGGTGGAGGGGGTCGCTAAAACAGTCCCCGAGAACAAACAAAAGAAAGCAGCATGGTGGGGAGCCCCCTAGTGGGGCGGACCAGCTTTGTGGTCCGTCCCTTTCCGTATTTAAAGCGGTAAAGCGGAAAGCGACGCGGGTCATCTCCATGTCCATGAGTTCGCATCCCCCCCCCACAGCCCACGACGTCGACCCTTGAAGTTGTAGCAGCAGCGACTAGCGATGGCGACCACCTTGGCCGTGGCCTGTGGCCGTCGCGGAAAGCTCGATGCAAGACAGAACCCTTCGCTGCTGGCATTGACTGGCCATTGCGCCTATTGCTACTGCTACTGCTGCTGCTATTGCTATTGCTAGATGTATCTGTGAGTTTGGATGGTGCTTCACCGTGCATCCGTCGAGTGGATGAGCTGATAGGGACGCTGCCCGTCTCTCGAAAAAAAGGCCGTATGGACGGGCGTGGAGGAAACAAAAGACGGGCCTTGTCGCCCGGCGGGATGCATATGTCGAAATTGCGGCGTAATGCGCGAACGATGCGAAAGAATGACTAATGCTATAAAGGGTACTTTCGACACGGTCTACTTGCGCTCGAGCTTAGGATTTCCGTTACGTGCCTCGGACATGGACACATCCCAATTAACACCCTGTTACTTTGTGGTCACCACGTGATAAATATGAATTAGAACGAGATGTGCATAGAAGTGTGAATGTAAGAAGTTACCTCTCATTGAAAGCTGCACATGTGCCATTCAATTACGACTAAGACCCGCTTTCTTGTTTCTTTCTAAATAATCCACGTGATAAAAAGCTCGAGAAGGGTGCTTCTGTGATTCTAATACACAACACTAGAGATACCCGAGATCAATGAACGGAACGAAAGGGGGCCGGCGGCGAGGGCCGCAGCCCTTCTTATTTGCTCGCTACTTGGTCTATTCCCTTATCAATTGTACGCTATATATGTAGTTTGTCCTCCTAAGTTAAGCATTGCAGAAATTCTTCCATCTTCGTCTCTACGAGCTCGATCTTTGCGGTCCCATCACGTGATACCTTAATCGTGTACGAATACGACAAATCCGTAGACATAAGCTCCCTATACCGTAGGACCTAGACTAAACCATCATCAACATGGTCCGGTGCTATACGAGGTAGCCCCCAGCATCCTAGGGATTGTTGACTCGTGCTAGGGTTTCGAGTGGGACTTCGTCTCGGGACATCGAAAAAGGTTAGATGTGTGGGTCGGCATCTGCTTTTCGATTAACTCGTTGGGGGGATGGTATATGCTTTTGCTTGATTGGTACTTCTTCAGGAATTCCATACGATATGAGAAGGAGACAAAACAGCTAATTGGCATCTTTTGCCCGTGTAATTTTCCAAGGTTACGTGCCAAAGTCCACAAGAAAGCTTTACTTTCAAACCTTCAAATCAAAACAATACGTTGGCATCATGTACCTTAGCGGCATACGATTTTAGTCCATGTAATATATTTGGGGAAAAACGCCGAAAACATGTCTGACTTTTCATCGAAAAATTATGGGTTAATATCACGAATTAAAATCCTCAAACTGATGTGTCTGTGATAAATTTATTCCAAACTAATTTTTGGATCTCCAAACTAATTTTTGGGTTACCAAAAATGTCAAACCATTACACTCGTGACATGTTTATCCTTCATTAGTTTCCGTCAAATTTTACTGTGAATGATTATATGACGATAACTCGATTGGCATGACAAATCTATCCGGAAATTCATATTAGTTTAGGTTAAATTTATCATAAATGTATCAATTTAAGGTTAAAAATTACTTTGAAGTAAATTTATTACAGATATATCAATGTAGGGTTTTTTTCGTGACATTAACATCTCCGCTTAACTGACTCTAACCATATCCATTTGGCACCAAAAAAAAAAAACCAACACTCTAGCCCTCTCCTCGGCTTCTCGCTCTCTTCTTTATGGCCGTGCTCCACCCTCCAACGCACGACGCCACAATCACTGACCATCGGAACACGTCGTCGTTGCCTGGTTTGTCGAGCCATCGCCCGCCTCCGCTACGACTCTGACGCATTTTGGACTTCGTCAAAACGAGACAGCTTTCTGTGTAGATGCATGGAGCGACTTTGACTTTGTTTTTTTTTTTTTTGTTTTTTTGGTGTTTTCTTTCTCCGAATCTCGCGACTCTTGCAATTTGAACACGAAACGGGCGAAACCTTTCAAAACATAGACTCACTCTGATCTTTGCTATTCTCTTTGTAAATAGTTACCAAGGAAAATGTTGGAAATATGTGATAAATTGATGGGTGAATGAGAAATTGATGCTCAAAGAACATCCTTGAGTTGAAAGTGGGAAGTGAAAAGCACTAGTCCCACATTGAAAAGAAAGAAGGCTATGGAGTGCTTTATATACAGTTACACTTATTTGAAGTGATAACTATCAAAGCACAAACTCTCTGCCTCGCGCGCAGGCGCAGGGGGGTGCAAATCCGACGCCCGACAAGCTGAAACTTGAGCGTGAGCGCGCATCCTGCGTACACGATTGCAGGATTAATCGGCCATTATTCCTGACGCGTATTGATTTGTAACGGCAGATTCAATTTGCCGTTATTATTCCCGAACGGCTCTCCCCTCTGTTCTATTTTTATTGAAATCATTCTTCTTTCAAAAAACCGCTCTCTGTTTTTCCTTCCAAAAAACGCGTCATTTGCATTGTTTTTGATAGTGTTCATTTTCCGAGTTTGTTCGAGTTCGCCGGCGTTATTCCTTACGCGTATTGATTTGTATACGGCAGATTCAATTGGTCTTCTTCCAAAAAACCGCTCTCTGTTTTTCCTTCCAAAAAACGCGTCATTTGCATTGTTTTCGATAGTGTTCATTTTCCGAGTTTGTTCGAGTTCGCCGGAAGCTTTGAAGTCCCGCGATCTCTTCTTCGCTGTCAGCCGTTATATCCTGGGAGACAGACGTTTGAAAAACCTCAATCGCGTCCTGGAGGGAACGAATCTGTTTTAAGGAAACTGTGTCGAACACAGGTCTCGGTATTCGATTGTATCGATTCCTACTTTGTTATTGCAGTTTCATTTCTTTGTAATTCCGTTTTGTTATTACGATTTCGTTTTTTTGTGATTCCGTATTGTTTGTGATGTTTAAGCTTATGCCGATTTGAATTTTTTCAATAGAAAAAACCATTCTT
Source organism: Syzygium aromaticum (assembly GCA_024500025.1). NCBI lineage: Eukaryota > Viridiplantae > Streptophyta > Magnoliopsida > Myrtales > Myrtaceae > Syzygium > Syzygium aromaticum. Next base: position 7,325,226 of record CM044890.1, read on the forward strand.
TCCGTTTTCAACTTGCCCAAAGGTAAAAGTAGGAAGTAGGAGAACGTGCTAACGATATGGCAAGAGAAAATCCACATTTGGATAGCAATATCGGGTTGGATTTGGCAGAAGAAATTCCTATGCTTACTTATCTTCTCTTCGTTCTATCTTTCTTTAAACGATTCTTGTCAGCCCCATCTCTCTCTTCTGCATGCATGTCGCTCCATCCAATTGTAGTCCAGATCAGATCATCATCATGGGAAGAGCAACTGTCATTTCATATGCACGCACGCAGGAGAGAGAGAGAGAGAGAGAGAGAGAGAGAGAGAGAGAGAGAGAGAGAGAGAGAGAGATGTGTCTCTGCGAATGAGCATGGTGCTCGACTGCTCGTACTCTCATGAACTCTGCCTCCCGCAACGCTGTGTCCCCGTGAAAGGCTTCAGCTTTTATCTGATACGATTGCTCACGGGGGCGAGAGAGAGAGAGAGAGAGAGAGAGAGAGGACAGTATACAACGTCAGGGGATCAGAACCACCCCGTGCCACGCACAGTTGCCAATCATTAAACACTTTATTACTACTACGACTCTTCATTAGCTAAACAACGCAGCACAGAGAGAAACAGAGAGAGCGAGCGAGATGAGAGAGACTCAAGACTCTGTGCTTGTCAGAGATTATGCTGAGAGATCCAATCTAATTCAACTTCCCCGTCTTCGAGGGTAAGAAGGAAGACTCCGATGTTGCCGACTCCAAGCTCGACCACGGCATGGCATTCCGGTTTCCAAGAAGGAAAACCCAGGATTATTTGACTAGGCTAATTTTTTTAAATGCCCGTGATCTTCAGGGGAAGTACCAATGCAACGTGGGAGGCTGGTCGACCAAGAAGAAGTTGCAAGACTCCTCCGAAATGAACCCGCTCTGATGGTGATGCTCTTCCATCCTCACCTGATGATGGTGATACCCCTTCCCCGCCGTCGTTCCTCTCGATGAGGATGACGGCGGCGGCGACGGCGGCGAGCAACTGCTGTATAGGAAAGGGAGCGGAGGAGCCGCCGGGGAGGTGGGCAGCTCCGGGTTCGGGTTGGGGTCGTCCTTGACGGATTCGCTGCACGAGCCGGGCTTGCCGTCTTCGGATGATTCGGAGATGGGGGATTCTTGTTTGACTTCGCCGTGATTGCTGCTCTCTGAGGTTTCTCGACGGAGCTTTACCTTCAGCTCCGTCAGCTGCAGTGCACAACACACAACGGCAAGAACGTAGAATTGTCGTTCATTATAAGCTCAAACATTGAGATATTTGCAAACATTTGACCTCCCTCTCATTCTACGCTCTGCTTTTTATCTGCTCGCAAATTTGATTCACTCGTGAAAGTAATCGCAATCCAAAGAAGCTACGATCAAGAATTGAATTTTGAAGATGCCGGTTTGAAAGGACCCGTGATGCTTTGGCACCTAATTTTGGGTCCATCGGCCGCTGGTATGCGTCAATATCATACTTACGCAATGCGGAAATTTTTCCAAATGTGAGAATGCACCGACGCCTATCGCTAGAACGCAGAAAGAACTGAAATTGGGTGCGGAAAATGCCGCTACGAAGACGAAGACACATGCTAAGCTGACTGAAAAGGTGTTCTTTCAGTACCTCTGCGACTAGAGACTCCTTTTCCTGCTCGAGGCTATCGAAATCGAGCTTCAGGGTGTCGTAACTGGCCTTGAGAAGGCTGTAGTCCTTCTCCAATTGCTTGGTCTTCCAGCGAGCTCGCCGGTTCTGGAACCAAATCGCTACTTGCCGCGGTTGGAGGCCCAATTCTTCGGCCAATCTCGCCTTCCGCTCTGGCTCCAACTTGTTCTCGATCTCGAAGTTCTTCTCCAGGGCCTTCACTTGGTTCGCATTGAGCCGCCGCTTCTTCTCGGCGATCAGGCCAGCCTCTTCCCCGGACCGATCTTCTTGGTCCAGACTATCTAGCATTGCCTGGAATTCTATGCTGTAGACTTGGTTCTTCTTTAGGACTTTTTCCCCTGCAGTGGCAACAAGAAAGTGGGCTTGTCTCTCGTTTCCTTCTACCATAAAGCAGGGAAGCTAAATGGGATTTGGCATAGTCGGGCAGACTCTAAAGTCAAGATATTACAAGACTAGACTCCAACCTTGTACAGGAATTGGAAACTGAGCATTGCAAAAAGCAGAATTTTTTGCATGAAATTGTCGGCAGCGAAGTGGGTTACCTTTACCTGGGCACATGGAGATCCAAATATCCGAAGATTCCGAGCTACTCCGCTTCATTGCTAATCAACACGGCTAACTGCACCTGCTTACGCAGAGTTGAATCACCAAGTGAAGAGAGGGAAAAAGAGAGAAGAGAATAGGAAAGCAAGTGTTTCAGCTGTCACAACTCGTTCTCCTCCTCCAAAACTATGCTGTTGCAACAAGTGAGGCACGCACGCTCACTGTTAAAAGAGACAACATGCCTCAAGGCAAGCGAAGAGATCATGAAATGGGGTCAAGAGAGTTTCGAGGAGGAAGCTGAAATAAGATAAAAATGCTCAAAGCCAAGAAAGAGATGTCTCATATACACACACACATACACAACTTGTATGCAATATGCAATGACCTCTTATAGTGACCTATATGAGCAAGCGAAAGTATCGGCACTGTCTTCTTGCAGGTCAGCTTTTTCTTCGAGTTTGAATTTACTCAAAAAGTTGGCCACGTGAGTAGGCCCACCATCTCCTGGACTTTTCACATCCATTGAAGGCCACATGCTTGTAGACATTGGCTAACAGTGGAGTTCAAAACCAAACAGAGCTCAACAGAACTTGGGTTTGGTGCGGACAGTGAGCTCTAAAGACCACAGAGACCTCAGCAGTTGAATTTCATCTGCCTGTACAACTGTCTGATCTTGAATTTGGAAAAAAATTTGTGAGGAGGGGAAAGAGACGAGAGGATTGAGAATGCCTCGAGTGATGATCTATGTAAACTAAAACAAAACGTGTTTCTGCCGTAGAGAGTGGATCGATGTGACGAATTTGGGAATTTTTCTTTTTTGCTTGAGCTCTCCTTTTTCTTTTTCTTGAGTTGGTAGGTGGTGGCTGGGTACTCATTTTTGCTTTCTTGGCTAATCCACATGTGATAAACAAATAGCAGCTATATTTTGGATGAAAGTAAAATGGCGGAATGCAAAGCAAGATAAAACTTATTTACGAGAGAATAATGAAATTTGGGAAAGAAGAACCGGCGGCGGTGGTGACAAACGCAGCTACTATTAACGAGTGGTCACGAGATCGAGACTGCTTCATAGAGTATTATGCGGTTTTTAACTTTGTGCATATGGGTTTTCGATTTAGGGGGACCTAAGGTTGGGGTTTTTCGATTTTGAGTATTTGAAGTGTCATTTCGAAGGTAAAAATTTCAATTTCGTAACGAAGTTAGAGTATCAAACGATGTCACTTATCACATCTAAAACAACAAATCGTACCTCTGTTCATTTGGGCTTTAAACCCAGTATTTGAATCTTCTATCGAATTTTTGTTTTTTGTTTTTTTTGAAACTACAAAAGACTTTGAGATTGACCTTATGCTTTCAAAAAGGGATAATGACACGAATAATGTATGAACTTTAATCCAATGTGCAATGTGATCAATGAATTTTCAATTTATTTAATGTGATTTATGGACTTTTGGAACGTGTTTAATTTAGTCCTTCAACTATGTGAATATAGAGACTAAATTGAATATGTATCAAAAGTTTAGGGATCACATTGCATATTTAGATTCAATTCATGGATCATATTGAACAAAATGAAAGTTCAGGGATCGTATTGCACATTGAGTCAAAATTTATGGACTATTTATATCATTTTCCCAAAAACGTTAGATGTTTCAGAGTTAAAAAAGATTACGAAAATAAAAAAATTTGAAAAATGTAAGTTGGAAAATTCAAAGGTAAAACGTAAAGGGAAAATACCACAAACTCTGCCACTTGTAACACATTTAACCCATAATACATTTGTTAAAGGGCATTTTCGTCTTGTTCTCCAGATCCGGCAAGGGCGACCCTCGCCCAACCCCAACGCCGGCGAGGGCCACCCTCGCCGGCCACGGCGGAGGAAAGAGAGAAGAAAAAGAAAAGGGAAAAAAATAGAAAAAAGAAAAAGACGAAAATGCCCTTGGACAAATGTATTGTGGGATAAATGCGTCACAAGCAGCATAGTTTGTGATTTTTCGGGTCACAAAAAAGTTCGAGGTAAATTTATCGTATATGACATAATTTGAGATTTACGGTGGTGTTTTCTCAAAAGTAAAATCACTGGTAATGTACGCCAACTTCTCATGCACGTTGGTGCTTGTATAAACGGAGACAATCATTCCTCTTAAAATCCGTGCAAAAGATGCACCAATCACGATTGATTCTCCCCAAAATCATGGCAGACATCGTTCGTGGCTTCTCGACAATCGAGTCTTACATTGTCTCCATCCATTCATCATCATCATCATCATCATCGTCTGGGTGTTCGATGCGAAAAACTATATAGAGAGGAACTGATGGTAGGGGAAAAAGAGCAGAACCTTTTTGTGTGGACAATGTAGAATTTGGTCATGGATCGGACAGCCCGATAACTAATCCCTATTTTCAGTGTCGTCTTCTTCAAATTCGTGAATTCATTGGATACGGTTTGGTACATCCCTCAATATGTCCATTCCCGTTACATAAAAACGCGAGAAAGCTTTAGTGCCCGCTTATCAACCGAAAGAGTTGAACTTTGAACTGGTAAAGCACCCGCTATGCATAGAAACGGGCGTGACCCCAAGGAGGAAAAATTCTATCTTCCTCCGTCCTAGCTTGAAAGGGGTTTTAATTGGCGAGCTGCAAATATGTGCGACATCACGCATATGTAGATGTAATTAATGATAAATGAGGGTGGTGACAATTTTACATGTGAATGTTGCCCCGTATCTATATACTATTGAGTCGGAATCCTTCGATCGAGATGGAGAAAAGAATGGCCCGACGAGAAACGGAAAATGACGGAGCCGAATAAATAAAAAAGTATAGACCCCCTTTGGATAACCCGGTCGACAAGGAATGCAATGAAAGAGACCAAAATTGAAAGACTTTCAATCCCTCGTAGGCCAATGGTCGAATAGTCTCGTGACCAAACATGCCCAAATTAAGCATTTGGCAACACGCTGTAGAACATATCATCTTCCCATTGCAAGCCCCTGTCCTGCTTGCAAGATATTTTATGTATGCTTGAGAATCACTGATCGAGAAGGCGCACACCTGTCGACATTCGATTGCATCGGCAGCCGAGGCAGACAAACTTTCACACAACATCAAAAGCCCTATTGCTAATCAGATCACGTCCTTCTCAAATGAAATAATAAAAAAAAAAAAAAGAGAAATAAAGCACGAGCACAAGAAGGCCCCTCTCCTTACTGAGATGCAACTCTAATCACAAGTAGCTAAGCAAGAGTCAAGGGCGAAAGACCGTGCTTTTGTCTTTCTAATCAGTTTGACAAAGAGGCAAAAAGACATATCTGCGTCTAATCATCACACAGCCGAGCAGTACCAATAATTGCAGTGAAGATGGGCATGGATAATTGTGAAGATTTAAGATGCTTATATGAAAAGCGACTGACTTATCACAGAAAAACTCAGTTTCAGAGTCATCGCCATTCGCTATATGTTGAAGATAAAACATACAAACATACAAACAACAACATACACTGCATGGTGCTCTCAGAGGACAAAAAGTATCAGTTCATGTTCCTTTCATCGATGTGAACATCCACAGCGAATAATTAACACAGATCTGAATTGAACCGAGATTTTAATTTCTTGTCGACATTATAGTCAAACAGCTCGCATGTAACGTAAGATATGGTTGATGATGAAAAGAAGCACATGGTAACCAAAAAGGGTTCTACTCAATCGCTATGGATTTTGTTCCACTTGTGTGGATTTAAAAGTTAACAGAGGAATCGGGGTTAAGAGAAAAAGAAAAATTTACCAATGGAGCAGCATATGGGACTTCAAAACTTATGCTGCAGTGTAATGACCTTTGCACAGTTTAACGCCTTTTTCTTTTAAGACTGTTGGCCTAACTACTTCAAAAATCTGTTGGTATCTCTGAAATTCTATATTCTGGCGAAGATGAAAATGGGGAACAGCACGATGATATGTCAATTCCGGCAACTTCCATGGCATTGCAGACCCATTCAGGAACATCACCTTCTGGAAACTGCAAGATGAGAGGTATGAACTGGGTTTAATAGTGCAAGATTCTAACTTTTACCAATTAACTCCATGCACATTAATCAACCAAGTCAATATTTTAGAGAAGTCTTCCAATTGACATATGATTTCACAAGTGTGCATGCGTGCGAGCATACACATGTGAGCGAGCTCAAGTGGGAAATGTTTGGATTTATCTAAGAACACAATGTCTTCACAATTTTGTAAATGTTCAACAACTGACAAAGAGAGAGAACATGTGCACATCATAAAGCAAGATCATAAACGATAGATTTTCCATAGAAGTACCATTTTCTGCAGAAATTTGCATACGAACCTGCAAGCAGAATTAAGAACAGTTGTCAGAAGTCCACTACAAATGAGCAAAGAAGAGAAAAGAAAGGCCAGAGGAGGGAAGACAATCTCAATTATACAAAAAAAGCTGCCTACTCTGGAAATCTTCCCTGGACAATTGACGAGTGTAAATCACTGCTGAGCTGCATTGTATCACAAGAAATATCCAATTTCAAAACTTCACCAAGGACCAGAAAAAGAAATGGCCTTTTTTTCTTTTTTGCTAGTTGTAGACGGCATAGACAGCATAATCACAATTAGTAGTACACCAACTTTCTACTCAAACGGCCACCTCGTCAACCATTAATAATTTTAACGTATTTCCATACCTTCATCATGTAAAATAAATTGTGGTATGATAGAAGCTGGGATCCCATGGCATCTTTTGTAACCAGGCAATGAATATAGGCCCTCGAATATTTCTTGCAGACCTGCAGGGAGGAAGGAAAAGGCTGAGATATTTGAAGAAAAGCATCTTCATTAACATTTTAGATTATCTAGTTCCATCGAGAACATACCATGCAATTGCATGAAGGATCGATCGGACGGGTATCATTGGCCATTGCTTGATGTTTCAACTTCAGAACACCCTGTTTGGAATGACACATTAATGCGAGCGAAAGAAAAACAAATACACTATGAATCTGGGTACCCAACAACTCACTTAAATTGTTCCTTACATGTAAATAGAAGAGGGTTCTGGTAAGTTTTACTGATATCTATGATCAATAAGCGCAGAAATCCATTTATGATCGATAAACGAGGAAGGATCTTTTAAGATCTTTCAGAAGACAGGTTTATTACCTCGGGTACAAGAGCTGTGCCAAAGCGAGCAGTACGAGTTGGATAGACACAATCATACATGTCGGCCCCTAAAGCACTGCAGACCACAATATCTAGTGGATAACCAACACCCTGAGAAATGGAACATGCACGTATTAGAGAATACCACTAAAGAGGAGACAAAGCAGAGATTCTACACGAACACTGGCATAAGTCTTAAGGTTATCAGTAAAAGTTATAAGTATTTTTATACCATTACATATCGCGGTTTATCCTCGGGCAGTGCTGCAGTACACTGAGCGACAACACGCCAAAATGAATCTTTATCTTCACCGCCTGAAAGACCACCAATGGCATAGCTGTCACAAAAGTGAACTCAGTTAATTTGATTTCCTCCATTTACTAATTGAAGACATTAGAAAGAGAAGCTTGGCAAAATCGACAAACTATTTGCACGGAGCACATCTACACATGCAAAAGGAAATCAAAACTAGTCTACTAAAGCACTCCAAAGTCCAACCCACTTGCCGACGAGGATATTAGCAAACCTATACCCCATGCACATCTTGCAAAAGAGCCAAATGAAGTTTCTAGTCCGTTTATATTCAGTCTTTTTTATTTGTTGATAAGGTCACTTATCTCTAATTTCACACCACACTGTAATATCTGAATTTCAGAAGCAAAAGAGATTTTTTTTTTGGGTCAAAGAAGCGAAAGAGATTTAATTAGACATAAAGAGCACATCTTCGCGATTTAACACTTGCATGGTCTTTTCACTCAGTCCAAGATATCATGCAAATTGTAGGCCTTCTATAATGAAACGGACCCACAAATTGAGTCTACAAAGAAAGTAAGGGTGAATAACCAAAACTCATCCTGCCCCAGAATATCGTGGATTACATTTTGTCAAATTAGGAGATTCAAATTCCTCTATTTGCAATCTCCATACATGTGACATGGACAAGTATGTGCCAACAATGAATAGCAGAGTCTTCACTGCACTCCACTCAAATTTAACCAAAAATTCAAACAGTCCATCACACAACTGAAGCATCTAAGTTCCAGGCAATTCCTGGACAAAGAGAAATAAATGCATCTATCCTAAATTACTAAGCCTTCATAAACCATTTTTCTTCACTAAGTGAATCCACAAAAAAGGACTCACAATCAATTTCCACAGTTAAACTAGAAACTTAATGCAACTAACCCTAAATCAAGTGGATTCCTTCCGGGCAATGTCATATAAAGCATCATCGGTGACAACGCAAACCATAATGCACATACCCAGGGAGATTCCGCTCCACCAAGCCTCTGACACATATGTCTCTGCTTACAGCAAAGAACATAAATGTTAAGAGGCATTAGTACCAGATTATAACAAGAGACAATTAGAGGAATGGAAAGCGAAATAACTTATGAGTCGAAAGGTGAAGTAATACAAACCTAAGCACAGGATCTAGACCACCTTGAACGATACCAAATAAATTTTGTTCATTTGGTCTTTTATGAGCTGTCAGCAGATATCATTAAAAACAATCTGATGTGATTAGATAAATAAAAGACCATAATGGAAAAAAAATAAAAACAAGAAGAAGAAGAAGAAGAAGAAGAAGAAGAGCTGAAAGGACGTCTAAGGGAGACATTAACAGTCAACATAAATTTTCTGCGTAGGAACTCTACAAATATCATATATCTGAGACCTATACATGAATTGGATAAGTCTAGTCTGTTATTAAAAATTCATCCAAAAATTAAAGTAACTTTCTGAACAGTAACTTAACACTTTCGGTCCACCAAACCTGGGCAGTTAAGGGGGGAAGTAGAACCGCTTCGTTAATTAGAAATTGGATGTTCTTCGCACCTATTGTGGATTGAAGATCTGAAAAATAGCTTACTGGGAAGCATGACTTAAATCTAGATGAGAAAGCTTTACCTGCTACACATCTGTCAATCCAACGAAGAGTGCGATACATGGCCTCCTCAATCCGTGGACCAGTAATGGTGGTCTTGACCACATCATCAAGAGCCATTATTATATCTGCTCCAATTCTGTTCTGTATATTCATCATATGACAAGGGTGATCAGATATTCATTGACTCATTTAAAAAGAACACGAGAAAGAAGGCAAGCTGCCCTCACAGCCAAGCTATTACAGTTGTACGCCCAACCATTTCAAACTACTGCAGACTAGTTAGCTTCATGTAGCTACTGTGTCAGGTTTCTTCAGTACCTTTTCTCGGTTTTTGTTACTACTAATTATTGATTGATTAATTATTTTGGGGACGGGTTTGCACAGAAGTATGAACATACTTTGGGTGAACATGCCTCAGATAAAGATCGCTACCTTTGATAAACACATCTTCGGAAGACATTCTCTCCAGTCTTTTTTAAAATATAAACTATTTTACCAGGTAACGTAGTAGGTGAGGATGTTTTCATTTTTTGCAAATTCAACACTAAATAATATATCCAGAGAATGTCCTTTAGAAGATGTGCACATTGAAGATAGCAAATTAAACAGTACATTATATTACATGAAAGCAGAGATAACCAGAAAGTGGGAAAGAAAGCAGTCCTCGATTAATCATGAGCCAAAAGTATGACAGTAAACATGCTGTAATTAACTCAAATGTTAATAATATTTCAAGAATAGTGGATCAAAGGAGTGAACGGAAATCTCCAGAGAAATAAATAGGTTTAAGTTTTGAACTGCAGAATACTGAAATCATCACTAAGTTTCATCTGATCATAGAAGTGAGTCCCCTAAAAACCAAAAGTACAGGAAAAATAAGTCCATGGTCCATAGTCAAGGGCAATATGCCCCAACATACTACATCCATAAGACAGCTCATCAGCTTCATGAAAGTCAAGCCATGAATTTTGCAGCAAATTCAATTATTTCATTGGTCAGTTGATGATGTTATCATCTGCAGAAAGTAAATACAATAGATGGCAGCAAGAAGTAGAGAGCATGACATCCAAGGCACACGCACAAAGTATGTAAATAAATATCTCCTCCATTTGTCGTTTACATTTCCATCCCAAAACTCAGACATTTCACAAGATATTTGCCAAATGACCAAAGCGAAACTTCATAATGGGATTTCCAATCATTTCCCTAAGAACATTAATGCAGACATTCCAGAAATTCAGAAAATAGATATTTAAGTATACCCAATTAATTCCCCAATTAAGTATGTCCAACAAATAGATATTTAAGCTCATAGAAGAAGAAATTCAGAAAACCTGGGGGAAAACTCTCGGGCATTAATCAAGTCCATAAGAATTGCTAAAGAAGTTTTGCCTACCTGTATTTGTATTGATTCTTCAGGCGTTAGAAGCATTAGCTTTCCATCAACTGGTGACTGAATAAACAAGTTTCAACAAATAAGACAAGAACCAATACGAACATGATAGGAAACAGTTAATAAAAATAGCTAGTGGATGAAAAAGGACTAGTACAAATAAGCAAGCTATGTTGATGAATTGTATTGGAGAGATTCAAATACAAAGATGCAGCCTGTAGTTTCGGATAAAAAATTTATTACAGCAAGGACAAGAGAACGGGCAACGCTTAGTATGAATATACTAGCTGCTAAAGTAAACCCATCAAAGACAGAACACCGGCTATTCAGTACGTTTCACTTTCCTTACACCTATCATGCTCGATGTTAATGATCTGATCATTGTGCAGAAAAGAGAGGAAGAGGAAGTAAGAATCAGCCTAATGAAATGGACATTTTATGAACGACTCATCCAAGAAAAACCATGATCTAAAAAATCACCTGAAAAGTTACACCTTTTTCAGTGATATCGGCTAAATGCAACAAGGATACCTGAAAATACGATCATTCATAGTATCAATTTCAGACATAGAAACCTTAAAAATTACAGCAGGTAAAACATTTAACACAGAACTTTAGTAGAATAATGACTTCTAATTTCACGACACGAAATTATGGGTCATTTTTCAAAGAGACAGCATTAGGGTCTCTACTTTTCATTTTAATGGAATAATCATCTACTAGTGACACTATATCATATGCGATGACTATATATGCAATGCTACTGAGAAAAATTGCTAAAATTCTACAGAGGAAAATCTGTCTGAAAATAAATGAACCTAAGAAGAAAGAACACTGCTCAAAGCAACACAAAGACGACCAATTTTGGCAAGGTAAAAAGACAGGCACGCCGTCATGCTACTAGAGATCAGCATATGCACATATTTATTATGTTACCGAAAATATTCAAAGGATAAACAAAAACTATCAATTAAATCTAGTAGCACAGGGACAACATAATCACAGAAATTCACAGAAAAACTGCATGTTTGCGCATACTAGACAACCATTTGGAAGCCACCAGAGTCAGTAAGTAGCGCTCTAGGCCAGTTCATAAACTTGTGAAGACCACCCAACTCGTCAATTAGCTCAGAAGTAGGACGAAGTGCCAAATGATAGGTATTCCCCAGTATTATCTGACAACCAATTTCCTCAAGCTGGTCATTTGCCAGTCCTTTTATTGTCCCTGTTATTAAAAGAAAAAATGCATTCGTTAATTTTTGCAACCGCTGCTACCTCTTTCTATAAGTGCAGGAATGCTTGAACAAGGAGAAAAAAACAAGCAGAGAGAAAGCAGGATACAGAATATGAAGGAGCTGGGCGTAGAGCAAATTGATCAATTGAAGAGTTACACACCATTATAGTGAACAGGTACTTATATTTCATTGTTACTCACGTATTGTTCAGTGAATAAATTTACAAGACATATTAAACCCCAAAAACAATGAACAGAGGATGCTCATAGCAGAGTTGCTTTCTTACAAAGGTCACACATAAAGAAATATAAGCCAAGTTGTTGAACAATTCCAAAATGTCTGTTGCATTGCTGTCAAAGTATAGTTAGAAAGAGACACACATATACAAGTTGCATCCAGCAATATTCACTAACCGAGTATCCTTTTCCCCACTACCTAGAGTCAGCAACATAATGAAGCAGCTGAAAAGCCAGTTCCCACCTTGAGCAACCACAACCACACGAAAAGTATATCCCAATGCTCACTTTCATCAAAATTATTCTACTGTACCTATAGCTGTGCAAGTCTCATTTTCTCTTTAGTCTGTTTATTACCATAGGAAGTCAACATAGCAAGACATCCTGTGAAGTGCACTCATATTCAACTTCCAATTATAAGCTAGGAATGGGAATGTCAAAGAAGTGTGCATGAATATTGTATTCCTGATAACTCAAAAAGAGTGAACACTTTCTCCAGGTAATGTGACAAACCTTGTGTCCCCACCGGCATAAACAGAGGCGTTTGACACACAAAATGAGGGAGTGTTAATTGAGCTGCACGAGCACGATTAAATCGCCCGAGAACCTAGCACAAAATAATATGAAAGCATCGAATCAGAGATGTAACAGAGCGTGTAATTAAGGATGAACCATCAACATGCTCTCAGTAATCATGCTGGACTTCTTGCTTAGGCAAGCACAGAGTTTGTTTATCGGTGCACCCATTAGTTACAAGAAACAACCCTTTTACTAGCTGCATATAGTAACACTGCAGTTCTTTATATCATTCAACGGCTGCATTGACTTCTGGTTCAATGAGTACTCATCAAGCAAGACAAACTCGCACATAAAAGCAATCACTACTCCCATAAACTCCCTTATCAGCAGCACGGCGCGCAAATACGCCAAAGTCCCACCTTTATGGGAGGAACACACTGCTGACATCAGGAACTGCAACCGCAAGGATGAGACCGCCAGGAAAATCTTAAGTACCCAGTTATGAAGGAACAAGAAACAAGGACAAAACATACTTTCCAATAAATTGGGCTTCCGTGCTCATCGCCCAAGCACTTACACTGTGGAAAGAGTCCGCTTTGCTTCACATTCAAGAAACCACGTCCGTAATCATTTCAAGAACTACGCACGTCGGTACGGTCCACGACACCACAACGAAACAAGAGGGAAAGGAAAGAGCGATGAGGAAAAGAAGACAAGAGCCTAACCTCAAACCGAAGCGCCATCGAAACTATCCCCTCCCCGCACCACCCGCAAAGTATCCACACCGACCTTGTCCAAACAAAAAGATTAAACCGCACTTAAAAAACAGAGCAAGCAAAGAAGGGCAATGGCAAGAAGAGCTCAAAAGAAGGAATTGCAAGAACAGGACAAGAGGGAGACTTACGGAGAAGGTGAGATGCGCAGGGGGGGAGGTGGCGATTGGAGACGGATGACGCGCGTAGGCTTGAGAACTTAGCCAATGTCGTTAAAGAAATCTTCTTTCAAAAGGAAAAAGGAACAGGAGTAAACGACGACGACGAAGAAGAAGAAGAAGAAGAAGAGGCGACGGCAGCAGTTGCAGCTTTGACCGTTATATCTCGCCCTCTCCGCCAGTCCTGTCCCCCGCCTTGCCCTAGCATGATTTCCAACGTACGAGGGTTTTTACTTATGATGTCATCACAAACCACTTGAGTTAATACCACAAAAAATCTTAAATTAATACACATACGATAATTTTACCCTAAACTTTTTTTTTTATCATTAAAAATCTCAAATTTGTACACATGTGACAATTTTATCCCGAACATACTCTAAAAAACCCCAAACTGGTATACTTGTGACAATTTTACCTTGAACATATCACAAAAAACCCAAACTGGTATACCTGTGACAATTTTACTTCGAATTAATAATTTTTTAATATTATTATCATTTTATTTTTCGAATTTTTTTATTTTTTCTTTTTTTTTTCCGAAGTAGATGAAAAAGTAAGCAAGCTAATTAGAGAATTAAATCGGGAGAAAACGAGGAACTAGAGAACCCAGACATCTTCCAATTCGTGAGAAAAAAATATAAAAAATGGAAGACGATTCGAGACCGGTAGCAGGAAAACGAAACGGCGAGAAACCAAACCGAACAAAGAAAAACGAAAGAGAGAGAAACGAAAGAAATCAATCTCCTCCGACAAAAATTCAAGAGGAATGGTAGCAAAAAAAAAAACAAAGGAAGGAACCACTAAATAACTAAAATCAAATAGAGCACGAGAGGATTAAGGTTTATATGGTGCCGCGGAGATGGAGAGAGAGGGGAAAGGGATGTGAGAGAGAGGTGAGGGCTGCCCTCGCTGGCGTCGGGTGAGGGATGCCTTCACCTGGGCAGGCGAGGATAGCTCTCACCCGACGCCGGCGAGGGCCGCCCTCACTAGATCTAGCGATGGTAGCCCTCGCCCGCGCCAGCAGAGCCGACCTCGTCAGTTTCCGCCGCTGGCCGGTCATCAATCCGGCGATTGGCTAGAAGTTGAAGACAAAGTAAAAAAAATAAAATAAAATAATTTGAAAAAATAAAAAAATAATATTAAAAATTATTAATTCTGGGTAAAATTATCACATGTGTACTAGTTTGAGGTTTTTTGCGATATGTTTAGGGTGAAATTGTCACAAATATATCAGTTTGGGGTTTTTTAGGATATGTTCGGGGTAAAATTGTCATATGTGTACCAGTTTTGGATTTTTGGTGGTAAAAAAAAAATTTGGGGTAAAATTGTCACAGGTGCACCAGTCTGGGGTTTTTTGTGGTAAAAAAAAAAGTTCAAGGTAAAATTGTCACACGTGTACTAGTTTAGGATTTTTTGTGGTATTAACCCATAATTTAAAATCAATATTTTTATTCATTTGTTTCACATATTTACTTAAATTACCATAAGCCTATGTACTCTAAATGAATAAAAAAAATATTGGAAGTGATTCTTTTGATTAATTTAGGGAAAATTGTTCAAAAAATCCAAAACCTATTGCACTTTTGTCAATAACCTTTTAAGTTTGTCAATTCAATCCTAAAATTTTTTGTTTCTTACCAATTGAGTTCATCCAGCTAATTTTGTCCAGCGGGCACTGACATGGCCGGCGGCTGGGCAACGCTGACGTGATAATTTTTTAATCTTTTTTTTCTACCCTTCTTCCTCTCTCTAGCTAATTCGACAATTGGCGATTGGCCAAAGGCATGGCCCAGTGAGGTCAATCTCGTTGGCCTCTAGCGAAGCTCGCCCTTGCTGGCCACTATTGAGGGCAAGCCTCGCCCGCCGTTGCCGGCTAGCCTCACCATGGCTACGTGAGGTGAAACCCAATGAATGCGAGGCCGGCCTAGCAGCAACGGGCGAGGCTCGCCCTTGCCAATGGCCAACAGGGGTGAGCTTCGCCATAGGCTGACAAGGTCGACCTCGCCGGCCCTCACCTTTGGCCAATTGCCGGTCATTGGACCAGCCATAGGGAAGAATGACAGAAAAAAAAAATTAAAAAATTAAAAAATTTGAAGAAAAAAATTAAAAATTACCACATCAGCCCCCGTCAATCAAAATTGACTGGATGAACTCAATTGGCAAAAAGTGAAAATATTTAGGACTAAATTGATAATAAGTGAAAATGTTAATGACTAAATTGATAAACTTAAAAGGTTTAGGACTGCATTGACAAAAGTACAATAAATTTAGAACTTTTTAGACAATTTTCGTGATGAATTTACCATATCTCCTCTTTGCCTCCTTTGATGTTCGTGGTAAATCAACTTTAAAAGCAAGACCCAAAATAACGACGCTAATCCATTCATCGTATCGGAGGTTTTGTTCCTTTTTGCTCCTTTTAGAGTGCACTACATCGGCTCAATAGCTTAAAGAGAAAATATTAAGTCGCTCCCGCATTTTTGCATCTATTTAGGTCGATCATCATGCGAAATGAGCTATACAAAAGCTTAAACCAAAAATAAAATTAAAAAAGGATTAACGCCGTGAAAAATCCCAAACTAGTACATTTATGACAAATTTACCCCAAACTAATTTTTTAACTACAAAAAACCGTAAACTGATGCATCTGTGATAAATTTACCTTTAGTTTATTTTCATTAAATTTTGCTGTCAAATTGATTTGTTAAATGACTCGCGGCAGTTGACGGATGTACCGATTTTATGTTTTACCCTCCATTTGTCCCAGGTGTATCGATTTGTGATTTTTTTTTGTATTAATCCAATTTAACGAAAATTAACGTTAGGTAAATTTGTCACAAATATATCGGTTTGGGGTGTTTGGAGGTCAAAAAATTATTTTGGGGTAAAATTGTCATAAGTGTACTAGTTTGGAGTTTTTGGTAGTCAAAAAATTAGTTTAGGATAAATTTATCATAAATGTACTAATTTGTAATTTTTTGTGGTACTAATCCAGTTAAAAATAAAGTGACACGGCGAAACATCAAAACGCGAAATGAACAGAAAGAGCACTGTTTCAACTCACCATCCAATGAAATTTAGCACGCACAACGTCCCAAAATGCAGCAAAAGCATGACATCTAGTAGAGACATCTAATCTTCCATCAGATACAGATTTTAGATGTGACGAAAAACGAGCCAAAATCCACCAGCTCGAAGCTGTAAACATGTGCCAATCCAGAACAATTAATACAGTGGCATCATTAGGCCTTTCTTCGCCTCGTCAATTCTGTTCGAAAAGCACAATAATAGGAGTTACAACGTAACAATTCACTATCAATCAAGATAGTATAGGAGCATCACATCACAGGAAACCAGATTTCTTTTGTTGAAAGGAAAAGAAAACTGAAGTTGCTTCAAGAACTATAACCACCCATATCTTGCCAGTAACTTCAATCTAATCTTCGATTCTGAAAAGACTATTCAGGTACAAAGAATAGCTCGGGTACAAAAAAAGAAAATCGGGTCAGTTGATACATGTGGATGAGCCTCAACTACTTCTTGTGCATCCTAGAATCAGGAGAGTTCTGTTTCAATGGTGACAGAGGCCGTCTTGGTGAATCCACATCACTGACATCAATCCTCTTCTCAACTGGGCTACTCATCTTAGGGCTAGATTTTCTCTTGTTAGACTGCAACCAACCAAATGAAGTCAACTCAGCAAGAGCTCAGAATTGCAGGTTCACAAAATTAAGCAAAGCTCTCATCTTGGTTCTAACCTTTGCAGGAGCACTAGCTGTGATTCTCCCACCAGAACCAAAAATGTCCCTTTCTTTCTGGTAGTGCCTCAGTAACCTCTTGTTTTCTTCATCCAAAACGTTGTTCTCTTGAAACAGCAGATTTACCTACAAAAATAAGATACTGCTAAGACTTTTCTCAGAAAGACATCTTACAACAATTCAAGCACTCAAAGAATTTCTTACCTCCTCCTCAGCTTTATGAAGGTTAATTCTGAGATTTTCCTTATCTTTCTCAAGTGTCTTTATGTCGGCAGCCAATGAAAGAACCGTCTTAGTTGCTGGCCTTAGGCTACAGTATAAATAAGAGTGTCACTTTAACTTCATTTTCACATTGGATGTAAATGACATCTTTGCATAGTGCCGCTGAAAGTGTGGGAAAGTGGCTGCATCTAATCAAGTGTGGGAAATGGTGTCAAAGCATGAAATAGAAAGCAACCGAAGAAATGAGCACTCACCAGTTCCACATTTTTAACAATTCTCGACACGATTCATGCACACTATTTGCCTCCAAAAATGAATATGCTGATGCTACTGCATCTTTACTAACCAATGTTGAGATGATTGATTCGACTAGCTTCTCCTCCAAAGTGGAGCTCTCCGAAGTCTCTTCATCCTTCAAAAATATAATCAATAAGTAATTGTCTGTAACTTATGAATAGTAAAAAACCTTGTGGTGTACATAAATGTCAAGTTGGTATGTCCTAGCTCGCAGCAAGAAGCACATTGAGAAAAAAAAAAAAAGAAATAGTTTCACCTAACAAAATTTACTTGCATTGAGAATTAGTAAGGTGAAGCAAAAGAAAAAAAATCTACCTAAGAAAAACTCTGTTCAGAAGAAAGGTTCCCATCGTAAACTGAACGAATTTAAGGACTCCCCTTTCCCTGGGTTGTAAATCATAGTAATCTCATATCTACCACCAGCTCCATGTTTTGTTTAAAGAATCGCACAAACAGCCTCTCCTAACTATTTGCATAAGCTTGTCAAAAAAGATCCTATGTTTGCTGGAACAGTTGATGATTGTATATAAAGCAAGGAGTTCAAACTACTTTTACACGACACCACGATGAATACTTCATCCATGCAAATTGAGCTATTTTACCATGAGAGAGAACATTACTGTTCATTCTTTCTTTTACACAGGTAGAAATGTGCAGCATACTTAAAGTTATGGTTCCTCCAGATAACCTTTTTCCTGCCTAAACAGTGACGCCTTAGCAAGATAATCCTCGTACATTGTTACGTGGTATGATCCAAATCGTGACTAATCCAGGCCATAGCTTGCTTAATAAAGTGTTCCATCTTAGAACATTAGAGTTTGGTGAATCTAGAGTTTCATTGTATTCTGATGTTCTACCAAGCATTAAGCAACTCCTCAGTACTCTTCCTCAGTAAAATCAATGTAAAAGATCTGATTCTCAATGAAGGGAATAAGGAACTTAAATCTAGTTTAAGAAAACTTCAGCACACTCATCTGATGTTACCATGCTACATGAATTTACAAGAACTTCTGGATGCAATAGATACTAAAGCATTCTCATTGCTTCATGAAAAAAGAAGGACCGCCTAGAGCCCTTCCCACAAAACAGCAGGACAATGTAAGGAAAAACAGCCAGAACACCTCTTGATATTACAGCAATATGCTGGCAAGCAATCAATTCTTCACTAAATTTCAAAAAGAAAACAGATGGACCAAGCCAAGAAACTACGACTTCGATATTTCAAGGCATTCAGCTTCATTTCAACCAATCATTGTTTAATATGATATCTACTGCCATGTTGCAAACAAAGGCAACTCTCCACAACTATGGGTCATCAAAAAGAAATTAAATTTACCATTGGTTCACAACCCAATGCTTATTTCTTAAAACATTAGTTTGCAAGGGTCCATAAATTGAACAAAACCCATCAACGAATAAGGACTTAAAACACTCCTATTCAATCGGAAGGCTACATAAAATGCAAAAACTAGTGCTTTACAGACACACTAAGCAAACTGGGAAAATGAGTAAACGTATTTAAACTCGAGAATACCTCACGAGTATCATATTTGTGTTTAAGATACTGCAACTCATTCGACAATTGCTGCACCTCCTCTTCCAGCTCTCGCACCCTAGCCTCTGCCTCCTTGGCCCGCTCTTCCACCTCGTTCCCGAAATCCATCAGGGCCTCCCGATCATGGTCGTAAAGCGAGCACTCGGTCTCCAACTTCTTGCACTGCGCCAGCAAATCAGCACATTCCGCCGCCAATCTCTGGTTCTCCTCCACAAACTTCTTTAGTGCCTGTGCGTTCATGCACGACTCGGCCTGCACATCCCGATAGCCAGGAACAAACAACATCTATAAACAAAAAAAAAAACAAATCCAACCCACGCGCCGAAACGTCCAGGAGAGGAACACAACGAAAACAACATAATTGGGAAACCGTATCTATCCAAACGGACATCAAAATGCCGCTATCTCGCGCTATCTTACCCGAGCCCGCTCGGCGAGGCCCTCTTTCTCGTCCAGCCTGGAGCGCAAGAGCGAGCACTCCTCGCGGAGCCGTCTCTGCGCCTCCTCGGAAGCGCGGAGCCGCGACTCGACCGTGCGCGCCGACACGGGGAGGCCCAGGGTGTGATCGATCGCGTCCCTGATGCAGTCGTCGATCTGCGGGGGAAGATCCATTCTTTGCCGCGGCCTCTCACCGGAAAACCCCCCCGCAAATTCCTTCCTCCTCGGAGGCTGCTCGGAGCGGCGAGGAGGGAGGGGGGGCCGAAGGAAGGAAGGAAGCAGAGCCCCTTCGACAATGGGGATTGGGAATTCGCAGAGAGGGAAGAAGACGAAGTTGATGAGGGGAAAGATTGACGGGGCAGCGAGAGATTGGTGAAGAAGGGATTAGGGTTTCGTCGTCGAACTCGGAAATGGGGAAGCGTTTCTTTCTGGAGCGCTGTCGCTGGAAGGGAATTCAAATTGAGAAGGGGCTGCTAGCCGTTTGAGCGAGACCGAGCGTATTTATTGAGGCGGATTCGCGTTGAAAAATAAATAAATAACAAGAAGAAGAAGAAGAAGAAGAAGAAGAAGAAGAAACGGAGAAAATAAGAAAAAAGCATTTTGTTGTCGAGTGTTTTGCTCTAAATAAGGCGTGATTTTTTTATAAAAAAAAAAACAGGAAACTTGGTCATAATCGGGGCTTAATTCCAAATTTTTTTTTTTTTGCCTTGAGCGACAATCCTGACCAAAATTTTTTTTGCTTCGTAAAAAATCATCAATTTTCACTTTAAGCTAGAATCTAGCTCAAACAATCTAAAAAATTGTACATCACAGGGGCCAGATTTTGAACTTGAGTGAAAGTTGGTGCTTTTCATTGAGAAAAAAAAAAGTTCGCACTAGAAATATCACTCAAAGTAAAGTTGGTGTTTTTTTTTAAGAATTAGCCCTCATAATCAGTGTGCTTGGAGTTGTAAATTGTCAAGCCATTTTGTGACTTTCAAAGACTTTTTAATCGATGCATTATGAAAGAAGTTATACTTCTTTGCGAGTAGTGTGTAATCAACGTTAAAGAGAGATTCAACGACCAAGGACGGGCTACTCTCGTGTAGTTCTGTGCGGAGGCGGCACTAACTCGTTGGAGTACGAAGGAGATGAGCACGGAATTGCTCCTTAACATTTTGACGATCAATCAGCTGAACATATAAAAGCTTTTATTTTGGCCAATGTTATTGTTAATGCTCTAGAAAGAACATGCAATCAAATCCTAAACTTACAGTCAATGGGCTTCTTATGTCAAAAATCCCATGTACCTTCCATGTGAATTTTTTTTTTTTGTTAAATTTCAAGTCGTTACGAACAAGAGAGTCGCATAGGTTTTCCATCAATTTGCTAATCATGCTATAAATCTATGGATCTACAATTGAATCCACAGAAAATAGATGGAAATGGAATTCTAGGAGTGATTCAAGGCTTCAAGAGATTTTTCTCAATTGCTTGCGCATTAGTTGTTAGATCAATTGTGGAATCCGATTCAAAAATGTTGCCAACCCAATTTTCTTGCCAAAGATAAAGATTGTTATTTTTCTTTGAAATTAAATAACCCAATCATAACGAATATTTACTGCATTACTTGGGCGACATCGCTGTAATCATATCAGATTAAGCTAATTATTAGCATTCTGATGCCCTGGATTTGTTAAGATTTTTTTTTTATTTATAACAGAAACTTTTTCGGCTCGATTAAGCTCTAAGCATGCATGGCAATCGTTCTCTCCACGGGTATTAAGTAACAAATCAACTTAAACGACGGACAGAGGATGATGCGGGCTTATTTTCTCATGATAGAATCATCCGTGTTTGTTGCATCATGTAATAAGTCGAAATGTTATATTAACGGTTGCAGAGAAATATATTTGTCTTCCTCCGGATCGTGTTTAATCCCTAATTATATATTTTTACCAGGTTAATCCATACAAGTTAGCTCCGCGAGTCGGAACAATCAATTGCAAAGGAAGGAAACCATCCATTTCATGGGTGTCTGATCAGACTAAATACAAGACATGTTACACGTGAAGAACGATAGAGCTTGTTTGGCCCGATCGATCTTGACAGTTGAACACGCGTACCGTGATCTGATTGAACTCCAGTCCCTTCAGAGAGAGGGTCCGTTCCGGCGGGAATCACTCCCTCTCTCTCTTGGTCCCGAACGGAGAAAATACCATGCCAACCTCATGATTCATGAGATGCACATCGAAATTCGAATCAGTGATTTCGACACGGGATTATATACACGAAACCCGATTTAGAGAGACGTGAAAGCAAACTACAAGTCAGAAATGGAGATTGATGGGCAGCAGCAGAGTCAGAGCCCAACTCTTCAAACCTTTGCTTCAGCGACTTTGTCACGAAAAAGATTCAAAACTACACCACGAGAGAGTCAAGACAGGACCAACGCGGTTCTGATTTGAATCGATGCATGTTTTATTGTTGAGTCTGGACATATAATTTGATTATCTTAATCGAGCTTTCTCGTTATTTAATAAAAAAATTATCTACCGGGTACAAATCAAAAATTTACTTTAAACACGAAATAATAACAATAATTTCCCTTATAAAAAAAAAAAAAACCCTGCTAGCTCTTTTGATCCTGTTCATCCCCTCCTTTGGAGATTTCGCCAGCTCAGTCCTTAACATGGCCTGGCTCCATGAACGAGTCCACTTCCTTCTCCACTTCCTCCACCTGCAATTCAATTTCATTAATTTAATCCCCATTAAACCCACCAATTGCACAAGAAACAGCAATGATACCAGTTCTAATCATGGTTTTACCCTGATTAACGCCTTTAAGCAGGACTAATTACATGGTTACCCTGGTCTCTAAGCAAGCTCATTGATGGCGGTGGTCAAAAGGGTATATCAGCAAGTGGGTATATTTTGCACAGAGGTTCTCCATTTTTGCATTTCATAAAAAATTGGACACTTGTTCTAAATGAAGACTATCTTGACCCTCCTGCACGTGGTTAGGCGCCCCTACTAATCCACTCATGGAAGCCTTACAAAGTCTGGTCAACAAACGCTGTTTTCGTAAGCACCGCATTGTATAATCAGATTAGCAGATCTAAGACGTTCTGCAACAACTCCAAGCAACGTTGCAAGTTGTCCCGAGACGGGATTGACTATTGATGAAGAAAAAATGTGGGACTGGGTGAGACCTTGTCGATGATGTCTCCCGCGAGATGAGCATCCTTGCCCGCGGTCTCGGCTAGATGCTCCACCGAGGTCACCACGTCTTTCAGCTTGCCGTCCGGGAGGTGCTCGGCGACCTCCTCCGCCACCTGCTCCACCTTGTCCGCCACCTCCTCCACGATATCCGTCACATGCTCCACCGTCTCGACCGCCGCTTCGACCTCATCTGCCAGAATTTCAAAGTTGAATTTTTTTCCATGTTTGTCACGGTCGTGCTCAGATTTCAACAATAACAAGCTTATGGATTTGAGGCTCACTTTTCAGCTTCCACAGGGGACCCCATTTGTTCCTCCAAAATGGTAGAATCACCGATACGAACACCCCCACAACCCAGAATTTCCTGCCATGCGAAGAACTAATTCCAGTTTCAGCAAGAGCTAACAAAAAGAAGAAAAACCATACGAATATGTATTTTATAGCAGGACCTGGTTTTATCAGTTAGAAAGGTTTTGGACCCATTAGAACTTACCAAGAACTAGGAGAAGGATCAGATGGAAGATGAGGCACCGGATCAACGCTGCTCCGAACAGCCACATCCCTAGATTAAAGACGTCAGTTCTAAATCTGCCAATATCTAGTCAGAAGAATTTATTTTAGAAATTAGTGCCCGGAACCGTGGATAATAAAGATAACACTCACATTTTTCGAGTGCTTTGTCGAGCGTGGAGAGATGCCGTGCTCCGGCTATCCGCAAACCGGCAACGATCCATCTGTCTCAACGTCACCAAACGGCTTCTCTGACCGGCGTCCACGCCGGTCAAACCGTGGGACAAAGTTACCAGACTTGTCGTCGACATATGCAGCCTCAAGCACCACTCTTGCTTCCAAACTGATGGGGTTGAAGTTTTGAGAAAGAGAAAGGAGAGGGTCTGGATTTGGAGAGGAAAGGGATTGTGAGAGAGATGTTTATTATCGATGGTAACGTTGGACAAACGATGAACAAGAGGAATATGTTACTGCCAAGACACGGTGTACTGCTAAGAGGATGGGAATTCAAGGTCTGATGCATATCAATAGTTTATGTATAAATTCAAATCGGGGTTCGGTCTCTTTTTTCCAAAACACGTTTCCAAACGTGAGTTTGAAATGTCATAAGCGTTTGCGTGGGAAGGAACCACCTAACCCACTTGAGGTTTTACTCGGTCCATGTTGGTTTCCTCCAAGATTCTACCTATTAACATGACCAGCTATACAACCCCCGCCTTCCCTTCTGTCTGATCTCGATTTGTAAAGAAGTTTCAAGGGGGCATGAGTTGACTTGAAGACGTATTTTCCAGATTTGAACAAAATTGAAACAAATGTCCGCATAATCTAAGCAACCGACCAAAAAGAGAGAAAAATGAGCAAGGAACCCCTCGAGATGTATAGAAAGAACTTGGTGCCGAGATCTCTCGTATAGGATGTGATCATCGCATCATTTAATGGACATAGTCAGAGATTTTCCACGGTGAGTCGATGCGTTATCACCTAATCAAGTTTGAATGAGAGGAAAGTTGATTTTTCTTGACAATTTTGATTAAGTCATGGATGAGGAGCCTGCTTCCGGGTTTCTATCCGCATCTCCTAGCCTATTCGATATACATCGTTGAATATGTGTCTCTGTGTAAACGTTCACTCGTTACTTTAGGAAATATCACTAAATCCTAATCCTTTTCACCCTCTCTCAACTCTCTCTCGCACGCACATGCACCCGTAGTCTCATGTCAGCCTTCGATCAGAAATGATCATCGTCCTCGGTCTCTCATTAGAGCTCACGGACCTCATATCTACATCAATCTAGGATTTGTCGAAGGTTGATGATGGTTGTCAACCTCCATATTGAGGTCCCATATGGCGGTGGTGTTTGTTGGCGCAGGAACAGCCAGTATAGCTTCGTCGGAGTTGTAGATGTGCGATGGCGTAAACAGAGGGTACAGTGTTTGTGCGCGCGTACGCGGAAAGAGAGTCTTAATTTTCCTCGGAACTTCTAATTGACTCTGCAAATTGTATGTCGGACCGCTTGTAATCACTCTGAAGGGTAGTTCGTTGATCGTTCTCTTTTTCTTATGCTCAGTTTATTCAATTGATTTCGACTTCACAGCATCCTCGTATGCATGATTCAAGCATGTTTTGTGGATCGACAGGACCATTGGAAGGGCTATGTAGATCAATCTTGATCGAGATCAAGGGCAATGCCGGTCAGTTCGGGAGAGACGGAGGGTCCGATCCAACGGAATAAGTTCTTCGCGGATAGACAATCCAAGAACAAAAACCAGATACTAACCTACCATCTTAGCTTAGAGAAAGGCGTACTTCTAGTTCCTTCGGAGTAGTGGCGTAAGAATGTCTTTGGAGAGACTATTGTAAGTCAAATGCACGTGATGATCGTTCACGCAAAGTCGAAAAAGAGAGTAGTTGAGATGGTTATATTCTATAAAATCATATTTTAGATGTAAAACGTGCATGAATTGATTTTTACTTTCTTGCTCTTTGCTTAATTTAGATTTACGGCGAGCACGCTTTGATTTTATCTTAACCCAAAACATCTAAAACTTTCAAAATATACCGGTGTTGACACGTGCTCATTCACTTATAATTTTTGTCACAATTTTCTAAATTTTATATAATTTTCCAGATGTTGATGAGTTTTTAGAAAACATAAACCAAAAGAGGTTACATTCGTGCAAGAATAAACTTTGAGAAGACAAGACAACACAAGCTTTATAAGTTTCTGAGTTAGTTTTAGTACATTCGATTAATTAAAAAAGGTTACAGTCAATGTCTCTTTTCATAATTTTTTGGATTAATATTACGAAAAATCCCAACTGAAACAATTGTGATAAATTTATCTCAAACTAATTTTTTAATTATAAAAACCTTCAAATTGGTACACTTGTGACAAATTTATCTAAATCAATTTTTTGACCACAAAAAACCCCAAACCGATATACTTATGACAGATTTACCTTCTATTAAATTGGATTAATATCATGAAAAATTACATGCTAGCAAACATGTGACATATGGAGGGGTAAAATCCCTCCGTCAACCATCACAAGTCATCTAATTTAGCAATTTAACGGTAAAATTTGATTGTAAATTTATCTTAAGTGTACAAATTTAGGATTTTTCGTAATATTAACCCTAATTTTTTAGCACTAGGTACGCTCTCTCTTCTACTTGTCTTGCTAGGCATGACCTCCAGATATCTCCCCCTACTAGCATCAACATTTGGAAGAAAAGGAAAAGGAAGAAAAAACATAGATAAGCAAAAGAAAAATAGGAAAAATTATTTAAGGGAAAAGAAATCCTTGATAAACATTAATGCGTCATCTTTCAAAAGGAGTAATTGAATTTACTTCCCCATTAAAATGGCATCCTTTCAAATAGAGTGTCTTAAGTTGGAGTAATTATAGCATACATAAGTCAATGTGCAGATTCTTTTTGTTTTCCATAAACGGCTTGATTTAACAGTGATTTGATGATTAGTGAAAGAATGAGTTATTAAAATCCTCTAATTAAGGATAGATAAGATTGTTTGTTATTGACGATGTAAATGTTAATTTCCCGTTGATTTACTTCCTAACGAAGACAATCTTGATCCTAATAATTGAAAAGACTTTTGAAGAGAGCCGAGGGAGAGTTTGGTAGGCCATATGTGGGTCACCAACTCCATCAAAGGCCCCCATATGCATGTAAAGGTGAAAGGGGCATGGAAAGTAAAGTGGTAATCTGTCTAGGGGTGTGCATTGGTCCAATCCAATCCGGGTAGACCAAATCGGCCGGATCTAAGTAGTTTCCAGGAAAACTGATCCGGTTCCTGAATCCCAAAATTTGGAACCAAGAGTAACCGGTTTGGTTACCGGTTCTACTTAAGGAGCTAGACCGATCGACCAAACCAAGCCATATTACTTAATATTTTTATTATTTTATCCTAAAGCAAACCCTAAATTAGTATGTTTCAATTTTCACTAAAATAAAATAATGACTTCAATATAAATAGAAGCAAACCCTGTGCATCCCTCCATAATTTTGTCTATCCACACATATAAATTCTTTTATTATTTAACACATGTTGATACGATGACATGTAATAGAGTAATAACTACAAAATCCAATGGAAGACTAGTCGATTGTCAATGAGCGCTCCACCCTTGATTATGTAAACATTTACTTAACGAATAAACAACAAATACTGCTCTTATTTTTCTTTGAGGCTCCACTTGTTTCATGGAAAATGTGACATTCTTGAAAAATGTTTTTCAAGAAGTCATGACAATATTTTATAATGTTTAATTGAAATTTAAAAATGAACTAGAAAATATTTTTCGTCGTTTGGTATAGAAATTTGATTTGATTTTCCTAAGTAAATATACACTATCCGGGGGACAGTAATTTATGCTTGGGCAGGGAACCAAGTACCAGTATTAAAGTCCTAGGTCCGGCTGCAATTGATCCCAACCCGAGTGCCGACAATTAGGGCATGGGCACCTGGGTCTTGGGTCCTGGGTCTGGCCTTGATAGACCCGCATGCGAGCACTAGGGAATTGTGCCCAGCCTTGATGGACTCAGGCAAGGCCTTTGTGAACCTAGGCTCAGGTGTTGGGGATCCGAGCTCTAGTATTGGGATCCCGTACTCAACCTTTGTGAATGCGGGCCTGGGTGTCGGGGCATTAGACATGGGCACTGGGGTTTCGGGCCCGCCCTCGATAGACCCAGACGAGGGTGCTAGGGATCTAGGCACGAGCATTGGGGTCACAAGCCCAAGCGCCAGAGACCTGGTCCTGGACATGAGGACCTAAGAACCAATATTGTGATTTTTGTGCATGAGTGTAGAGTTTCGGGGCCAAATGCTGATATTTAGTTATATTTTAGAAAATAATTTTCAATTTTTTAAAGATGAAATCATTTTCCTAAATTTAAGCATATATTTTCCGTTAACTCATTTTCTTAAGTGGACAAAATGCTAGAAAATAAGTTAAATATTTTCCACGAAACAAATGAAGCCTTAATGTTGAGAGACTCTCACTTGTGGAAAAGAGAGGAGGAATTACCAGTTCCTGGACTAACCTTGAATGGGCTTGGATCGATCAATCCAATCTCAAAAACTGGGAACCGATCTTGCCTAGTCAGGTTTCGGGTTCCTAGGTGGAAACCGAGTCACCCTAGAACCAATTATTACTAATGGCTTGATTAGAAAATTGAAATGATGAATTAATGGGTTGTGCTCGAGTCGGGTTCAACCCGTTGGATCCAAAACTTACCAGCCATTTGTTATTGTCTACTACTACGGATTATATCACAAGTGAAAAAGTACTAACCATCAGCATAATTTACTTAAGTACCATCACTGCCAAGTTTTTTTTAATGACTTAGAATCGATTTTGAATTTAATTATCCATAAAATAAATGATTGAGAGTTCATTATATTATTATATGTTTTCCCCTAGAAATATTTTATCTTGTGTAAATGATCATACGTCACACGTCATTTCACGAATAAAAGATGATAAAAACCAAATTTTACCTCAGAAAGACTATTCAGGTTGTGTGGTTCATATTCGAATTGGTCCGACTTAACTTGGCTCATACAATTGAAGTACTTATATGAATACATGTTTCGATTGAGTTTTTTCGTCACGATCAAATAAACAGGTCGTGTATGGATGATCTGTTTAACTAATTCGACACGACACAAGAATACCATGGAGTACGAACCGACTCCTCGAGTGATTAACAAAATGGCTTCGACCCTGAGCAAACATTCTTACATGTAAGAAGTGGATGTTCCATGTACGAAAGGGATCAGCCTAGAGGGAACAAGATGAACTGCTGGAGCAGATGAAGTTTCTGCATGGCGTTACTCATAGATGTTTTATGCTGCACACGCCGTATTCTAAATACCACATTCCTAGGGTTTACCTACAGCCAACGAGCCACGCATATTCTTTCTCTCGACAAGGTGAACGGGGGGCAGTTGTGCTCGTGGCGATTTCTGCTAGTGACGCTTTCTTGTGGGCATAAACAACCACTTTCTTAAGACATCAGTTGACATGGACAAACCTGCTGGCCCTTGGAAAAGATGTTGAACGCAGATGAGATCGACCCTTCAGCACGTGGCTCTCTTCCCGTGTCTTGGATTCTTCCATAACACTCCCCCGTCTTGGAAAAGATGCTCAGCAGCACAGATGACTGTGCCGAAAACACGTGCGAGCTCAGTCGATATGGGACCGATCTAATTGACGGAGCGGATCGTGTTCGAAAATCGTTCTGCTGTCTTTTTCGCCAAAATGGAGAAGGTAGACCGTGAACAGAGGGAAAATTGCAAAAAGAGTACTAAACTTATTACAATTATATCAATTTCATCGTAAATTTTTTTTTTATGCTAATTAAAATTTAAATCTTTTATATTTGTGCCAATTCATTCCATTCAACTAACTTTGACAAAAAATCGCTGACATGGACACCGGTCATCTTACATGACCCCGTTTGGCGCTAAAATAAATAATTTTTAATAATATTTTTGAATATTTTTGAATATTTATTTATATCCTTTCTTTTCTATTTTTTTTTTTCTCTTTTTCTTCTAGCTGGTCATCGCCAGAGGCGAGTGCTGGCAAGTGCTGGCGAGTGCTGGCGAGCCTCGCCCATTTCCTGGTGAGACCTAGTAGCCTCCGTTGAGGTCTCGAGCCTCACCAGCCCAATGGACACTGAAACCGAGCGATATAGGTTAAGCAAACTAGTCTTCTACATAGGTATCGCCCGAAAAGAATGGTTAGACCGATCTGGTGGAGTTAGATGATCAAAAAACTCAAGTCCATCTTCTTGTTTTTTTTGTCCAGTTTTTTGATCTCCCCTTTTTGTCGCGGGAGCAAAAAAGTCCAATAGAGGATGAAAAAGTCTTAGCATAATAAGCACATTAGGTAGGACAAAGAAGGTAGACAATGACATGCAAGTATCAGGTGCTGCTGGCCAGTAATCTCTCCTCCTTATCTAATTAATTCCTAATAAATAATTAGGCAACTTTCGGCCCAACTTAAAAGTTAAACATCAATTTTTTAAGGCATATGAGAAAACGACCTTATGGTTAATTATTTTTAAGGAATCGAGTGCCGTTTCATATAGTGACGGCCACCGCCCCAAAAACATGAGCATGACCACCCACCCTCCTAATTTTTATTACGTGTCTTGTAAATATCGTTTCGATCAAGCATATCTCAATCATTGATTATAAGAGTCTCGTCTAATATTTCGCATCTTCGAGGTTTTAATCATTTGCAGCTATCGAGATGCAACATTTCAACAGAACCTATAATTGTCGAAAGACATTTTTATTTCATTTAAATATAATAAAAAAGAGAATAAGTACACTAAAAGTTCTAGAATTTATCACAAAAGTACAATCGAGTCCTAAAACTTATCAATTGGAAGGACTTGATTGGATCAATTCGACGAGTTTTAGAACTTGATTGGACCAATTTAATTTAGGATTCAATTGCATTTCCGTGACAAATTTTAAGAATTAATTGTACTTTTTAAAAATTTCAGGTTTAAGTTGCACTTTCATAACAAATTTTGCGATTTTCAATGCACTTATCCCTTAAAAAAAAGGGGGGGGGGGGCTAATGTGAAGAGTACGATCCCTTACGATTTTTTATTCTAGGTGAGAGATCACATAATATAAATTGTGTGGGCTAACGAAAAAAGAAATCACAAGAAGGAAAAATCCGATTCTCTCACAACAACATACAATGGACGCATTGGTAGTGCATCTAAAAATTTTAAAAAAGCATCGATCCTATAGATAGATCTAACGAGGATTAACACATAGAGATCGATGGAGTGATATAACGAAGAGTCCGAGGCTTTACCTCCCAAAAAGGGTTATCGGTCCCGGTCCGGTCTTCAATTCGCAGCGAATCGCCTCTCGTAATTCTTCCAGGATTGGAGCCTAGCTGGCCTGAGGATCAAAAAGTTCCCACTTAGGGAAAGCACGACATTTTTTGGCAAATCGAGAGGTGGTGCGATTAGTATTACCATACGAGAGCACATCTCATCCCTATCCTATTCTCTTTCGTGGGCAATCTCGCAATGAAAAATAATTGATCCTCCATAGCAAAACGGCCATTCACCAAATGAAAAGCGGCGACGGGCGACGACGTCGTAGCGAAGGGGGACGGTCGTCGTTGACTTTTTAAGCCCCGGCACGCAACTAAACAAAAGGACTCGATTTCCCCTTGTTTTCACCCCCCTCCCAGTTCGCACCTCTCCCTGTCTCTCTCTCTCTCTCTCTCTCTCTCTCTGGCTCTCTCTCTAGGATTGTCCCTGCGCCCTCCGCCACTTCCGACGCCTCCACCGTCTCGCCGGCGGCGATGAGCCCCCGGAAGCTCCTCTTCTCCGCCGATCCCCCGGCGCCGAACGTGACCTCCTCCGCCTGCCTGAGCTGGTGCGACCCCTCCTGCTCCTACGGCTGCCCCGAGTACTCCTCCCCACCGCCGCCCGCTGCGCCCTACTGGCCCCCGTCCTACGTGCCCGCCGCCGCCAACGACGGCTCCGGATCCGCCCGCTTCCCCCCCGCCGTGATCGTCGTCGTCAGCATCCTGGGCGGGGTCTTCCTCCTCGTCAGCTACTACTTCATCATAGCCAAGTGCTGCCTGCACCGCCGCCGCCGCCGGCGGAGCCGATCCCGCGACCAACCGGCCTCGGACGGAGGAGGCGGGGGAGGTGGCGGGGGCGAGGAGGTCGTCGACGAGGACCGCGTGGACCACCCGATATGGTACATCCGGACGGTGGGGCTGAGCCCGGCGACGATTAGCGCGATCGCGATGTGCGAGTACCGGAAGGGCGAGGGCCTGGTGGAAGGGAGCGACTGCACGGTGTGCCTGAGCGAGTTCAGCGACGGCGAGACGCTGAGGGTTTTGCCCAAGTGCGGCCACGCGTTCCACGTCCCCTGCATCGACACGTGGCTGAGGTCGCACACCAACTGCCCCCTCTGCCGCGCGCCGATCGTCGGCCCCAACCCTCTCCCCCTCCCCCTCCCTCCTCCCGAACGTCTCTCTCAGCGTCTCGACGGCGGCAATCGCGCGGCGGTGGGGGCTGTCGTCGGCGGAGGCGAAAACAGCAATGGAGCAGGAGCAGGAGCAGGGGCAGGAGCAGGGGAAGGGGGGGTTGAGTCTGGAGAATCCAACAGCGATGGACTGTCGAAGGAGATTGACGAGGTGAATGGCCAGGACGGTCAGCTGGGTTTGGTGGAGGAGCAGGAGGAAGGGGTTGTTCCAGTGAGAAGGTCGGTTTCGATGGATTCTCCGTTTCTGGTAATCGAACTGCGGCAAGGCTCGGAATCGCAATCGTCCGATGCGAACACGAGCGAGCCGAGAACGACCCACGATTCTCAATCCTCGGCGGATCGTGCCAACACGAGCTCTCACCCGAGGTCGCTCTCATGGAGCGGGAGGCTCTTCACGCCGAGACATAACAACAGCAGCAACAGTCGGAACTCATCAAACTCGACTCTTCCCCGGTAATCTCAACCGAGTCCTTGCCATCTATTTTTCCGGGTTTCCTTTCAAGTTCAAAATCGGAGGGCACACAGATATCTGCAACAGTGTCAGCAATCGAGGGTTCGTCCATGATCAAGTCACGATACGCTTATAGCTGAGAGAAATGGCCCCAGTTTCTGATCCAGTGCGGGAGAAGTTTTCGCTGCCATGAGAATGAATGACAGAGTGTAAATTGCACTTTTTATTTAACGATGGTTAAAGAGATGGGAATGGACAAAGTAAATTGGTCAATCCTCCGTGTCTCTTGCCTCGGAAGACGAAGTTCCAAGTTTTGCTTTTGCATTTATGTCTCTATCCGGGCAAACATACTGAGCTTTTTTTCCTGGTTTTTCCAGAGACTTTCATGTCCATGGCAGGGAAAAACTGTATCAGGGAAAGCACTGCTCGTGTTTCAAACACGAGTTTGAAACTCAGTTTGAAACCTCCTTTTTAATCTAGTGCTCTAAATGACCGTTATAGGTGAATTCGGTTTCAGCTCTGTTCGGGAAGATTGCTGCTCTGATCAGGAGATGTGTCACTTCTGTGGACCTTTTGCCGCATTTTGGATTAAAGAGCGACTAGAATCTAGCCCTTGCGCATGCATGGGATGGGACCTACCGAAGGTCCTGAGTGTAAGAGTGACTGGCCACTGCGCTAATTGAAAGTCTCAAGGCACATGTGCGGGTGGCCGGCACATAGAAGCGTGATCAATGTGTCCGCTTCAGTGGGGAATCAATGTGAAATGCGATGATTAGAGCATTGATTAAAAGATTTATCCCGATTAGAGCAATAATTGTATCCATCATTTACCAACGGGTCGTGATTCCTCAACATCGGATCAAGATCCAGCATTGATTAGAGCATCTCGTGCATTGATTAGAGCATCTCGTGATGAATTTATCCCGAATCCATCAGGAAAGGATATTCCAAGAGTCGTATCCCGAATTGACACAACCAAATGTTTTATCGACAATTCGATCCTCCCTTGTCCAGGTCCTTACTTGATGGGTTTCGTTAAAATCTTCGATTTAGTTTTTTCCTCCCTTAGAGTGCTTAGGATTCATTTCTTATATAATAGTAAAGATTCGTTTACTGTACATAAATTTAGTCGTGTGGAATTGATTAAATTTCGTCATAAGTTTTCATTTAGGGTTAATATCACGAAAAACCCTAAACATGTACACTAATGATAAATTTATCTCAATATAATTTTTTAATCATTAAAAATCCTAAACTGGTATGCATGTGATAATTTTATCTTTTGTTAGTTTTAATGCAATCTTTTCGTAACTTGGGCCGGGTCGGAGCCTAATAGCCTGCATATAAATAGGTCCGTGAAGAAATTTCTAATATTTACGGGCATTAGCCGATATAGATTTTCTTTTTTTTGAATCATGTGCAAAATTATGAACTTTTTCCGGCTTTATCCGATTTGGAAAATTCATCTAATAATCTTTTTCATAATGACAGTAATATTTCGGTGACTTAAATTTGAGGGCACGACGACGTCTCATTCCTGAATTCGTTAAAAGAATTTCCTTAAGGACGAAGTTGCCTAAACTTTGGATGTTGATGCCACGTCGTGCATGGCCAAAAGGACAAAAAGGGTCGTCCCATCGATTGATCACTTTTGATCATCAAGGCTGGAGTTCGGCCAGTTAAATGGTCCTCCCAAGAAAACAAAGAGAAAAGTCAATTTAGAACTCTCAGCATTCTTTCTAAGATTAAATCAGTAGTTTGATGGGAAAAATGTCAAAAAAGTCCTAAAACTATTGTACAAGTGTCAATTTAGCTCTAAATCTTTTAATTATGTCAATTTAGTCATAATTTTTTTTACCTAATGCCAATTCAGTCCTTTTGGCTAATTTTGGCCGAATATTGCTGATGTAGATGCCGGTCGACCTACGTGGCACCACCGTCGTTGACGTTGACAATTTTTAATAACATTTTAATATATTTTGTTCATGATTTTTTCTTCTTCTTCTTTCTTTTTCTTTTACTGGCCACCGACCACAGGCAATGCCCGGGCGGGTGAGCCTCGCCTGGGCAAGGTTGCTGATGCTTGCCACAAATGATCCCTGGCAAGGGCTCCCCTCGCCTAGGTCAAGGCGGCTTGGCCGAGGCTCGCCCTTGCCTAGGCCAAATTTGCCAAGGTCGCCTTGGCCCTGCAAAACAGCTATTAAATCCAGTTTTATTCTGTCTAGGATAGCAACCAAACACCTGATGTGATTTATCTTGTTTACCAAACGTAACCTTAATACTTAACCCTCCTAGGATTAGCTATTTGTCCCCTCATATACTCCGTACTTCGTTGAGCTCATTGGTATTGCTCCTTCGGAATAAGGCACTGCCATTGTAAAGAACCGTGCAATGGGCATTTGCTTTTGGAGACTCTCCCTTGTTTTAAATCAGCAGATTTCATAGAGATCACTATTCCATAAGAAGGATAGATCGTTCCCCACTTGTGGCTCATCCTGCATTAGATAGAAAGATACTATGTATTTGATTATTGGGCTTCACGATGAGCTTGGAACGTGTATGACTCTTATGACATGATGAGCCTTATTTTCTTGAGGTCTATTTTGCTTATTAAAAGCAAGTGTAGAATTCGGCCGTGCACTTGACATCAGACCCAAAATCTGGGTCCAAACTTGAAGAAATTGATGGTCCAATGAGGTCATCACAGTACGCTTAAACCCGGAAGGCCCAATTGACGGAAAGCCTATTAAGCTCATCTGATCATTAAGGCTATCAAAATTCAATTGACCTGCAAGACCCATCGATCAAACGCCTAACAAGCTCATCGATAAGAAATTTCCAGTGGGCGGAGTTCAAGTGGAATACATGACACGTGGCCATGATCAATATGACTCGAAGCATGCAATGAAGTTCGAGACTGAATCGTGGAGGATCTATCGATCGAAAATATCCGTGGTTAAGGAATCATGAGCAGTTACAAATCGTTCCTAGAGTAGCGCACAAGTCAATACAGTTAGAGATTATTGCACAAGAAGATCAAAATACATAAAGGAACGACCAATTTAAGATATGAGCATCCATCATCAACAGACACACGCTTGTACACAAGCAATTAAAATATCATAAAGTACAAAGAGCACTTCAAATTTTGAAGATGAGAAGATCATTCGTAACATATCGGTTTAAAGTAGATTTTGTCTTAGTTTGAATTTGAGATACAAATTAGATTAGTTTTCCTAAATTCAGACTTTTCATGGTTTATAAGAGTTATCAGGTCGTACTTTGTAAGTTCTTTTACCATCTCTACGCAATCTAGTCGTCTCCTTTGGTAATCGAGTAAGCATGGTGTCCAAGAATGTAAAACCACCGGTACTAATTCAATAAAATTTCATACAATTTTCTTATATGTTTCCATCCACTGTCTATGCATCATTTTAGTGATTCGAATTTTACAAAGCCCTCGAGACTTCAAAGCATACTAGGCTCCATTAATTGTTCATTTGAAGCGAAATTCGACACTTTAATTGGCCATTTGGTCATCCTCGATTAGATTTTAATCACTAACCTAATTCATTACATTTATGGCGGACCACGAATTGACAAAAATATGGACTATGGCTTTGATATTCCATCTCAAATTCAAATTCAAATTCAACCCTTCTCCGTCCAAGACTTTCGGCTTCATCATCCACAGAGGTCGACACAACTCCATTCGTCGCCGCTCCTCCTTATCATCGATTAATCAATCGGCGGGGTTCCCACCAAAAGCCCTGCAGAAAGAGACAGAAAATGATAAAAGAATCG
Source organism: Syzygium aromaticum (assembly GCA_024500025.1). Taxonomy (NCBI): domain Eukaryota; kingdom Viridiplantae; phylum Streptophyta; class Magnoliopsida; order Myrtales; family Myrtaceae; genus Syzygium; species Syzygium aromaticum. The sequence continues at coordinate 7,361,595 of CM044890.1, forward strand.
AAGCGGAGAGAAATCAAAACCTCGTGTGAAAACTGTTCCAGGGAATCCCACGGGCACGAAGTCTTTCGCTACGAATCGACAGCTCGTACGTGCAGAAACCATTGATGGCCTCGCCTAACGCAGCTACGGTTCACCGATCCCAAGAGGAATGCATCAGATATCACCAAAGTGTCCCTCTCTCGCCCTCTCTCTGCAACTGGTCATTCATTGACATTGTCAAATTCCACGATAAGCTCGACGTGGATGGAGCCCCAGGCGATGACATGGAAGGGGGGGGGCGCTGGACTGACTTCGAGAAGATAAAGATTCTGATAAGATGACGTGTTTGTAAGTCAGCAATTAGCAAAATAGCTCTTACTTTTCCTTAGCCTTGGCTATAGGTCCGAGGAAAAACAAGAAACCACCTTGTCTCGATCTAATCCCCGGGGCTTTGTTTGGTATCGCGCCACTAGAGATTGTTGTTTGTATACAATTATTGTTCTCGACATCTGCAGAACATCAGTTCATCGATAACAATCAGCTGACAATTGTATTGACCCTGCAAACGAAGATAGGGTTTGATCCCCGCGAAAGCCGCGAGAGCCGTTAACTCCTTGTTGGACCTTTTAGGGATCGGCGTGCGGGGGCTCTGTTAGCTCTTCGCTCATTTCTATCCGTACGAGTGAGTTTTCAATTTCACCGATAAGTCTACTTATAGTTTTCACCGTTATCCTCTCAGGTCTTCACTTTACTTATAAAAGAAAACGAGCGATTAGCCCAACTTGGCAAAGGGATTAGTCATAGCTTTCCTACTAATCCATCGGAAGATCTTAGACCCGCTTGGCAAAACTAATTTGTGAGAACAAGGCTTGATTGTACGGCCTGAAGATCCTCGCTAGTGGGTCTAGTCAATTTGTGGGGGAACGCAGGAAGAGCAGCCGACTGATTACGTTGTTATATCTGAGTGTACTTTCTGTAAGGCCTTTTGTCAACTCAACACCTAATCCATATAGATAGTTCAAATGGCGTGTTGGACTATTTTTACCTTATTTTTTTCTTTTCATGTCTTAGATGCAAAGATGCGATAATAGCAGTATGATGAACAATATCATTTTAACTGCGGTGTGGGGAGAAAGTTATTGAAAAGTTTCTTAACTCTATTGTACGGATGTCAATAAAGTCTTGAACTTTTTAATTTGTTCAATTTAATCTTAGACGTTCTGATGAATTTTCTAAAAAGTCTTTCAGGCCAATTTTGATTGACAATAGCTGACCCTCCTATAGCCAGTTCACACACCCTGTACACACAGCACAGTAGACTACCATACCTCTACACGTTTATAAGAGATCCCTCAACAATTTGTCTCTCACCTAAATAAATGCCTTTGCTCTAAATACAACTACTACCCGTGTGTTTACAAATGGCTTTGTCGCTCTTGCTAGCTCTATTCAAATTCTCAGGTCAAATTCTCATGCTTTTGCTCTTGTCAACTACGTCAAATCTGGCCAATTTTTCATCAATTTATGGAGTGCCAAATTTGAACTTTGCACTGGAATTGTGTAGTCGTTAATTTCATCTAATTCTTTGTAAAATTTCAGAAAAATTACTTGGAAAGCACATGCAAAACCTTGCTTTAATATGACCCTTCGATAAGATCTTCCATCAATGATAGGCTTTGATCCCATCATCACACAAATCTATTAAACGGATTAGTCCATGATTCCTAGCATAAACAATCTTGGAAAATCATGCTTTATTCTCAGGCCTTCAATTCAGGAACTCCAATGATTGTCCGATCTCAAATGTCGACGGGTCAGACTGCTCTGCAAATCCGAATGTTTGGTTCCTATACCATTTCGTCAGCAGTTTTCCAAACTCAGCGCAATTCGGCTCAAATGATTGTGGAATCAAAACCTAGCTTATGCGTCTTCTACGTATGAATATGTTAAATATGTATTGAATTTTATGTATTCGATCCGGTTTATGATCCGACCCGATATATTTTTGTGCGACCTGAAAAAGGAAATTTAGTTCGTGAAGCGAAGAGTTGGGCCGATAAGCCTATTTATTAAAAACTTCGAAAATTTTTTTGGGAAGCCCTATTGATACCGCGGCTAGGTTTTCTCATTAAATAGAGAGAGAATTTTGTTTTCTGAGGATTTGGTGAGCCGTGAGGTTTTGTCAAGTCGTTGTTTCGACTTCTGAAAATTGTACTCTCTTTGATTATAGTGAAATCTTGATTTACTTCGCCCGTGGACGTACATCACCTTGTGATCGAAACTCGTAAATTCTGTGTTCTGTATTTGTTTTTCCGCATTTATTTTTTTAACAGAATAAATACATTAGGTACTCGGATTAATTTTTTTTTTTCAATCATTAAAAAATCCTTTGAAAATACTTTTCTGATCTAAGGGAGCCGGTTGCACGCCGTCGTCCTCACTCTCCCTCCTTCCTCGTGTGAAACGAACCTAAAAACTAATGAAGATGCGGGCGGAACCTGTGGATTCGTGTTCGTTTACATGATGCTGATGTCTTACTCAATTTTGTTTTTATTCTTCTTGTGTAGGTCCGGGAACATGTTCTGGTCAGCGGTTTCAATTGTCCGGCAAGGCAAGGGACCAGTTCCGGAAACTTCCGTGGTCTTGACTCTTGACTACCAAACCCCCGTTTACCCCCACGGAGTATCGTACTTTTCTCGCAATCGTGATTCAAGAATCACATCGCACAAATTAAAAGTTTAAAAATAATATTACACGTTGGACTAAAATTGAGGAATAATTATGTTGTTTTCTCGAGTTTATTTGATAGATTCAAATTCCAGGCGAACATCATTCTCTACTTAGGTATTTTTCGTGTTTTATCTCCATTTTCTTTTCTTTTCCTTTGTGGCTTGCATAAAAAGTTATTCCGGAGAAAAGTTAAACATTGTAGAGCATACGTTCCTCTATTCCTCCGCGTGCTTTCAGGAGTTTTCAGCTGTCGGGCCCTTTGCCTAACTTCACATATAAATTCCTAGCTTGTCTACTCTCATGAATCAAATAAGATAGATATATCGAGTTCATTTACTCACTCATGCAACATATCAAGAACTTTTATGAGCATTCTGTGTCTATCTTGTCGAAAACCCCCTCGAACTAAAAATCCGACTAGAAATCGGCGCCCGGCAGCCATATAGAAATGCAATAAACTTAATGGCTATAAATATCTCCTTCTATCTTCTCCTCTCTTTTTTGTGGCATTGCTACAAGGATCGAACTCCACGGATTCAAGCAACAAAAACCAATGTGTGTGTGGTACACTCGTCCCAGCCAAATTGTGATTTGGTTTGAGCATGTAGCCTTGAACAAGAATTAAAAAAAGAGAAAATGACACAAACGGTCTCTAAACTTTGGCTCAATGTATAATATGATTCATGAATTTTTAATTTATTTAATATGATCCTTAAAATTTTAATTTATTTAATGTGATTTTCGACCCTTTGGTACATATTTAATGTGATTCATAAACTTTTAATTTGTTTAAATTGAACAAATTAAAAGTCCAGAGATCACATTGGACATTGTGCTAAAATTCATGGATCACATTATACGTTGGACCAAAATTTAAGAACCGTTCCTATCATTATCCCTAAAAGAATATTACATATGAAATAGCCGGACAACGCCGGAACAGTTGCAGGCCCTTGTGTTTTAAGGTTAGTGTGCTAACATCTCTTGACTATAATAAGCATCTTCGGGGGATGATTAGCCCGGCCCTTCTAGAAGATTTGAGGAGTTTAGTTGACCCAAATCCAGCACCTAACCCATATTATTAATACCCCTGCTTAATGTCGCGCAAAGCAATAGATTAAGATCCTGGTGCGTTACCTCCCGGCATGGAATGGGCCTCCCATAAATTAGCGGCCGAAACCAGAAGCTCCGTCCGCATTTTTAACTAGAAGTGGAAGTTTCACCCCCGTTCCACACGTGGGGCCCCCCCTCCGTCACGTGTACGAAAAGTCAAAAAAAACTACCCCTTCAGTCCCGATGACACCAAATCTAAAAGCCCTCTGTCCCTGGGCCCACCGCCACCGCTACCCCCGCTCCTCCTCCTCGGTTTTTTCGTTTTCTTAATTTCCTCGTCCCCTCCTCCGACGGCCCCCCACGTGCGGCCGCACGCGCGTGCCCGACACTCCTCCTCCCCCGTCGCCTTCTCCTCGTATATAATGAATGCACGGCGTGGCTCTGTCGGCCTTCTCCCCCTCTTGCTTTTCCTCTCGAAGCGACCGAGAAATCACCGGGCATGAGCAACCCTTTACTCGACATCACTCTGAATCACGGACCTTGGGTTTGTACAGGATCCGACCATGGCCTCCGTCGCGGGGTCAAGCTTCTCCTCCTCTTGCTCCTGTCGGTCCCCGCCGCTTCCCAGAACGGCAACGCGGCGGTCGGAGCTCCACCGCCGCCGGACCCGTTCCAGTACGGCAAGAAGTTCAACCCCTCGATGGCCATAATCATGGTGGTCCTGGTCAGCGCCTTCTTCCTCATGGGCTTCTTCTCCGTCTACGTCCGCCAGTGCGCCGACCGGCGCCTCCGCGGCGACGAGGGCGGGGAGCGCCCTGGGCACTACGCCTTCGGGCGGCGGTCGCTGCGGGGGATGCGCGGGCTCGACGCCTCGGTCATCGACGCCTTCCCCACGTTCCTGTACTCGTCGGTGAAGGGGCTCAAGATCGGGAAAGGGTCGCTGGAGTGCGCGGTGTGCCTGAACGAGTTCGAGGACGAGGAGACGCTCCGCCTGATCCCCAAGTGCAGCCACGCGTTCCACCCCGACTGCATCGACTCGTGGCTCTCGTCGCACACCACCTGCCCCGTCTGCCGGGCCGACCTCGTGCCCAAGCCCGGCGAGACCCTCCTTCCGACCGTGCAGCTGCCCGACCAGGACCCGGCACCCGACGCCAGCGGTCCCCAGGATCATGTCAGCGTCCATGTCCGTCCCCACCACGACGATGAGCCGGGAGCGACGGGTGAAGGAGCCAAGCCATCGCCCAGGCGGGACGCGGACTTTACGGCCAATGAGGGCGTGCCGCGTCGGTCGAGATCCACCGGGATGCGTCTCGCGAGGATGATGTTCCTTTACCCGCGGTCGCACTCCACGGGCCACTCGCTGTCGCTGGTCCAGCCGGGCGACGACTGCGAGCGTTTCACGCTGAGGCTGCCCGAGGACGTGCGGAGCCGGATCATCAACGACGCGCGGCTGGACCGGGCGAGGAGCTGCGTGGCGTTCCCGCGGGCGAGCAGCTCGAGGACCGGTTACCGGAGCGGGAGCGGCCGGCCCGGCGGGAGGGATCCTTCGATGTACGATCGGTTCGACCGGGAAAGCCGGTCCGGTAAGTGGGCGTTCTCCATGACTCCACCGTTCATCTCCAGGACCGGCTCGGTGAGGGCGGCGGCGAGGCAAGCCGGCGGTGGCGGGGTCGAGGTGGGCGCGAGCCCGCAGAGGAGGAGCTCTTCGAAGTCGGACAAGTCGCCGCCGTTCGATCGGTGGTTCGTGGGGGGAGACGTGGAGGCGGGGGAGCGGTCGACCGATTGGCTTTGGCGGCCGACCAGTCAAACTTAGACGGTAGACTTTGACCCGGGGAGGTTTGATTTTTGTGTACATGGTTTTTTTGCTTCTTTTTTCCAATTTTCGTTTTTCCCTCCTTGTGGCGTTTGTCACGTTAATTAAATTTTGTTTGGGTTGGGGAAAAGCAAGTGGCTCCTTTGTACAATAGAAAGTCATCGAAGGTTGGTTTGCGATTGGATAAGGCGAGAGAAAAGCCAATGGATTGTCTGAATTTTTTATTGCTCGTCGCCTAGCTCGGCCTCGCATGGATCGTCACGAATTAGACCTTGCTATTTTATCATTTTGTCCGACAAAACAAATGAAATGTCAAATTTGGTTGTTCAAGTCACGCACGCAATTTTTTTGAGAACGATTCCAGTCTAAATCAAAAGTCTACACAGACTGAGTTAATGTGACGGTTACACTAGACCCAACAAAAAAAAAGGAAAAAGAAAAATTAAGGTGAACCAATCTTGGTTAAGCTTGTTTATCTTAATATTTAAATCGTGCCATTTGAAATTGCTCGGAACTACTGCCATTTGAATTATGAGGAGTATGTTAATTAAAGATATGAGTGGAGCTGCCCTTTCGTTCGTTGTTCATCATTCTCATACTCAACTCATTATTGGAGACCACCCAATTGCAGCATTCTCAAAATAAACGTCGACGGATCTTTTGTCAAAGGGACGGGCGAAGGTGCTACTGCCCTTGTGTGCCGTGAACAGCGTTCCGGCGTCCCGGTAGACGGCTTTGCTCGATTGGTTCGGGCATCTTCAGCGATGCAAGCAGAGGCGTTAGCGGTAGCTCAAGCCCTAGACCACTTCGAAGGAAGATCTAACTTGCGTTCAGAGTCGGGAGTTAGATCAGTTGGGAAAGGTAAGTAAGTTAATTGGTGCAGATCAAGCTGGATGAGAAGCTAGTGCCCTTACCACCGAAACCCAAGCCTGATTAAAGAGGTTCTCAAATCTGAAGTAGGCCCATTGAAGGAGAAAGTGTAAAGGAGTTGCAGGCTGAATTGTAAAGGCCCAAAGACAAAAGGCCATGCCCACAAACTGGGTCTCTTGCCACCTCGAACCTTTTCGGATCTACTATGTTCCGAAGAAAAATGTATTCCCGAACTTTGCCTTAATGAAAGAAACTCCTATTCTAACAAAAAAAAATTTATCATCAGTATCTCCTAGTAATGAGCTTTTTAGCTGTTTAGCTATGGAACAAGAACGATCAGTCTAACGTTTGGTGAAGTTTGTCTTTAATTGTGGTACCATATATATTCTCCATTCTTTATCACCAAGGTTGGTCTGATGATAAAGGGTCAAATGTCTTCCATGAGGTTGCAAAGGCAATTCACATCATGAGCGACCCTTTGAACGGCTCATGCTGCCCTGTCCATTTGCAGCATATCTTGCATCAAGAGACTTATTAGATAGTAGCATCTCAGCGGGATGCGATCACGGGATCACCAACCTTGAACGTTCATGCGGCGGGTGGTGCAGATCCCATAGTGGGTGTCAGAGCCTCATAACAAAGTCCAGAGGAGATTGTTAGCACTAATCCCTTTCCCCTTCTCAATAGAAAACAATCGAGTATTGGCACATTTTGCAACTAATCTAACGCAAATTTCGGCAAAATGTGGGGGAGTAAGTCGTAGCAAGGAGCCCTTTCTATAGATAGTATTACTATTTAGGAAATATGATTGCCAATAAATCACATTCCTTACATGATCGCCATCGGCTGAGGTTCCATTCATCAAAAGCTTTCTCACAAATGACTTGACTCGTGGTCCATGTGTAAATGGGTTGGACCATTTAGAACTCGACCAACCCACAAAGGCCTATGCAGTAAACACTTTGTATGCATAGGCCTTTGTATCCATTTTTCATTTTCTCATTCTCATCTCCGAATTGCTCACCGAATATAGTAATTTTGTAATGACTGGAGGTGAAAATCCAAGTGTTGTGGCGGGAAGCTGAGAAGGGAGAAAATAATTAATTCCATGATATTCATAAAGATAGCTCATCAGTAGTCGATAATTAGATTGTCGAAAGATAATATTCCCTCCATTGTTTGACAAAATTACAATGGAGAACGGTGAATATGGTTAAATTTTATGTAAAAGATGACCCAAATTGACGGAATGTGTTATATGATATGATGATGTATATGTATTGTTAACACATTTCTAACAATTAGAACTTTGGGAAACACTATTTGTGTTTTAGTAGTTGAACCTCTCTAAAAGGCTTTGCTTTCATTATCCATTCTAACATGAGGAAACACTATTTGTGTTTGAGATGACACAATCTAGAAATTACCAAAAATAAGAAAGATGAAATGTCTAAAATATCCTGCACTCTGTCGGCGTGTGCTTGACCCAAGCGATCATGGACACTGCATCTCGAACGGGCCCAGATCAAGGCACTTACAAAGGACTCGTGACATTGCCACGCCCGCTTGAGCTCAAAATAGAGTCACATTTTCCTTCATCTATAGTAGAGAAAAATTTCTTTCAATCCATCTTTTAATGATTACTTATAAATATGGACGTCATCCACCTAATGGTTAGACCTGTTAAATGAGTCTTAAACCCATACATGACCCATTTAAAAAGTAAATTAGCTATATATGGGGTAACTACAACTTTGAAAAACTCATCTTAAATGGGTCTTAAAGTTTTAAGCCTATTATAAATGCGTATTAATGGTTTGAGTATGGAACCCATTTCCAACCCACCTATTAAGCACACATATATTTTCACCCTTTTTTTAATAAAATTGAAATTGTTTTTCTCTTTTTTTTTTTATTTTTTAATTTCTTTCTTTTTTCTTTATTTTCGCCAGTGTCCAGCCACCGGCCACAGGGGAGGGATGACCTCACGGGAGGCCGGCGAGGCCTCAAGCTCGCCGGAATTGGGGGAGCTCGACCTCGCTGGCCTTGGGCGAGACTCCTGCGTCGCCGATCTAGTGAGACCTCACCTGAGGACGAACTCCCCTGATTCCGACGAGGCCAAGGCCTTGCCGATCTAGCAAGACCCAAACTTGACGGATTTGGCAACGTAGAGCCTCGACTAAGGCTATTGAAGCTCGGCTCGCTAGAATCAAGCGAGCTCATCCTAGCATGTGGCCAATGGCCAAAAATAAAGGAAACAAAAAAATAAAAAAAATTAAAATTCAGATTAAAAAAAACAAAAAATATTAAAATCATTAAAATTATTGCATAAAGTAAAATCAAATCATATTTTATATACTAAACGTTAGAAAATATTTTCTAGTTCATTTTTCAGATTTCAGTCAAACACTAGAAATTTTTTTATTTTCTTGGAAAATGACTTCATGAAAAATATTTTATAAAAATGTTTCATTTTTCACAAAACAAACAAAACCTCAATTTAAAAAAAATTATAAAAATTGTTTACTAGTTTCATATTGTATGAAAATGTTTTGGTAGTATAATTTAAAAAAAAATCATAAGAAACAAGTTTTTCTATATTGAGTTAAATATAAAAGTGTTTTAGCAATATAGATTGAGTCAGGTATGGGTCAGGTATAGGTTAGAATATTTACATTACAAATAAATAGGTTAAACGGGTTAATGGGTCAATTTGGATTTGACTATTTATGACCCGATCCACCTGTTTAACAGGTCTACTTATGGTTATATCTATAATACATCAAATAAAGCCGTAGTTAGAGTTAAATTCCTCTAACAACGAACAGAGAAATGCAAAATATTATCTCGACCTGATTACACATGCTGCACACCTTTTTTTTGTCGAAAAAAATTGTATTCATTGCTCAAAAATATACATGAAAAGTACATACACTCTTAGGGCAAAACAAATCGAAGTAACATCAAGCCTAGAATATCAACAAAACAAAACAAAATCCGGAAAACAAGGAGGATCAACGAGCATCGGTACAGTTAAAGCACACACTCATTCCATAAAAACGAATTGTCAAGTAAAATAATTAGCGGCCATTGCTAGATCTCATATCATCATTAGTGATGAGCACACGTTGGAAATTCTTTCTTCAATTATTACGGTGTAATTATTTCTGGCATTGCCAATTGGCTGTGCACACTTAGATTCGGTTTTCTTTACGCTTTCGCCATACTGAGACGATCAAACGAGTTGAAAAAACACATATCTAATTTTTGGAAGAGCATATCTTCGTAATTCAGCGATACGCCAAAGTTTTTGCGATTATCATTAAAATTGGAGGCAGATGATTTGTACACGGATAGAGCATGGGGCTATCAAATCCCGAAAACATTATTGAACTCCCATATCTAAATCAGGAGAATTCAAACTCTTAGATTTAGAATTAGACCAAGAAAAAAAAGCTCCAAGATCTAGATCGGGAGAGAGGAAAAAACATAAATAAACAAAAGGTCTCAAACAAAATTAATGGGAGGGGAAGATGAAATTAGCTCAAAGCCTCTCTATGGGTGAAGCTTGAAGAAGACAATGGAGAGAGAAGAAAGATGGAGAGAGAAAAACTTTTTGACTTCTTAAGAAGTCAAAAGGTTTGTTGCACATGTTCAAATACGAACCATGTGTGCAGTAGGGGTAATCGGTTCCAAGGTGAGTAGGGTCCAGACCTAGAACCTGAAACTTACATTGTTATAATCAGTTCCCAGTTTTTGAAACCTGGAACTTACCCTATTTTCTCTAGACTCTATTTTGGAACTTACCATGTTTTTTCGATCTGGTTCCAGGGTCTACTCGATAACCTGTTTTTGTTTTTTTTTTGTTGGTTTCAGAAATTTGGAGCAAAATAAACAATCCATAAGCACCATGTCCAGCAATTGACATGCTCCCCTTGACATGTTCACAAGTGCTCTATGTTTCTTGAAGTAATAAAAATGAAAACGATCAAAATATATCAGCTAATGCATAACTGCCTAACCAGGTTATCCATAGGCACAACTCATGCTCCAAGTAAATTTGGTTTTTAATTCTCTGTAGATGCCAAAGTCAATAAGTGGTAAAAGGACTCGACTATCCATCAACCTTTCCTGATGGTTTGCCATCTCATTGCATCTTCTTCGTTCCCGAATGGTTTTGCCTTTTCAAGCGCCCCATAAAACATAAGACATAAAGATAGAGCTTTATCCCAGCGATCGAAGTTTCTCACAATTCAGTAGAGATAATAGGCAAAACGAGCTGGGTTGCCCAAAAAAGTATCAAAAAACTCAATTGCGGACTCACCTTTCTCTCGATAGTTGCATCGGAGTCGGCAACAACAAGGCGAGAGGCGATGAGAGGGGTTGTGTTCTTGCAGGTCGCGGCGACGAGAGGCAACAAGCTGGATTGCGGCAACTGAGGTAGCGAGCAGCTGCATAACACTATTATTTTAAGGCTGGCTTTTTGTTTGCAGGTATTTGGCACTTCTTAGTTACACAATTCCCATATCGTGTTGCCATGTTGTCTTTAGCGCTTGGACTGCCAGATTTTTTTTTCTCGGGAGAAAAACAACCAAAACATACCCTCAGAATCTCACACGAGGCATCGAAAGATCCAAGCTTCGAAGGGGGCCGAATTGAGCAAATCGATTTGTTATCACACAGAAATCGCGAATTCTAAAAACAACAGTACTAGTGGGAGCGGGATGGGGGGGGTGAACTGTGAGCTGACCTTCGCGGCGGCGTAAGAGTAAGACGAGCTGGGTTGTAGCAACTGAGGTGGCGAGCAGTTGTAGCGACGAGTGGCGACAAATTGGGTTGTGGCGACTAAGGCGGCGACTAACTGCGGCGACGAGCGGCATTACGACGACTCAGGCAACGAGTAGCTATGGCGATGAGTTGGGTTGCGGCGATCAGCTGCGACGACGAGATGCTACGAGATGGGTTGTGGCGAGTAGCCACAACGACGAGCTGGGTTGTAGCGATGAGAGGCCATGAGCAGCCACGACGAGCAATCACAGCTACGGGTTCTTGCGAGTAGACTGAGAAGGGCCATAAGAAAGGAGATTGGCAAATTGGAAGAGACTCAAGGGAGATATTAAGAGTAACAAATGTTAGGGTTTTTTTGTATAGTAACTTAAAAACCGGTTCTAAAATCAATCCGGGTGGATTTTCACTTAAACCCGGGAATTGGACCGGTTCCAACCAGTTCTCAGACCGGTTCCAACCTATTGCCGGACTGGTTCAAATAGGAACCGGTTCCCAGACCTATTTTTAGGGTGGGCCGGTCCGGTTCCTGGGTAAACCTGGTCCGATTGTACACCCCTAGTGCGCAGTTGACTCCTGGAAGTAATTGCGAGTAATTTTGGAAATACCTTTTTTTTTTCAAAGAAGATGTGATTCTCCAATTAAAACTATCATTAATGTTTGAATAGCATTGAATAGTAAGACTGCTTGGTAGAATATATATCCTTGAAAATACTTTTATAGACTAAAATTTTTAACCAACATAAATGAATATTTTCTGAAAAAGATTTTCTAAATCATCTATTTCTACGAAATGAATGCACCTTAAGCGACGCACAACATCATCGCCAGCCACTTAGATAGATTCAACCATCATCTAAAGGTGTTTCAGTCGTTTGTAAAAATCGTATGTGTCACTTGTCAGTCAACAAGAATTTGCCACATTATGAGATAAATTAACTTGCACAATAATCTCGAGGGATAATTGTCAAAAAAGTCGTAAACCTATTGTACAAAGGTTAATTTAGTCATAAACCTTTCAACTATGCCAATTTATTTCTAAACTTCTTGACAATTTGCCAATATAGTCCTTATCTATTTCCAGCCAAAATTACCTGAAAGAATTATATTGGCAAATCGTCAAAAAATTTATAAGTAAATTGACACAGTTGAAAAGTTTAAGATTATATTGGCACAATTTAAAGGTTTATGATTGAATTGATCGCCATGCAATAGATTTAGAACTTTTTACACAATTGTCCCGTAATCTTGTTATCTCCGACATTAACTCTTTTAAAAACCGGAAAAAGAAAAAAAATCACAAAGCATTCTGCCATTTGGCTAACAACCTTCATTATTCAGAAATCATCAATTTCGGAAATTTATTGAAGGAATAATTTCTGTTGGACCAAACACTATGATTAATGACTTATGACTCGTTACAAACATCCAATCGAGCATTTTATTTTTGTCTGTTTTATTCTAACTCTCAACTCACTTTAAGACTTTGCCTTGTTTCTTTGCGGAGTGTGAGAGTCGAAATCCACATCTGAACATCCAACCGAGGTTCGCGATGTTGATCCTTTAATTTTTTGTTTGGTCGGTAATCATCCTTATAATTAATCGAAGGTCGGACGGAAGATGATGTTGGGCGCGGCAAGTGGCGGCTTTCCCCGCGCCTCCTCCTCTGGATTTTCTTTCTCGGGACGTCTTTCTCCGGCTAATTGAATTAACTAACGAATGAAAATGGTGTGAAAGCTGGAACCTTCCATTACCCATCGCTTTCCGTAATCCCACGCGGTAATAACGCTCCTAAGTTTCGTCACCTTGACCTCTTCTTCCTCACGTTTGTTTCGTGGGACTCCTAAATTATTGCACCGAAAAGCCGAGGCATTAAGGTATGCACAAATTTTTAATTAGATTTGTTTTTTGGTTGAATAATTAAATTTATATAAGGTACAACATCAGCACACAATAGGCCTAATTCCCAAAAAAAAAAAATATCAACTTCACCTTAAATGACAATTCTGATCCGGACATTTATTTCGTATTGTAAAAAATCATCAACTTTTATTTAAATCATAAATCTGACCCGAATGGTTTTATCACAAAAGCCAGATTTGATACTTAAATAAAAGTTGGTACGTTTTATTGAGATAAAAAAAATTTTGGACAAGAATTGTTGTTCAAGATAAAGTTAGTGTTTTTTTTTTTGGGAATTAGTCGTACAATAACTCTTATTTATTTATGGAATGATTTTACTTATCAAAATTAGAAACCGTATATCGAGTTTCCATTTATTTAATCAACATGATTCCATAAGTTATCAAAAACAAGATACGATTGCCCGGAAAAACGCGGTCTCTAAATAACCTAAATCCACGCTTTGACACTTCAAAAGAAGAGGCAACTCCTCTTTCTCTCTCTCTCTCTTCCGATGATCGAGTCCATCGTCAACTGAGCAAACGATGGGGCAGCGGAAGAAGCTCAGGGACATCGTGGGCGCCATGAAGGACCGAGGCTCCCTCGTCAAGGCCTCCCTCTCCAGGAAGCCCGCCGCGTCCGCCACGCGCGCCACCGTGCTCCGCGCCACCACCCACAAGTCCGCCGCCGCCCCGTCGGAGCGCCGCGTGGCCGCCGTCCTCTCCCTCGGCCTGGGGTCCGGCATCACTGCGACCGCCTGCATCCGGTGCCTGGCCGGCCGCCTCGGCTGCACCCGCAACGCCTTCGTCGCGCTTAAGTGCCTCTTCGCGCTCCACAGCATAATGATCCACAGGAGCTCGCGCGACGAGAACCTCTGCCTCTATTCCCTTTGCTTCGAGGGGAAGGGTTTCCTCAACCTGCCCAAGTTCAACGACGACTTCGACGAGGAGGCGATGGAGTACTCGTCGTGGGTGAGATGGTACGCGGCGTTGCTCGAGCAGAGCCTCATCGCTTCTCGCGCTCTGGGCTACGTTCTCTCTTCTTCCTCTTCTTCTTCTTCTTCGTCTTCATCTTCGTGTTCTCAACTGACAAGAGCATACAAGCGAGAGAATCTGCGAGCAGCGGCGAGCTCGGACTTGATGCGCGAGCTCGAAGTCCTCGTGACCTCTCTCGAGCAAGTTTGCGACGCCCCGGGGTCGCTGCACCTTCAGAAGAACGACCTGGTATACGAGGTCGTGCGATCGGTGTGCCAAGATTATCGGATGATCCGGCGCGAAGTGTTCTCGAGAGTGGAGGAGTTGGGCGGCGACGAGAGACTGGGGAGCTCGAGTCCCGGCCACTTGACCCGGTTGCTTAGCGCTCTGGAGCGAGTCGAGGATTGCAGAGAGAAGCTGGCTTTGCTGTTCGTGAACAAGGCGAACGCCGACGGGCTGTGGGACTTGATCGCGCGGACGAAGACCAAGATGCTCGGCCTCATGCGAGACGGCGGCCGGAGCTCGACGGCCGTCGTCCCTGGCGGCGGCGCTTGGCTCCCGTGGCGGGACAGTTTTTCTGCCCATGCTTTCACGGCGGTCTGGTGATGCGTTTGCGATCGGGTCAAATTTGTACAAATGGCGACGAGAATGGTTTGTCTCTCGAGTGTGAATGACGTTCGTGACAATTGTTCGTCCCTCTCTTCTTTCTTCTCCGTCCTTTCCTCGGGTTTGCACTGTGGAAGGAAAAAGTTGCGCACATTATGGTACATTATCAAATGACCTGTTATTTGACAATGACTTCCACATGCTCCGATTTTCTTCCGAGCATTTTTATACAAATTTATTATACGGATGATGCGATGAACAGAGTCGGTCCATATTTCGGTCCCTCCGCCGTACACCTTGCCTATAAAATTTAGAAAAATCTGTAACTAAATCCTGATTTCCCAACTCCATCCGAGTTCCATTTTAGAGCCTCGTAACACGGTCATAGGTCCGAGGTCGTACTTTAATTGGCTCTCAATGCACTTTCCTTGTTCGGATCCCGCTCCATTGTTGAGAAGATCAGGTATTTGTCGAACGAACTCGATGAATCGGAAGCGAGAAAATCACACCTTCGTTTAACACCATCAAGTTTTCATATGTGGTGACTGATTGCCTTGATTAGTACATAATGTACATGGAGCTAGGGGGATGATTGACAGTAACTTGATTTGAGATATAATATGGACCCCGTACTCTCAATTCAGGGTCGGTCAATTTGCTTAACATTGGCGACATATCATAAAGAAAATCCATCTGCATAATGTAAAAGGGTTTATGATTTTTCTTTTTTGTTCTATTTTTACCTTTTGAGACGAGCTTATCCATTATTGGGAGGCCAAGAATAATAAAATGGCCACTTGTCTGAAAATGGCATTAAAAAAAAGGAAAAAGAAAAAGAAAATAAAGAGAGAAAAGAAAAGAAAGGAAAAGAAAAACAGTTAGCGGATGATATATATAAATTTATATATTTGGTGATTGTCGTTCTGATTATTGTTATTAGTCGTCGAAGATTTGATGCAAGACTTTGAGTTTTGGGCATTCGGCCCGGCACAATGCATCATCCTAAAATTATTCCCAATGTTATATCAATTACGATACGGAAGCCTTTTTATTTTTATTGTAATATAATGTCACTTTTGAACAATTAATTTTTTTTCTAAGTCGAATTGAATAATTAATTTGAATGGTAGGTTTTGTGGGGACAGACACTTGGAAACTAATGGGATGACAACATCGCAAATAAGTACAAAAAGATTGGTTGCGCTCCACCTCGGCGCTCTTGAAAGCGATTACGGAGAGATTTGGCCAGGCGCTGTCAAGAGGGGAACGAAGGAGAACATTGTGAGGGTCCATATTGTGGGCTAGATTTGATCGGACTACTAAGCTATTATTGAGATAAGAAATTAGTGTCACGAGCTGCGATACTATATACGAATTATTTATTAAAATAGTCATGTGAAGTATCAAATATCGGTGGGAAAATTATCAGAAAGGTCTTAAATTTATTTCATTCGTGCCAATTCAGTCATAAACATTTAAATTGTGCCAATTCAGCTGTTAATTTTTTGACGATTTACCAATGTAATCCTTCCGGTTAATTTTGACTGAAAAACACTGATTCCCTATGTAGCGTGGTCAGCGCTGATATAGACCGTTTTTAAAAAATTTTATGAATTTTTTTTCTTTTTTCTATTTTTTTCTTTCCTTTTTGTCACCGGCCACGGGTGATGGTTGACGAGGGTTTAGCAAGGGTTACTTCGCTCATGGCTGAAGAGGGATTGGGCGAGGAGAAAATATTCATTGGTATTAAAGTGTCGCGTCAGTCGTTCGCAATGCGCATTTATTTAGTTAGATTCACTTATAGATTGACGAGTGACAAAGTATTGTAATCAAATAAAATAATCTACAATAGCTGACTTGCAAATCATAAATGCATAACAGCTTTTTTTAGAAAAAATTTCAATTGGATGCCCTAAGGAGCTCCCTCATCCTTCAACCGACATTTTCCATTTTGACCAGAAGAGAAGGACCAAAAATAGTAACTTTGCTCCTCACATTCATCATCTCGCTCCCTCCTTCTCCGTTCCTCTCCTCAACACCTCGGCCTTGCCAAGGCTCGGACTTGACCCGCCCAAGGTTGAGAGGGTCTGGCTACTCGCCCCTGAAGGACCCGTCGCCCAACTGGAGCAATTGACCTCCCAAGGAGACGATCCTCCTCAATGACTGCGACTATGAGCACTGGTTCATCGTCGTGGAGTTCCCCATCGATCCCATGCCCTCCGAGGAAAGATGATGAGCGCTTATGTCAAATTCGTAGCCTCTGTTGTTGCAAGGTACGAAGTAGAAGAACCAGTTCGATGCTATCTTTTTTTTTTTTTTCCTTTTAATTTCTAGTCCTAGTTCAAGTGGATTGTGTTCGGTTTGTTTGTTTATTTGTTTCTTGGTGCGGTTGGTGGTAATTTGGATGTGTTCGAGGTTTTAAGTGAGGAGGAGGCGAAGAAGAAGGTTTTACTCGGGTTTGCATAACTACTTTTACTAGATCGTGTGCTTGATCTCTGAGGCGCTTTAATACCTTTAAATATGAATTTAGTATCACGTACTTCGTTTGAAATTATATATGAATTATTTATTGAAATAGTCAGGTGGCATGTCAAAGAACGTCGGGAAAATTACTAACAGGTCCCAAACTTATTTCATTTATGCCAATTCAATCTTAAACCTTTAAATTATGCCAATTCAGTACTAAACATTTCGATGATTTACCAATGTAGTCATTCCAATCAATTTTGATTGGAAAACATTGACGTGATGGTTTAGTCAACATCGATCGTCCTTTATGGCGTGATCAATGCTGATGTAGATAATTTTTTAAATTTTTTATGAATTTTTTCCCTTTTTTTTACTTTATCTATTTTTTCTTTCCTTTTTGTTTGTGGCGAGTCTCCAGCCACAAGCGATGCCCAACGAGGGTTGGGTGCAAGCCCTTGCCTAGTGGCTGACGAGGGTCGTCGGGCCCTTGTCGGCAGCAATAAAGAAAAAAAAGAATAGAAAAAATAAATTATTCAAAAAAATTAAAAATTGCAAAAATTGTCTGGTGTAGGACGTCAGCGATTTCAGGCCAAAATTAGCTGGAATAAACTACATTGGAAAATTATCAAAAGGTTTAGGATACAATTGGCCAGATTAAAAACTTTAGAACTGAATTGGCACAAATGCAATTGTGTAAATGGATTTATTATGATCTTGAGGCTTTA
The DNA here is from genome assembly GCA_024500025.1 of Syzygium aromaticum. Taxonomy (NCBI): domain Eukaryota; kingdom Viridiplantae; phylum Streptophyta; class Magnoliopsida; order Myrtales; family Myrtaceae; genus Syzygium; species Syzygium aromaticum. The sequence goes on from CM044890.1 coordinate 7,379,501, forward strand.
TTAGATCATGTGAAGCAATAATGAAATCCCACTAACTAAATGCGAATTATTTTGTGTTATTATTTTGTATTTGCATTTATTTTTTATAAAGTTATATAGTTTACGTTTTGAAACTAATGCACTGAAATTTTTCCCTTTAAATCAAGCCACGACGATGAGCTTTAAAGAAAAACATCAAAAACCATCATCAATTTTCACACCAATTTCATTAGGCATCTCTATCTAAAACCACCACTTTGCAACTTGACCTTTCGGATTAAAGGACTCGAATTTGCAAGTTGACATCAGCTACTATTACTTTTCTTACTTTTGGAATTGTCATTTTTTCCAACTGTCATATTTCTGAATATCCCACCACCAGAAACCCGCGAAATCAAAATGAATATCATGACCCAGGTTAAGTCATCGATTCATCATTATAGCCATATGTAAGGTGGAGACATATATCCATATGCCAGTGGAGGCTCTGTGCAAATTGGGTGGTGTTCATCATGGTGGGTTGTACATGTTATTGAGTTATAAACTTTTTCATTTTTTGCCAATTAAGTTATTTTTTATTTTGTTAGAGTTAATGGAGTCTATCCAGTTAATTTTTGGTCAGAAATTGCTGTTGTGGACGCCGATATGAAAAGATTTAGGACTCAACTAGCACCATTTGAAAGGTTTGTGACTAAATTGGTATAAATATAATTGGTTTAGACCTTTTTTGGTAATCCTACATGTCTCCTTTGCTTCATCTTAGTTGCCAATACTATAATTTGTGGTAATGTTCTAGATACTAAGACTCTTATGCTAAATTATCTTGTAATGCGGCGTGACGGATAACGAGTCTACTTAGACATCTAAGGAGAATTTGTCTCATCATCTGTAAAACATTAGTATACCAGCTACAGTAACTCTAGTATCATTCTTACTGATTGGCAAATACGGACCATCCATAAGATGGCAAGAAGCATGACACAAGCTAAAGGTATAGAACTGCAATATTAATGTTTACTACATGATGCAAAAGTTCCTATAAATAGATCAAATGATACGCCAGCGTCCTGTGGAACTTTGGTTATGTTTGCATGATGGGAGGAAAGGAATAAATGGCGAGAAAATAAGAGGTTTTAAATATGAGTCGATATCATATACTTATACTTTTATTTCGTGTCGGTCCAGTTTTCTACTCCTTGGATCGCCACTACTCCTCACGATTACACAGACAAAGGCCAAGGTTGCTGGTCAACTTCCCTCGTCAGATTGTATATGCAATAACCCCATCCCGACTTGTTATGTAACAGACGAAATGATGGGCATGAACAAGCCAATCCAATCAAATATCATATCAAACATTAATGATTAGATGCACAAAATTTGGGACCAATGTTGTCTGATGAGAAAAACCTCGAAAATCTGCTCCCTCGAAACCTAATGTCCTTGCCCCTTATTCTTCGAAAAATAGAAATATCATTTTCAATGTAGACTTCTAGCATTTCAAGGCGGGGGCAAGAAGCAAAGCCAGTTTCGCTTGATGTTCCTTCCCATGTTCTGTCGTGGAGTCGTTGCTTGCCATGTTGCGTGCTTTGCTCCTACCTAACATGGAGGCTTACTATAATATGGACTTGGACGGCTGCTTAATGCTTCAACCACCCAACAATAGGCTCCTATGAGCGACTGTAGCGGCCGCTATCTCCATTGGCTCCGTCCTCTTGTGCATCATTTTCCGGCTTCAGGGTTGAGTACTTGTTCACCCTCACGGCAGCTTTCTTAGCCTAAATGAAACCATCGTCACGAGATTTTCAATGAGATTGTTGTTTCGAGAGAGAGAGAGAGAGTGAGCATGTCAACAAACATATATTTACTATCACGTGGATGTACCTCCTCATCCCAATCTGAACGTATCGTTATGATCGCCAGGATCATTGTCTGAATCGCTGTGCCACCAAATATCATCCCAGCCCACATGCCCTAAGAGATAGCATTCACAAATCATAAGAATCTAACTTCCAGATTGAAATGACCGAACTTAGCATGGTTATTTTAGGCAAGACGTAAATTAGGCGAAAAGCTACCCTGACACCCCAACCAGCCCACCATCCCAAAAGTATTCCGAGAGGGAGCCCGACAACGTAATAGCACCCTAGATTTATGTATGCTACATACGCTTGCCATCCCGATCCCACGGCTACTCCTGTCATATATAAAACAAGAGTATGTTGTCAGGTTCGAGTTTAACATAAACTGTTTAATATAGGACACAAAAGTATAGTCTTTATGCGTATTTCTACAAGCACAATGAGCCGAACAATGAATTTCAAGGCGCACAGCATCATAATTTAGCCAACTCCCCGTCAATATGGTTAGTTTGGCAACAAACTGAAGTAATGACTGACGGATTGGGAGCAAAAGAACGTGCATTTCGGTACAGACACTTGATGTAAAAGTCGGCATGATAATGACCGACGCTGCACGCCGGTATCGAAAGTTCACAGGAACCACACCTGACAGAATCGGTTGGACGCTGTTAAGGAGGATCGTGACTCCTAAGAGGAGGGAGAGCTGGTCGACCTCTTCGAGGACGTCGTCGCTCGACGTGAATATGTACGCAAACTTATCGTGAAATATCAGGATCAGGGCAAAGAAGAAGATGCCGATTATGGTCGATTGAACCATGGAGACCTTGGTCGCAAACTTGGCGCCTTGGCCGTTACCGGCGCCCAGCTCGTTTGCCACCCGAACCCTGCGAAATTCAACAGAGGTTAGAGGAAAATAGTCGCAGAACCAAGTGATATTTCATTCAAACGCTTTCTCTGTTCATATCTCGAAGTATGACTGTTAGCTGGAACACAGACGTAGGGCAGAGAGAGAGAGAGAGAGAGAGAGAGAGAGAGAGAGAGAGAGGGAGGAGGATAGAGAGGTGTACCCAGTTGCAGCAAAGAAAGCAAGCGGAATCATCATCTCCCAACCATTGATACTCATGCTGCAACATATGGACATAAATAAGCGAAGTGAGTCCACAAGCAACACCCTTTTCTTGAGATATGACTGCATTTTCACTTTTAAAGCAGACCACAAGACGTCGGCACGTCGAAAATGAACTTCGATTTCCTTAAACAACTATTTATGATAGAGAAAGAATGTTTGTTTTCGGAAAAATAACATAAATAGTGCCTAACTTTTACCGCAAATTACAATATGATCCCTAAATTTTTAATTTTTTTCAATATAGTATATGAATTTTAATTCAATGTGCAATGTGGTCCCTGAACTTTTAATATATTCAATATGATTATTGAGCTATTAGTACACATTCAATTTCGTCCCCGAGCTAGATAATCCACAGACTAGATTGAATATTTACAAAAAAATCAAGGACCACATTATATATTGGGTTAAAGTTCAGGGACCACATTGAAAAAACTCAAAGTTCAGAGACCTATTGCATATTGAGGTAAATTCAGGGATCATTTATGTGATTATCCCATTGTTTTTCAATCCAATACTACATTTAGAATGAAGTTTTTTTTGTGACCTGTGACAATAATCGCTTCCTACATGATTATCAAAATATAAGATGACGAAAGAACATATGCAAAATTAAGACGAGACGCAGACGTACCAGATCGACAAAGCATCTACCGCAACCGTCGCATCTTGTAGGTACCCCGTGAGCAATATCAAAATTCGATAGTACCAGTTTTCCAAGCTTCTCAATCAAACAAAAACCAAAAACCCAGTTAACAAAATGACTTTCTTTTCCCCCTTAAGAAGCAAAATTGAACATTGGGACAACGTGAAATAGAACAAACAACAACCTGAGATCGAAACTGGAGAAAAAAACGAACACGAACTCTCACCAGAGCATGACCCCAGAAGCCGCCGAGAGCTTGAGGAATTCCCAGAGCCCCGAGAACGCCTCTGTCGAGAAACCGGACCACGTCAACGGGCACCCGCCGCACATGGTGTACCCGAACAGCCCGAAGACGAGGATCCACCACGAGATGTCGAGCACCACCGACAGCCCGATGATCCCGAACCCGAACACGTAGACCGCGAGCCAGCTGAAGAGGATGTTGAAGGCGAGTGCGGCGAGCGAGACCCACGCGATGACCGCGTTCTTGAGCTGGCACTGGAGGAACCGCTGGAGCGGGAACTGGAAGGCGAAGCTGAAGTGGAGCGGGATCATCCACGCTGCCGCCACGCCCGACAGCTCCGCCACGTCGTCGGGCTGGCCAAGCAGCCTCATGAGAGGCGCGGTGAACACGTAGACGGGGAGCAGCAGGAAGCAGCAACAGAAGAGGACGATCCACGACCGCTGCAAGTAAATGCCGAGCATGCGGTACCGCTTCGCCCCGAAGGCCTGCCCGCATAGCGTCTCAAGCGCGCTCCCCATCCCGAGCTGCTTTCCGCCGCACAAAGTTCCAATCAATATTTACAAATACCATGAAAACAAAGTTGCATAAACAGTATGCTTGTCCATATTTTTGGAAGGCATTAATAGCATGTTATCTCATCCGCGCCATACCCTTTCACGGTTTTAAGACACATGCCCGAACATCCATATTAGCATCATAAGTCATCTCAGGAGAAGCAGTTTGTTTACCAGGAGGCCGAAATTGAAGCCCACGATGACAGTGTTGGCGATGGAGAAGGCGGCGAGCTCGACCTCGCCGAGGTAGCCGGCGAAGGCTTGACTGATGATGTTCATGGAGTAGGAGGAGACGCGGCTGAAGATGGCGGGGCCGACGATCCGCCATAGCTTCTTGGTTTCGATCCAGACCTTGGCCTTGAGGTCGCGGCTGCTGTTGTCCTCTCGGTCCTTGCTCTCGCCTTTCAGAGGCGACTCCGACAATAAGGGTTGGCTCGAGCTCATGCCCTCTCGCTCATTGTCGATGCTTCCCATTTCTGAGCGATGATATTTGCACAGAGAGAGAGAGAAAGAGAGAGACAGGCAGAGACAGAGATGGATAACTGGTTGGTCAAGAAATTTGTGGAGGCCTTAATCAAAGCTAATCACGGAGTGAGAGGTTGGCAAACTCCTCCCACATGTTTTGGTCAAGCAGAGGAAGCATAGTTCAAATTGAGTACTTTTTTATGTCTCAATCCCGACAGGACTTCGCTAGGAGAACGGCGCTGTTATTTTCCTACGAGTAACAGTGCAATTTGGACCATAAAATTTGCTACAGAAGACTATCTATTTTGCATAAGTGTAGGATTTAAGGAAACAAATCTAGTAATATTCAGGAAAAAAGAATCGCATGGGGCTATTGACTGCCGAGTGTCTCGCTGGAAATGCAGTTCCTCGCGAGTACAGGAGGCGGGGAAGCCGCCGGACAAGCCATTGCCGTTTAGGTAGAGGGACATAAGGTTGAGGAGGCCGGAGAGGTCAGGGACATTGCCGGAGATGGGGATATCCTTGAGGCTTAGGATGCGATTTAGGTCATTTTTAGTGCTTTCTTCTTCTCTCTTTTGGACCGAATTGCTAAACGACGAGGCGTGAATAGGGAAGGACTTGATGGAAGAGTGACGGTGCTGTCAGCTTGTCATTTCCCATCCCAATTGGAAACTGCGAAGATGAAAGCATCGTCGTTGCGAGAGTAGAGACGATGCTGTCTCCACCATGTGATTTCCCATGGAAACTTGCTCAGTTTCCTTGGGGAATTTGAGAATCTCACTTAATGCAATATTTCCTGTTGAAAATCCCACTGAGTTCTATGTCTTAAATTTTTTATGTAAAAAAGGTTGGCCACAATGAAACAGGAAAAAAAAAAAAGGAAGGACAGACGTCAATCGCAATTGAGATACTTAGAAGTATGAAACTATAAATTTGTTCCGATTCACCATCATAAATTAATAAATTAATTTGATTACATTTTCTAGTATCGATCTTCCGATTGAATTTAAATCTTACTTTATGAGAAGTTGTAAAATAAACATGATCAAAAGTTATATTTGATTTTTGGGTCTGTATGAAATTGATTTGTTGTGATCTTATACTTGATGGCCACCGAAAAGAACTATACAAAAAATTTCTTTGCTAATTTTCCTTTTGTACTAGTTCAGAATTTTTTTAGGTCAACTTAGAAATTACTCTGATGAAAATTTTATGTCTCATCATAAAAAGTTAATGGACTCCGTAACACGTGTAAAGTTGACCCAAATTGGGTGTGTCCTAATGTCACGATCCCTTTCATGGATTACTGGCATCTACAATACAATTGAATAATTTATCACAAAGTCTGCGATAACACAACTTTCATCAATAAAATTATCGTCGGACGAATTCCTTTATTTGAAAAATAATAGAAAAGATTGGTTTAGCCATATATATTTCAAAACGCAATAAATATTTTGACAGATCACCACAAAAATTCTACTCTAATGCGAGCATAGTTAGTTCTTGTCTTCGATGAATGATTATGATATGAATGCCGGTTGCCCTTTTTATGTGAAATGAAATGTGCGGTTGCCCTTACACCGTTACCAAATTAAAATAACCGAACAGTTATGCTAGCAACATCTAGATCCTATTTAATTTGTATTTGAGTAGCGTGTACTACGAATACACCATATAAATAGATGCGTGAGGTATGATGTGGAACCTTGCCTAAACAAGTTAAATTATCAAATCTTCGAATATTGTAAGGTAAAGTGTGCTGACGCAAAAACCTGAAAAGTATGGAGGAAACCAAAGCCGGAAAGCAACGCAAACGATCGCATCGGGGCGATCGACGCGCCTGAGTCAGTGGCCATGCCCGGAAACTTTGAGAAGAGGTGCCGGAGGAGGTCGAGGAGAATGCCTGTCGTGTGCCGGGGAGAAGTGCTGTATGTAGAGTTGGATAGCATTCAGAGTGAACAGAAGACCAGCCTGTGTCTTTTTGCCAATCTAGAAAGTTTTGAGTTATTAAGTTAAGAGATACATCTTGTCAACTTAATATAATATCGGCTCTTCTCCACAAATAAAAAAGGGTTTCGTAAGTCAACGTATCATGATTGATTGCTGCTGCTTTTCTTTTATGGTTCCGTAATGAGGAAGAAAGCAATTAAATGTTCTTCCCAGTTTACTATGGGAGGAAAGGTCGTATTATCACCACCAAGATGTGGTCTCGCAACCCATCAAGGGCGAGTGGTTTGGTTGAAGATTTGAACTCCTGAATTCCGGTAATTGAATTTCGAGCTCACTCGCGAGTCGGCACTGATGGAGGGCTCTTATCTAGTTAGCACTTTGCTGGGGTCCTGTCGACAGGCCGGTCACCTTCCACTGCACATCTATGGAGGTCGGTTTGCGACTCTGGTATATAATGGTCTCTTGGTGCCGATGCGACATCGGACTTGGGGAGCAAGACGACGAGCATTCTGCAGCGGCGCGTGGAGTCATTTTGTATTGCCTTGGATCAAGTTGTCTCCATTTTTTTTTCTTTCTTCTTCTTATGTCTTCTAATTGCTGGATAACCTCAAGGATTGGCAAGTAAGTTCCTTTTTACCGAATGAGGCTCGTGACTCTTTTATCAAATTGAGACTCTCCCTTTAAGTGTAAATCTAATGGGCCCGACATATGTGTTAGGATTATGCACATAAATACAACAAAACAAAAGTGAGAAAGAGAAATCGAGATACAAGATTTATTCTGGTTCACTTTTAAATTAGGACTATATCCAGTAGAGGATTCCACTATAATTAGTATCTCCCACCTTTCTAATTACAATTTCAAATTATAAGAGAAAGAAATTATATATCGATGGCATAGTAATTATTCATGAGCACAAATCCAAACTATTAATAAAATAAGGACCAAAACTATGAAATCCTCATGCAGCTCGGGGGCACTGCCTCGCAACCCCCGCTGACGTGGCTCCTGGAGCCCCATCCGCTTGCTGGAGAGCAAGATTTCATGCCTTCCTGTCTATGAAGAGTATGAACGGGATCCCAATAATGGGAACTGGTCACTTATTATTAGAAATTGTCCGGATCAATCAACACCAGAAACAGAAAATATAAAAGGAGGGAAGTCGAAAGATGCAGCAAACCGGGATATCTCTGGATGCAGCATGCGTCCAAAACCTTCCAAAGCATTCCTGGGGGTCAGCCAAGCGCCCCCACTGGATCACCTACGACACGTTTTTCACGATACATACGATACGTGAGACGATGTTCGTCGTTCTCCGTGGGGTCGTAGAGCCTTGTTTCACCGGATGGGAATGCTGTCTTTTCCGACGTTGATAAAGCGGACGCCCGCCTTTCCTCGTGCGCTCTATTTAGGGCTTTAAGCCTTCGTTGTCTTTTTTTCTTTCTTTTGTTTCTCATTTCTTCTTTTGTCTTTCTTCTTTTCTTTTTAATTTGACACTGCATTTTGCTTTGTGTCTTCTCGATGGGTTTGGAGGTGAATTGCTCATATGAATGATCGGACCACAATGAACAAACATCAATAAAGTTTAAGGGGCAGTGCATTATCGTTTGTCTAGACCATTATGCTACATGCTAGTGAAATGTCATTATGCTAAAGTCTAAAAAATTTAAGAGAACGATGTATCGTAACCAACGAGTATTTGCAATGTTCAAACTTTGAAGTTCTCCGATTTCTTTTTTCTTCTCGGTTTTTCATGATCCCGCAAGTTTTTTTTTTTTTTATAAAGTTGCTTGTCTCATATATTGACTAAGAATTGAAAATAGATCGCGACTTTTGGATTTGAATCTCTATCGTTCATGATTTTTGAAACCTATTTGGTTGTCATGTGATCACCTCTCTCGCTCGTGGTCATCCAATTTCGTTAGGCTCCAGCTCGTATGTTGGACTTTGGTCTCGGCATCTTCTATGCTTTTTGGCTTTTCTTTCCTTTCTATATGTTGTGCTTTTCCAATTAAACATATTATAGAGAGTGCCTGCTCACTTGCATAGAGGAGCAACTGAAAGAAGGGCGACACATACAAATCTACCGAAAAATATTCAGCGGTGTCAAACCACCGTATCATTGGCATACGTGGCATACATAATCCTACTCAAATCCATTAAAAAAGTAACACGTGTCCAAGTGATGTGAATATTAAAAGATGAAAAATTAAAAACCTTGCAGGCTTGCACCCTCCCGAGACCCAATGGCTAGCGGTAACCGGCGAAGGCGAGCGATGTTCAATGGCAGTGAGGAAAAAGATCCGGAACTTGAATGTGTCCGTTCAAAAGTCAAATTCTCCAACAATTTTGTTTTAGAAAATTGTTAATAAAGATATTGCTACATTTCTCTAGCGTGGTGCTTTTCATGGGAGATGCGATTAACTATGATTTCATTATCAGAAGATAATATAACATTGTTGAAAAAGTACCAAAAAAGTTATAAACCTTTTTTTAGTACTAATTCAGTTCTAAACCTTTTGCATTGGTGCCAATTTAGTCATAAATTTTTTTTGTGCCAATTTAGTTCTAAACATTTTGTATTGGTGCGAATTCAGTCATAAACCTTTTGTTTTTGTGCTAATTTAGGCCTAAACATTTTGTATTTATGCCAATTCAGTCATAAACATTTTATCTTTGTGTCAATTTAGTCTTTCTGGCCAATTTTGGCTGGATTTTACTGACGTGGACGCCGGTCGGCCACCAACGCTGACATAGACAACTTTAATAATATTTTAATATTTTTTGAATTTTTATTTATATATTTATTTTTTCTTTTTTGTCTCTCCCCTCCCTTCTTCCTCCAGCCGGTTGCCAAGCTTGCCCTCGCTAGGGATGGCGAAGGCGAGCCTTGCCATGGCTGGGCAAGGCCCGACCTTATCGGATCTGGCAAGGTCGTGCCTTATCCAGCCATTGGCGAGGCTCGAGCCCTTGTCAGAGGCTTTCGTCGTGGCCTCTGGCAAGGGCTCAAGCCTCATTGATAGCTAGGCGAGGCCTGACCTTGCAGGATCTGGCAAGATCGAGCCTCACTAGTTGTTGGGTGAGGCACGACCTCGCTGGCCGTTGGGCGAGGCACAACCTTGCCAGATTCGACGAGGTCAGGCCTCGTTCAGCCATGGCGAGGGCGAGGCTCGCCAGTGGCCAGTCGGACCGCCTTGTCCGTCTCTGGCAAGTCGCCGGTCCGACGACCGGTTGGGGAAGGAGGGAGGGGAGGGGGAAAAAAGAAGAAATAAAAAAAATAAATACAAATTCAAAAAAATATTAAAATTGTCCACGTTTATGCCGATGATCGGCCGATTGGTGTCCACGTCAGCAAAATTGGCCGAAAGGACTAAATTAGTACAAAAACAAAAGATTTAAGACTGAATTGGTATAAATATAAAAATGTTTAGGACTAAATTGGCAATAATATAAAATGTTTAGAACTGAATTGACACCAACAAAAGGTTTATGACTAAATTGATATTAATGCAAAAGGTTTAAGACTTCTTTGACACTTTTCCCAATCATTGTTCATTGATTGCTATACAGTGCCAATGGTCATAATGCTCAAATTATTAGGTCACGAAATGGTCCCCAATAAGTCCGGCGTAAATGATTCATTAATTGTGCATTATTTCAATCATTGAATTCGGCCCAGATCCACAAAATAATTCGAGCCTGAGCGAGACCATCAAGCCAAGTGGGCTTGACCTAGATTGTTCCCATGACACGTTGTATTTTTTGGATTTTCATAGAAAAATTTAACAAAGTTAACTGTAAACTACTAAACTTATGGTTATATATCGTATGGTCAAGGGGAAGAATAAGTCAGATGTTCACCTAGGAAATTACAACTTCGATGTCAAGGTCATGTGCTCTCACATTCAACCGGCTTCCCGAGTGATTCGATAATTTTTTTGACTTGTCATTTCGAATCGGGTATATTATTCCATGTTTCGCTTGCGATTCTGTGCAAACCTAATCGGCTTGTTCTGTCGATATTGTTTCGACAACTATTGGTTTTGAGCCAATTGGGTATCACTCCCCGTCAAACCGTGTCAGGCGAGAAACAGAAAGAATTTTCGGCCGATTTCTTGCACTGAGAACTGGACATACGCCCCATATCTCCATTTGCCCTCTTCCGTTGGTCAATGATTTATGAGTTGGGTTAGGCCACGGTTTGTTTGTCTTTGTATGGTGTATGAGCTAAGAGCGCCTATACTATCAAATGATAGTTAGCTACTAACAAGGGGGACTACTGTCTGACTCTTTTCATGAATCTTGTACTAGCAAATCGGGTAAGGGGTAAGGGAATTATATGTGATTTTCCTTTATATTAGATCTATTAAAAGAATTAAACAATCTGAAATTGGTGCTTAGGGCCTTTTCCTCTTCGTCATGTAAGTCAGAATCTCACCTTCCATTTTGGCTCTTGAGCAGGAGTTCTGAGTGAATTAACCGCACATACACAATTGTGAAATGTTGAGTTTAGAGTGAAATGTTTGTCTACGTTCAATTGTGATCCTCTAAATTTAGAATTAACCGAATATATACAATTTATCCTTACAAGCCTAGTTATCAATGGCTGAGGATTTGGTATCATCGTTGGTTTCTTTTATTCTTTTTCCTTCTAGCTTGCTCCCTATTCCGCTCCTTAGTTACTACATAGAAACCTAGAAGTTTGTCATTGTCACCATCGTGCCCACCGCTGGTAGGTCTCTCTCTCTCTCTCTCTCTCTCTCTCTCTCTCTCTCTCTCTCTCTCTCTCTATTTGCAAGCAAGTTTGCCTTGTCGCAATTGAGAATTGTGACGACGGAAAGAAAAATGTATATTATCAAATGTAGAGTACACAAGTCTATTTATAAGCTATATCTAAAAACTATCCAGAGTTGCAAAGTATTATTTACAATCAATCGGGACCAATCAAGGGAAATATACATGATCCCCTAGAAATATCTTTTAACTGTCACAACAAGGCCATTGGAGATCGAGGGGTCGTGACCTCCTCTGATGGCTGAAGACCGGATCGCTTGAGTTAAGAGAAAGAGAGCTCAGATCTGAGGCCTTAAATTTGAAATCAAAAGAGGTATGCAGAAAGAGACAACATCGAGTGTAGAGGGTTAAGGACGGAGGAAGGCGAAGTGTGCCTGCCGTTGGAGGTGGCTGATGGAGGCGGAGGGTGCGGCTGCGTAGTGTTGGCCGATTAAGCAACTGCGGTGATACTAGAGGGTGACAAGCAGAAGAGGATATAGTATGGAGAAAGAGGAGATGGAAGATGGGTGGTTTCCCATCGTCTTTTCGGGATGTCTTGGTTAAATTTACGACATCTATTTAGAATGTGTTGATGCGGCGTCCTCTTAAAGGAGTAACTTGGAGATTTGAAGTTACCTTGTGTTAGGCGATAACATAATACTTTTATGTGGAAAAATTCTGAAAACAGGATCTTAAATCTTCATGATTTTTGTGACATTCCGAAATTTTCACCAATTTGAATTTATTGAATAATTGAGTTTTATGAAATGTGTATGCAGTAAATTCTCGCTCGGAACTGATCATTCCTGAGAATGCTAACCATTAGGGAAAGGTTATTAGAGGAAATTAAATTCGCACGACTAAAGAAAATTCGACCGTGAATGGATTTCGACCATTAAATCGCAGAAGTGATATTTTGAGCCACTGTTGGCCGATTCAAGGATAGTTAGGGATCAATTCACCACTGTCCTAGTAGTGGATCGCGGGTGATTTCGTTAGACCACGAAACGACTTGACGAATGATTTTGAAATTATACCGAACGATCGTACCCCTCGGATTAAGTGATTGATCTTTGCGATTTTAATGACAACTAAGGTCGTCACGCACTGAACGGACTTGCACGTGACTTAATTTCATATCAGTCACGAGTCGATTCTGCGAAATTCCCCAACAAGCCGCCCGTTAGCTCGAGAAACGCTCGAGTTGTGTTTAATAGAATTTAATTATTGGATTTTTACCCAAATTAGACACCGGAAAATTAGGAAGTCATGACAGAACGCTAGGACGACATTGTACGTGACATGTGTGAATTTTTGGTGTGCTCAAACCCTTTGGAAAAGCTCGATTTGGACAAGAAACGGAGATAGTGACCAAAATACCCTTGAAGGTTATTAAAGGGTATGTTTTAAGGGTAAATGACATTTTGGTAATTTTGCCCCAAAAATTTGATTGGACAATTTTACCCTTGGATATTTTGGAAATTACAAGTATGCCCTTCGATATTTTTGTGTAAGAATCAATCTCGGCTGTCGGATCAAGATAAGATCGAATCGAGACCGTCGGATTAAAAATATGAGGAAAAGATAATATGGTCATTTTCCCCCTTGGTCAAATGGCACTATTTAAGCCTAGATATTCTTTCTCTCTCCTCCATCCCTCTCTTCTCTTCCCCCTCTTGCCATGAACCCCCTCCCCCATTTGTTTTTTTTTTTTTCTCTCTTTTCTTCTTTTGCCGTGAACAAGCCCCCCTTGGCCGTGAGTTCCCTTTGGCCGTTTCTCTCCACCGCCAGACTGCCCTCAAGCCGCTGTCCACGCCGTCCTCAAGTCACCGCCCTCCTCAAACCTCACCATCTCTCTCTTTTCCTCTCTCTCTCACCGTGAACCACCCATGGCCGTGCAAGAACCACGCCGCCGCCGGACCGCCGCCGCTCAAGCCGGACGCCACCGTGAGTCGTACGCCGTCGCCGTAGAGCGCCACCGCTTCCCGTTCTAGCCGATTAAGTCTAGAACTTTGTAAGTCGCTTCTTAATCTCAATTTAGGATTTTGGGTATCGCCGAATAATTCGATTTTGGGTGAAATTGAGTTTACGTGGGTGCGAAATGTTGGGGTTTTAGACCGGAAATGTATGGCGGGCCTTAAGGAATTAATTTGGAATTTTTGGAGGACAATTTGAGGAAATTTCAAGTTAAGAATCATTGTTCACAAGCTGTGATTCACTGTTCACGGGGCTGTGATGATTGGTTTGGGATGCAAGTTGGATTTTTAGAACCGGTATTTTATGGCGAGAAAGTCCCGTGAAGGATCGGAATTAATCCGACACCATTTAGTTGGAGAAATATTGCGATTATTGTATTTGAGGCGTGTTCGATTTATTAATAACTTGTGGTGATTTAATTGAGTGTGTTGTTGTGCAATTAAGTGACGGTATATGCTTGTCGGATGCACACGTGAGTTTGATTAAAATTAATTATTGATATTGCCATATCCTACGTTGAATGAACATGAGTTGTGTGCATAATAATGCATGTGTGGGCCACGTGTAATAGGCCAGAAAAGTGTGGTAATTGCGTATCGAGCGTGTGCATGAGAAAGAAAGACATGGTGTGTGGCATGGCATGAGAAATTGCGGAACGTTGTGCCGTCCTGATGCGTGTACTTTAACGCGGGACGATGCCCGGTATTACCTGAGAACTGCCAGCCTGAGGTGTGTACCTCAATGCGGGTTGTGCAATGGGCAGTAGATGTTGAGCCTGAGGCGTGTACGTTTACGCGGGCAAAAAACATGGCCTGAGTCGTGACTTCAAGGCGGGCCAGAAATGATGTGACGAATGGTCGCAGTGTACCTGAGGCGTGTACTTTAACGCAGGTCACTGGCGAGTGAAAGTGGAAAAGGACTGGTCGTAGTGTGCCTGAGGCGTGTACTTCAACGCGGGCCACTGGCGAGTGAAAGTGTAAAATGAGAATGGAATGAATAATGTGATGAAAACGGTATATGCGCGTGTTGCATATGACATATTTGTGATTGAGTACGGGTGTGTGCATGATTGAGCCTAGCCATATTAATTGACATGCCTGTTTTGTGATATTGGCGTATGTGAATGTGTGTGATTGCATAATTGTTTGGAGGTACGTGATAGCCTAATTTGGGTTTAGGAGTATACTTACTGAGATATAATCTCAAGGTTGTGTAAACCAACAATTTTTAGAACCCCGACCTGAACGATGAACCCTCCACTACCGCCCCCAATACGTTTTGGAGTGCCAATGCATACAGAGTATGAGGTAGCAGAGTTTCCGATGGGAGACGAATTGACCCGGATAAGACACACGACGACTGTGTTTGTAGAAGTGGGATAGCTTACCTTGTATGAGAACCATTTTTGGGGTGGAACGTCGGGTCATCTATTCCTTTTTGATTTTGGTAGTTTCAGTAAAGTGTGCACTGGTAGTTAGAGGTTTGTTTTATTGTATATATGGTGGAACTTGAACAAGAATTAGAAATGTATATTCTCCCAATTTTCCTCCAGTTTAATTTTGTCCGGGTGTTTTATGGTTTCCGTGTGCGCAATTAAATCTCTGATGTTTAGATGAGGTCGGCAACAACCTGGGACGTCGCAATTGTTCGACCGGAGGCGAGATGTCGAGGGCTCAACGGGAGCTTGGGGCGTGACAATTTTCACGATAAAAGGGATGAATACATACATTTATCCATAGTGTTGCCCTTAAATATAATTGTTGCAGAAACAAAAGAAATGTAGAAATTTGATTTCTCTCTCTTAACCCACTTTTCTTTTTAATGTATTTTATCTTACGAAGGATAGAATATAATCATATGTTCTTTCTTCCATGGGTGGAGAGAGGACCAAAATCTATTTACATAGGCTATCATTAGATGCCTTTCATCAAAGCACATTCTATTTCGTAGAGTCGCACCTCTTCATAGCCAATACAATTATTATAGCATAATAATTATTAAACCATTAATTTAACAACATCATGTGGCCACAGTTATTCTTACACCTTGTTGATAAGAGAAATGCTGTAGACGTCCCTATTAACTTTTTCTTACTTTATTTACAAGGTAAGTCTCAACTGGATATAAAACTTCTGCCTATAAATTAGGCCACGCCATTAGTGGAACTAATCTCATGCAAAACCAGTAACGTCTCAGGTTTAAGACTAGCGAGTCACACAGCCACATCAATGGCTTCCTTCTCCTTCTCCATGATCATTACCTTCTCCTTCTTTTTGGTTGTTGCATTCATGGTGGCTTCGGCTCAGCTATCGCCGAACTTCTACGCAAGTTCGTGTCCTTTAGCTCTGTCCATTATTCAGGACGCCGTGAGCATGGCGGTGTCCTCGGAGCTCCGAATGGGAGCCTCGCTCTTGCGTCTCCATTACCATGACTGCTTTGTCAATGCAAGTTGTTCTCTTTTTCTCTTCGTATGTCATCTTCATCATCAACTTCCACTGGATACTTCACTGTCTATGGTCGAAAAAAACACGTGATTAGGGTCACACAGCCACTATATACAATCAAAAGACAAAAAATGAGGCAAGTCTTGTGTTGATGTCGCGACCTAATTTCGTACTGTGTTGTTCTTCCTAGATTATAAATGGCATATTCAATTCTAGGCGATTCTTCTACTTCCATCCATGCTGCTTTATAAATCAATATTTTATCATGATTCTGTCAAACTTTGTTCAATCAGAGAGGGTGCAAACGAGGTCGAAACAAAAGCTTAATGGCTTGTCAACAGAAATGCTAAGAATATCGAGGTCTGAACAGGGTTGTGATGGCTCCGTATTGTTGGATGACACCGAGAGATTCACGGGCGAGAAGACGGCTAGCCCCAATGTGAATTCAATCAGGGGTTTCGACGTGGTTGACAACATCAAGGCTCGGCTCGAAGGACAGTGCCCCGGGATCGTTTCGTGTGCCGACATCCTAGCCGTCACGGCCCGCGATTCTGTCGTTGCTGTAAGATGTCTTTGCTACCTGTAGAGAAACACGAGATATCCTTTGATCATCTCTCAAAAGAGAAGGAAACAAAAATCTATCGACAAGCTCACATTTCTTCTTAACATGGCGTGACAAACCAATTAATATTTTAACAAAATAAAGTGGTTATGTACTACAACAACTATATAATATCCATATTTATTGGTCACACGTGGTAATATTGGCAAAGAATAAACTTTCCAATTCCCATGGCGATGCATTAATTGATGATTTCAGATCAAATGTTACTCTGAGTGGAGTCTTATTCCTTTCAATTCGGTAAGATCGAAGGTTATTATGATCAGATCAATTATACCGATTGTGGATCATGCAATGTTTTTCAGTTGGGTGGACCAACGTGGACCGTATAACTAGGCAGGAGAGATTCAACCACGGCAAGTCTGAGAGCTGTAAACAGCAATATTCCTCCCTCACTCTCAGACCTTAGCTTTCTCATATCCGCCTTCTCTAAAAGGGCTTTTCTGCCAAAGAAATGGTCGCCCTCTCAGGTACTTAGTTTAATTTACTTGGCAAAAAATGTTATTAATCTGAGAAAGAAATTTCATTCTTTTGGTCTTTGCACTTTGGAAAGATTTTCTTTAATCGTCGTCGAACAAAAATCACCCAACCATGATCCGCCATTGTATGTGCTTCGTACTGCAGGAACTCACTCGATAGGCCGAGCAAGGTGCGTCATGTACGGCATTCACATCTACAACGAGAAGAACATCGAGCCCACATTCGCTGCATTGCCGAAGCAGGACTGTCCCCATGCCGGCGGGGAGGATAATCTAGCGTTGCTTGACACCACTGGTGACGTGTTCGACAACAACTACTTCAAGAATCTAGTGAGCATGAAGGGCCTTCTGCACTCGGACCGGCAGCTGTTCAACAACGGATCCACCAACTTGCAAGTGAATGCCTACAGCCTTGACTCGGCTGCCTTCTTCGCCGATTTGGCCGATGCTATGGTGAAGATGGGAAACCTCAGCCTCCTCACAGGGACGGATGGACAAGTGAGAACGAATTGCAGGAAGGTCAATGCATCTTAATCAAGCAATTAGCTGATGTAAGGATGTTTGGATAATTTCTTGGAACTATTATATACAGATCTTGATAAACAGCAATAAGGTGATCAGGTTTATCATACTTCTTATGTGGGGCTCCACCCGATCCGACAGCAATGCCGTTGATTAAGGTTGTGAGCTCGCATGGCCAGAATCAGAACATGTATGGCGTGCGAGGATAACGTGTCGTGGATAATAAACCCCCACAGATGTAGTTGAAGAATTACACGCTTAATAAAGTGAGTATCATGTACCGGTTATTGGAGAGACCTTTCCCTATCATAGATCAGATAATCTCATGTGGGCATTTAGCATGATCTCATCACACGTTTCAGTTCTTGAAAACTAATGGCCATTAAGGTGATGTAATGTCTAATAAAGTCCTTGGACATATAATCTATACTTCCTTAAGACAAGGTACTTCTCTCTAATTCAGCTTCTGATTTGCCTAAATGATAGCGTAGTAATGACGCTTGATGATGATCAATAATGAAGCGAGGAACCAGTTGCAACCGATAATCTACCGGCAAAAGACGACGTCCTCCTAGAACTCCTGCTTCTGATTCTACTCAAAAGGCTGGTGTTATTGAATGTGATGAGAAATTGAACAGCGTTGAGTAGATCCATGCTTACATAGCTGGATGGATCCATCAGGAACCCATAAGAACGGAAGTACAAAGAGCTGTTGCACTTACAAATAGCACGACTTTGAATATGGGTAGCATTACTCTTCCCGTAATCAAAACAAGATTATCTTTCATGCACTTGTATTTGCCATGAACTTCGTCAATACTATTTTCACCACTCAAAAGAATCCAATTGGCCGGATGATACTCACCATCACATGACCCGCATCACACAATTAAAACTATACGTGTGTTTCGCCGGAAATAGTTCCCACGACAAAAAATAATTCACCAAAAGTCGTTCTTCGGTTTTTTATTAGATAAGACTGGGTTCTAGATCTAATTTCGGACAGGAGTAATCCAGGCTTAAGCAAAGAACTCGATTGTCTTGGTGATAACACAAGTTTCACACAACGATGAAATTTGACATGAATTTATAGAGGACTTAGACGAATCCGTCCAATTACTGGCAGCATCCAAAGCTTGTCGACACGATATTACAAAGTTACTGAATTAGAAAACAAACAGCTATAGCGACGGAAACTAAAGGTGCGTTACTGGAAAGTAAAGATAAAAAGGCAGCATTTTGGTTTGTATGCAGGCGAGGGCTTTTTCTGGCGGCTGGGTGCTATTTATAATGTAGGCTCGGTAACCGTCTTTGACATTGGGTTCGATAATCACCGTTGATCTCATCTTCACCGTTTATCTAATGACATCTGTCCGCCAACTGTTATCGATCTTATCTTTTTGTCTGAGGTGATAACTGCCGTCGAACTCACATTATTTTGATATCTGTCTTTTCTGAGATGATAACCGGTATCGAACTTTTTTCATTCTGACACTTATCCTTCCTGGGATGATAACTGTTATCGAGCTTTTCTTATTCTAACACCTGTCTTTCCCGGAGAAATAACCATCATCGAGTTCTTCTCATTCTGACACCTATCCTTCTTGGGGAAATAACCGTCTTTGAGCTTTTTCCAGCTTGACATCTGTCGTTTCGAAGCAGGAACCATCATCAAGTTCTTCATGGCTTGACACCTGTCCTTCTAAAGCAGGGACCTTCGTCGAGCTTTTCCTAGCTCGACACCTGTCTTTCCAAAGCAGGGACCTCCGTCGAGCTCCTCCTAACTTGACACCTGTCATTTTCCTTGTTGACGGCCTTGATGACAATTTTCCTTGATAACTTTGGCTTTCGCTCGCCAGTTCTCTTCCGAATTTCAAATTTCCTGCTAGTGTTTGCCAGTGCTTGCCAGCTATTTTGCTTGCATGTGCCGTCTCGTACAGGCTACATCATCCTTTAACGTCTATGATTTATTTCAATTATCGATAACATAATTAATTATAGGTGTCAACAACGTGTAACAAGTATAGCAAGATACAAATTTTCCACGTTGAAAATGATGTCGAACAGCCCCAGAATGCCATAAAGTCGATATCTGCTCGTGCTGTCGTACTAAACGGCGTTAGCTTCCCTATTTCTACTCTCTTTCCTTGATTTTCTTTCCATCTAAAAATGTGGATTTTTCTCTTAATCAGTTAGGTACAGTGAAGAGACATTCAACCAAGTCGTCGCGGCAAATGGTGGTGGTCCAGAGCTAAACATCAGGTATTCTAAAGAATAATCGTGTTTATCTTGCTCCATTAGTTGCATTCAAACTGAGACTCTAGTTCATGTTTATCTTGTACTTGGAACTTGTAATCGACTTGTTTAATTTCCTACCGTCCTTTTGTCTTTTTCCATGATGTGACATGACTCTAAGTGCATAAGATTAGAAATTTACTTCCTCCAAATTTTGATGACCCATCACAATATTACATTCGTAATTCCAAGATACGGCAATATATAGCTTACTCGTAACTTAGAGGGTTTTTTTTTTTCAAATAAAAGGATGGATAGAGGTGACTGATGCTAGCATCTCCGCACCACCTGTGACGTACACTAATTATGGAATATTCAGTTTCAACGATAGTTACTCGGCATTATCCATGACCCAAAGGCCCAAAATTTACGAGCTCATCACCGCAACCCCTCTAAGTTTCTAGCAGCTGGAAATCTCTCTACCCTAGGTATGCCACGGCTTGGGCATCTCAGCATGAATGTTTGGAGGTTTGCTCATGAGTTAAATTGAACTCGTAATATCATAGATGAGGCCAACAAGTTGGTGGTGTGACTTAAGGGGTTTGATTCCACAGGATAGTGTTAAAAAAGGTGCTTATACCATTCAACCTACGACAATATTTAACATTTTATGGAGACAAAGTCTGCATAGATATAAGATTATAAGAATTGGCGAAAGGTCATTGGGGGATTTTTTGCTAGAACCATCGGGAGATATACAACTCTGGAATTGGAGATTACCCGTTCGAATCCCACCGGTTCATTTAACTTGTTGGCTGTTCATGATCTTCCAGATATCCGGACTTTTTAACTCTTTGGATACGTTTAGTCGACCGGATAAAAGCCATGATAGGATATATTTTATCCTATCCTGTATTTGATGGTGGTCCATGATAGGATAAAGTCGGATATAGACCGGATATAGTTCGGATAAAAAAATCCGAGAGGGGGGTAGGATAGATCCGGATAGAATTTCTAATGCCTAATTTTTCAAAAACGCTACACTTCACTCGCCGTCATCTTCATCCCCACACCTTGTGCACTTTCACCAAAAAAATTTCTCTGATTTTTTTTCTTCACTAACTCCTCTGAACCCGTGAATAACAAAAAATAAAAAATAAAAATTATTCTATCCGACTTTAAATCCGTAGTCCACCAAACAATGGATAGGATATGAAGAAATTTCATGATTTTTTATCTTATCATATCCAGTCCTATCCTGTTTAGAAATTCGGATGACCAAACGCAGTTGTGTTTCCTCTCTTTGGATATTCCACTTTGGATTCTTTGTCTCATCTAACGTGTTGGGATTAATCTCCTCACTTTGAACGAACAGCAACACGCAATAAGGAAAGCAAATGAGAAGGTTTAGCTTCAGGGCTCATTTCTTCTCAATTTCTGTCCAAATTGGACACGCAAGGCAAGGCAAGGCAAGTCTCACTACAAAGTCCATAATCCGACAGGAATGTATGCAATGATTTGTCAGATTAGGCGGTTGATTTTTCCTGAGCTCTGAAGAGGTTGCCAGCTCGTCGAGTTGCCAGTGATTCCCTTCCCATTTCACCCATCATTGGTCTCGCCATCTTCGTTGACCTCTCGCTCGGGAGCCGTGGACATGGACAACTTGTGCAAGCGCTGTCTTCCATCTTTTTCCGGGTCCTACACTTGACTCTCATCATGCTAATGCCGCCGCCAGTAAACATGTGACAATTCTCCATTAATCCGTTCGAAGTCTGGATGTTTACCTTCTCCAAAATTTTGGTCCGCAATCGTATTAGTCTCAACAACCACAAGGTTCGACTGATCAAAAAGGATGATCAATGCCTTTACCCATAGAGATAGTCAAGAAAGAGTTCAAATTCAAAACTGCCAATATATCTAATTAGATTAATCTTCGCTTAAAAATTTAAATTAATGAGTTATGAATTAATAAGGACATATTAATTACTTCACGTCACAATTCTTCGTGCATTTGAACACATTTATGATGGTTCTTTTACAGGAGCAAGTCTGTTGCTGATTTCTGATTTATTAGGCCTTAAATGTGTATGGACTTCAGTGAATAAATGCAAGCAAATGTCAGCCCTCCTGTTAGCCTCTTCTCCCAGTAAAACACGCTGAAGTTTCTTCTGACCTTCTTCTTCTCTCTTTAATCACGTGCGAACATCATCGAGGGCTTCAACGAACAGCTTCTTGGTCGCATCCTCGCCCCCCTCGACAATAAAAACAAGATCGCAACCACTCGCACTTTGGTTTGGCGTGTTTCGATTTTGGATAACGAGTGTCCAATTTTCAAATCGGTAGGTTCCTGCTATTGGGATCTCCCAAGCACGCTTTATTCTTCGTTGAATATGAAAAAGGGAATTTCTGACCAAGATAAAGGAAGGAGCTGTGCTCGGATAATCGAACATAACACGTGCTCATGCGTTGTGGGTTCAATGGAGACCATATTATGACACCAAACCCCACAATGATTCATGGGATTTTTCTAATGTCCTAGCGTGTCGATTCGTTGGAACGAATTCCAATTTTACTTCCTAATGGGGAGTACGAAACTTAGAAAAAAACCGTAATCCCTCGTTGAATATTATTCGACAACTTTGAAACAGTTTAAGATCTCATAGTTAACCTGTATTTTCATGTGTATCCATGATTCTATATAATGTCCATTTCTCTCATTGATTGCCCACATCCTTTCTTATTGCACTTGTTGATAGAAGTGAAAGAGCATATTCTTTTATCACTCTATACCGTATGGGCTATCCGTACTACTCTCCTCCGCCGCCGCCTCCCGCTTGCGACTTCGCCCCGCCGCCACCAACTCCAGCGTGTGATTTTGGCAGTCCACCTCCTCCGCCTGGTCCCCATTATGTTCACCCGCCGAAACCATCGCCGCCGTCGTGGTCATCACCTCCACCACACTACCGCCCGGTACCACCTCCGCCATCACCGAATCATCATGTCTATCACAGCCCTCCCCCTCCTCAACACCACAACCATCCAACGTCACCCCCACCAACATCGCCACCCAAAAACCACCATGAGCCACCACCATCAGGTCCATCACCACCTCCAGCACCTTCCTCTCCATATAAGCCACCACCACATGAAATTCCACCGCCGCACTCAAGCAGAGCTCCAACTCCCATGCCATCCTATCCACCTCCGAGCCCCGGCTCTGCACCACCGCCTAATCTCACGTTGCCCCCAACCCCAACTCCTTCCGCCAACAGTCCTGTTCCACCACCATCTCATTTGACTCCACCTCGAGTACCAACACCGAACCCTGGCTCACAACCGCCGCTATCACCACAGGCCACCTCTCCCACTTCTCCAATCGGCCAACCACCGACAAAGCCGGCAAGTGCACCAGGCCCCGCTAAGAGTTCAAGTCAACCACCACGATCATCACCCCCAAAAGTATCGCCACCCTACAACAAGCCACCCCCATCTTATCTCGCGCCTGCTCCAAATAATGTGTTCACACCGCCCATCTACGGTGTGCCACCGCCACAAATATCACTAACCCCATCACCCTCGGCTCTTCCTCCGCCACCTCCTTCCTCGGGAGGGGGGAACCACACCACTGTGATCGCGGTATGCGTGTCGCTAGGTGGCGTCTTCATTCTGGCGTTCCTCGCATTGGGGCTCTTCTGTTTGGCTAAGAAGAAGAAGAAGCCGGTGTTGGTCCCTGGAGCAGCAGCCGCTGCTTGCGTGGATGTGGAGGAGCACGAAGTAGTCCACGAGGTTATAACAACCGGTCCGTGCGGAGAACAGTCAGCAACAGTCGATATAGAGGACGTCGTGGAAATTCATGCAGCGGGTGGTGCCGTAGCCGGCTCTGGTGTTGGTGTTGTTGCTGCTGGGGCTCAAGCTTCTTGCGAACCTGCGCCGACCGGTGGTTCATGCCATGACGGTCCGGAACGTAACAGCAGCTGCTGAGTCTGCGAAACTCGGTCTGGCCTTGAACCGTGCACAGCATCTAAATTTTCATGGTGGTCACGAGCTTGTGACACCTTGTTTTTGTGGTCAAGAGATCGTATCTGTCATTTTGTGTGTGTTCATTCTTTGCGGTTGCGGATTGGACTGGATTGAATTGCATTTTTGTTTGACGTGAGTTTGCCATGCACAGAAAGTTTAATGTGACTTGAGCATGGGCAATCATCCTCTTTTTGTTATAATCGTTTTCTATTGGATTTGTGCTCATTCATTGTACATTTTCTTTGGATTGATGACAACGATCAAAACCTATTTCGGATGTTCATATATTAGAATCCATTTCTTAATTAATAATAAGCTGTTCCAAGTCTACAATTTTTAACATGCTTAATAAGTGTATTACCTTTGGATTTCAAACTTATGATGCAATTGGAAACATATCCTATTCGGGTGTCACATAAATTCAACATGACACGATTATGATGTTAAAACACGAATCGTCAGCTCTTGCTGCGAATGTCACAAGCTAGCACTTGTGGTCATGGCTGCGCTATGAACACGTGGGCTCCTCTTGACTTATTCAACATTTAATTGAGTCATCTAATCTCAGCTTCGCTCGCTGGCTCACTCCTTTATCCGGATCGTATAGACGAACTTCATAGCGAGAGCGTTTGTGGGAGGATGCTTTATATTGCTCCAAGTGTAAAAAGATACAAATGAGGGGAAAGGATCTCCACACATAAGCAATCCCTTCAAATTACAAATGCAAATATCCTATAACCTAGCATAATTATACCATCCTATGCCTCCAAAATACATATTTCTCTCTTGTGGTGTTAAATTTCTCTAAGTGTTGCTAAATGTCAAAAAATTGTGATAAAAAAAAAAGATTGGCGAATCTTTTTCACATAACTTGTTGATAACTTACTAACACTTCTATGAAATTATCAACCCTTTACATTTTACGATAAGCAATTTTTTCACTAATTTACCAAGTTTTATTTACATAACTTACCACAACCGCTTTGAACTTATTCACTCTTGTATGATTTGTTCGCAATGTCATCCAATTTGGCTGGAAATTCATGGGACTTTCCAACCTACCGACCACCCGCATTAATTACACATTTCTAATACTAGCCCTCAGATCATCCTTTTAGGCCCCCTAGAACTAGAATGCTTCTCGTGGGCCTGCATTAGTTATCTGATCGCCTTATAAGAGCAAATCATCCAATGGGCCAAATCAAAAGGCAAGTGCTTACGAGTCTAGGCCTATTGAGCATGCAATTACGCAAACGAACATCCTTGGCATCTATTCTCTTTTATGGCATTTATGTTATGAAGCGTTTATGTGGAAGATGGAATACTTTCCTCCATGTTCCAACGGTCATAGAGGTTTTTTGTAATGAAACGGCAAGTATTTGAGTGCGTTTTACAATCTAGTACTTAAACTTTCTATTTTTCAATCAAGTACCTCAACTTTTCAAATTTAGTTCAATGTGAGCCCTCCCTTAAGATTGCGAAGGGAAAATGCCAACATGGCACTAACGTTGTTAAATATTCATGATTTGTTCTTATTGTCATATGATATAGCTTCTTGAAATGATGTCACGTCAGCAGAGACATATTGGATAACTAATATCGCTAAAATCAACACAAACTCTCTCTCCCTTCATCACGCAACACCTAAATGAAAATGACATAATCCGTCTTTGAGTAAGCGAGCCACGTTAGCAAATGTCCTTAATTTTTGCTGAATAAGTGAGTAATAATAGTAAAATCATATGATATGGCAATTTGTTCATCGGATACCTCATGTTGAGCTAGATTGAGAAGTTGAGATATTTGATGGAACAAAAAATAAATTTAGGTACTCGATTATAAAATGAACAATTCAAATACTTGTGGTGTCATTACATTTATTTTTTTTCCCTATCAAGGCGGCCGTAATCTAGGTGCGAACTCTAGTGATTTCGTTATCAAAATTTAACTTATTTGACATGTTCCAAGGCCTTAGCTAATAGTCATGGCGAAAACTTCTTTTCCTGGCTAATTGTGGGACTGGACATTAGCTACTTGTGATCATAGATAGATTCTTTTAAGGTTGTTCCAGCACATCTGCTTGGGTCCCCAACGCCCAGACCCAGGCCCCAGTGCCTGCTTCCGAGTCTATCAAGGCCAAGCCTAGGACCCCAGTGCCCATGCTTGGGTCTTAGGTGTTGGCCTCGGTCTATTGAGGCTGGGCCTTGGTTGACAAAGGCCCAATGTGCCCCAGTACCTGTGCCCGAATTCCCCCGGGTCCCCAGCGCTCAAGCTTGGGTCCTCGATGCCCGTGCCCGGGTCCATCAAGGCCAAGGCTTGGGACCCCGATGCCGGTGCCCTAGTCCTAGTGCCTGTGCCCGTGCTCGAATCCCCCACACACTAGCTTGAGTCCATCGAAGCCAAGACTCGGGATTTCGATGCCCGTGCGCAGGTCATCATCGCTCGAATAGTGTATACATATATTTAGGAAAATGAGATTTTACTTTCCAAACAACGGAATATATTTTACTGGTTCTTTTCCGGATTTCAAGTGATTGAAACATACATTCTCGTCGCGAATCTGAAAATTCTTGTTCCGTTTCCTAGTACAGATGACACAGCGAGTACGCATTGTCCCCAACATAAGCCCACACGGAACCGGGCCAATCAAGTCTGTCCGAAAATGCGAATCCGAACATCATTCGACTAAGGCGACCATTGAAAACAATTAAGGAAAATGGATTTAAGATATCGTTCTCGGCACAGTCAAACCTTGCTGTGATTTTGATGTTTTCTCCACGAAAACGACTCCCGTTATACGGAACGCAAGCGTCGCACCAAGCACAAAGAAACGGCTCTTCCTTAGTTTTACTTTCATGGAACGGCACGTCGCTTTTTTAGTCTTCGATACATACTTATCATCTCCTTGGAATGAGTGTTTTTGTTCTCACGTGTTTTACTCTTTTATTCGTTTTACTCGTTTGCTTTTCTGATTGTAGCTTCAGTTGGCTGTGGTGGACGGTTAGTCGGGGATGCTGTGGATTTCGATTACCATGATATAGTGCCGAAGATTTTTTTTTCCCCGAAAAAAGGTTGATATCGTTTGGGAGTAGATATGGCACAGGCATGCTGGTTTTAGTTATTACGTGACACGAAAGTTAATTCATGGCAAAATGTGACGCGGATGTACTAGTTTGAGATTTTTTTTACAGTATTAACCCACAAAAAATTGAAGAGAAACCCGTCACCCCAAATTTCTTCAAGTAGCTTAGAATATTTTAATTGGAACTATGAGT
Source organism: Syzygium aromaticum (assembly GCA_024500025.1). Lineage (NCBI taxonomy): Eukaryota > Viridiplantae > Streptophyta > Magnoliopsida > Myrtales > Myrtaceae > Syzygium > Syzygium aromaticum. The sequence continues at coordinate 7,406,680 of CM044890.1, forward strand.
ATTCAATGTGAAAACATGACATGTGTAGACTTCATTCACCGGAAGAGTCATTAATTAGTAATGATTTACCCGTTCACCTATAATTTTCATGACATGTAAAACTTTATTCACAAGAAGAACCAATAATTAATAATGATTTGCATGTTTACCTTTAATTTTCGTATTTAATGATCCTTCAACCAGGCCCTCGTACTAGTCTAATGCGTCCCAATTTTGACGATACCATCATTGATTAGTGTTCCACTCCCAATGGATCCGGTTCTCTTGCCAATGGCCTTGCTTGAATAAAACTCTTAAGGAAATGCGAAAGGTGTGAGAAGTCTTTTAGTCACACAAAAAAGGGATCTTCGTGCTCCACAAGACACTTTATGAACATGAATTCTCAATCATGGACATTGCTAGTGGCTGCTAGCCATGCCTTGGCACCAATGCCACAATGTCTGATATGTGGTACCTAAAGCAATCCTCATTTAGGATACACTTGCTCTTACATGAGACACCTTGGATGAACGTTACCATGGAGGCTAATACAACAGGTAACGCGGTCGATGTGTATTGAAGGGGACGTTTCCACAATACAATAGTGTACCGTACATCATCAACTATCGGATGATACTAATTTGACAAAAAAAATTTGGCTATTTGACAAATCTTGACCATTGAATGACAGTAATATCCAATAGTACATTGTCATAATTTAGACAATCATTCACTTTAGGGCCTTAGAACACCCGCCCGGGCATGTCCCGTCGGTCTCCTTCCAAATCTTCATCTCACAATTAGCAGATTGGAATTGCGTTTGAAATTACTCAACCAACTAAGGAAATGCATTCTGCTCATTTCATCCACGACATGACGTATACAATCAATTACAATATAAAAAGTGGTAGTGGAATATATAATTTTCCCTTTGTGGAAACACCAATTTAGGGACGCAATATGGATTTTTCCACCTAGTCACACGTGACAAACTCGCTTAACATAGAGATATGAATGATGCGAAAAACAGACTTGAGAAATTCCTGTATATTTCGATGTATGACTATCTAAGGTAATATATATCAATTAAGATGTACACAATTAAAAAAGATATACGTGCAATTTCGAGGGATACAAGAAAATCAATATACTTGGTAATTACTTACCATGTTTACTGCATGTCAGGTATGAGCATTCGCATATCCATAATAGATTCATATGTGACCCAAATCTTTCTAAGGAGATCACTTGCTATATTAAAGTGGATAACGAAGATGAGGAATGGATCAGGAGAGAATGGATCCATCATGAAGAATCAAAGTCACTCACGTTAGAGAAAACGGTCACTATTAATCTGAGTGATAAAGAGAATCTCAAAGAAGTTAATATTGAAGAAAGTCTTCCCTCATCAAAAGCAAAAAAAATCACAAATTTGCTTAAAGAATATCAAGATATATTCGCATGATCTTATGCTGATATGCCAGGCCTTGATCTAAGTATAGTTGAACATGCTTTGCCAATTGATTTAAATATTTCACCAAAGAAACAAAAATTGAGGCTAACAAAGCCGGTCTCCATTATTGCATTGCAAGAGGCGAACAGATAGACAACGACAAACGATCTCATCCGACCACTTGTCTCCTCCTAACTTCTTTTCCAGGCACGCTTCTCAACCATTGCTTTCCTCGCCTGATCATCCCTCGAAAACTTGATGGTCTTTGTTCCTTTTCTATCTTTTCGTTTTTTAGGTAGACAGAAATTTTAACTAAGAAACAATCTCAAGGGATCAGGGTGAGAGGAAGAGCTTGAGCTCTTTGTCATGGGGGAAACCACGGAAGCCGCCCGGGGCAAAACCCTAAAGCTCCTCCTCCTCGCGCTCAACTGCGCAATGCTCACCCTCGGCACGTGCGGCGGCCCGCTCCTCATGCGCCTCTACTTCGTCCATGGCGGCGCCCGCGTGTGGCTCTCCAGCTGGCTCGAGACGGGTGGCTGGCCGATCATCTTCGTCCCCCTCGCGGTGGCCTACTCCCGCCGGCACGCCGCCGAGGGCCCCTCTGCCCGCCTCATCCTCGTGGACCCCTTCCTCTTCGTCGCCTCGGCCATCATCGGGGTCCTCACGGGCCTCGACAACTACCTCTATGCGTACGGCGTGGCACGGCTCCCCATCTCGACATCGGCCCTGCTCATCGCGACGCAGCTGGCCTTCACTGCCGGGTTCGCGTTCCTGCTGGTGAGGCAGCTGTTCACGTCGTACTCGATCAACTCGGTATTCCTGCTAACGATCGGGGCAGGGGTGTTGGCCATGCACACGAGCAGCGACCGGCCAGAGGAGGAGTCAAACCGGCAGTACTACGCGGGGTTCTTCATGACACTCGGGGCGGCGGCGCTGTACGGGTTCATACTACCGCTGGTGGAGCTGACGTACAAGAAGGCCAAGCAGGCGATCACTTACTCGCTGGTCTTGGAGATTCAGCTGGTGATGTGCTTCTTCGCCACCGCTTTCTGCACCATCGGCATGCTGGTCAACAAGGACTTCCAGGTTCTCTCTCTCTCTCTTTCAACCTCGAACAGTCTTCTTAGGTTGATCACAATCTATGTAGTTTCCACGAACCGGGAATGACCTTGTTTGCATATGATCCATGGCCATGACAAGTGTTTTCTCTCTCCATCATTTTCGTCTTAGAAATCGGTATTTGTGTTCTGATGAATCAGCTTCATATGGACCAGATCATGTTGTTCATGGATTCGGCTTGTTTCGGTCTCCACCTTATGCGGTTCAGGTTTAAGTCTTCAGGGTCCAGTTCATATTTACATGAGAAATCGATCGCTAAATTTAGAGGCTTCAAAAGGTCAGTGATAAAAAATTCAGTTTCCAATGATGTTTGTTCATGTTTGACCAAACCTTTTACTTTTCTATTAATCCATACGTCAAACAAGTGTGAAAAAATATCATATATGAATTTAAGTATTAAAATTTATATTTTGAATCAAGCAAGATCTCGATTAAAAGTGAAATTCGAAAATCTATGAAAGATTTGCATAACACCATAGTTTGCTCTATTATTGGAGACTTTAATTAACAGCTATTGCCGAGAAGTTGGCACGATAGAAAGACAGGCACTACCTTGTCGTTATTTTACTTCCCCAACCTGATATGACAATAACAATACGCTGGCTTAAAGATCAATGGCTTCGTGAGGTCGCTGTCTCCGTCTTCATTTTCCAACATTACATCATAGGTTTGATTCCATTGAGCACATTTAGATGGTGACTATGATGTATTGCGGGTCCTGGGTGAGCCGCAATCATAGAATCCTCCTCTTCTTTTCCTGGTTTTCAGTGATGAGCCCTCTGAGGTTGCTCGCTGACCTCATCGTTGCGCAGGCGATTCGTAGAGAAGCGAGGAACTTTGAGCTCGGAGAAGCCCGGTACTACGTGGTGCTCGTGTGGAATGCAATCGTCTGGCAATTCTTCTTCCTGGGAGCCATAGGAGTCATCTTCTATTCCTCCTCCCTGTTCTCGGGAATTGTCATTGCCGTTCTTCTCCCGGTCACTGAGATCCTAGCCGTCATATGCTTCCACGAGAAGTTCCAGGCGGAGAAGGGCGTGTCCCTGGCCCTCTCTCTCTGGGGCTTCGCCTCATACTTCTACGGCGAATTCAAACATGCAAAGAAGGAAAAGAAGCAACGGCAGCAGCAGCAAGAGACCGAAGCGCGTCAACAAGGCCTTCCTTGAAGGTGAAGAAGTGAAAGATATGGCTTATCCTTAGGCTACTGTTGTAGTATGTCTTAATTCTGTCCCACAGCGCTGCTACTCGCAATCTGCATCGCAGCAGAACTAATCTAGCCTTCCTTTACCATCTTTGGCGGTTGGATTTGTAACAACGCGAGGCAAAATAATTAAAGGTCCATTCAAGAAAAACAGTGAGTTAAAGGGAAACAAAAACGGAATTGTAAGTTGTAAATGTAATTGAACCTGGTCAAAAAAGTTGTAATTGAAGATTTGTGTTGCTGCATAGATGCATGCTATAATGTCATGTTGTACGTTTGATTGTCTAATGCATCCGACACCAAAATTTGGAGCTGCACTACGTAGAGACTCTGTTTTGGGCAGGAAAGGAACAATCCAGTGATGAGCGAGACAGAGAGACAATAACAAAAGCCAGGGAGATTCGGAAATTACCTTCTTGACTTTATCATTCGTTCGCTCTCTTGTCTATGTTTCTCCCTGTTCATCGAAGCTGAATGGCCTGAAGCGACCCAAAGAGAATCTTATCGCATCTAATACAGTCATGTTGATTGAGACAAGGTTCGACCAAAAAAACAAAAGAATGAGACGAGGACATGGAATCGCCAGACTGATTGAAGCAGCTGATCAACAGATAAGTTCACATAATCAATCAGATAATCCAATGCAAGACCCATTACTGGTGACTTCTTATTAAAAAGAGTACTTTACTTCTAGCTTTCTGGCCCTGTTAACACCATCAAAGATAAGGGAGATCAACTTGCAGGATGGTGACAAAGAAGTCAGAGATCATCTTTTTGAGATACACCGAACTTGTTCTATAAACTACCCTTTACTTTCACGTGGAGCCCTTAACTTTGTTCATCAAACCAAACTATCAAGAAAGAAAATACAAAGTGCTCCCACAAAGTGAATACGACACGATATAGTTTCACAGCGAGGAATTCACAGATTAGGTGCTCCTTTATGGTTATAGGATGATCTCGATGATGCTCTCCGCTTAGGAAAAGCAGCAGTTTTTCCTTCTGCTGTACCTAACTTTGTCTCGATGTCGACAGCTCTAAATTGACTGTTGAAGCCACGTGAAGATGAGTGCAACAATCTTCAAATTTTACCTTTCTCTCCCACAGCAGCAAGGGCAAATATTCATTACACTTGAATTTGTAATTGAATTCTATCCTGCTCTTGTTGCAAGTGTCATCACAAAGAGATTTTGGCCGGCCCTGAAACTAATGTCACGAAGAAGCTTTCTCCTCGCAATTTTCTCGGTTATAGGTTTCTCAAAAGGCTTTTTAAACTACAGGGGAAGGCATCTTCAGCTCTGAAGAAGCAAGAAACCGGAAACCAAATGAGCTGGGTAGAGGATGGAATCTGTGACAACATGTCTAGATCGGGAGTCCAATTGTAGCAGATACAGCAGAATTTCTAGAGCGGCACTTTCTCGGCTAACTTCTTTGAAAATACATCATCTCATCCGTAATCATTCCATGTAAAGGACTATCTTATAATAGGCAATGATCCTATTTTCATGTGCTTTCATCAGACATGACATCGATATCAAATTTCTTCTGCATTTTTCATTTGTGACAAAAATAAGAGATTGTTGATTGTGGTAGTCGTGGGGTCAGTCTTGATAAATTGATGGTTTCCAATCATACATCTCATGGACTGCACGAGCAAGCGCAATAACAGGTAAAGTTGCAGCCTCCTCCGCTCGTGTTAGATAGCCAAGTGGAAACGAGAAAGCTTCTCTGTACATTTTTTGCTAAAGAAAGTCAAAGCTGCACTTCTATGAATCAAAGAATGGAATGGACCCACGTAACTCTCCCTTCTTTCTTGCCGATAAAACCAAATGCTCCACGAGCTAAAATAATCAGCAACTTCCCCCTGACAGGAAGCAAACTTCCCTTTCTCTGATATTTCTCTGGAGATTTGGTTCGGTCGGCTGCATCTCCAGGAATATTGTTTCCTTGTGGTTTTTTATTATGCTTCATCACGAATGATTATAGTAACAGCAACCATATGAATTCACCTGATTAACAGTGGATTCGGGCACATGGGAAAGGACCAAGTTGTATAAATTCTCTATTAAGAATTCGGAAACGTGCCGTCTGATTGATTTGCACCTACCCATACCAAAACAAGACGAGCACTCTCTCCCTCTCTCTCGTGAAGTTCTTTGACACCAATATGAAAACAAATGTAAATAAATTAAACGATTTGAAAGCTTTGACTTTCAGATGAAATGAAAATAGTTATTTAGTAATTTGGACGATTTGTTCACCAAACTTCGTGAAATATTGGCTAGAGACGATTCATAAATCTTTGGGAAGGATTGTCTGGAAACAATCCCAAGGGATGGGAGAGATAGAGAGAGAGAGCGAGAGCGAGAGCTTGATCATGGGGGAAACCATGGAAGCGCCCCAGGACAAGACCCCAAAGCGCCTCCTCCTCGCTCTCAACGGCGCCATGCTCTCCCTCGGCACTTGTGGTGGTCCGCTCCTCATGCGCCTCTACTTCGTCCGCGGCGGCACCTGCGTGTGGCTCTCCAGCTGGCTCGAGACAGGAGGCTGGCCGATCATCATCCTCCCCCTCACGGTAGCCTATTTCCACCGCCGCTCCGCCGAGGGTCCCTCCGCCCACCTCGTCCTCATGGACCCCTTCCTCTTTGCTGCCTCGGCTGTTGTCGGGGTCCTCACGGGCCTCGACGACTACCTCTACGCGTATGGTGCGGCGCGACTCCCTGTCTCAACATCGGCCCTGCTCATTGCAACGCAGCTGGCATTCACAGCTGGGTTCGCGTTCCTGCTGGTGAGGCAGCAGTTCACATCATACTCGGTCAACTCAATATACCTGCTAACAATCGGGGCAGGGGTCCTGGCAATGAACACTAGCAGCGACCGGCCGGCGGGGGAGTCAGACGGTGCGTACTACATGGGGTTCTTCATGACACTTGGGGCAGCGGCGCTGTATGGGTTCGTACTGCCGCTGGTGGAGCTGACGTACAAGAAAGCCAAACAGGCGGTCACTTACTCGCTGGTCTTGGAGATTCAGTTGGTGATGTGCTTCTTCGCCACCGCTTTCTGCACCGTGGGCATGCTGATCAACAAGGACTTCCAGGTTCTCTCTCTCAACCTGGACCCATCCACACGGGTTAGGTTTCCATCACAATCATTGGTCCTGCAAAGTTGATTTCATGTGGTTCCCAGAAATTGGAATGAGCATGATTGCATGAGACTCATGACCAATATACATACGAGTATCTTCTCTCTCTACCATATCCTCTTAGAAATCGAATTACTCAAACCAAAACTTTTCTTAATCTTGATTTTTTTTGGTCTCCTGCGGGGGATTTACGATACTTTAACAGCTTTTGCCATGATCAATGGTTATGGTCGATTGCTCTAATAAAACTATCCTACAATTATCTTTTGAATCTGCTGGAGTAGATGATATTTGGATGGTAAGACAATGAAAATACTTTAGCCTCCTTCTATTGAAGTTCTACAATTAAGAAACCACTGAAACGGGAAAACTAAAAACTATGATCAGAATGACATAAGGTTGCTCCTGACATCATGCTTATGCAGGCGATTCCTACAGAAGCAAGGAACTATGAGCTCGGAGAGGCCACATACTATGTGGTGCTCGCAGGGAACGCGATCATCTGGAATTTCTTTTTCTTGGGAGCCATAGGAGTCATCTTCTGTGCCTCCTCTCTATTATCAGGAATCATGATCGCCGTTCTTCTCCCGGTCACCGAGATCCTAGCCGTCATAATCTTCCAAGAGAAGTTCCAGGCAGGGAAAGGCGTGTCCCTCGCCCTCTCGCTCTGGGGCTTCGCTTCGTATTTTTACGGCGAATTCAAACTTGCCAAGAAGGAAAAAGAAAGAGTAGCAGCAGCAGCAGCAGATTAGACCTCCAGAGACCAAAATGCATCAGCTAGGCCTTCGCTGAAGGTTAAAAAAAGAAAGACACGGCTCAGACTCAGCGAAATTTGGATGTGCACTGCATAGAGACTCTGTTTTTGGGCAGAAAACGATCAATCTAGTGATGAGGAAGACAGAGAGACAATGACAAAAGCCAGGGAATTTCGGAATATACCCTCTTTCCTTTTTCATTGGTTCGCCCTCTTGTTTATGTTTCGCACTGTTCATTAAAGCTGAATAGCCGGAATTGACCAAGGAGAATCCTATCGCATCTAATACAGCGGTGCTAATTGAGACAATTGACAGGGAACCGCCAGATTGATTGAAGCAAGTTTACATAATCAGTCAGAATATCCAATGGGAGACACATTTGACCTTTTATTTGAAAGAGAACTGTACTTCTAGCTTTTTGTCCCCGTTAATCAACGGTTTGAGGTAGGAAGATCACCTTGCAGATGGTGACAAAGAAGTCAAAGATCATCTTTTAAGATACACCAAGCTCGTTCTATGAAGTACCCTTTACTTTCATGTGGAGGCCTTCACTTTGTCCACTAAACCAAACTATCAAGAAAGAAGATACAGAATACATAGTGCTCCCACAGTGTGAATAGAACACAAAAAGTTCCACCGATATTGGCATCTTCCCACGAGAAGTTCATAGATTAGAAGCTCCTCCCGATGATGCGATCTGCTTAAAAAAGAAACAGTTTTTCCTTCTGCCATGCCTACTTTTGCCTCGATGTCGACCACTCTGATCAGACTGTTGAAGCCACGTAAAGATGAGAACAGTGAACTCCATAGCATGACTAGTAACAAACTTTAAACACACCTTTCTCTCTCTCTGTCTCTCACAAAGAGATTTTGGCTAGCCCTGTGATTAATGTTGCAAAGATGCTTTCTCCTTGTAATTTTCTTGGATATGTGTTTCCAATAGGCTTTTAAACTACAGGGAAAGGGTTCTTCAGCTCTGATGAAGCAAGAAACCGGAAACCAAACGAACTGGGTAGAATGGTATCTGTGACGACATTTCTAGATCGGGAGTCCAACTGTAGCAGACACAGTACAGTTTCCAAGTTTCTTGGTTACATCATTGCTTGTCTGCACTGTAGGTGCCAGGACCAGGAGGCAGATCCAGCCTTTTTTATACAGTCAAAGGATTTCAAGGGCTTGTGTGCAATCGTACCCACTTCTTGTTTGTTTGGTATAGCGATTCGTGAATCAACCTTTTCACACCTTAAAACCATTTTTTGTTGTAGGAATCAGCGGGTGTTTGGATTCATGCATGCACGTGTCTTGTGGTCCATGGCGAGTTTGACGTTCCCCTAGATATGCGTGCACAACATGTAGCTGGCTAGACAAATAAGTTTGAAATCAAAGTGTATTAGCTCATTTTGTAAATCGATTTCATAAGCCAAAGGCAGAGTCATCACAGAGACGTTGAATTTCGGCTGCATTTGACAAGAAAAATAGGGAACTGTTGACTGTCGTAGTTGTGCGGAAAATCTTGATAGATTGATGGTTTCCAAAAGATACAACTCTTAGACTGCACAATGCATCCACATTGCACGAGCGAGCATCAACAAGCACACATGCAGCCTCCACTTATGTTAAATAGCTACGTGCAAAAGAGAAAACAGCTGAAATTATGATATTAAAGTTTCCATTTATCTAACGAGATTGATTTAACCGCCATTTCAATCGTGTCTATTTTACAAATTTTAGGATTGGGATTTAACGGCAAGCCAAAAGATTTTGATTTCAACTTACAATTCAATGCAAATCGTAGGATTCCTAATACTCTTGTCTCAATCTTTCTAGGTATGATGTTGCAATCTCGTTCCATGGATATTTTTAGCCTAGGGTAAGGATGAGTTCCCACCGAACTCAACAGCCACGTCAAGAAATCAATTGAAAATGAATGGTTCCCAATCTCTACACTACGCGACAAGCAATGATCAGGGTGTTTGTCCTGCACGTTCAAGATCTCTACACTACACGACAAGCAATGATCAGAGCGTTTGTCCTGCACGTTCAAGATCTGGATTCCAATTCCCTTGGAGCCATCTTCAGGATCATAGATCTTTTATTTTCGATAATAACCCGATGCATGTGGGATAGGAGGGGCCACACCCAACGAGCGTTAGTCATGTGCTCAAAAAGAGATTGGGCCACACCCGGTGGAGAAGAAATTCTTCCGCATAAATATCACCGTGTTGAAGATAGATCTTTTATTTGGTTGAGAGAAGGGAAACTCCATTGTACAGCGGCGTTTATTTCGCAGAAAATCAATTATTCGAAAAATATTTCTTTGATTCTTTGAAATAATTAATCAATAAAAAATACTGTCATTATCAATAATAATTATATTTAATGTTTTCATGAACGATGAAAATGATTTTCATGTTACTTTACCAAAAAAAGAAAAATGATTTTCATGCTAGTTATCATTTTTTAAAAAAATATCTTCTGATTCATTCATTTTCACTGCAAAAACTTAGTCGCTTTCCGATGGGGCTAATGAAAACTGAGGCTCATCTGTAAAGTCAAAGCTCCACTTCTATGAGTCAAAGACTCTCCTTCTTTCCTGCCGATAAAACCAAATATTCCACAACCTAAATTATGATAATGATATCTGACAAAAAAACAATTACAATAATGAAGAAAGTGAGCCCCAGACGGCAAGTTCGCCCGACCATGAAAGCAAACTTCCCTTTCTCTAATATTTCTATGGAGATTTGGCTTGACCGGCGGTATCTTCAGGAATCTTATTGCCTTAGATTTTTTTTCAATGGCTGAAACTCAAAACGTAATTTAATAAGGGACCAAGTTACATCAATTCGTATAGGTACCGTCTAGTTAACATCCACTTGCCCATATCAAAACAAAATGACCATAATTAGTAGCGAAGTCCTAATAAATCGAAATGAAAACAAATGTGAACAAATTAAATGATTTAATCTCCAAGCTTTGTGAATGATTGACTAGATTCAATTGATAAATCTTTGTGAAGGATTGACTAGAAACCCCGGCCAGAAACAATCCCAGAGGGATGAGAGAGATAGAGAACCGGAGCGAGAGCTTTGTCATGGCGGACATGGAGACCACGGAGACCACGGAAGCCTCCGGGGGCAAAACCCGAAAGCGCCTCCTCTTCGCGCTCAACTGCGCCATGCTCACCGTCGGCACGTGCGGCAGCCCGCTCCTCGTGCGCCTCTACTTCGTCCGCGGCGGCGCCCGCGTGTGGCTCTCCAGCTGGCTCCAGATGGGCGGCTGGCCAATCATCATTTTCCCGCTCGCGGTAGCCTACTTCTGCCGCCGCTCCGCCAAGGGCCCCTCCGCCCACCTCGTCCTCATGGACCCCTTCCTCTTTGCCGCCTCGGCTGTCATTGGGATCCTCACAGGCCTCATCAACTACCTCTACGCCTACGGCTTGGCTCGACTCCCCGTCTCGACATCGTCCCTGCTCATCGGGACGCAGCTGGCCTTCACGGCCGGGTTCGCGTTCCTGCTGGTGAAGCAGCGGTTCACGTCGTACTCAATCAACTCGATATTCCTGCTGACCATAGGGGCAGGGGTGCTGGCGATGCACTCGAGCAGCGACCGGCCGGCGGGGGAGTCGGACGGGGCGTACTACGCTGGGTTCTTCATGACGCTTGGGGCGGCGGCGCTGTATGGTTTTGTACTGCCGCTGGTGGAGCTGACGTACAAGAAGGCCAAGCAGGCGGTCACTTACTCGCTGGTCTTGGAGATTCAGTTGGTGATGTGCTTCTTCGCCACCGCTTTCTGCACCGTCGGGATGCTGGTCAACAAGGACTTCCAGGTTCTCTCTCTCTCTCTCTCGCTCTCTCTCTCTCTCTCTCTACCTGGACCCATCGACATGGGTTCTCTAGGTTTCCATCACAATCAATGCTCATGTAAAGTTGATTTCACGTGGTTCCCACTTCCCACAAATTGGAATGACCTTGATTGCATGCGATTCATGACCAATATAGATATGAGTATCT